>JAITYX010000003.1:8199000-8824500 GCA_021018815.1 Talinum fruticosum | reverse complement strand
GGAAGTAAGGTGCCTCTTTTTCCAAAATATAGCAATCATCGAAGATCTCTAGACCTGGTACTAGGATACCCCTCTCATTGATATAATAGGTCGCAGGAAAACCATAATAAGGAAAGTTTTCTCCTTCTCTCGAAATTGCCCATTCGTAGTATAAGGAAATGGCTTAATAGAATGAACTGTGTGTGATGCGAGTCCTTTTCACTTGGATTTCCCACGTGGCTTGAGCTATTTCCTTAGTAGTAGGTTGATAGCCTAGTCCAAAATTGTAACTATTAGTGGGCTTAAGGGGTGGAAAAATAGGGTGGTATGCCCTTTGGCCCGCAACAAGACATGAAAAATACCCCTTCTTCCTAACCATCGATTAGATATTAGGGTTGCCATAAGGGTTGAAGGTAAAAGGTGCTTCATCCCTTTCTAAGGCAGATGACGGTTTCAAATTCGTAAAGTTCTTCATCATTAGCATCGTGTTCGATCTCCACTACGGACTCTTTTGAAGTGATAGTAGCACAAAGCTTATATCCGTTAATAGTTAAGACCTAACCTTTAATGATCATTTTGACCTTCCGATGCAAGTGTACAGGGCACCGCTCGATGATCGTGCAACCAAGGGTGTCCTAGAAGCGATTGAAAGTGGTCGGGATATTTAAGACTTCGAATTCGATATTCCTCTCTATTGGCCCTATATTGATTGTAAAGGTCAATGTTCCTAAGACTGTTTTCCTATAATTATCATAAGCTCGGAGATGAACAATCGCTTAGAAAGTTGTTGCTCCCTTATTCCTAACCTTTTAGCAGTTCTCCGGGGACATACGTTTACTCGCTGATCCATTGTCTACCAAGGTTAGGGGTACAAACTTGTTAATGCAAGTTATAGTTAAATAAAGGGCATTGTTGTGCACACCTTCTTCCGGTAGATCCTTCGATCAAAAGTAATAGTTTCATCCCCACTCGTTAACCAATCCTACTACTTCCTCGGCGTGGTGTCGGGAGAAACTTCTATCTTGTTGAGTGCATTGATCAAGGCTTGCCTATGTTTCGGGAAGCGGATATCAACTTCCGGATTGAAATATCGGCTTTTAATTTCTAGAGTTGCTTAAGGATTGGGTCTTCTTACTTTGTAGCTTCAAGCTCTTTTGGGGCTTTCTAAGTCTCGTTATGGATCCAAAGGTGCGTTATGCCATCCTAATCTAGTAAGAAACTAAATAGCGGGGCTCTTAGTGTCCGCCCAAAAGTATTCTTCTAAGTGTGGTGTGCCTCAAAAGTCATCCCTATTATTATTGCTATCACGTTTTGTTTCGTAGACATCTTCTTCAAGCACTTAGCTATAGCCCCTGGACTTCGGATCTAACGAAGGTAAGTTAAGAAGTGGTTTTGACTTTTTAGCATCTCGAATAAAAATGGCAGGATCCCACCGACCCGGTGTGGGTTCGGTGAAGATGGCTAAGGTACCGTTAAAAAGGGTTTTTATTGTTGCTTGATTTCTAGGCAGCCTTAGGCAAGGGTAGTTGGCCATTTCGCAACATGTCTTCTAGTTTGTTCTTGAATTTCCAACACTATTCCGTATCATGTCCTCGTGCATGATGGTATTTGCAAAACTTTCCCGCATCCTAATTTTTATATTGTTTCGCAGCTTCGATTCTGCTATAATAGGTAGCAATTCTATCTTCCCTTTTTCCAAGAGATGGTCAAGGGCTTGGGCGTAAGTGGTATCAAGAGGAGCGTAGTCGGTATACCTATTTAGGGGATTGACATCTCGCATCCCTGGTAGCATTGCCAGGCATTGGAGGTTTTCTTATCTTTGGAATAATAATTACCTCAATATCCGATCATGACTTTTGTGGTTGAGGTGGATCTGTTCTTCTTATATCAGCAAACCGATATCTCCAAGGGTTGAAAAGTTCATCATAGGTAAGAATTTGAGGTGCTGATTATAATTGAGTTGAAGGTTCTTTACGATGATTTGAACTTGATCCTTATAGGAGTATTGATGAAGGAACTCCTTGCACAAATCCATCCAATTGGCAACCTTGCGTGGGTCAACCGCACCTGCACCACTTCATAACGTCGGTATCAAATGTCCAGGGGAAGATAATGTGGTAAGTGTCTTCAAGAATGTTCTTAAGAGTCATTGCTCCCAAGAAGTAGCGTACATAATGATGGGGTTTTCGAACCTTTGAACTTAATGTCAAGCATAGTAAACTTAGGAGGTAGTTCACCCTTAGGGATTGAAATGAATCCCTTATGATCAAAATAATGATTGTTAAACATGGATGACTCCCTCAACATCAGTTTTATCTAATCTATACGGGAATCGGACCAAGATTTAGATTCAGGCTTAGGGGATTCATGTTTGGGACTGTTTGGAGCTGACTAGACAAGTAAAGGTGGTATAACCAAAGCCATTTCCCTTTTCACACGTCCAGCTTCTTCGGCCTCTTCCCTTCTCAAATGTTCAACTTCCTCATCTCTCTTACTAGCCTCAATAGCCCTTATGATTTCCTTGAGATCTCTTGATATAGACGATATCTGTTCCTCTTGATCACTCAACCTAGTTTCCATCTTAGCTATATTCTCATTAAGCATACTGAGATTAAAATATTGCTCGGGATTGGGATCATTGGAAGGGAACTCTTTTTAGGTACTTGTCTTAGAACAAGGAGTGGATTGTGATGGTGTAATATGCACCGAAACTTGTCGCACCGATGTAGACCAGGGAGTAGAAAGGAATGATAATGTACCGGACTCCTTGTTAAGACGTTCTAATCTTTTAAAGCTCGGATTCGAAGATATTCGGTTGTTGTAGACTTCCCATTCTAAAGCTGAAAGGATGAGGTTTAGGACCATGTGAGAAAAGATCACCTTTAGGAGGAAGGGACTCAAGCGCAACACCCGAAGAGACTAAGGATGCTTTTTATTTGGATGCACATAAAGGATGCAATGATGATATGATGAATGACTTGATTACACATGATTCTTAGAGAAAAGATGCTCCCTATATGATAATGCATTTCCTTATTTGGGATGAATTCTAGACTAAATGCAAAATGAAAAGAACAAACTCATATATCGTAATATGAAATGATTTTACTTGACTAATGCAAATGGACTCACCCAATATGAGATGATTTTATTTGGCTGATGCAAATGGATTCACCTAATATGAGATGATTTTATTTGGCTAATGTAAATAAAATGTGAAAATACAAAAAGAAATAAAAGGACTAGATAATAAGAAAAGGGAACTTTCGGTAAGACCCTTTTACAAAAGAACTACTTAGGCTAATAAGAGGAAAATTTTAGGATGACACGGAAAGTGCAAACAATGGACTAACCCTAATAGGAAAAAGGCACTTTGACTTTTGGGTAAATGCACATAATGGACCGACTCTAGGAAGTTTAAAGTATTTTATTTTCACCCATGCAAGGGTCTAATCAGCACTCCTCACTTATTCCTAAAGGCTCACAAATAGAAGATTAAATCTAAAAACACACACACACACTCATTCAAGCATGCACATGATGTCCGAGTGGCACCTAAAAGTCAAAAAGTTCTATGGCCTAAGAGTTCAAAAGTTTGGATACATGGTGACATCTAGTCCGAGAATTTGGTCCCCCATAGGTTGCACGGATAAGGATACCAACCAGAATTACGGTGCCTTTTGGTGAACCAAAGGGTTTAGCCCAAGAGTGCGTGCTATGAGGGAAGAGGTGTCATTTCTTCGGGCAATCATGCCTAGTTGGGCTTACCTAAAAGAACCAAGTGAGAGCCTCTCTCCGTAAAGGGTAAGCAGTGGGTACAATAAAGTTTTCCTAGGGTCCAAAACAATATTGAAACTAGTTCATAGGTTGCTAAATGAAGGATGCCTAATGCAAGCAATCATTAAAACACACTACTCAAATTTTCAAGTTTTGCCCTCTTAATAAAAAGTTTATTCCTAGTGGAGTCGCCACGGTAGGAACCACAGCCGGTCGGGGCCCACCGAGCTTCCCCACTCGTGTCGAATCTCTCTTTTTTAAATTTGATTTTGAAGATGGTTTTTAGAAGGTCAAATTTGGAATGTAGGGATAAACCTTTTATTAAGATTTTTCGAATTTTATTAATTAGTCAAAGTTTGAATGACGATTTTATTAATTCTTTTGTTTTAGTAATTGTTTTTAGAATTCTCGGGATCTTATTTTCTAATTAAGGAATAAACTGATATTAGGGTTATGGTTCTCCAGTGAGGCTTTAGGGTCAAATTGGTGTGAAAACACCAATCTGGACCGAAGCCATCGCTGGCCCCACGATGCTGACCGTGGCCTGCACCGAAGGGAGGCGGATGTCGGCTAGAGGTCGTGGCCGATGAGACCAGCCTTGGTCTCTGTTCGATAGGTAGATCCAGAACCTAATATTATCCTTCCTACAACCGAGAAAACACCGATATGCAATTTTTGAATAGAATAAAATATGAAATAAAGGAGTCGCCGATCGGTTTTAGGAAAGAAAAACTAACAAAAAACAAAATTTGCTCTTTCAATCTTAGTATGGAAAAATTAAGACTAAAAGAGACCAAAATGACTACATCGGTCTTTGAATCGAGAATCGGATTTGGGGGCGAGGATACGAAATGTAGGGAAAACCCTTCCATTCCTGCCGTCCGAGGACGACTATTATTAGTTCGAGTAGTGTATTAAAAATTATATAATCAATCAAGCAAGCGGCGGACCCATAACCTACCGATTGTAATTTTTTTAATCTAATTTCTTTTTTATGGACCCTAGGGGCAGAAATCGGCTACGGCCAGTAAGTTGTAGTCCAAATGGCATATTTGAACTTCTCATATCACTAATGGTAAATTTAAGAAAAAAAAATTAGATCCATCATAAAAATAAATATTTTGCAAATTCCAAGGACACTTTTATTCGAGTACATTTTTCTTGCGACAGGTTCAAGCGCTACCTATCTCTAACATAATCATCGTTGGTCAGACCTTTTTGTAGCGAACTGTGCTTTGTATGACTAGTCTTAATTTTTTAATTTAAATTATAAATAAATAGAAAAATATTCAAAAGTCATATTGATTTTGTGATAGCTAGATTAAACTTGGTATATCATAGTGGTACCATTTAATACTGTCTTTTTTCATCTTACTCTCATTATGTATGAGTTTTTGAGTCAAACTATTTTTAAAGTTTACAAAATATTCACTTATGTTACTAAAATAGTTTTTTTGTTCAAATCTACCTGTAGTCATCTAAAAGAATTCAAATATGTCCTTGGGACCCATAACTTACCGATTGAAATCTATTTCGATCTAATTTCTTTTTGTGGACTGCGAGGGTAGAAATTGGCTACATCCGGTAAGATGTAATTCCAAAGGGTATATTTGAACTTTTTCATATGACTAATGGTAAATTTAAACAAAAAATTAGATCCGTGATAAAAATAAATATTTTGCAAATTCTAAAGACACTTTTATTCGAGTACTTTGTTATGTATGCATGATTAGAAAAAAACAAAAATTGATCAAATATATTAAAAAAGTGAAGGTTTGCTCGGGGAGAGTCCGAGTCACCCTAGAGGGGGTGAATAGGGTGATAGAAAATTCTTTGCGAAAACACACTCTTTTTGACAGAAAAGAGGCAAAGACAGCTTTCGAGTCTAAGCACGAGGTCGAAAAGGTTGGACTCGAAAGCAATGAATCGGAATAAACAAGCACGAGTAAGGCGTCATGCGAGTCTAGAATGAACTCGTAAAGAGAATACGAGAGATTTTACGTGGAAACCCTCCCGGGGCGAGAAAACCACGGCCCGTGTCAATCCGGACACGAAGTCAAATCCACTATTTTGAGTCCACAAAATACCGTGAACTAACCGAACCCGAGTTGCTCCCTTGGACAACTCTATACAAGTTTTCCTAGACTCGAAATTACCTTATCCGATCCGATACTTCCTAACCGAGATAACCCTTACGGCTAGAGATAACCCTTACAGCTAGGGACAACTAAGCTGAGTTAACCCTTACAGCTTAGTCAAGGGACCTTACAAAGAATGTAAGAAGAGTTTGTAACTTAGTACAAGACCTTACAACTCGGAGAGTACGGAATTACGGAATGGGAGTTGTAAGTAGAAGATTGGATGTAAATACAATGACTTTTCTCAAGTATGTGTATTAACAATAGAATCGACAATTCTTCAAGTCTTGTGAAGTAGCTTCTATTTATAGATGACCAGGCAGAGTAGCCGTTATCTTCATCTGCTGACCGAGAGTCCTCTCGTGACCGTTGATAGAAGCTTTCGAGTCACTCGGAAAGTATCCGTTGAAATATGGACATTGGACAACGGTTTAACTCTCTTGGAAGTCCCAAAACCATCGGTTGTGTCTTGAAAAATGAGGTGGAAACCACCGTTAGGCTTAGCGTTCCAGTTTTCCGGATATGGAAGCGGACGGCTTCGACACAATCTTACGGGACTAAAGTAGGGAAGGTGAAAAGCCATATCTGCTGGTGATTTGACGTTACGAAGCCGGCTACTTTTGTAGTTTGAAAAGATATCCTCGATTGAATAACCTACAAAAGTAAAACACCTTTGGTTCTCAAAGTATAAAATACTTTGGTCCAAGGTTAGACACGAGATAATAGAATAATTATGATAATTACGCAATTGATTATCCGAGTCGGAAAAGAAATGGAATTTTACGAGTCTAATATCCATGATACTCGGAATTCCATATGACTTAGTCTTAAGCAAAGAATCAAGTTCTATAACGAACATCGAGTGGGAAAAACTTGATATAGACTAAGCAAGAGAAGAACTACGAATACCGACTATGCAAACAATAGAATAGAAAACCATAAGTCGGATTCCGAGTGAGAAACGGCGGAATACTTGGTATATTCGAAATGCGATTAATCCGAGTGGGAGTGGACTCGGAATAAAGAACCAGTTTTACGAGTCGCTAACCGAAAGCGATAAAAGAGATAAGTGAGGGCCGAATCACTTAGAGAAAATACTATTTTACTCAAGTAAGTTTCTAAGACACAGAGAATGCCTTGGAATCAAAACTCTACATATATAGAATCGTTATACCTGATTCCTTTTGCATGACTCGAAGAATATTGAGCGAGTGTTTGAGTCTTCAAAAAGTACTTTATAAACTAAAAATCCTAGAAGGCATCTAGATTTTCCAACCTAAACAGATAACGCTAACATAAATTTCTAAGAACCATATATATTTTTCTTTTTTTTTTTTGATCGGAAAACATATATATTTTTATATATATTTTTCAAAACAAAGATAATCCCGCCATAAAATATTCTAAACTATTTCAAAGACTAACAAACATAATCATTCATCATTTTAGATGCACGTTTTCTTCTTAAGTGCTCCAACGAGCCATTACCTTTCACTAAAATGTTCAACTTTTTCCAATACTTGCTTATTTCTTATGCTCCAAACCTTAAAACACATATATCTCCTAGATAGTTCTCACAAAGTAGACTACAACAATATAGGTATAGAGATAATTTAGGAGAGAAATGCAAAACAATCAAGAAAAACACACACACACACACACACACACACACACACACACATATATATATATATATATATATATGAAAGGGTTCAAATAAACACCACCCTTTATGTATACTCCACTCATTAGGTAAGCACTACAAATCCCGATCTGTTTAATCTTGATCTAACACCCTAAATTAAAAGACATTCTTGTCATTTAAAAAAAATAGGGATGGAGGGGGTCTCGACATTTCAGCAAAACCCCTCTATCCTTGCTCATCTTTCTCTCTCTCGCGTTCATTCCTCCTCTTTCTCTCTCTCGTGTACCCGGTAGTAACCTTTGTCCTTGTCGCCGGCAGCCGCCGCCTCTATCGTTGGCCTTCTCAACCACCATCTCGCCGGCGACAGGTAGAGACAAAGAGGAGGTAGAAAGACTCTCGTTGGCCTCTCGTCGTCTCTCTGTCCCTCTACTAAAGTTCTCCATCTTCTGCGACCACTCCAAACTCTCTTTTGGTGCCTGCTACTCCAAGCTCCGTCTTCTTCCGGCCACTCAACAGTCCAACTCTCTCTTTCATATTTTTTGAGGCAAAATTAGGGTCTTCAAAAAATACGGATTGTAAATTCGAGGTTATAATTAGGAAATTTCTTTCTTCTCATCTTCATTTTTTAGGGATTTAAGTACAAATTATTCCTCAATCATGCGAATTCAAGTTCTAATTTGTTCTTTAATTTGCAAAATCTCCATTGTTTCAATTCCATCCAATTCATGTTTCTTGAGTTGCTACTTTATTATTGACATTTGTGTATTAGTAACTATTCATATTTTCTAGGCTATTACCATAAGAAGGTCAAAAATATGGAAATTTATGCTGGTGTTTAACTGAAATTGCACTATGTTGTGTCACAATGCTGCCTAATCTAGGTTTTGAATGACGACTACAACACTTAGAATGCAGAAAACCAGAATGCTAATCATGGGGCTTTTGTATTTCGTTAACTCTTGTTCACTCTTTCAATAGTGAGATACATCAAGCCCTATTTCTCTTATTCTCAAACACACACATACCGCCCCCCAAAAAAAGTAAATAAAGAACTAAAAAGAAAATGGTGGAACACATGAGAAAGAGAAAATGTCTTAGTTTATTGGTGTATTTCATAAGGTGCTAAAATCTAGAATAAAAATATTTGTTGCACCATGAATCCGGAAATATGCCTAATGTACAACGAAACTTAGATCAATATGGGAGAGTATTTGTACAATGACACAAAGGATGTGGATTCGGCTATCCGAATAGAAACTTGAACTTTCACATGTTCCTTTTATTTATCTTCTTTGCAATTGGGTTGAGTTAATTGTTGATGTATCAAGCCTCTACTTGAGCAAGCTCCAAGAGAACCGAGCAATTCAATCATACAACAACTAAAATCGAAGACTGAAATTGGAAAAAAATTGAGTTGAGCAATCAACTCAAAGTGGTAGATCTTGTATTCTTGACTTGCTCAAAGCTAAAACTCCTTCAATCTGCACTTTCACCATCTTCTATGCACATTCCTTACTTGCAGCTGGACTTGATGTTGCAAGGTATGGAACCTGTTGGTAGCAACAGGGATGGAATATATACATAACAAGATGTCCAAAACGTAACAAAAGCTGAGTAAGATATTACATACCAATAAATGCAAAAATTACTCCAAAAATAAAAAAATTCTGCTAAAAACTAAGAACTCAATATGCTCGAAATTGAATTTCATGCATGGATGGTCTTTCTCTTCACAGATTATCTTCCTTCACTATATTTGGGACTTATCCAAGGCCTTAACAGACATCAAAATGCACTGCCTCCAAGTTTTATGCACATCTTTTATCTCTTAGCTGAACTTGTGCATGCTTGAACCGGTTTGAAAGTTTGGCAAATCAGTTGGTAGCGTAGAGATAGATTTTCTCCCCATATGTTGAAATTGTTTCAAAACATATAAATGCATTGGAGATGGATGCCCAAAACATAACAAAAAAACTGAGTACAACATTATAGACCAATAAATGCAAAAATTGTCCCAAAAATAAAAATTCTACCGAAAATTAGGAACTCAATATGCTCAAATTAAATTCCATGCACAGACGGTCTTTTTCTTCATGGATCATCTTCCTTCACTACATTTGGGACTTATCCAAGGTCGTAACAACCTCAAAATACACTGCCTCCAAGTTTTATGCACATCTTTATCTCCTGGCTGAAGTTGTGCATGCTGAAACTGGTTTGAAAGTTAGGCAAACATGTTGGCAGCATTGGAGATGGATTTTCTCCATATGCTGAAATTGTTCTAAAACATATAAATGCATTGGAGATGGATGTCCAAAACATAACAAAAAATGAGTAAAATATTACGGACCAATAATAAATGTAAAAATTGTTCCAAAAATAAAAAGAATGCTGAAAACTAGGAACTCAATATGTTGAAATTAAATTCCATGCATGGACGGTCTTTCTCTTAATGGATCATCTTCCTTGACTGTATTTGGGACTTGTTTAAGGCCTTAACAGACCTCAAAATGTATTGCCTCGAAGTTTTATGCACATCTTTATCTCCTACCTGAACTTGTGCATGCTTGAATTGGTCCGAAAGTTTGGCAAACCTTAAAGTGTTCAAAACATAACGAAAACATAACTTCGACGGGGACCAGAAGACTACATAAGAATGCTACTATATAAGCCTTCGGCCATTAATTGAAAGGAAAAAGGATGTCAAGGAGACCCAAGATGAAAGTGGCCTAAGATGGAACTCTCAACCAAAAGGCCCGAGATCATGATGCTCCCATGAAGGAAAAGCTCTTGTTGCCAAGGCACTCCACACAAGGTATCATTGGCCCTTTATAAGGAAAGAAGCATCTTTCCCAAACAAAGTAACAACTAAAAGAGGTACTTCGCCTAGGTGTTGTGGACACCTTTGTAAATAGAGTTCACCTCTCTAACTATGTTTATTTCTAGCACTAGTGCCATGGAAGCTCATTGTCCGGCGTGAGTTTCCCTTCATTAAGGACTCGCCAAGCACAAGCAAGTCCCAATTTTGTAAACAAATTGCCTACGCTTGATGCATATTTTCCAAAAGTGGTCAACAAGGGCATAAATTCCTTTTTTTGGACTTCAATTTTCCCTCGTCAATACAATCAATATACGTTTTTGTAAGTCATGTAACTTCTTATGTTCAGCATTTTTGTTCTTCTTTGAGGTTCGGGGCAATAGTAGAGGCTAACATGAGTCCGTAATGCAAACAAACCAAGCTGCAAAATTCAAGGGGCTAACACGATTCCCCGAGGAGTCAACATAAATCCTCAAAAGCTAGGGCCTAGCATGACCCACTAGCTCAATTGAAGTAAGGAAATAACTTGAACCCCGATGGCGAGAATTCAAAACTCGGCAACGACTAAAATGCATGAGAAGAAGCAAATGATGCACAAATCAAGCTACGGCAAGAAGTATATGGTAACTCAAAGCAAGCAAGAGGCAAGAATCGGACAAGTAAACACCAAACATGAAGACATTAGCTATGGTCCTAAGGTGCATACACCGACCAAAAGAAGGCCCCTTGGACGAAAAATAATGGAGCGTACGCCACTCGTCAAGCGAAGATCCCATAGGTTCATAGATGATCCCTAAGGGACATCATTCAAGCTCTAAGATACTAGGGAAAAGCACAAGGTGAATGCCCTTAAAGAACACTTTTGTTCGGAATCAATCGACCCGAAGCTATACACATAAGAAACCTCAGCTCGACACGCCATGTCTACGTAGGTTCAATCTACGATTGCTATCTCCGAACTCTAGTAGAGCTTAATCAGGTGCCCATATTCTTCTCTCCAAAATAAAAGGTGTTATTGTTAGCAAATTGAAGAAAAAGAACATGTTTTGGCATTCAAGACACATAGTCGTTATTGTAGCCCAATGCTAAACATCGCTTTTGACATCAAGTTTAGGTGCAAACGAGAAGCTAACAAAGACCTCCAACATAAAATTACGAATTGGGCACAATTAAAGGCACCCTACGAGGGTAGCCCATGCTAAGGAGCCAACGTGTTTCAGCCTAACATGGAGTCGACACATTCTAACCCAAAAGGGGTTCGACTTTTCCCGACGTAAGAAGGGCCAATATTTTTCGACTAAAGGAGTTGGCTTCGCCATTTTTCGCTCCGAAATAGGTTGATATTTTTATCCGGAGGAGTCTACAATTTCTTCTCCCTAAAGAAGTTGCTAATTCGTTGCTCCAAATCGGATCGGTATTTTTCGATCCAAAGGAGTTCGTATTTTTCTCGCCTCAAATTCAAGGTTGGCATTTTTCCGTCCCCTTCAATCTTATCACTTTATGTATCAAATTGTTTGGGAATATTTCCCTCAAAAGATATGATAACATACATTTTTAATTAGAAAATAATAAAAAATGTCGCAAGTTGTGGAATAATTACTTTAAGTTAGAAATTGGGGGTAATCACATAGAGTGGGGGAAGATTTGAGGCGAGAGAGAAAATTAGGGTTGGGGGATCATATAGGAGGAATTGGGGTTCGGGGATTCGGAAAAGGGAGTTGAGAGAATAGCGAGACGGGGAGGGGAAAATAGGTGCCGGAGAGAGAGAAGTCGGGAGAAAGAAACAATAGCGAGAGGAGGAGAGCGATGAGCGAGAGGGATAACAACAAGCGAGAAACGCGTCGGAAGCTGGGAGTCGTGGTCGGGCGGTGAGCGAGGGAAAAGGTGAGCGAAAGAGACGAGATAGAGCAACGAGGGAGGGGGAACAAGGAACGAACGAGAGAGAGAAGAAGAGAGAGAGAGAGAGAGAGAGAAAGAGAGTAACGAGAGAGGGGGAAGGGGGCGGGATGCGGGGGTCATGGGGTCGATGGTTCGGGAACAAAGAGAGAAAAGGGAGCAGCGAGAAAGGGGAAGCGGAGAGGTGAGTGGGAGTGATAGTGGCGAGAGGTCGGGAGTTAGGAGTATGGTACAGTAATCGTCAAACCGTGTCGTAAAAAACTAAAAATCGTATAATTCAACAAAAATCGCAAATGATGATTTAACCTAAGAGAAATAAAAAGTCACGTTTCCACCTCCGTACAGGGACATCATTTGGAGTTCAACGTTTTCCGACATCTAACAACGACTTGGCCTACAAAAGCTAAAGACTCGACGTTCCACCTCGACGAAAGGGACATCCTTCGGAGTCCAACGTTTATCGACGTCTAATGACGATTAGCCAATGGGAGCTACAAGGTCGCGTTTCCATCTCTCGTAAAATGACATCCTTAAGTGTTCAACGTCCGCCAATGTCTAATGCTACGTGAGCTAAAATGTTACATTTCCACCTCCGTAAAGAGACATCCTTTGGAGTTCAACATCTATTGACAACTTAGCCTACGGGAGTTAAAAAGTCGTTTTCCACCTCCGTAAAGGGACATCTTTTGGAGTTCAACGTCCGTCGACATCTAGCGACGACTTAGCCTAGAGGAGCTAAAAATTTGTGTTTCCACCTTTATAAAGAGACATCATTCGGAGTTCAATGTATGTTGATGTCTAACGACGACTTAGCGTACGGGAACTAAAAAGTCGTGTTTCTACTTTCGTAAAGGGATATCCTTAAGAGTTTAATGGATGTCGATGTCTAACAATGACTTAGCCTACAGGAGCTAAACATTTGTGTTTCTACCTCCTTAAAGAGACATCATATGGAGTTCAACATCTCGTCGACATCTAACGACGACTTAGTGTATGGGAACTAAAAAGTCGTGTTTCCACCTCCGTGAAGGCCCATCCTTAAGAGTTTGATGTATGTTGATGTCTAACGATGACTTAGCCTACGTGAGCTAAAACGTCGCATTTCCACCTTTGCAAAGGAACATCCTTCGGAGTTCACATCTATCAACGTCTAGCAACGAATTAGCTTGCACGAGCTAAAAAGTCGCATTTTTATCTTCGGAAAGGGACATCCTTCGGAGTTCAATGTCCATCGACGTTTAGTGACGAATCGGCTTACGGGAGCTAAAAAGTCATGTTTTCACCTCCGCAAAAGGACATCCTTCCGAGTTTAATGTTTATCAATGTCTAGCGATTACTCAGCCTACGGGAGCTAAAAAGTCACATATTCATCTACGCGAAGGGACATCCTTCAAAGTTCAACGTCTAACGATGAATCAGCCTACGGCAGCTAAAAAGTCATGTTTTCATATCTCGTAAAAGTTTACCCCTTAGGAGGTTAATGTTTATTAACGAAATTTACACTTTCAAGCCTACGGGAGCTAAAAGGTCACTCAAAGACCCAAAATGGCCTAGCCATGGGCACTTGCACTCTTGACTCGGAGATTAGGAGGCCGCGCTCTCCGTGAGATTTTCCCTAGCAAGAATCATACACTTTCAAGCCTACTGGAGGTGAAAGGTTACGTAAAGACCCAAATTATCCTAGCCATAGGCACTTGTACTCCCGACTCGGAGGTAAGGAGGTCGTGCTCTCCGTGGGATGTTCCCTAACCAGAATCATGCACTTTCAAGCCCACAGGAGCTAAACGGTCACATAAAGACCTACAATGGCCTAGTCATGGGCAACTTGCACTTTAGACTCGGAGGTTTGGAGGTTGCGTTCTCCGTGGGATGTTCCCTAGCTAGAATCATGTACTTTCAAGTCTACGGAAGCTGAAAGGTTGTGTAAAGACCCGCAATGGCCTAACCAGGAGCAACTTGCACTCCCAGCCGTAAGTTGAGGGGTCACGCTCTCTGTAGGATGTTCCCTAGCGAGAATCATGCACTTTCAAACCCACGGGAGTTGAAAGGTCGCTTAAAGACCCACAACGGCATTGTCGTGGGCAAATTCATACTTTTAGCATACAGGAGCTAAGAAGCCACAAGCTTTTGTGTGATGTTTCCCAACAAGCCAAACACTACACTTTTAGCCCCAAGGGGATAGGAGGTCTTCATCCTTACATACTTTTGTCCTTCTAAGGACTAAGTGTTCCTCTTTCAATCTCATTAAAGGGAAGTTCTCCTGGTTGCTCTTTCAATCTCATTAAAGGGAAGTTCTCCTGGTTGCTCTTTCAATCTCATTAAAGGGAAGTTCTCCTGGAGAACATACCCTTCTAACACACTTTTAGCCCCAAGGGGCTAAAGGGTGTGCATCTTATACTCCTCCGCCTACGAAGCCAAAAGGTCATACATGCTCTTGTTTCATCGAAAGAATATTACCAGCAATAAAGTAAGAAAGATGATACACAAAGATCGACTCCCATTTCTTCCAAGAAAACACGAAACGAAAACCGCTTATGCACGAAGTTACAACTAGAAGCGGACACTTCACTCTAACTCTCACATCCATTGGTGAATGCTCCAAGCCTCAATATTCCACATCCCACCTATTTGCCTTAAGACACGTGTATGTGAAATGTAAGGGGCTAAATGATGTGCCAATTTCGAAGAATGCCAATTCATCCGCCACGTCCTACACAAACTCTCCTAATAAGCGAGATCAACACAACACCAGTCTAATCCCTCATTCACATAAGGCTAGGTAAAGACCAAGCCTATTAAGGTTATGATTTCCTACCGATTACGGTAAAGACTGTTTTACTCCTCATTTACTTCTTTTATTAATACTCACCAAACATTGTCATAAACTCATGAGATGACAATTCCCAAGAAACATATCACCCTTGGTTGAGCCCTCTATTCTCTCTACTTAGAGATAAAGTCCTTACCTCTTCGGTAAAGCAACACAAATCCCAAAAAATCCCTTCATGCACTTCAAGGAAGTATTCCTCAATGTTTCGACTTTTTGTCAAACTAACTTGAGCGTCGGAAGGGCGTCCAACCTTGGGGCGTGCCTTTGTGTAGGAAGAATCGATCATTGCGAGGAGTTCGCCACTCGAGTCCAACCGCTGCGGCTAGGACAAGTAAATCCTCTATCTCCGACTTATCATCCACATCAGCATCCTCCGATTTATTTTCCGAAATAGTATGCTTTTATGTTAATTAGTTGTTAAAGTTGGTTTTTTGATTATGATTTGTCTCTCTAATGGCTAATTGATCTCGTTTAGGCCTTCACCCACCTAGTTTATGCTTGTTATTTATAATTGTTTTTCATACCTACCACGTGTTCGATGAAATGTCCGAAAGGTTTTCTCATCTTGATTTTTGGGTGATTAGTTCATCACTAAAAGGTGGAGCCAAGTTTCTAGCGTGGGTATAAACAATGGTCGGGATTTTGGTATGAAAATAGCCCAAATCTTAACTAAATCCGAGGTTGATATTTTCGTAATCTAATTGGGCTTACTTGTGAGACCCGAAATTTTGAGTAGATTAACTTTATAGTTAAATTAAGCTAGGTGCTTATACGTAATTTATTTTATGTGATTGTTATGCGTTTGTGTGTTTATATAGCTTAATTAATAAAGGTAATTGCTCGTTCGTTGCTATTAAGGATAGAAACCCGGGGCAAACTTGCTTAATAAAAATAAAATAAATAAAATAAAAAATATAAATTTAAGGGGATGATTAGTGTGTTGCAGCAGGTGCTGGCTGCACCTGATGAAACCACCGAAAAGGGAAAGAGATTAGCAGAGGAAAAAGGAAAGAAGGGGGAAACCGAACGTAAGCAGCAACAGGAGAGAGAGAGAGGGCGAGCGGGAGAGATAGAGCGAGATTGAGAGGGCGAGTGACAGTGAAGGCGAGGAAGAGAGGCCGGAGACCGGCGTGCTAAACGGCAAGCGGCCGGCAAGCACGAGGGAAACGGCCAGGACCCGAATGGGGGAAACCGAAGCTAGGAAAGGGGACACGAACGCGAGGGCAGAGAGGGAGGCAACCGGTGGGCGTGAGAACCATTGCCGGCGACGGCGTCAGAGTGCGGAGGAGGGCGGCGAAACCAGGGCTAGCAGCGGGGAAAGAGGAACTAACCCGAAGGAACCTAAACCTCAGCAACCTTTAATCCTTGAATTGAGGTGGGTAGTCTTATACTCTAAACTATTAGTAATTTCGAAACCCAAATGAGTTTTGTTATGATTATTAAATGTTTATGTGATAGAAAAAGCTAGGAAGTTGTTAGAACTAAATTAGGTTATGAGAAAAATCGAATGGAATTGTTGAGTCCGAATCGGAAATCGAAGGAGCTTAGTAATTGGTTAGGGCTGAGATGGGATGCCGAAGATATTAGGCTACGTAGGTATAAAGAGTATGGTGAAGATCTCAAATGGCACTTAAGGACAAAGAAGTGGTAAATTGGGGGTAAATTGTGAATCGATGTTCCAGTTACACCATAGAAACTTCCTAAGTTCTTCCGCCGGAAGATAACGAAGCGTATTAGGAAACGATGATTAGAGTATAAAGGAGGGACACGACTTCATCTTGATGGGAATACAATTGAGATAGAGAAATAACAAGCTGGGAAGTCTAAGGTGAAATTGAGTTTAGAACATATCTAAGTCCTTGAAGATTAAATTGAATTTGAAGTTAAGCATAGCGAGAGGGACTTAAGTGATAAAGTGAGATCAAGAGCGGTGTGGTTGAGTATGGGCGAAAGAAGTTGAGTTATAAAGTAGAGGCATAAAATGAGTAATTGAGGTAAAAACAATGAATTGTGAAAAGTGGAAACGTTGATTTAGGTGATGGCTACCTGTGGTTATTGTGGCTCGAAAAGGAATGAACCCTACTGAATTAGGGAATTAAAAAAGGTGTAGTTAGGAATGAAGTTGAGAATGACTATCTCGTGTTGAATTGTTGCTATCTCGTGCAAGTGATTGTGAAACAATATTCAAAAGTAGTTTTTGAAAGGAGTTTTGTATTTTACGTGAAATGATCCTTGAATGCAACTTCTTATGAACTGCCTTTCAAACGTGATTATGTTTTAAAGAAGCAAAACTTATTTGAGAAAGTAAATCAGATTTACAAAAGTGAATTTATAAGGGTGCCAGGTGGTGTCATGCCTTTCTTGATATTAAATCGATTTAAGAAAGTCGTTAAAGTGAATGTGATGAATGAATATGTGCAAATTGTTTTAAATCAACCGGCTACGGATCGTTTAGCATATCGAAGGGTTCGAACCGGGAACGCCAGCTAGAAACTTCGAGGGAAGAGTTCTAACGAGGGTCCTGCAGTAGCAAGATGCCCCCGACCCGAGACTTCCTAGAAGATAGGTCCCGGAGCCTTTTATCCGGCTTCGCGCCCCGGAGAAATCGGAGAAACTAAGAGAAATTCCGAGAAAAGAAGTGCTAGTTCGAATCCTCAAAAGGCCTAGAAAGTTGATTCGATTGAAAAAGAGAATTGTGATGAATGTGAAACCGTGCTTTTAAATGATTAAAAGAGTTCTAATCTTTATGTTGTAAGAGATTTCATTGAAAGTATATAGATTTGTATGATATTATTATGCTTTCGCAGATTTCATTATTATGAGTATTATGTACAAAGAATTTCCATTTTAAGGGGGTAAAATTTCGGTGAGCCCGTGGTTTATTGCTCACCCCCACAAATTTTCCCCTTTTCCCTCCTAATTGTAGGTACCTCCCGAGATGGATGACTGGAATGCTTGTCTTTGGTGGCGATCATGGCTGCAGATCAAGTCTAGGTGTTTCATGTTTAGTATATTGTTGTATACTCGGTCTCTTATGTAAATAGACAGTAATGTATAGTAAGCTTAATGTATGTATGGAGACCGAACTAGTAGCTCGGACAAGCTAGAGATTTCCTTTCTCCGGCAATTTTGATCTCAAGTGATTGTAAATCTAGTTTTTGCTGAGTTCATGACTTGGGTTGTAAACTAGTTCGAAATGTGAGTTTTGTGGTTGTGAATATACTCGGCGTGTGGCCGTTGAGCTGTGTACTCCGAGCATGTGGCTCTCGTTGAGTTTTATGGTGACTTTCATGCAGGTTTTAAGGCTTTTAGCCTATGGGTTGGGCCATAGTTCAAACAGAACTCGCTAAAATGTTTAGAAAATTTCTAACCCTTGTAGGAAATTATATTCCTTACCTTTAAAGTGGGTTAAGACAGCTAAGCCAACGCCTGAGTGAGCCTTGGGAGTTCCTTTGAGGAACTCGCGCGAGTGTAATACTCCTAGGACGGGTTTTGGGGTGTTACACTTACCCTATGAAAGTACGTGGTTAAAACGATTAGATTAACTCATGACCCCGAAAGTGTGGTTTGAGTAGGTTTTGATGTTTCAATACCACTCCTAAATACTTGTATAGACTTGGGTAGGTTTCAGCTTATCTTGATTAATTAGTTTATTAAGTGGTGAAATCACAACTCGAGCATTCTTTTATTTCTTTCTAAGATATAAACATATATCTTATCCCTCTAGATTTTCATAGCTTGAACATTTAAGATAGCTTTGGTAGTTTAAACAACTATCTCTAAAAACAATTCGTGTTTGCTTAGGCTAGCTAGAATTATGCCATGTATTTGCGATTATAATTTTAACACTTAATCCTTCCCAACATAAGCCTCGGCAAGAAATTCCTTCATTAAATTAATCAATTAGATAATTCATTACTATTATAGTTCTTTATCATGTTCAAAGTTACATTTAGTCGGTTATACAAGGACTAGGCATACCCCTTATTTTATCAAAATCTATATTTGCAAATGCTTACCATCTAAATTAGATAATATTGCTTACCATCAAAGTTACATTTAAAATGCTTACCATCTAAATTAGATAATCCATATCTCCAAAATTTTAACACCCTATTCAGTAGCTGCATGTTTGGAAAATATTTAACATTTTGACCAACTCAAAATACTAATTAACTAAATATTAGTATTCGATAAAGTAATGCTCAAGTAGTATTTATATAATTTTAAGTAGCGTTTGTGAAATATTTACAAAAAATTTAGCTTTCTGCCAATGTAAGCCCTTATCTTTTTTTTATAAATGTTTTTGCTAATATTTTCCCTACGAATTAATGTTCTATCTCTATTTGTGATAGTCTCTCTATACGCTCTTGTATGGATGGTGTTGTCTCTTATCCTTAGAGTGATTCATAAGTTTCTTTCCATATCATTGTGTGGGGTTGAATTTTTACTTAATTAGCTATCGCTCCGCAATTGGCATCAATTCTTTAAATTCATAATACTATACCAAATAATCTCTTTGACGAGAAAATTATATAAGATTTATGCATCTCTTTGTTAAAGGTTGTATTATGAAACAACGATTGAAAAGAACATAAGTGTTCAAAAGAGTTTCAATTAGCTTTCTCGATCGCGTCTCTAAACGTGATGGAATTAGAGATGGACACCGGCCATGATAGAAGATAGTGACTAAATTAGTAATGAATAAAAATTTGTCATTATTTTCATTCTAGCCACGGATAACAAATTTGCCATCATCTTTCATTCTCACGACGAACTTTGGTGATCGGATTTCAAATGCCAATGACGAAACATGTTGATAATAAATAATATTTAATAACCTTTTACTAGGTAGCAATGAAATATATAAGTATATATACGTGTATCTATATAGTTAGGGCTGGGCAACGGGCCAGGCCGGCCCATTACTATAAAGGGTCGGGCTGGGCCAAGGAAAAATAAATGGGCTGGGTTGGGTCATGGGCCAGCTGACCCCGACCCGCCCATGACCCCCATGGGTCGGAGCTAAACATGAATTGACGTTAGTGCTTGGTCCCAAACACACCCCGTCCCCAATATTTTTTCTTTTTGAAGGAATTCATCTTTCTTTAAAATTTCTTTTTAATAATTAAAAAAACTTGCAACGAAAATACTCTCCTCATTTTTTAGATGCTTAGTCCGATGCTCATAAACTACGAAAACATAGTACAAAAGGGAAAAGATTAGAATGTTCCCCCCGATCTGCTAAGTTCGGAGAATTTCTTCCTGCCATGAGAACTTAAGGAAAATGCAGAATCATCCCTTCGCTTGAATATTTCCGGGCAAGCTTCTTTCCGGCAATTGTGGGGATAGTATCTTCAAGTACCTTTGGAACAAGCAAAGCTAAAATCATCCTAATTGTTATGGTTGTATTGTGGATTCTTCTCCGTAAAATGTATAACTTCGTGAAAGACATTGTGTTCTCCTTCTACTCCATACCATTTAAGAAGGGGAATACCAGCTGCACACAAGCACAACCAATAGAGACATGAGGCCATCATACCATAGATCAGTGGGGTACGGGAGAGAGCAGTTCATCACTTACTACCTCCCCGAAGAAGCATATACAATTTTGACTCATAATGTAGTTGAGGATGCTTTGTTTTAGCGAGACTCCTGAAAATGGGGAAAAACACAAATATTTACTTGTGTACTTCAGGTTGTACATGTACGTAAAGGGACAGAAGAACACCTCATCCCTACCTCAAAAAGCCAAGGCCACAAGAATTACTGGTTTTTGAAGATGTGCCACAATGCCTATCACAAGAAAAATGGGCATTAACTTTGGAGTGAAAGTATATGCTACAAAGATGAGAACAAGAGATATGTCGGTCTCTTCTTTCTCAACCAATGGATGAAAATAAATTTCTCATCCTTTCCAACATCTTTTACAAGAGAGGCATTTTTGTCATTCTTCCGTTGATGCCACTCCCAAATACCGACTAGCGGATTCAAAGTTAAGAAATTGCAACCAATACTAGTGAGAACCGAAGAATGTAAACACGCTACAATGCTTTACAAGTATATCTACAACCATATATACCACGAGGACATGATCTATGATATCTCATAGGAACTATCCACGATAAAAGAAACACTAATTACAAAGTAACAAATAAAACTTATCCTTCTAGAATCTAGATCAACAAAATAATCTTCAATATCCAAAAGCAAATCAATAAAGTTAAACCAATTCGGACATAGAAAGAGGGTGATCGGAGCACAAACCAGCTTAATGGCAACTTCTTCACCAGTCCGTACATTGACACTTGTGTAAAAAAATAAAACCACAATTCAAACAAGTATCAAACATTTATATTTTTCCAATCCAACTCATAGTCTTACCTCTCCAATATCTTGACAAGCTTGCTTTACAAACCAAATTTCACACAATATACCATCATTACATTGCGAGATACAACCCTAAATTGAATTTTTATTTGGACAAAGTTTCCCACACAAGTATTCACAAGAGCTTGACAAGGTAGAATTTCCCATAAACAAACAAGCAATGATGAACCATTCTCATTTCGGATAAAATTTCCATGTCTAAGATTTATTTGAGCAAATAATCTCATTTTCAACTGAAAATTGAGTCGACCCACCTTTTGTTAATAGGAGACTCGAGGTTTATTGTTAAGGACAGCACCTGGTCAATCACCAAAATTAACACACAGAGAGAATGGATAGATAGATAGCCAAGCTGAATTAGAATTTACATACCCAGTTCCTCTTTCACAACAACTCATTAAAAACATCAATATATTTATAATTACGTAAATGATTTAATCAACAAAAACCATAATAAGGATTCAGCACAACGAGCGGATTTGGCCTTCTCAAACTACAAGGTAAAGTCATGACCGATGAAACAAGGTAAAGCCTTCTAAGACTACATATGCTAGAATAATTTTCTATTAAAAAACCAAGTACAAATCACATGCAAACCAGAGAACAATAGAATAGCTCGTTACAAAAATCACATGCACGTCCCCTCCTTCGAATCGGAGCAACCCATATGTGAAATTTCGAAGTTCATATACGAAACCAAGATGGAAATGAAGCATAATTTCGGACACAACCGCTCGTAGTGAAATGCTACCCCCATTACAATCAATTCAATACAAATATACAGTTGTGACAAAGGAGAAACATCGACTGGAAGAGAGAAAGAGAGAGTTTACCTTGATTTGGTAGTGACTGGAACTGGAAGTAATGGTGAAGAGGGAGAGAGCCGATTCATCGGCGACGGAAGAAGAGCGACGGTGGTGGAAAGGCTTCGGGCTTCGGTTCACCGGCGACGATGGCGAGATAGCGGAAGAGCGACGGCGAGAGAGAGAGAGAGCGGGGAGGGGGACGGTGAGAGCAAGAACACGAATGATGGACAGAGAGAGAGACACGAACTTGAGGGGATGGCGAGTTGAATGAATAAGGTTTGACCCTTTTACTTTGACTCGTTAATGGCGCGCAACCGACCCTTTAATGACCCATATTCAATAGACCATTTTCAGCTCGACCCTTTTATTACTAAAATTAGGCTTCGACCCTATTTTTGGCTCGACCTGCTGGTCCAATAGGTACCTCGCCCATTGGTCAGCCCTATATATAGTATAAACTAAGGGCCTTTTGTAAATCTTAATACATTAAATTTACATGAATACTAAATCATACTTCGTAGGATGTTAAACAAATAATTCTTACAATAAAGTCATACCCGATGCAAAAGATAAAAAAGTTGTGCCTTCTAGTAATACTTGAAAGACCACCCGTTGATCCAATAAATCGGTTTCTCCCCTTAACCATCTTCTCACTTTATGTTATCTCGTGTCCGTAACTCTCATAAGCAAGTGAGAGGACCAATTTATAAATCTGGTATGTCCATCAAGTAATCGAATAAACGGACAAGATTAATCAACTATTGAGATAAGACGATATTAGATTGGATAATATCATTATCTCATAAATTAAGCATATATTAAATTAGATAATATCATTATCCCATAAATTAAGAAGATAATATATCCACCATAATTATAGGAGATAATAATTTAATATTAACACATTATCCTTTATCAGGCCACACACAGATAGGATAATATCTAACATTCTCCCACTTGGCCTAATAATTTAAAATATCAATACTCAATAGCATACATACGAGGCACGTCAAAATAATCTCTTACATTAATCATAACTACTTATACTTGATATCTTTCTAAGTAAAAGTTATAGCGGTTATACACTATTTATTGAGCATACTCCCTTCCATACATTACAACACTTTATAATCTACCAAAGTAAGGCACGTTAAATGATATAAAAAAATTCATCATGGTCCACATTATTCCAAAATTCCTATTATTATAAAACTAACATTATGTATACACCATTAACTAATAGGAAACTTTTAGAAAAAAAAGTCAGAAACATATAATTTGAGCTCAAAGTGTCAAAATTAACAAAAAATAAATCATCCTTACGACCAAGACCCATTCTTAGCACGTGTGGCTTAAAAGCCTTTGGTTGTAAACCTTTTGTTAAAGGAACTACTATCATCATATTAGTTCTAATGTGTTGAATAGACACTTTCTGTTTCTAAATCTCATCCTTAACTGATAAGTATTTTAATTCCATGTGTTGGTCACCTCTTGAGTACTTATCAATCTTTGAGAAGAAGACAGAGGTGGAATTATCACAGTACATTTTTCAGTGGCTTGGTGATTGAGTCAACTACCCCAAGTCCTGAAATAAAATTCTGAAGCCATAGTGCATGTATCGTACCTTCATAACAAACCACAAACTTAGCTTCCATGGTGGATGTAGCAATGACATCTTATTTTGCACTTTTTCATGAAATCGCTCCTTCAGATAATAGGAACAGATAATCAAAAGTGAACTTTCTACTGTCATGACATCCACCAAAATCTAAATCCGAGTATCCAATCACTTCCAAAAGATCAGATTTCTTATATATGAGCATGTAATCCTTTATGCCTTGTAGGTACCTCAATACTTTCTTTGCAGCCTTCCAATGATCAATGTTGGGGTTACTTTGATATCTCCCTAGCATCCCAATAACAAAGCTAATATTCGTGCTTGTATAATTTTGCAAGTAAATTAAACCGCCTACGATAGAAGCATACGGAATAGATACCATTGCCTTACATTCAACATTATTGTTTGGACATTGCATGAGACTAAATTTATCTCCTTTCTGAATTGAAACAATTCTAGTTGAGCACTTATCCATATGAAAACTCTCTAGAATTCTTTCAATATAGGTCTTTTGAGACAATCCTAATGTTCCTTGTGATCTATCACGAAAACTTTTGATTCCTATCACATAGGATGCCCCACCCATATCTTTCATTGCAAAATTCTTAGAGAGGAAAACCTTATAGTTTCATGTAATATGCTTAAATTATTAGTAGTAAATAATATGTCGTCAACCTATAGTACTAAAAAAATAAACATCTTCCTATTAATCTTTCGATATACACATCTATCAATGAAACCTCTTGAAAACCAAAAGAAGTTATGGTATCATTTAACTTAATATACCATTGTCGGGAAGCTTGTTTTAGTCTATATATTGATTTCTTAAGCTTACACACCATATGGTCTTTTCCTTCAACCAAGAAACCCTAGGGTTGTTCCATGTAAAATTCTTCCTCAAGATTTCCATTAAGAAAGGCGATTTTCACATCCATTTGATGTAACTCTATATCATAATGAGCTACTAAAGTCATAATTATTCTTAATGAGTCTTTCTTTGAGACTGAAGAAAAGGTCTCTTTGTAATCAATACCATCTTTTTACGTATAACCCTTAGCAACAAGTCTAGCTTACTAACATTCGATATTGCCACTTGGATCATACTTGGTCTTATAGACCCATTTATATCCAACTCATTTATATCCATTTGGTAACTCAACAAGGTCCCGGACCTTATTTTGTTCCATAGATTGAGTTCATATTTCATAGCATAGATCCACTTATTTGATTGAGGACATTTTATAGCTTGTGAAAACGAAACCGGATCACCTTTTATCCCTATGTTAAGATCTCGACTCTTGCAAATAAACCAAATAATCATCGGGGATTGCTGATTTTCTTTCCCTTTGAGATCTTCTTAAAGTTAATCCTTGTGGTTCATTTTGATCAGTAGGTAATGGTGGGTTACCTTCTTCATGTGGTATGTCTTCACCCAAATGTTGTTCATTATTGTTAACATTTTGTTCAACAATAGGAACATTAATATTTGGAGTGTAGGATGACAACGGAACATTCGGGGAAGAGATCACTTTCCCTTATCTCATTTATTTCCACATTATGTCTTTCATTACTCCCACTAACCTCACCACTTTTAATGAATTTGGCATTACCAGTTTCTATAATTCTTGGACTATGATTAGGGCACTAAAACCTACATTCTTTGGATTTCTCTAGGTAACCTTTAAAGTAACAACTAGTTGTCGAGAATCCAATTTTTATTCATATGGATTATATAAGCATGCTTCTACTGGACAACCTCAAACATGGAGGTGCCTTCAACTGCGTTTCCTACCAGCCCACAACTCAAAAGGAGTCTTGGGAACAGCGTTACTAGGAACCCTATTTAGTAAATATCCAACAGTCTTGAGAGCATGCATCCATAATGATGTAGGTAATGATGTAGGTAATGAGTAGTATACTGTGCACATATGCCACGTTTCTCAAGGAACTTTGCAAATAGACCGGGACATTGTCCTATTTCGGTATATTTCCTATAGTATTCATCACCTCTATCGGACCTAAATATTTTTACCTTCTTATCTAATTACCTTTCAACCCCATTGATATAATTTTCAAGGGCATCAATCGCTTAAGATTTTTCATTAAGAAAATAGATATATCCATAACGAGAAAAATCATCGATAACGGTAATAAAATATTTTTCTCCACCAAAAGATGGAACATCAAATGGTCCACAAATATCAATGTGAATAATTTCAAGAATTTGTGTACTTCTTGTGGCTCCTTTCTAGCTGTGTTTGGTTTGCTTTCCCTTAATGCAATCCACACATACCCCTAGGTTAGTAAAATCCAATTATGAAATGATTTTATTTTTCACCAATCTTTCCAACCTTTCTTTGGATATATGGCCTAAAGGCTTATGCTACAAAAAGGCAGAATTCTCATTTTATATGCTACGTTTGATACCAACATTGTGATAAACCATAAGTAGGGATTCATAAAAAGTATTATCAAGTTTCATTTTATATAAACCATCACTAAGAATACCAAAACCAATATCTTGTGTTGCTCGAAGAACCTGTAGATAATTACACCATATCTTAGATCTTTTATGTAATTTTTTGTTGTATATTGTTTAGCGAGTTATTCTAACAAATATGGATATAAATTATATGCGTGTAGGTAGTTTGATTGTCGAGTATTACTTACAATCTCAACTTCGTCAAGCAATAGTACTTTTCTATAATAATTTATATTTATATTTCACATATGGCATGTTTTCTTTTTTTTTTTAAATATAATAAGCACTTTCAATTTTCCACTTCTCCTCATGAATAATTAAGCAAATAATACAAATTAAATTAAGAAAAAGGATATGCTTATAACAGTTGTCGTTATACGATAATCACCATAATTAAAAACATCCGAACCATACACGTGTCACTTATATATCTTAACCATTCAATTTTTTTATTTAAAAAAATAAAAATTAGAATTTAAAAATTAAAGATTTATTTATTAATTATAGAATGAAATAATTATGTTAAAGATGTATTTGATACCAAATTAGTTAATAATCCAATTCATAAAACCCATTGTTCAAATTAAAAGAAGACATTTTTCTTTTAGCAAAATGAAACTTCGCACTTCCCCTTTCCCTTCCCAGTTCTGTTCAAACAACCTCTGTCCGCATTTTTCCGGCCAAGCGCCCCACCATTGTTTTCCGACCAAGCATACCACGCACCATTCTTTTTTATTTCTGATGCTGAAAAATATGTTTAGTTAATTATAAGCATATATAGATACCTGTTATTGTATCAATTAAGCTCTATATTTCCTTTATCCCTTATAAAAAGTTACTTTCTCGAATAGTCTTAAAAAGTACATATTTCGGTAACTTTTCTTATAAAATATGATTTTTTAAAAAATTGGGAGAAAATGGTCTTAGAGAATTTGATAACTTCTCCATAACTACAAGCTTTTCTCCTTTTTTAAAAAAAAGAAAAAAATTCATCAACACAATCTATTTTATTTAGAAAGTACCAACGACATTTTAGCCTAATAATTAAGACCAAGGTTGTAGTCCCCCTAAAAATATTAGGTTATAAGTTTAATTCTCCTTCGCTTTGGTATTGTCATTATATTATACATCTTTTTATGATTCATTCAAACCAAAAAAAACTGTACATACTGTATTTATTGTACAATTTTATTTTTACAAAAAAGTAATGTGGATATAAAATACAAATTTTACGACAAAAAAAATTCAAAAATTAAGTTAGAAAGTTTCCATTAAAAAAAGATAGTACTTAGCAAATACAATCTATTATCATAAATAAAGCATAAACTCACCATTGATCCTCTACGTTCGTGAAGGAACCAGCGGCCCCCATGCGCAAGCTGGACCTTTCCATAGGAGGGTCCGGGCGGCGGTACTCAAACCATAATTTCCCCATGAAGCGTCCGCTCTTTAGGTTTATAAAAGATGATTTTGAAAGTGGGGTGCACCTCCTATTAAGATTGTCGATTTTTGTAATTTGATTTTTAAAACAATTTAAGTGAAATAGTGATTGAAGATTTTTATTAATGATTTATTTTAGAAATTAATTTTAAGAAGTCTCGAGGATATTATTTCATAATTTAAGAAAATGGGAAAATAAAATCACTTTCTGTCACAAGGCTTCGGGCCAAAAGGTGAGATAAAACCGGTTTGGACCAAGAGCCAAGCTCGATTATCAACCTGCGCCACGAGAGCCGGCGCTAACTCTGTAACCGGCGCCAGCTATAGGGATGAGATTGAGAAATTAGTCTCGATCCTATAGCTCCGAATGTTAGAAAATAACTTTAACTTTCTCATTTTTAAATCAAAAATGTTGAGAAGCAATTAAGAGAATCGAAAGTGAAAAAGAGAAAGTCGTCGATCGATTTTAGAGAGTAAAAACTAATTAAAAATAAAAATACTCCTCCAATCTTAGTATGAAAAAACTAAGCTTAAAAGAGGTTAAAAAGTGACTCCATCGGTCTAAAAACGAGAGTCCGGTGTTTGGGGGTGAAGATACAAAATGATCCACAAGTCAACAGACAACCTTTACTAGTTCGAGTTGTGAGTTAAAAAACATGTGTATTAGTCAAACGTACAACATGCAAAGTGCAGAAATTAAATCAACCAAAGCATGCTAGGGAAGCGAGTAAATAAATAGGTAGGAAAGCAGTAAAGGAAAGCGAAAAGAAATAAAAGTTACACTGGGTGGGGATGAATTTAAGAGCAATTACATCTTTGATCCACCATACGAAAAGCATTAAAAAGCATAAATGCATAAAAATCGTAAGGTGAACAAAAAGATGATATGGTGTCCTCGGGTTTCCCAATCTATTGAGATTGAATCACGAGTTGAATCTAATAGTGTAATGGCAAGGTATTGAGCTCCAAAAGAGGACGAAAGAAGGCTATTTTGTGGATTTTGAGAATGGAGGAAGTTTGCGATGGTATGGTAAAATGGAGTGAGTATAGAGTGGGAGAGAGTAATGAGAATATTTTTAGCTTAGTAGGGGTGCACTCACTATCGAAAAGGTAGCGAGTAAGAGCTTAAAACGCAACAACCAAAAATGAGGGATTAACCCCTCTATTTATAGAAGGAAATTAGGTCATAAAAAATGATCTAAAACCCACTTCGGTTGTCCAAAGTAGCTGAACCGGGCCCAATTTTCCAATGAAGATAACAAGAATAAACTGGATAAAATCCAGCTGGTAGGAAATCCATGGGGAGGTAAGATAAGCAGCTTCGATCTCAAACATTGTCGTACAAACATCTTGAGTTCCGTGCCTCGGTTGGGCACTAGGGTCCAAAATGCGGTGTCTTAGCATATTAAGCCTAAAACCACGACGCAGTCCAAAATGTGTCGTATCGACGTATTGGGTTTCGTGCCTTGGTTGGTCATCGAGGAACAAAACGCAACGTTTTGGCATATCAAGCCTCAAAATGCGACGCTAGTTTTGACAACATCGTACGGACGCTTGAGTTTCATGTTACTGCTGGAACACTCGGGAGCAAAATGTTGTGTTTGATACGTAGTTTTGACTAAAATACGACGTCGCCTTGGGTTTCTGGCTGGGAGCCCGAAAAGGGCTGGGTTCGACTGAAAGAAAATGAGTTTGTTGGCTGGTCTTAGAAAAAAGGCTTATTTTTATGGTGCTAATGGATTTTTTGTGGTTTATTAGCTTCCGTCATGCCTATAAGACTTCAATCATAATCCAAGCTTGCAAACAAGTACTAGGATTTTATCATTGGGTCAACAAAATAAATAACGAAAATAAAAGAGATAAGAGCGACATGTTTTTGATGTCTATATTCCGACACTCCTACTCATCTATTATTTAAGTTCTTTAGCTAATTATTTTTGCAACTTTTTTAATTGACCCGTTATTTCAATGGCCTTAAAATATTGCAAAATCTCAATTCTCAAGTTCCTCATATAGTTAAGGATGACAATGGATTGGATTTGGATTAGGTTCAAGTGAATTCAAACCCATTTAATTTTTTAGATTTGCACCGAGACCAGTCGGGTCTATGAAGCACGGACCCAAACCCTACCCCTCGGATCTAGCAGGTCTATGAGTCAAAAACAATCATAAATGATTGCAACCTATTTCATGCTAAAATCACTAAGAAATATCATAATCTTATCAATTTTTTGGGGTAGGAAATTAAATAATTTCATTACCAACAAGCGATCATGAAAAAACAATCGAGGATATAAGTACAAGTTTCGATACCTATTGAACATCAAGTTATCCATGGACTACATAATTGATACTTTGTCCTTCCTTTATTGAGGAAATGGAATCTTAGCTTGAGGTTGTCTTGTACTAATGAGTTATATCGAGATGCACTTAGTTGTTTATGATTAAAAAGTCTTCTCATTTTTGCTTTTCCGATTTTATAGAACATGACAGCCATAGTTGCTCTTATAAAGTTAGAGATATGTCTTGGCTAGTTTAGGTGTAGAAGCAAACCATAGAACTATCCATAAGTCTCGTGCTTGAGGAGTGATATGCATCCACTGCATAATTTGTTGTCTAACATATGTTGCAAAGACACAATCAAATAGTATATGCTCTTGCATTTCAATTTGGTATGGGCATATTGGGCATGTTTCATCAAGTGATGTTATATATGCTCCAATTTTGTGGAGGACCTCCAACCTATCCTGCACAATTAGCCATAGGAGGAAGGAGTGTTTTGGATTGTTGTTGGACTTCTAGATTAGTTTTTCTATGAAACCTCCCATTTTGTTGTGAAAACCATTCATAGCCTTCCCATGGTTACTATGGAGAGCAATTCTTACTTGGTCCCTAATTTTGATTAGTTTCTTAAGGTACCAACAATAATCGGACTTTGGGTAGAAACCCTCAAGACACTTTCTTTAAATAATGGGAATGGATCTACCTTACCCACAACACATCTTTTTTCATACTGCCCATGCATACTTAGCAATGAGAGCTTTGTTCTAGGTTTCAAGGTTCTTCTAATGTTTCTTAGGTAAACGAACCTGTTGCCGGGCTACTAATGTTCTTCTCGTATATAGATCATTGTCAATCCATAACAAATTTCTATAAACTACAACAATTTGCTTCACCACTGCTTGAGATATTACAAAGTTAGTAGCCCAAAATCGATAGACACGAATAACACACTTGTTAATAAGAGTTACTCTCCCAACATTAGAGAGATGTTAACCAATTATTACACATTTTTATGCACCATTTAATATTATTACATATTTGTATGTAACACAAATTTCTTTTTTTTCATACGTGCACTTAGATAACCTATAAATTAACAAATGAAAATAAATTATCAAAATTCAAGTAAACAGAACAAATTTGAAAAAGAATAGAAGAGCAAGTGTTTGAGAGTTACGCAAGATGATTGATGATGAGTGAAGGAGACATGGAATACTTGAATTATTTAAGGGGCCTTGGGTTCAACTAGGTCAAAATGAAATTGAATGGGGTATGAGAGTGATTTTTGAATATTTGGAATTAATCATGGATACACATAGCACTCTTTTGAATTGTGTTTAATGGGTTTTTGTAGGAAAAATGTAATCTTTGGAATTAATTATGAGTTCACTTAATTCTTCCTTAAACTTGGCAACCAAGGTGCCTATTATAGGGAAACTAACAATCATTGTCTCAAATAATCAACAACAACAATAACAATAACAATAACAATCATAATAATAATAATAATAATAATAATAATAATAATAATAATAATAATAATAATAATAATAATAATAATAATAGGAAAATTACCTATTTTTAACAATGTTTGATAAAAGTTTTTATATATAATTCAATTTCATTGTTTATTTTATATATTAAAACTTTTGGTTTGTATAATTTTGATTATAAAAATATATTTGTTTATTATTGACTTAATTTTATTTTTAATAACATATTTAAAATTTTATATGAGCAGACTATTTATTTATTGAGTAAGACTAGTTAAGATAAATTATTTGTTTCACACCTTTTGTTTTAAAAGAGGAAAAAATGAGCTCATTTAAACTAGCAACATAAGATTATTTGGTCATTATGGCTATACATATAAATTATTATGTAAAATTAATTCACGCGATTAATTTATTATACAAGACTAATTTACATAGTATATTTGAGTTGCAAAACTTTGTGAGTCATTAGTGTAAGGATGCAACTGCTTTTCCCCAGTTATGTTCCCAATCTTTGAGAATTTCTCAATATAAAAATAATTCACAGCAAAACAATAAATAAACAAAAATAATAAAATCAAATAAAAACAAATCAAACTAAAGCATATACTACTATCAAATGTCGAGCTACTAATATAAAACTTGACTACTATGTAAATTCAAATGGTTAATTCACAACAAAACATTAAGTAAAAAAAAATAGATAAAATCAAACTAAAACAAATCAAACTAAAGCATATACTACTATCAAGTGTCGAGCCACTAATATAAAAGTTGACAACTATGTAATCCAAACGGAGTGTTGGATGGAGAGTGAGAGTGAGAGTGAGGATTCTTCTTCTACTACCCTACTTGGCGTCTCAGTGTCTTCCCTAACCACAAATATTGAGATGAGGTCCATTATTGAACATCCTTGTTGCTCTTTGCGCCCCTTAGAGAGCACTAAGGTTCTTAGAGAGAAGTTGTCCTTCAAGGTGAGTCCTCCTGGGTCACACTGGTGTAAGACATTCTTTATAACCTTCAGGTCTAGGTGGAGTCGGGTCATTACCTTACTAATCCAGAGGCTATCTTCAAAGTCAAGCTTACCTCATATCAATTGAACTCCTTCGTACTCCTTGGGCTCGTACGCTTATGGGTAATGTAACGGATACCTCTGTCAAGTATGGTGTTATGAATAATAAAGTTCGTTCCATATGCGAAGTTTTTGGGAGTATTGATGTTATTGATTTAGGTCGGGATATTTTCTTATTTAGATTTGATAGTAATCATAACCTTGAAAAGGTACACGCGGGAGGACCTTGGTTATTATTTTACCATTATCTGATGCTTACTGTTGACAACCTAACTTCTACCCTTCAATGGACCATTTTTCTTCCATGATTATTGAAGAAATTGAAGTGTTAGCTAATATATAATAAGTTTAGTGGAAATAATGAAATATGATTGGTTGAAGTTGCATTTAATGAGCTTATAAGGAAGTTAATATGGTGATGGAATCAGAAAGTTTATTTTAGCAAAAGTTTAAAATAATAATTAGAAAATTTATGTGGTTTAGATGTGTTGCTTAGGGAATGAGTTTTAGTTATTTTGTCTTTTCTTGTTCAAGTCCTTTTTTTCTTTCCATTCATTATCTTTGGGACATTATTTTTTTGTGATTTAGGAAGATCATTAAGGGACAGAGGGAGTATGGTTCTTGGATCCAACAAATATTATTTGAAAATTTATAATATCCAATTATTTAAATGCTAACTTAATAAGGAATTCAATTGATAAAAATTGAGTTAAATTTGAAGTTATTTATATATGCTTAAATTGTTTGAATTATGATTTTTCAAGTCAAAATCTTGAACCTAAAAATTGAGACACGATTATGACTTTTACTGAAATGGTAAATACTATTTTGATCCAATTACTTAAACTTATTTCACAAAAAGAAAATATAAAATAGAAAATAAAATTAAAAAATATAAAAAATAGGAAGATGGAGCAAGGAATCAGAGAAGCAAAGGAGGGTTAGGGGTCCAATTGCATCATAACATCAAGTCCATCAGGTGTTAGAGAGCCTATGCAGCGCATACGTGTAAGGGAAGGCACGTCTAATGTGGCACGTCGCTCGAGACACGACTCTCCACAACGGGTCCGCTTTTCCCGAAGCGCCCGCGTAGGCTCAGTCTACCGGGCTTGAGGAGGAGAAATGCGTAACTGATGTGTCAAGTGGTGATTGGTTAGTAGAATTCTCTCTCTTTTAATTAATTCTCTATCTCTCTCTTAATTACGTCTCTATCTCGTTAAATAGAAAATTGTAATTTAATAGAACTCTCTATATTAAACTGAAATTTTATATCTCTATTAATTTCTCTCCCTCTTTCTTAATTGAATTAAATTTGGAATTACATTTTCTCTCTCTATAATATTTACGCCTAAAACACAAATTCTCTCTCTCCGTATAAATACTCTCTCTCTAGTGAGTTATTAGTGAGTTATTAATTACATAAATTATAATTGAAATTATAAATTATTAGGTCATTAATTTGTTTAAAAATTACAGAAATTAAAATTGTAATATCATCGTATTTTTTATTTAATAAAAATTCTAATATTATTGTATCATTGTTTAAAAAAATCGCAACTTAAAAAAATTAATTTACATGTTGTATTATTGTATAACATTAGTATAATTGTATTTTTTTATTTAATAAAATTTCTAATATTATTGTATCATGTAATACCCGTAATTTTATTTGAGATAGTTATATGAGTTATTCAGTTAATTAGTTTTAATTAAATAAATTAGGACGAATCACTAAAATATATACATGGATATATATTCGTGATTTTATTTAAGAGAATTATTATTAGTTTGCGTAACTATAGTTAGTGACATATATTAAATCCTTCCCTTTAATATTTTACCTGGACCCAATAATTAAAACCCGAGATAACTTATATTAGCTATTTTTATTTTTTACATGAGATAATCCTAACTAAAAATATGGAACAAAAAAAGAAAAAAAGGAAAAAGAGAAATATGACTAATTATAATTACGCGGGGTTAGATAGGTAAGGTGAATGATAAGTGTAAAGGGAAGGAGTGTTAGCATTTAGGGTTGTGCAAAATTGGTTAACCGCACTTTCGGTTAATCGATTTTCGGTTAATCGTACTTTTGGTTAGTTAAAAATTCGAACCGTAACCGATCTGATTTTTCGGTTAACTGAAGTTTCGGTCAATCGAAGTTTCGGTTAACCAAATTTTCGAATCGGCCAAATCTCAATCCGTAACCGAAACGAAAAGTTCGGTTAACCGATTATGCGGTTCGGTTTTGCGGTTAACCGATTTTTATCACGAACTTGGACACCATCAAACTTGGAGGCGAGAGGCGAGAGGCGAGGAGAAAGGCGATTAAGCAAAATATGGGAACCCACTACCCCAATTTAATCAAACTTGGACACCATCAATATTACAAACATTATCCCCCTCCATCCAAAGTAGCGGATGAGCGCAAGAGGCGAGAGGTGATCCTTTACCTCCAGAAATAGTGAGTGATTGAGAGGGTATGGGATGGATATGAAGAAGTCGACCATCGCCAGCGGCAATAGCGGACCCAAACAAAAGCAAAGCAAGAAAGAGGAGGGGAGAGAGGAGTTTGTTTGAGGGGTTAAGTAGAGAGAGAGAGAGAGAGCAGAGGGCAATGCGTGAAAAGAAGGAGGCCGACAGACAAAATTAGGGTTTCTTGACTTATATATGTGGGATTTTTAATGCAAAAATCGGTTCGCTTAACTCGCCGCTTAACCGAATTTTTAAGGTTCCGATCCGTAACCGAAAAACAAATCCAGTTTGATTAACGGAACCGATTTTTCATTAAAATTTATTTAGTTAACTATTTTTTTGAATCGGTTTTTCGATTTCGGTTTTTTTACACGCCTCGTTAGCATTACTCGATGAAGCCAGCAAAAGTAAAAAATAAGGGGAAAGAAAGGAAGAAAGGCCCGAGAAGGGAAACAAGCAAGCCCGGCGAAAAGAAAGAAGGGACGAAACGAGCGGGGAAACGAGAGAAAGAGGAGAGGGAGAACAGAGAGAGAGAGAGGAGGCCGGAGACCGGCGTATCGAACGACGAGCGGAAGAACTACGGCCGACGGGCAATAAGGCAGCGGGGAAACGGCGGACAAGCGAGAGAATAGATCGAACCGAGAAGAAACAGAGCATGGCTAGGGAGAGTGCGATAGGCCGAGAACCCGGGAACCGAGAGGCAGAGAAAGAGGAAGGGGGAAGGCGGAATTCCAAACCAAATTGTTCAAACCCTAGAATTTGAGGTGGGTAATTCAACTTGTGAATTAATGGAATTATTGAATTAAATTAGTATGTGAACGGTTTAGTGTGTTGATTGATTCCCCGTGCAATTGAAGTTTAGTTCAAATTGTTAAGTGTTTGATTATGTGACATTATGGAATTAATTAACCTTTGGAGTGACTAAGAATTGAGAGAGCGAAAATAGTGCATCAATTGGTTAGTTAAACAAAATTGTGGGAATTGAATCGAATTTGATGATTTGCGATGAGTTGTGACTCCTTGGGTTAAATGATAACTATTTGTGGTTATTGTGGCTTGTGTAAACTAAATTAGTGAAATGAAAGGTTAGGAAAATACAATATGAGTTCGAATTGAGTATGGTAGTTTGTGACAACTTGTAACAATTTGGACTAAATTATAATTGTTTGTGATTATGTATGATTTTACGGCTTTAGGTCATTGTGGCTCGGAGGAGTTTTAGTTCCCTCAATTTCATTGTGTTTGAAATTGAATTGAGTTAATGAAAAACGAACATTGGAGTATAGAAAAGGAGCGGTTATTTGGAGTATCAAGGGAGTACGTATTTTTATTGATTGATTGGGGCTTTTAGAATCAAAGTATTACGTATATGGGAATAAGGGATTTTTCCTTGAGTAAGATATGGATCAATATAAGTAGGTGCTAAATACTTCGATGAGTACTTGGAGTAAATGTGTGACTTAATGGAGAATTATTACTAAAGGAACTTAAATGCGAAATAAGAGGAGAAAGGGAAGCTACGGATTCGAGTATAGTAAGTATTCGTGTGATATTATGGTGAATTCTATTGTGGTGCTAGGATTATGCAAAAAAAAAAAGAAGTGTTAAGTGTGAGTGACTCGAACTTAAATGTGATTCTGAATAGTCAATTCGTTTTCAAGTGGTTAGCTCTTAAAGGAGTTTTATTTACGCAAAACGATTCTTGAATATGATTTCTTAATAATTGCCTTTCAAATGTGAATATGTTCTAAAGAAGTTAAACTGATTTTAGAAACCGAATTTGGACGGGTGACACGTGGTGCTATGCCTTCTAGTGTGTTAAATTGATTTGAGAATGCTTGTTTGAACAGCTTAATGAATGTGTTTACATGAATTTGTTTACATTGGTTTGAATCAAGTGGCCTAGGATCGTTTAGCAACGGGAGGGTTCTAACCGGGGTCATCGCGTGTCGAGCCGACCAATCGGAGACTTTCGTGGAAGGATTCTAACCGGGGTCTTTGTGTATCGAGACTTCCTAAAGATTGATCTCGGGAGCCTAAGTTAGGGGTGGTGCTCCACGAAAAAGTGTGGTGCTAGTTCGAGTCCGTAGCCTAGAATGTTGAGTCGAGTATCAATGAGTTGGTAATGATTTCAAAACTTTGTTTATAAATGATTGAAATGTTTATAATTATAAGGTGCATGGGATTTCCCTAAGAAGAGAGTCGATGTTTCGATTGATTGTTGACCAGTACAAAACCTTATATGATTTCGGTGTTAAATTGCATGAGCTTGTCTCGCGTATTGAATAACTAAAGTTTTACCTTGTTTTGATTTGGTTCGATTCGTTTAGTAAGTCTGTTCGGAAATATGAGAATAGTTGTTTGAGTGATGTCGGGAACATAGAGTGTGTTTAAAAGGGAAGTTAAAATTATGGAACGAAAGTTACGATATGGTTGATAGATGGTACTACTAATACTCTATGGTTTCTCCTATGCGAATAAAGTATAAATGTTATGATTTTTGGGATAGGATTACCCACTCGAGCTTGTGGTTTGCTCACCCCGTATCTCTTTGCAGGTACTCCTTAAGGTGAATTGCCTCGTATCTTTAGCTTACCTTGGACTTATGTGCGTGTTGCTGATGTATGTATTCTATATGTTTTTATTGGTTGTAATTTGTAATTAAGTTCATGTAGTTATATAGGAGTGTCCTAGGCCTATTACATTGTTTTAAGTTTAAGTTTTAAACGCATACTGCTTTGGACTCCGGTGTGTGGCCGTTGAGTTGCGTACTCGAGCATGTGGCTTGTTGAGTTATATTATGGTTTTTATGTAGGGTTTTAAAACTTTAAGCCTAGGGAATATGCCATATTACTAATAGAACTTTGCCGAAATTTTTAGAAAATTTCAAACTAAAATGGAAAATCACCTCTATTACCTTTAAGTTGGAATTAGAAAACCAAACCGACACTTTAATTAGCCTTAAGGGTTTCTCTCGGGAATCTTGGCGATATAATACTCGCTAAAGTGGGGTTCGGGGTGTTACATATCATTTGTTTAAAAAAATCCTAACTTAAAATAATTAATTTAAATTTTTATATTGCACTCAATAATTTTAGGGTTATTGGATCATAATAATACACACTTTGGGGGTGTTGGCCAAATATAATACGAACAATTTCCTTGGCTGCGAACGGAACCAACTTTGGGGGTATTTTCCAATATCGAACGCCACCGAGTTGTATAGGCGGTGACTCGTCGGAAACGTGACGTGGCAATACTTTTGACACGTGTACAGCAGAGTCAATTTTTGACTAAATTTATGATATTTAAATGCCACTTGTACAAGGATTTTAATTTTTTTTTAAAAATGAAAATCTCTCTCTCTCCTCCCTCTACTCATCGCTCTCCTCCCTCTCTCGTCTCTCTCACGCTCTCCTCTCTCTCGTTCCTTGCTCCTCCCTCTCCTCTCTCTCGTTCCCTGCTCCTCCCTCTCCTCTCTCTCTCTCGCTCTCCTCCCTCTTTCTCTCTCCCTCCCTTCCCCCTTCCCTCGCTCTCGCACTCCTTTTCTTTGTCTATCTCTCTCCTCCATCTCTCTCGCTCTCCTCCCTCTCTCGGTCTCTCTCTCTTCCCCTGCTCCTTGCTCTCATCCCTTTGCTCCATCATCTCACTAGCCAGCAACAAGATCAACTTTTAAAGAAATAAAGGCAACTCACAGGGTATAATTCCTTTGCTTGAATTTTCCAATTTTAGATACATCAAAAAGGAGGAGGAGCGAGTTTATCCTTTTGCGAGTATTTTTACATGCCAAAATTTCTCCTTTCATTAAAACTAGTCTTGCAACAACCATAACGGTTCTATTTACGCTTGATTCCTTCCATCAGTAACTCTAACCCACTGGTGTCCAAATTCCACCACCAACCGTCCAACTAACAATTGAAGACATTGAGCCATCTCCACAAATTAACATGGTTCAATCCTCCAACTGGTGGCTTTGCACTAATGGATACCAAGCCTTACCCATAAAAATCATGACCATCATTAACCCTTTTAGCCTATTTCCCAAACGAATGCTTTGAAGTAAGACTAATATACGAATATCCCCATACAAGTTCAAGTAACATAGATACTATGGATTGGTCCTTGCCAATGAAGTTCGAGTAAACTTCGTCTGGACGAAAAAGCTCTCTCAAACCCATCCTTACTTTGCCCACCTTGCTGGAAATTAAACTTCGATACCCATAACTAAATATCTAACATTACAATTTATAAATGATTCAAGCACAATGTAGAAATTTTTCTGCAAGAGTCTTATGGGAAGACCCTCGATGCCTATTAGGGGAAGGCTTTAGCATAATCTGCTTTTAAAGAAAAATAGAACTCCACCATAGCAAACATTCCATCCTACAATTATAGCATCTCCATCGATGAACAACCCATAAATCCATCATAATCACATTGATCCGTACTTACTCTCTCTCTCTCTCTTTCTCTCTCTCTCTCAAAATATAAAAACAACAACCAAAAATTCCATGTAAAATTGCCGGAAGAAATTACTAATAACCTAGATATAGAAGCCAATGCTGAGGTCTTAGCCTTTTTCTTCAATTGATGAAACAACTCCGGCCATCCGGCAAGGCGAAGTTATCATCTCCAACACATCCAAAAACCCCGAATAATCAATTTCTCCCCATCTCCTCCGCCTCCGCCTCTCGAGCCATAGCTCTTGCGCTCGGAATCCGGGATGTTGAAGATCGGAATCGAAGAACTGGGGCTCCGCCAAAGGCCATTTTCAGATTTTGAGGAGCCGAAGATTTCGGCGAAGTCATCGTTGCCATAGGAGGAGAACTCGAGGACTTGAACTTATTAAGGGGCCGAGAAGCGAAACGTCGTCGTATATGTGCTTGGATGAGGAAGAAGAGGATGAGATGGTGTAGCCATTGTTGCTGAAGCTTGGAGGCTTCTTGGAGGAGAGAGAGTGAAACCCAGCTGCTCCTCGCGTCACTTCCGCCATTTTCCACCTTTAATCCTCTACTTTTCTACTTTGGATCCGAAAATTGTCGCCATTTTCCACCCGAGAGAGAGAGACAAAGAGAAGGAGTTCGAGAGCGGGGAAGGGGGAAGGGAGAGAGACAGAGAGGGAGGAGAGCGAGAGAGAGAGAGGAGAGGGAGGAGCGAGGGGACGAGAGAGAGAGAGAGGGAGGAGAGCACGAGAGAGACGAGAGGGAGGAGAGCGATGAGCGAGAGGGAGGAAAGAGAGAGATTTTCAATTTTTTAAAAAAAATTAAAATCATTGCATAGGTGGCATTTAAATATCTTAAATTTAGTCAAAAAATTGACTCCGCCGTACACGTATCAAAAAGTATTGCCACGTCACGTTTCCGACGAGTCACCGCCTATACAACTCGGTGGCGTTCGATATTGAAAAATACCCCCAAAGTTGGTTACTGTTCGCAGCCAAGAAAATTGTTCGTATTATATTTGGCCAACACCCCTAAAGTGTGTATTATTCCGATCCAATAACCCATAATTTTATATATATTATTAAAAATAAATTAAAAAAAACTAATTAAATTTGTTAATAAGTGGGCTCCATATAAATTATTGCACTCAATAATGTGTCGGGCACCAAGAGATGCTCTAATTGGGCGGAGAGAGACCGAGAGAGAGAGAGAGAGAGAGAGAGAGAGACGCCGGACACGGAACACAGCACACAACAGGACAACAAGCCGGGACAGCGAGCAACGAGAATGGAGAGGGAGAACAACAGAGAGGAAAATAGTGAGAGAGACTTGAGGGAACCGGAACCAGAACCGGAGCGAGAAAGAGAGTGAGAGATGGTGAGAGACCGAGACAGAGCCGAGCCGGAGCAAGAGGAAGGGAACCGAGAGGAAGAGAACGAGAGAGAGCGAGAGGTGAGATGAGAGCAACGAGAGAAGGAGCAAGAGTGAAAGACAGCGAGAGGGAGCGAGAGATTGAGAGAACCGGAAAAGAGAAGAAGAGAGCGAGAGTGGTAAAGTAGGGGGACCGAGAGCGGGAGAACAACGAAGACAGAGAGCAGCGAGGGAGCGAGACCGAGGAAGAAGGAAGAAGCAAAGGGTTCGGGGAGCAAGACCAAGAGCGAGTCGGGCGAAGAAAGAGAAGGAGACCGGAGAGGAAGAAGAAAGAAGAAAAAAAACACCCAATTCGACCCCACAACTCTAAAGGTGAATGATTCAAACTCTTCCTCTAAACTTAAAATGAATTAGGTGGATTAATTGAAAATTGATGCATGAATTTGAAATCATCTAAAATTACTAAATTAGATTATGGAAAACTTGATTAAGTGTAGGTTTTTCCTCTAATTTACTCACTTGTTTGAATTTTCGTGTCTTCATGGTCGGCCCAAAATTCTTGAAATTTTTAGTGCTTGTTCATATGAATTTATGACAATTTCCTGTAATATTTGGTGAATTGTGAATGAGTAAACTCTTTGTTATGATTTTGAAGGAAATTATCTTGTTTTGAAAATTTGGGGGCGATTGCGTGTTGTTGAGCTGAAACTGTTGTTTAGGGAGTTGTTTTGATGTCTTTGAGGGGTTTGAAGGCGTAGTAAGGGTGTGAAACCATAAACAACTCATGGGAATAATGAAGGTTATGTATATTCGTATGATGTTTAATTTTGCTAATTAGAAACCCCACGTGGAAATGGTTCTTGCTATGGGTTATGTTTTTGAGGTATATTGATTATAATTGATTTGAAACATGTTTATATGAGTTGTTGGTTGTGAACTTGTTATTTATGAAGTTGATCAAGAACGATATTTGTTTGGATTAATTGTATCTTGGTGCTAAATGTAAATAATAAGAAGATAAGAAGTATAAACATCTAAAGAAGGGAAAAAGGATTGTGTTATTGGTTTAGGACCCAAGAATTAAATAATCTCCGAAGCTATGTCCATAGTTGTTTCTTTTAAACTAAATCACAAATTCTTTTGCTTCCACGAATTCTTGACAATACACGTCCTTCGAGTTGAGGTCATGAATTGTTTTGCCTCCAAGGACATGATCCCACAAATTGTTTTGGAAACTAAGTCTTTAGAGTCAAGACATAAATCTTTTTCCATTTGAAACTAATATGATTTAAGCAAAGAATTATGATATTAAGAAATAAATGATTGGGCACGATGAGCAAGAATAGAAGAATAAATAATTTATATCTTGATTGAATACATGAATGAGTTTGAATAGAAGAAAAATAAGTAATGTTTCTCTTTGACGAGCATGAATGGAAAGAAAAAATGAATTATGTTTTGGTTGATTACATGAACGATTGGTATCATGTGTTCATCCTAGTCGATAAGTTCACGTATCTTGCATATCTTGAATATGTATACTCTAAATTACATGCCATTTGTGAATGTTGATCTTATGTGCGATTGTTTAATGAATTAATAGGTGAAGTGGAAGAAGAGGTTAGTTTTGGGTTATTCACGGGGCTCGGTGGTGGTTTGTGGTTGTAACGAATAGGAGGTTCCCGGACTTACTATTAGTTTTATTTTATCTTGTTTGGGATAACCGGATGTACTTTGGACTTGAATTTTGATTATATAATTATGAAGTCCATCCATAAGCAATGTAATTTGGGTAGTCGTTTGTAAAAGAAACCAATGGGTCTTTTTCGAGGATGTTTTGTAAATAGTCATACCTACCTTTCAACCCTGTGGATACTTCGAGCATGTGACTTGTTGAGTTTATTATTATATCTCGTGTGGACGTAAAACTTTAAGTTAGGGGATAAGTCGAATTTCAAATGGAGTTACAGCGAAATTTTTCGGAAAAATCTTCAAAATATTGAAAAATACATCCAACATTTTAAGAGAAAGCCAACAAACACAACTTAAGGTCTTAACTAGCCTTAAAGGTTCCTTTCAAGGAGTCTTAACGTGTAATACTTGTGACGTAACAAGGGTAGGGTGTTACAAAATTACAACATTAGTTACATAGAAAATAAAAATAAAATTAGACGAAAGAAATATTCTTGAAGTTAGAAGAGTTAGTGAATAAAGTACTATAGGTCCTATTTTTTAATAACAATCATGTGAAAATTTTTTGAGAGGTGAAACTACATCCGAAGTTGCATGTTATTTGGTGCTTTGTGGCATTGAAAAGGTGAGAGATGTAATCAAGTTTGGTCATAGACACTAAGCACACAACATTGGAGATTCTTAGATTCATTTATAATTTAATGTGTGAGACCCCTATGCAAGAGGTTGAAGTAGTTTCCTCATGTTCCGCATATTTGATTGGTCCACATGCCGTTCTTTTGAAAGTTTCTAAAAATTTCTGTCATGGACAATAACATCCGGGGAAGGGCTGGAGGGAGATTGTCCTGATTTCAAGAGAAGGCCCAAAGCACCGGAGTTCAAGCTTTGAGCCTCATCTCGTGCATAAATCTATATCCATTTTAAGACGTAATTTCTATGAAATCCACGGTTTTTCAATCGGGCATGTCGGTCGTTTTGTAGGCACCTTTTTGTGAGCGTTTGCTTGAATCAAATCGCAGGGGATCCTCTATAGTCTAGACCAAATATAGGAAAATTAGAGGGATATTTTTTTTTGGGGGTGGGGTGGGGTGGCTGTGTATTTTAATTGTTATTGGACATACTATCTCACTCCGGGTGTATTCTTTCCAGGCACCAAACAATATTTTATGATGATGCTCTTTCGAAAGACATTGTACTGCAGCGCTAAACAATATAAACACCCGGTTCATAGTCTTGGACAAAGGCAAGATGACAATGGAGGGCCAAAACAAGACTTGTTTGGCACTTGTTGCGGATGAGACTCGCAACTGTTCATTTTCAGCTACGGGGAGGGAATGTGATGCATTCCAACCAGGTGATATCATCCAACTGTGCAATGGTATATTCTCTTACTAGCGTAATAATCTTGTACCGAGGGCGGGAAAGAGAGGGAAGATTGAGAAGGTTGGTGAATTTACATTGCCATATGTTGAAACACCGAATATGAGTGAGATGCATTGGGTTCCCGATCCCAACAATCCCAATAAATATGTGCAAGGAAGTGTTATTTCCTCATACTCGCACATTTTTCCTCCAGTCCGTTGACCCAACGACCTCTAGCTAGTTTTTACATCTCAAAATTGCCCCCTTTCATGCCTTTTGTAAAGAGGTGGGCTTCTTGGCATGTGATCGTTTGCCGGAAAAGTAACCAGCTGCCTCGGGCAGCAAGCCCTTGGTACTCATATCCCTTTTAAGCCAAAAAAAAAAAAAAAAACATACGAGCAACGAGGACTTCGGTTTCGAGCAATTTGCAATTTCTTGATGAAGGAAGATACATAGGAAGTTATCTATTAATCCTATCTTTAATGTTGAGGATTTGACACTTTATCGAGGTACTTTTGAACCTCCCACATTTTCTGGTAGTGTCATTGGTGGATCTGCCACTTCTTCAATTTCAATGCCTAAGCTGCCTTCCGTCCTGCCATTTGCCATTGATGATGTTGAAGCTATCCTAGAAGACGAAGTTGTTAGTACTTCCACCGAGGGTTTCAACATTTTTGGTTCGTTGGAAAGGTTGTCCACGATCTAATAATTCTTGGGGGATTATAGTTTGATTTATATTATATATTTCGGTTTCCTATTTGTATTAGGAATATTATAGTTTCCTATTTCTATTAGAATTAATATTAGGTAGGTTGCATACCTATAAATAAGGGGTCAATGAACCTTGTTATTCGTGTATTACCTATTATTAAATGTTGAATACATTGAGTTATTATTGCGAAGCACGGGAATGTTGATTTTCCTTTCTCTTTTTCTCTAAACCCTTTTCCTCTCTCTCTCTTCCGTTCTCTATCGGTTATATAATAATTTCCAATTGTTATTCCCCACTTGGAAAGTTATTTAAATTTGATTACTGTTCTCTAGAGAGAAGTCGGTCTCCAAATTTTGAGAACCCTTCATTTGGAAGAAATAAACTACGGAAGCATTTTCAAGTTGATGAATATAAAAAAATTCTTAGGAGTTTCTTGGAAGAATTTGAATATTTATAAAACATGTCAATCTCTTTACTAGGGAATTGTTAAAGTTGTGATTTAGGCCTTCCGTTTCTAACATACATAAAAGTTGTTTGTGGTCACTCGGTGTTCCTTTTGTTCTAATTCCAAGTAATATATCAATTGTACTCCTTCAGTCCCTTAAACATCTTCCTCAAGACCAATTTTTTTGTCTCATATTAGCTTCCTCAAAAGCTTATTAAATGCAATTTTAATCAATTTTCTTTCATTATTCCCACTAAATCAATCATCTTTGAGGTTCCTTAAAGTGTGTGTTTTATGTTTAGGAAGAAAGTAATGGAATAGAGAGAGTATTATTATCCTGATAGCTCCCCAAGGATTAGAAGCTTGATTTTAAAAAATTGGTTGGCAGAGTGCTCTTAGATTATCATACCTATGCCTTTTTGCTTTTCATGAATGTCTCAAAGATTGCCCTCTTGAAAGTTTTTTAATCAATTTTCTTTCATTATTCCCACTAAATCAATCATCTTTGAGGTTCCTTAAAGTGTGTGTTTTATGTTTAGGAAGAAAGTAATGGGATAGAGAGAGTATTATTACCCTAATAGCTCCCCAAGGATTAGAAGCTTGATTTAAAAAATTGGTTGGCGAGTGCTCTTAGATTATCATACCTATGCCTTTTTGCTTTTCATGAATGTCTCAAAGATTGCCCTCTTGAAAGTTTTTTAATCAATTTTCTTTCATTATTCCCACTAAATCAATCATCTTTGAGGTTCCTTAAAGTGTGTGTTTTATGTTTAGGAAGAAAGTAATGGGATAGAGAGAGTATTATTATCCTGATAGCTCCCCAAGGATTAGAAGCTTGATTTAAAAAATTGGTTGGCGAGTGCTCTTAGATTATCATACCTATGCCTTTTTGCTTTTCATGAATGTCTCAAAGATTGCCCTCTTGAAAGTTTTGGTTGATCGCAATTGTTTTCATGATTTGATCAAAAATTGGAAAAAGATATAAAAAAATTTAGGATTATTGAACTGGAATAATACAAACTTTGGGAATATTGGCAAATTTAATACGAACAATTTTCTTGATTGCGAATAGAACGACCTTTAGGGGTATTTTGTAATATCAAAACACCACCGAATTTTATGGGCGGCGCCTTGTCGGGAACGTGACGTGACAAGTGTATTGGACACGTGTATGGCGGAGTCAATTTTTGACTGGATTTGTGAAATTTTAATGCTAGTTAAGGAATTTTTAAAAAAATCGAAAATCTTACTTTCCCTTGAATTAACATGTTTAAATGTAATTAACCACCTTCTCTCTTCATCTCATCCATCTTTTTCTTCTTATTTTAGGAAAAATCTTTAAAAATCTTTAATTTGAGAGTTTGACTCTTGCATTCCTATTTCTTCGTCTTGGTTGCTCTTCTCGTCCCCCTTCTTGGTGTCGCCTGTTGTTTCCTCCTCTTGCTCTCTACCTCCCAGTCTCCCGCTCTCTACTCTAGCCTCACTCTCGCTCTTTCTCTATCTTTCTCTGTCTCTGCTTCCATCGCTCTCTCTTTCCTTTTCTCCGCTTTCTTCCTTCTCTCGTCCCTTCCTTCTCTGTTTCTCTCACTCCTCGCTCTCTGTTTCTATCGTTGTCTCGCCCTCGGTCTCGTTCTCACTCTCCCTTTTCACTCTTCTCTCTCTCTGTCGCTCCCCGCTCTCGTCCTTGCTCTCGGTCCCTCTCTCGTCCCCTCGTTCTCTGTTTCTCTCGCTCCTCGCTCTCTGTTTCTATCGCTCTCTAGCCCTATGTCTCTTTTAGATTTGGAAAGTCGGGGAAGAGAGATAGAGCATGAGGGAGGATGAACGAGAGAGAGGGAGGAGAATGAGAGAGAGTTTTATGGGTTTTGATTTTGATGGAGAGCGAGAGCGAGGAGGAGGATGAGCGAGAGAGAGGGAGGAGAGATTCGGGTTCGAGATTTGGTTTAAGAAATAAAAGAGAAGAGAGAGAGAGAGCATGAGGGGGATAAAACAGGGAAAGAGAGAAAGAGAATAGCAGAGTTAATGATAGTTAGAAGGATTTTAAAATTTTTTTTGTTAAAAAAAATACTTTCATATTTGGCACTTATATCTCATAAATCCAGTCAAAAAATTGACTATGCCGTACACATGTCCAATACACTTGCCATATCACATTCCCGACGAGTCGCCGCCCATAAAACTCGGTGGTGTTACGATATTGCAAAATACCCCCAAAGTTCGTTACTGTTCGCGACCAAGAAAATTGTTCGTATTAAATTTGGTCAATAATCCAAAAATTTATGATAATTCCTTTGCTTGATGTTTTGACTAGACAAATATTGAGCGAGGAGCTGTGAGCCTTTGATGTTTCTTTGTTGAATTACAATGACAATTATTAGAACTAAGAATAACAGGAAGAATAAAGGAAAAACGAGAAAATGGGTATTGTTTGTCCAAGAAAATAATCAATGGAAAGGCAACAATGCATAGTGGTCTCTTTCCCTTACATGCGCCCTTGCAAGTCATTTCTTGATAACGTTAGTTTTAATTCCAAGTCATCCATCTCCATCTTCATCTCCATTCCATGGAAGTGTCCAATCCTTTACCTTGAGTTAATCACTTCATCCATTGGGTGGAAAAGCGAGAGCACATGAATGGGTAGAGTTAAAGCGATCTAGAGAGACATGGGAGGGAATGGAACAGAGAATTCACAATCTACATCCGAGACGTATTTTACAAGTCAGAAGGATTAGTGATATGTACATTCCTACCAAGTTAAGTAGATGGACTAACAACAAGAGATTTGGCTTTGTAAGATTTTGGACGAGTGGAAGAGAAGCATCAATATGTTTAACGACCAAATGACTAGGCGGAAAGATCAAGGAAAATTGGGCCATGCGGTAAACATCAAGAGAAATTACAATTTTCATCGGAAGGAAAATTAGAATATTGAACATCCATCCATGAAAAAATTCCATATGGGTATGGAGAAGAAAACAAAACGTAGATCCTTCGAAGATAATTTAGTGTCAACTTGTGTTTCTAAGTGTCGTTGCACGGGTTGGCGGTGTAGAACGACAAGGTCTTCAATGATAAACACACACTTGGTTGCAATAGTCCTTGCACGAGCAAAGAGAATGGTTGGTGACATAACCCAACTTGGTGAAGCGATGAAGCTGCTGCACGAAATTCCCCTAGCGACCGCATGGAAACGTCCATCGGCAGGTGTTACCAAGTTTAACATGGATGCTTAGATTGGGCAAGATGGGTGGATAGGTATGGGAGTTGTGGGACGAAATGATAGAGATGAAGTGCTCGAGACTGCTGTCAAGCGACTTCTAGCGTCATGTACAGCCACCATTGCCGAGGCCAATGCTATGCTTTTGAGTTTACAAATGGCAAAGAGATTCAACTATCGAAGGCCACATTCGAATCGAGGTTGTCTTCCACTCATTCACAGATTAAATACCTCCTTTTCTTTTCTTAGCGATCTTGATTTGGTTTACATAAATTGTTTTTTACTATGCTTTTTTACTTATTGTAGCTGGGAGCGTATTAAGAGAGATGGCAACTCAGCTCCCATCATCTCATGAGGGTGAGCAGGTGTGGCGAGGGATGTGTGCTCGACAATCTCTAATTATGTACTTATGGATGTGTTATTTATAAATTAACTCTAGATTTCCCTAAAAAACATAAAGTGTCATTACAACTAGTGGTTCCTCATTAGACATCCAAAAACAATCATTATCAAATTATTTTACTTCATTATACTAATCGAACATTACAACTTATAATTGATTCACACAATAAGGTGCTACTAGAAACAACTTCATGTGTGTCATTACGATCATCGAGGGTTTTTACAGCTCATGTATAACTCCCTAGTCTATGACATAAACGAGAACCATTACAGCTCATGTATAACTCCTTAGTCTATGACATAAACAGAACTATCACAAGACTCTAACTCATCATATTTCTTATTGGGCGGAGGCCTTGAAGGATGATAATACGGGGTTAAGCTCTTGCTACGGTGGCAACTAAGGCCCAGGTGATTGGGGGTCTACAAGAAAACTTTTACCCAAGTTTGGAGGAAAGATTGACATTGGGTTTGGGGTAGATTAATTGGTGGAGGCACTCGAACATTATTCCCTTGCCTCCGGGAAACCTTAAGTCATGTTTATTGATTAATTTAGCAATGGCTACAACAGGTATTTGTTCCTAGAAGGAGGCATAGTGCCTCATGGGATTTGTGAGAAAATGGCACTGGAACTCTGGATGGACCAAAATGTGAACAATGACTCTTGGAAAGGGTGGTAATAAGCGACAAGTATGTGTAGACAATAGCCATGGAGATCATCCGATCGATAAGTAATGAGGATTCCTTTGTTACAAAAGCACTTGAGAAACCATTACACACAAACACACTTTTGAGGTAGGTCAATAAGCATGGTCAAAAGGTGGACATGTTCACGTATCTTGAACAAATTCATGACTTTCACTCTTTGCGAAGCTTCGAAGGCCTCTAAAATCAAGAATACTTTATTTGAAGATAAGGGTAGGAAAAGAGCATAGAATGGTAGGGTGGGTGGTTTCTTTACTCAAACTTTTGGAGGTATTTATAGGGGAATAAGGGCTCATTTTTTTCGGTTCTTGTATGCCAAGAGTTTGATCGAGTACAATTTATGTTCATGCTTTAAGAGAATGAATAAATCTATCATTAGTGATCTTTGACCTATAGCTATGAATCAATGAAACTAGACATCAGCTTTGCAATAATCACCAGCCATGCATAACATTAAAAATCTTATTATTATTTTAAAATTCCGAAAGTTGCAATAGTGCCACGATTTCGGGACCGTATGGCCTGCCCTGCACGCATGGCCAGCCCATGTTGTCCTTAGGTCTCGTTCTTTTCAACCGCAAACTGGTGACTAGCCCGGAGAGGTTCACACAACCAATGTGATAATGCATGGCCGGACACTGCTACTTAGTTTGCTTCTTGGGCCTAAGCTCACTTACCCTTGATGCCTTTGACTAAAATCTCAATTTCCTTCATAAGGCCGAAAATTCTTTTACTTTATTTTTCTTATTATCAATTATTATTTTAAAACATAAGAAAATTTGGGATTGTTACATTACAAGCACACCGGAATTGAATTACTAGATGTTCTTATCCTGCTAGACTTAGAGTGCACACAAAATTGAAATAAGAAATAAGGAAGGAAACAAGAACGGTGCTGCAGCAGCCAAGAATTAGACTTTTACAGCATTGGTGAGCAACGAGGAAGTGGAATAGGTGGATTCAAACTCAAACAACACAGAAAGCATCGACAAATTAGGGAGGGCAAGGTAGGTAAGTTGATTGAGGTATCCGTGATTGGGGGAAGGTGGGAGCTCTAAATAGCATCACTAAGAGCCTCAACAATGAAAAGAAAAGGAATGTAGGAAGCATATTGATCCTATTGTAGGCACTAAAAATTAAATAAATATGTGTCACATTCTAAAATAATTAAATTAATTTAATGTGGGTTAACTTAATTGATTAATTTAATTTAATTGGGCCTGATATACTCACAAGTCGATGACCTAATAAATTCTCAAATTAACGCCCCAATAAACTAGCAAGTCTAGGGACTAGTAGATTAGCAAGTTGACACTTAATTAGGCTATTAAGTCGTTAGCCTAAGTTGAAGGACCGGTCAGCGTTCCAAGAAGACAAATAAACTATAAGTTTTACTAGAAGGGAAGGAGGTGCTTCACCCATAAATATGGCCCTAACCCATTTATCCAAGGGATCAAAAATTCGACTATCAAAAACTCTCTCTAGCAATAGACAATAAGCACATCAAATCGTGCCGTTTGTTCTAAAGATCAAATCAAATTCTTGATCGAGATTCAAGCTGTTTCAACCCTCGTTTAAGTTGTCAATCAAAGATCAAATCCAACCCCTTTGATTGAGACTCAAGCCACGTCGACCCTCTTTCAAATACAACTCCGGATATCGAATCGGGAATTTATATTTGTTTATTTGTAACAAATACAGAGATTGTACCCAAAATTTTCTAAATTTTAGAAAACTCTCTCTAGCAATAGACAATAAGCATATCAAATCGTGCGGTTTGTTCTAAAGATTAAATCACATTCTTAATCGAGATTCAAGTCTGCTCCAACCCTCGTTTAAGTTGTTAATCAAAGATCGAATCCAACCCATTTGATTGAGATTCAAAAAACTCTAGATATTGAATCAAAGAATTTATATTTGTTTATTTGTAACAAATACGGAGATTGTACCAAAATTTTCTAAATTTATACAAATTATATATGTCCATTTTTCTTGTTTTTTAATATTAGACTTGAAATTTGTGTTTACAAATTTTGGCATGCTCGGTGGGACAATATTTGCCTCTTATCTCCTTTTACGAAGACCAAATTCCAACAACATTTCTCTGAAGAAGACATGGCCATGATAAACGTTGCTTTTGGAACTTCAATGGAGAAGATTGGATCCTTATCCCAAGAATCCACTAACACTATGCAATCCAAGCACTTGGAGTAGTGACAAGAAGTATGACAAAAGCTACTATAGCGAGCAGCTCTGAAGGAACTTTTATGTTTACAAACTTTTTCTTGTGTAACACTCAAAATCGTGGTTGCGATATCATTGACGAAGTCGACCAATCCTTTGTTGTTGAACTCCTTTTGGGAAAGTCTATTGTAAACCTAAAGATGAAGCAACAAGTCTCATGTGAGGTTCAAAGGCCAACTATGCCTTTATCTCCTTTCTTTGACACAGACGATTACTATAGCAACAATAATTATTTGTCACCATCACTAACGAAGACTTTCTCCTCACAAGCTAAAACTGAATCCTCCATTGTTATTGTCTTGCGAGTCATGGTAAGAGGAGCTGTCAACTTGGAGGAAGAGATGACTAGCATGAAAGCAATGCTCAAGAGGCTTGCCAAAGAAAGTGAAGAAAAGATGCACGCATCAAGCTTCAAGATAAAAGGATCGCTAAGTTGATGAAAAAATTGAGAAAAGAGTAAATTGAATCCTCCCACAAAGGCTCAGGTGACAAGGAGGAGGAAAATGGATTCGACCCAAGTGGAGCTTACGAAGATGACGTCGTCTCGAAGAAATGCGATAAGGCTGCGTAAAGGCTCGTCTTCAAGCTCAATGACCGCTGAGCAAATCCAGGAGATGATTGCAACTGTAGTCAAGGCCCAAGTAGGAGGCAATATGCAAAGAGCCCACCTCTACACTAAGCCTTATACGAAGAGGATTGATTCTCTTCGCATGCCTTATGGTTACCGAGCCTCCTAAGTTCAATCAATTTGATGGAAAGGGTAACAACAAGCAACATGTAGCGCACTTCATCGAGACATGCAAAACGCTAGTACTCGACGATGATTTGTTAGTAAAATAATTTTTCATGACCCTAAAAGGGATTGCCTTCGACTGGTACACTAATTTGGAACCCGAGTCTATCAACGATTAGGAACATATGCAACAAGAGTTTCTAAACAGATGCTATAGTACCCAATGCATTGTCGGCATGATTGAGCTAACAAACACTAAGCGGTGGAAGGGTGAGCCCATCCTTGATTATATCAACTATTGGCGTGCCCTCGGCCTTGAATGCAAAGACCGTCTATCCGAAGTGAGCAAGCCTAGGACCTTCCAAGAGTTGGCAACGAAAACTCATGAAATGGAGATAACCATAGCTAGTCGTCATGACAAGTTTTCTTATGCTTCGAGCCGAGAAAAGAAAAGGCCGAGTTTAAAAGAAGTGTTAAGTCCTCCAAGGACTTAGCGAGGAATCCATGTCAATCTCCGTAACCGAAGCGGCACGGATTTCAGCAAAGCCAAAAACAAAGGAGAAGAAGGGGTCATATTTTAGGAACAATGGGAATTAACGTCCTACATTAAAAGAGCTTCAAGAGAATAAGTACCCATTCCCCGATTCGACTTATCCGGAATGTTGGATGACTTACTACGAAAGGCATTATCGAGTTACCTTAACCAAAGCACCCTGAAGAAGCGGGAAAGACTACCGACCTAAGGTATTGTCGGTATCATAAGGTCATTAATCACCTTGGAGAAATTCATTAGTCTCAAAGAGCGCATTATGCAATTGACAAAGGATAGAAGAATCATCTTGGACTCGAATGATACCGTTGAGACAAATCACATGACTGTCATGTGTAAGCATTGCCCATCTTTGCAACAACAAAGACTTACCCAACAACCGTTTGGGGTAAGACTTGACTCAGCTCTTGAAATAAGAGAGGAACAAGTTACAATTCAATTTGGAAGCTTGGAGCCGGTAGTGCTTCTAGTGGAAGTCCCCGTACCATTGCTAGGAGATGATCTTACATAAGATGCTTTTTATGAAGACAATGATAGGTGGACCCTTGTTACTAGACGGAGGTTGAAAAAGCAAAGGCACATTCTATCACCTACACTTCATCATAGAAAGAGGCGAGTAGAAAGAGGAATCCTCGATGCTCCAAAGGGAAAAGAAGGTTTGATGTTGTTAAGAAGCATGAAGTTCGACCTGTTGACTTGCTTGAGCAAGAGCACCCTGCCCTGTCACATTGAAAGAGTTCTTCCCAAGAGAGTTCCTTCATGATGTTGCAGTCAACATAGCTTCATGTTACGAGATTGATGATGATAATGAGGAGGAGAATGAAACATTAAATGCCGAAATAGTGTCTTGTCCAAAGAAGGATGACCAAAAACTTGACAGTAGTCTTTCTCGAGTGTGCTACTTGCAATATCTGCGGTAACATTCACGAGATGACGATTTGTTGTTAGGATCCGAATCGCATAATCATCCTTTGTTTGTCACTTGTTATATACGAGGTTAAAAGGTCAAAGGCATTTTAGTGGATGGTGGTTCAACAATCAACATCATGCCAAAGTCTACCATGAATGACTTAGGTATTACTCGTCGAAGAACTCTGCAAAAGTCGAATGATGATACAAGGTTTCAACCTCGAAGGCCAATGTGCAATTGACATGATTCACCTTGAGTTGGCAATGGATAACTTGCCAACATCATCAATCTTCCATGTGATAGTCTCTTGAGTTGCTTGTCTTTGTCTTTGAGAATTACTTTACATGATTGGTCAAACTTGAGCATGTGGTAAACCTTTTGAGCTATTTGTTGATTGTGGTGGATAAGCCCGTGAGACTTTAAGCCTTATTGTAACGCCCGGACTATAATCATCCATAAAACCAATTCGTAGCATAACCCAATCAAATTTAAGAAATATTTGGCAGCGGAAGCTAATATAAGCCTAGGACGTTACCGTTGTCTCCTATAGTAGAGACAAGGCCTATACCCATACATTTCACATATTGATATATATATTATGCTTATCTCGCACAAGCAATCACAAGGTTTATACATTATATACTTAAACTTAGATAGTACAAAAGTCCGTTCGTTGGTTAACACATAATCCAAAATACATTAATCACCAAAACACAACACGCAAGTCACTTCCCGATACCAGACCTTTTAGGATTCTTTTTCATCTGTTTCCTTCTCCTCATGCAGTTCCTGTTTAAACACCGGTTGCTTCTCGTTCCCTAAAAGAGTTTAAAACATAAAACATAAAACATAAAACATAAAATGAGCGGTTGGCTCAATACGTTACCCTTGCACTTGTAAAATAATTTCGAAGAGTCGGTGAGCACGCACGCAATTTTAAATTCATTTAAAACTCAAACATTTAAGCAAAATGCACGGTTTGTAAACTTCTTAATTTTATTTTCAACTTCTTAAATGTTTTAATTTCCAGCCATCACTAGGACCCCAATTTATATGCATTTGTAGCCATGGCTTCGATTAAACGATTTGGTTAAAGTTCCCGTTTGTCGGGAAGGCCCAATAGTGGCCTCAATTAAACAATTCGATTAAAGTTCCGGATTATTGGGAAGGGCCCAATACGATTAATTCTGCTAGCGGACATTTATGAACGATTAAAGATTAACGATTAACGATTAATGCTTAACGATTAACGATTAACCATTACTTGGGTCCTAAACGAGTTGTAGGCAGAAAAAAACAAACATAGTAACGTTTTACAGAACAATTAAAATTTAACTATTTTGGAAGGGCACAAGCAATAACGTACCTTGGTCGATCGTTTGCTTTTAATTTCTATTTCTTTGCTTCCCTGAATAGTCGTTCCTATTGAATTTTACTGTTTTCAAACAGAAATTTAATATTTGCATTAATAAACTTATTAGCCTTTCTTGTACCTATGTACTCTACATTTTAATCAATTCAATTGTCTAAACCACTAACGATTTAAAACTCCAATTTCCTCCTTAAATCAATTCTCTCCGGAAGCTGTTACATTTTTAATTATATATATTTATATATATCCTAACCACTAACTCATTTATCATTCTCCAAATTAAAAAAATTTCAACTTCACAAAAACCTCTTCCAATTTCAATAAAACCTCCAAATATATTTTCATCCATTTTTCTTTCAAATATTAACCTAACCGAATTTGATTAATTCACTTCCCTAGCATAATCCCATAACTTAAACAATTTTTACACCCCCAATCAATCCGTTTATGCTCATATAGAAAATCAAACAAGCATATTCACAATTATGAATATCCCAAATTTACCTCCAATATCAATTTAGCACATAACAAACCCAAAAATCTAATTTCACATATATCCCTATACTTCACTACTCTCCAAACTTCATCCAATTCCACCAAAACCAAACAATTCATTCATAATCATATAAAAATCAAACAAGCACATTTATAATTATAAAGAAACCCCCAATTAATTTCCAATTCTATATGAACATATAATAATCCCTAAGTCCAATTTCATTTTCTCACACAATTCCTTCAATTCCACCATAACCAATTCACAATTCACGTATGCTTGCCTAATTATTCAATAACAACATAAATTTGTGATAAAATTTGCTTAGAAATTTAGGACTGGAGATATACCTCAAATTGGGTTAGATGTTAAATTGGATGGTGGTGGCTCGGTGGTAGAGCTCGAGCGGCGGATTGAGGGGTGGGTTGGCGGTGTCGAGCGCCGGCGGAGGCCGGAGGTGGCGGCGAGCTAGCGGCTGGCCGGACCCGGTAGTAGCAGCAACAACAACGGTAGGGGTTGTTCTGCCTCTACTCGCGACAGACAACGGGAGGGGAGAGAAAAGGATTGGCAGCGGCAAGGTGGCGGCCAGGGGCTCCGGCGACGACTTTCCGGCGACGGCCGGGCGCTGGCGGCGGCTTGGTGGTGGTGGCAGGGCAGCGTTTCGGGGAAGTGGAGGAGAGGTGAGAAAGAGAGATGAAGATGAAATGTGTATGTGCTTGTTTTATAATCCCCAATTCACTAACATATACTCGAGACTTCTAGCAGTAGCTGACAATTCATCTTCTTTTTTTTTTGTCTTAAAAAATCTTAATATCTTCCTCTCGATTTTATTTTTGATTTTACCACATGATTAAATGTTTGATCACACATTTGCCTATTTTCATTTGCTTATACATATTTTCCAACTCTTTTTTTTTTCATTTACTTATTATTTAATTATAAATAAACCGTGTTTCGAGACACAATTTACATTATTCGAAATGTGAATTTGTACAATTTACCCATTATTATTTGCGATTATTAAATTTGTTCGCATATTTTATTTCGGTTTCATGTTCTGCGCGGCTCACTTGCTCTTAAAAAATATTAAGACGATAAAATACAAATTTAAAATAATTAATTACGATTAAGTTTACGGGTGTTACACTTATAGACTAATTCATCAATTTTTAGTCTCATGTTTCGTTCTTTGTGTGACTCTTCCTTGATGCATATCTCTAGAACTTGCTTTGTTTCTCTTTGAGACTACACTTGGCATATGCATTGTGTAATATGATAGAGGCATTCATTTGTTTTCAAGCTACATGAGCCAAAAAGCCATCCCATTCATTTATACCATTTTGCTACCCCTTTGAGCTTTAACTCTGTTTCTTGATACACCTACATCCACTTTACCTTTGGCCTTTATACATTTCTTACACCAAAGCCGGGTCTAGTTGAGCAAAACTTATTGGATAGTTTTGGTTTGAATGATGGAGTATTGTATTCAATTTGTAGTTTGAATTGGGGACCCGTGTTGAAAAATGATAAGTTCCCCTTTTATACTCTTTTGGAATTGAGTAGTGTTTATGATTCCCATGCCAATTATATCTATTTCTTAAAGTTTTGAATTTTTGAAAAAAAAATTTTTTACTCATTCCATAAGTTGTCTTAAAGCGCGTTGTGTTTAAAGAGGTAAATTGGGAGAAAAGTTCTTAGTCATGTCCGGAAGTGTTTTTGCTCCTTAGCTGTTAGGCCTCGGCTATTTAGCTCCACATCCCCTAAAATTGATTTCCATTTTTACAAATGAACCTTGGCCACATTACAAGCTTTGAAAGACCTCTTGATTGCACTTGCATGTTTGCCTCTATAGTGGTGGAGAATGAGAATATGACCAAGCCTATGGTAGGTTGTGTTTTTGGAAAGAGATATTGAGAGAACCCTCAAAAATCTAAATGAGATGGAGTGATCCACGATTCCTAAAGTGAGGTTCCACTAGTCAAGCTAGCTCGCCATTTGTTTGAGGGCGTCATAAATGTTAATGTGATTCAACATGAGACAGTCGTGCATTGTGGCCAAGCATTATAGTCATTGAATTTTTCAAGCAAGTTTTCATGGAAAGTGTGAAGCTTTAAATAGGTTGTCTATGTGCATGATTCTTCCCATTAATCGGACTGTTAACTCGTCACCTGAGGAGGGTGAATGTGAGGTTTTAACCCCAGGATCGTAAATTGACATTCTTGCTTGGGGACAAGCAAGAGCTAAGCATGGGGGAGTTGTTAAACCTCGTTTTTATTGGTTTTTAAGGCATTATTTAACCCAATTCCGTGATGATTTCAGTGATATTTATTCGGTTTTGGGTTAGATTTTGTTTATTTTCTCCTTATCGTCACCTAAGCTCATAAATCTCTTTATTTAAGGTTTTTGGACTTAAATTTGAGAGATTCGAGACAAATTTGATGAAAAGCGATAAAGAGGAGAGTTCGGGCCCAAGAGGAGGCAAGAAAGAAGCCTAAAGCACATCAAGAGATGTTGCGGGGCCCCCTGTGCGAAGCTGCACAGCCGTGCATATAATCGGGCGAAGGGTTCGAAGTCAAGGAAGGCTGCACGGCCCTCTGTGCGCATCTCGCATGGCCGTGTGAGAAGCTACGAAAGTTGAAGTCGTGCACGGCACCCGTGCGAAGCTACACAGCCGTGTGAAATGGGCGAGAGAGTTCGGGGTTTTCGCATAAGCCCTGTGTAGAGCCTGCATGGCTGTGCGAAACTATGGCGAGAACCTCGCACGCTACCCCGTGTGATCCTTGCACGGCCGTGCGACCACTTGTTTCCGCGGATATTTAAGTTTCCTAATTGTAATTTTTAGGGAGCTTTTTCCAGAATTCTAAAATTTAGCTAGGGTTTTCGAGAGGCAGCCCCGAGAGGAGAATCAAGAACACTCAATTCTAATTTTCTACTTCAAGTTTATGTATGATTGAATCACTTCAAGTTTTTATTCGGTAATCGTAATTTCTTCTCTTTGTCTTTTCTTCACAATTTCTCTTCGTTTTTCCTTGGCTATGTTCCCTAAATTTTTTCAATTGTTTAGTATCATGTTTAGGGGCTAATTTCTCTGCTTAGGTTGGGATTGATCCCTATTATGCCTTGATAATCATGAATTGAGTACTAATTGAATTGTTCTATGCTTGTTAGGTTAGAATTCACTTCATTCATCACTTTCTCATTGATTGTCTCGAGAGAGGACTCATATGCTTTTATTAGGGTTTTGTGAACATCGAAAGATGAAAACTTACCTAGAATGACGTTGTGAACGATTAGAATTTTGTTATGAAAATAATTAAGGTTTTAATCGGGGTTGTGAGATGCATTTATTATGATTTTGCTTTTTATTAATCCCATGAAAATAGGTGATTAGGTTGTGCAAGATTAATCTTTGACCTTCGAAAGTAGGCAAAGATAAGTTTAATTTGGTGCCTCCCCTTCTAAACTGCTAGCATAGGCAAATCTCAAGCGGTATTTAATGTTGATTTCGGGCATACTAGTGTGATTAATCCCAATCTAAGGCTATTTATTCATGATCTCTCATAGTTATTTTGTTATTAGTTAAATTTGAAGACCAAATCACTTGTCGAATTGAGTTTTACCTAGATTAGAGTTTTTAGGTGGATTTAGTATTTGAAAGCGAGTTCCTCGTGGACACGACCCATACTTGCCGGTTTATAACTACAGCTACACCGTGCACTTGCGATATTATTTCTTTGAACAGCGGTGTACTTGAACTTTGCTTTAGGCATAGGTCTTATATCTTCCATCTTAATTAGAATGTAATTCCCTTCTTTCATGATGTTCCATACATCTTCATCGTGGTCCAGCAGAAAGCATTCCATTAGCTTCTTCCGAGTGCACGAAATTTGATCCTTTGAACTTAGGTGGTCTGCTGGAAAATCTTCCTTCATTGAACTCTCCGTTGTTACGAGCCATCCGATCTTTAAATCTTTGGATTGTTAGATCCTTTACGAAAGGTTAGGCTCTAAGACCAATTGAAGGTTTGCTCTTGGAGAGTCTTAGTCACCCTAGAGGGGTTGAATAGGGTGATGAGGAAATTTTGACAAACTTGGAAGATTTAAGCTTTGAAAATAATAATCAAGACAATCGAGTCTAGATTGGACTCGGAAAAATGTAAACTCGGATATACGTGGAAACCCTCCTGGGAAAAAAATCACGAGGCAGTGTTAGTCCGAGCACCAAATCAAATCCACTATTTTGAATCCACAAAATACAGCAGATTGACTCAACTAGAATTGCTCCATTAAACAATTCCTTACGAGTTTTCCTAAACTCGAAATTACCTTATCCGATCTAGTACTTCCTAACCGAGGTAACCTTTACGAGTTAGGGACAAGCTGAGCTGAGTTAATCATTACAGCTCAGTCAAGAGACCTTACTCAAAAAGTAAGAAAGAGTATGTGACTGATTACAAGACTTTACAACTCGGAAAGTAAGAATTACAAGTTGGAAGTTGTAAGTAGAAGATTAAGTATGAATACAATGACTTTTGCTTAAGTAATGTGTATCGACAATAATTCCAACAATCTTCAAGTCTTGAGAGTTTACTTTTATTTATAGATGACCAAGCAGATTAGCCGTTGTGACTAGTTTCGAACAGAAGTCCTTTGTGACCGTTATAACGGTTCTTCTCAATTGCTCATAAAAGATCTGTTGAGATGTGAATGTTGTGCAACGGCTCCCGACTCCTAAAGGTGCTCCAATCAGCTGGCGGTGTCCGAAAAGTAAGGTGGAAACCACCGTTGAGCTTAGCGTTGAAGTTTTCCAATTTTGGAAACGAGACAACCCCGATACAACGTCCGGGCTTTGTTCGAAGTAAAAAGCCTTGTCTGCTGGTGATTGACAACTTAAAGCCGGTTACTCTTGTAATTCAAAAATGAGATAACCTCGTTTGGATAACTTACAAAAGTAAACCACTTTAGTTCTCAAATTATAAAATATTTTGGTCCAAAATTAGACACGAGATAATAATTTAATTAAGACAATTAAGTTCTTAATTATCTTAGGCATAGAAGAGTGAAATTTTCCGAGTCTAATATTTATTATACTCAAATTCCTTCGAGTCGGCCCTCGGAAAGATCAAGTTATGAGAGTGAAAAATATCGGAGTATACGTACTTGATTTGGACAAATAATTCTTAAACAAATATGCTGACTTAAAAAGTTGAATTAATGCGATAATTCACTCTTCTTTAGAGTATGCAGTCGGAACTCGGATAAGAAGTCTTAGAGAGAATATTTGAACATGCGATAAATCCGAGTGATGTCCGAGTGACTCAAAAATATGAATGTGAGAAGATAGACAAGAATGTGTTTTCCGAGTCAATCGGAATCGAATGAAAATATATGTAGTAGTTTCTATAACACTCGGAATGACTTCTAATCAAAACTTAGAAGAGATGAGGTTTGTACCTTAATCTTTTGGTAGTACTCAGAATGATATAGTTTTAGAGTTTGAGTTTTCAAGTGAGTTAAATCCAACCAAGCCATTGAATTTGCGCACTTAAAATAATAATTACATATTTTTGATATGATAAATAAACAATCAACACAAATGGTTGAATGAGTTTGTCACTTAGTCATCTTACAAGGAATCAAGTTTGCCATGTGAGCACTCAAAATTTGTGATGGAACTCAGAGCCCTTGTGAGCAAATAAAATTTGTGATGAAAGTGCTTTATCGTTTATGGACCAACAGTAACTTGACTTTGTTAAATGTATAGCTAAAGTTAAAGACTTAAAAAAGAAAAATGTTAATTGAATATATGCACCTTATGTGATTTTCTTTTTAGTTTGCACATGTATTAGCAATGGTTGTTCATTTTATCCAATTTTAGAGAATTTGACATTAGACAGTTTTTTCCCTCTATGTGATCAATAGTACACCATCCTCTCTTAGCTATGTTACGTGCATAGAATCGTAAGTAATTTAAATTCATTCAATATGGCTAGGTAATTTCTTATATATAATGTATAATTTTAGTCCTCATGGAAATAACAGCAAAATAATTACTAGACATCCTTAAATAAATTGTCATACTCATAACTGAAACATTATGGTTTGTTATAATTTAACTAATAATTCTACAATTGTGTCACTATGGACAAGCTAATATTAATATAATTTTCTTTGGTTAGGCGTCAAAAAACTAATAGTTTTACGAAAGTATAAAATTTAATGTAAGTTTAAAAACTCAACTTCTTTGGCAGAGTTTTCTATTCCTAAACCATTTTTTGCGCATTATAACTCGTTTTTCATTATATTTCTCTTTTTATTAAATTATTAATATTTCAGGTAACCTATTGAACAAATATAATTATTGTAGTTTTATGGACAACAAAATAATTATTGTATTTTTCCACTCGCTAAGAGTGATCTTTATTATTATTTTTTTTGCTTCAAAGCTAAGAATGGCATTTGCCTAGGCAATATGACATATTGTAAGGATGAACTAAAGAATAATGAATGATAAAAAGGGTGCTCTTGAATTGTTGGATTCGCTCCAAATCTGCAAAAGCCAAAATATGTCTATCTGTATTTTGCTTGAATTACATATAATCTATATTTTACTCATTGAATCCAAATGTACCAAATCTCTAAATGAAAGTATTTACTCCTTAGTTATAGCCTATAGGGAGAATTTTTGTGAGTGTCAGACAATACAATTAGTAAAGTTTTTAAAAGTTTTTACAAAAAGTTAGCTTTGAATTATGTCAAAATTAATCTTTAAATTTATTATTATTTTTTATTAAATTTACTCTCAAAGATGAAAGGGCGAGAACTTTTGTTGTACTTCACGAATCCGTAGAACATTTATCACCTATTGTAATTTTATACCAATGAAAATATATTTATATAGGTAGCTTTGATTTAATTCATTTAAGTAGCAGAGATAGTCTCTGTCTGTGATGCCTTTCCCTTGGATGCTTTGAGTATGCAATAGCGAGGGTGTAACAACAACATTTTGTAGACCAGATCTATGATGGGGCAACAGGTCATCTGACCACGTCCTTTTAAGAAAACCAATTTGCGTACAAAAAGAAAAAAATCTAATTTATTTTAAATTGACCTCAGTTTGCTTTGAGAAGGATTTTGTAACCCGTTGTTCAAACCGGTTCAACAGCCTAAGTTCTAACATTATGGTCTCTCGTATTCGAGTGCCTTGAGGGGTAAATTGAATTTCTTTTTCGGAAAATTTACTCATAGGTGTTACTTCAATTTCATTCGAATATAGAACGATTTTTTCCAATTTGGTTCTCCGTTTTGTGTATAAATTACTGTTAGGAAATTAGCCCCACTCTAAACCTTACTTATTAGGTGAAGTTAGAGTAAAGATGCGGAAGTGATTTAGAATGACAAAAACAATACCAAGAAATTAGATGAAAATCGAAAAATAGGAACGAGACAAGAATTTAACGTGGAAAACCCAAATCGGGAAAAACCACTAACGACAAAGGCACAATGATTTCACTATTATGAGAGAGTATAATATGATCTCAAACCCAGAGATCTTCCCAAACCCGAGATATCTCAATCTCACAACACTCTCCTCACAATAACTCCCCATGGTCTTTGCAATGGAGGCCAACCCTCCTTTAAATAGGAAAAAATCCTAACCCAATAGAATATCCTAAACTTACCAAAACTCTTACTCCTAATTCTAATAGGTAACAATTACCTAATACAAATAGGAAACAAAATACAATTAGGTTTAGGATACCCAATTCTACAAGGAAACAATCTTTCCTAAAATATAAGATTTTGGGACACCACCCAACAATTACTATGTTCTCTCTCTTCTTTCCCATTATGTTAGAAAAAATTAAGTCTTAAATTTGTAACTATAAATGTACGACGTAATTATAACTAGCCGGTAATTGTAACTAGCCGGTAAATACAAGTTGTAAGTAGTCAATAATTTTTAATTATATGGCTAACAGAACCAATTTATTTGTAATTTTACTATTCAAAAGTAATACTATTGTATCGGACCCCATACGTTCTTAGTTGGCAATGGGACTTTCGGAATATAAATTTTGATTTGGATTTGAATTTTATGTAACTGAGCATGCATAAGAAGCCAATATAACATATTGAGAATCAACTTAAATTCCAAATATGTTTTGATATAAGGTGACATTTTCAATTATCTAAATAGATTTTGGAACAATACCAGTACAAACCATTACGTTCATTAATCTAACATTACGTGTTGGCAGAGGTAAATGCAAAGCGTAATATATAAGAGGAATTCCTATTTCATTGTATTTTATTTTCAATAAAAAACGTAATCCACGACCCCTACATAAAAGGAATTTCAATTGACCTTTACAGGCCACAAAAAGATACCAAAATTCAGACAAAATTCCAAAAATAATGTCTATTATAAATAAATCATGCCAGCATAAAACTGAATTTTAATTGTCTCTCTGAATATCAAACTCGAGAAGACAAGGTGTCAACCTGTCTTCGGTCAATATCATACTTTTATCTAATATTATAATTGATTTTTTTGAATTGCTCCTTGCTCCACATTAAATTCCAGCTAAACAACTGATCTGAAATTGCTGCCCTCTTTTCTATCTTTTTTAAATTCAAATTAAATTACTTTTTTTTTCAAAGATATTAAACACAAACGTCATATATACATATATATATATATATATATATATATATATATATATATATATATATATATATATATATATATATATATATATATATATATATATATATATATATATATATATATATATATATAATACTATAATTGAAATGTTTTTTTGAATTGTTACTTGCACGACATTAAATCCCGCCTAAATAACTCCTCTCAAATTGCTTCCCTCCTTTTTTCTATTCCTTTTTAAAATTTAAATTAAATTATTTTTATTTTATTAAAAACGTTTCAAACATAATTTATGGAAAGATTATATATAAAGAGAGAAAAAAAGAAAGAAAGAGAGAGAAAAAGATTGACTAACTGATGCCTTATATATATATATATATATATATATATATATATATATATATATATATATATATATATATATATATATTATATTACTAAATATTTATTTACTAAACTTTTACTAAATATTGTTATAAATATTTATTCATAAAAAAGTAAGCAATAAAAATATTATATAACTAGCAATATTTATACAATTATCAAGTTTAAAATTATAACATATAACCTAAAAATTAGTCCTTGATAAAAAAATTAAAAAAATTCTTCTTTTACAAACATATAACAATTGCTTCCCTCATTTTTCTATCATATTGAAATTCAAACTAAATTACTTTTATTTTATGAAAAATGTTTGAAACATAATTAGAGAGAGAGAGAGATTGACTAACTGACGCTATATATATATATATATATATATATATATATATATATATATATATATTACTAATCATTTATTTACTAAAGTTTTACTAAATATTTATTCATAAAAAAGTAACCGTTAAAAATATTATATGACTAGCAATATTTATGCAGTTATCAAATTTAAAATTATCATTCAAATAAAAGCAAATCTAGCTTAAAAATTAGTCCTTGATAAAAAAATTTAAAAATTCTTCCTTTACAAACATATAACACAAATAGTTTTTTCTCCTCCAATTAGCTCTTAAATTTCATTTTTCTTTCCAAATTAATTCTTTTTCTTCAAATTGGTTCTCCCTTTAAATTTACAAGTTTCAAGTTCCCTTCAAAATAAGGAAATTTAAATCCAGAGGGAAATCAATTCTCAATCCTAAGGGATCAGTTTATAATTATTAAAAAAAGCCTATTTGCTATATTATTATTATTATTATTATTATTATTATTATTATTATTATTATTATTATTATTATTATTGTTGTTGTTGTTGTTGTGGTTTTTGTTGTTGTTATTATTTTTATTATTACTATTTTGTTATTAGGTTGGGGTATTTTTTGTTATTATTATTATTATTTTTTATATATAAATTTTTTGTCATATTATTTGGTAGAATATTATAGTTTGAAAATAAGTTTTACTAAAAATTATAAATAAAATTTGTCAATCATTGAAAAAAATTATAAGATAGTTAATTAAAAAATTAAATAAATACAAGACTCAATTATCAGCAAATATGATAATGAACTTCAACTTTTATTGAATCAAATAATGATAATAATAATAATAATAATAATAATAATAATAATAATAATAATAATAATAATAATAATAATAATAATAATAATAATAATAATTGTTATTATTATTATTATTATTATTATTATTATTATTAAGAACAACAACAACAATAATAATTTACAACGACATAAAATAATTTAAAAAATTAAACAATTTTGATTTCATTCCATGGTTAACAATAATAATTCCATATTGTTTTAATTAGAAACTATTATATCTTTTAACACTACTTGAATTATGATTTTTTTCACATTTCATATTATTATCATGGCATGACAACAATCCCACAAGACATTATTTAAGTAGGTATAAATTTCTCATAAACATGACCATGATGTTGTATATTGTCTCATCAATATATTTGGATATTTTAATTTTTATACGTGAATATTTTGAATTAAATTTTTTTATTTATATTTTTTTGGGTTTTTATGTGAGTATTTCTACTTTATATTCTAAGAATATAATATTCCTTACATTTCTCTCCAAATAAATCAATGGATGTAAAAAAAAAAAAATCGTTAATGTGACATTATTATCTAATCTTTAGTTCATAATTGAAATTCATCAATTAATGTGTGTTTTTTTGTTTGACCAAAGATATAATCTATTTCAGACCACAAGCTTTTATCAATGTATTATTATATTATTTATTAGCAATTTTAAATACCAATAAAAATATAAGTGTTTATAATTTTTGTGGATTTTAAATAATTGGATTTTATGATGGTTGAATTATATGTACTCAATTTTTTTTTTTGACAATGTTGGAAGATTACATTCATTTGAATTAGACTACCAAGGTATAAACGTTATATGTATGAAAACTTTAATAAAAATCCACTCCTTATGTGTGCCTATAAATTGTGCGTTTATAAATTCTATAATTTTAAATGGATTATTTTCAAGGTAAATATCTATTTGTCTTATTGGAAGGGTAGAAGTGGGGGTTTGTGCGTTAGTATTATAATAATATATGCAAGCTATTATTGATAATTTATACTCATATGTGCAAACATTTTAATGATGGTTATTAAACTCTTGATGCGGATATAACAATCCTACGATTCATTAGAATCTTATGATCCTAATTTAATTCCAAAAATATATGGCAGAATTGTAAAATGATTGTATGATTCTACGATCCTCGACTTCATTAGAATTTAATTCCACAATTCTAAATAAAATTCATAAAATACCAAAGATAATTATATTTTGTATCAAAATCTGCGACCGAGTATAGTTGTACTGAATTTTTATAAATCTTTATGAATTTTACAAATAATTTTATTCTTATAAAAAAATTTTATTATTACAAACAAATATTAGAATCTTACAATCCTCTATCCAATTGTACGATTATGATTCTAACTATCCCCAAAATTGATGTTAACTAGGATATCAATCATAACAACCTTGATTTTAATAGGTTATAAGATATATATATATATATATATATATATATATATATATATATATATATATATATAGACACACACGCGCGCACACCGTGCAACGATTAGATTTTAGTTTTATGTATACAAGCATTTTAATACGTTATAATACATATTGTTCGGCGATTAGATTTTTGGCTCATATCATGAGAGTTTTTTTCATAAATGTTATTTTTACATTATTGAGTATTATTTTTATAAAATAAATATTATGCATCCTATTATGAGCATTAGAATAAATAGCGATAATTTTGAGACGATATTTTTATTAATTTATTAATAATTAGGATTTAATAATTTTTTCTTTCTGAAATTATTTTTTAAAAGTATTATTACAAAAATAATTTTTATATAACAACTATCATTGAAATTTCGCCTATTCAATGGTAAAAATTTTTCTTTAATATTTCTACATATTAATATATCCCGTGCTTTAGTTCGGGCAAAAACTAGTTTATGTAAACTCTTGTGTATGATTTGTCCATAAGTTAATTATACATATTAGTAAATTATGATGTTTAATTGTATGATTTGTTCATTAGTTAATTATATAAATTAATTTATATTTAATTTTATATTATTTTGAATTTTATGTAAATTCACTTTATTTGATGATCTGATGTATAATTCGTTTATCATTATAATTATTATACAATTTTATTTTGCTTATTTGTTATAATTGACAATATACATACACGTTTTATTTATTTGTTTAAAGTGAACATGTTTTATGTTACATGTGTTGTTTTAAATTAAAATATGAAATTATTGTTGTGTACTTGAAAGTTTTTATGTGATGGTAGTTATATAAATTTTTTATATAATATTAATTATATAAATTGTTTTATATAATGTTAATAATGGAAATATGTTTTATATAATGTTAATAATATAAATTAGTTCTATATTATATTGTTAAATTTGTTTTGCATAAAATAATCTTAATGTCTATGTGATATTATAAATAGCTTTTATAGCATCTTTGTAGCATCTATATGATATTATGCTAAATGGGGGTGAATATTGTATAAATTCGTTTTATAGTATCCACTTAGATTTTAAATTATATGAATTAGTTTTATATAATGCCAAACTATATAAATATGTTTTATATATAGTTATAGTCAATTAGTTTCACCTAATCTATAGTTGTATGATATGTTCATATATAATAGCTTAATATTATATAAATATGTTTCTATAATGTCAAGAAAATTTTTTTGATTACGTAATTTAGTATTACTTTTGATGTAGATATGTTTATGTCATCTTATCGATCAAAAATATATATAGATATAAATTTGTTTTATATGATATGAATGTGTTACACATCTTATTATTAGTTGATTACATTATTTTATATGAATTCTACTACTACATAAACCACTTTTAACGAAAGGTCTTTAACGACGGTTAAAATGACAAACCGTCAAGAAAACTGGACCGGTGACATTTTTATAAATAATCGGCATTCGAAGCACATATGACGACGGTTCTAGTGTTGGGCATTTTGTGGATGATAGTTCTTTTCATAGAACCGTCATCATATGTTACAAATGACGACGATTACGTGAAAGAACCGTCATCAAATTTCTTTTAGAACAGCATCTAAAAACTCGAGAACGTACCTACTATTTCCACGCCTACTTCATTTACTATATAATCTCGACCTTATCGTTCTCCACCGTTCACTTTCGTCCACAACTCGGATCTAGATGCTGCTCGGAATCACCGGTAAGTAATTAGCATTGTTGTTCCTCTTGTTGTTTAATTTTCGTTTCGCTCACTCATCGTCTCTCCTCTTTCTTGTAGCTGTCGTAGTATTTGCCGCATGTGGTTGTGTGTGCACCGTTGTCACTGTTGTTTTCCTCCTTCATTGTCCCCGTTGGTTTCATCATTCATTGTCGCCGTTGTTTTCTTCGTTCTTACGGGATGAATCTTTATCCTTTCTTATTTTTCCGCTTTAAGTTATTTACAAGATTTAATATAGTTACATGGTGAACGTATTTTGGGGTAATGATGTGAATGTTGAGAATGTGGGTAATGTTTGAGATTGTTGAAATGTTGAATCTTCGTTGAAAAATGTTAAATATTGAGAATGTGTGAATGTTGAGAATGTGGGTAACATTTGTTTAGGAAATTCGTGAAATGTTAGAGATTTTGAGAAATGAGTTTAGGATTTTAGGATTTAATTTATAAGGGAATAGAATGATAGTTAATGATGGTAAATCGAAAGAGCGCATCCAAATTTATTTAGGGTTTTAAAGAAATAGAAAGATAATTTGGATATAAAGCTTTATTGTTTTTCATATTATTCAATTAATAGCATACTTCATTAAATTATCATATGATAAGGATATACACATTAGCCAATTCGTTTTCATATGTTGTACTTGAAGAACTAAGGGAAAATGTTGCTGGAATTTTGTCAAATGTATGATAAGATTTTGCTACACGGTTTAGGGTTATATTATTCTTGAATGGGTTTAGGACCATTTATCCTCGTAGATGGATTTTAGGCTCATATCATATTATTGGTGCGTAAGTACGTATTTCTCGAACTATATGTGGTGAATTGCTTCTCTTGGTTATGGGTAAGGTATGGATCGAGCATGAGTTTATAGCGATAGGAGGAGTGTATAATATCGTGATGGTGTTAATAACTTTCTGCGATTGTCGTCAAACATGCCACCAAATTCGAAGAACAGTCCATATTCCGTCCGTGTTTAAGGTGTTTCAACTCCTCAAGATTCCCCCTAAGATTGTAAGAGGTCACCTATATCGGTATGAGTTTGACACAACTTATAAGGTGTTCGTATGGCTTGGGGACGAGGACTTTGTAAATATACCTGTATGAGAGGAAGATAAAGGGTATGATGAAAATGAAGCCGGTAGTAGTATGGAATTAGAAGATCGACTCGAAGATCTAGTTTGTGGAGTAGAATGTGATTTAGTCTATCAACCACACGTATTGGAGCAATTGTAAGCCGATTCGGAGAAGCCTCTTTATCTATGGTGTGATAAATATACCCGTTTATCAGCTGTGTTGAGGTTGATGAACTTGAAAATGGCTAACGGCTGGAGTGACAAAAGTTTCACGGACTTGCTGGTTGTGGTCAAAGATATACTCCCGTAAGGCAATATCCTTCCCAACTGTACATATGAGGTGAAGAGGATGTTGTGTCCTATGGGCATGGGGTATAAGAAGATACATGCATGCCCTAATGATTGCATATTGTACCGATAAAACATGTTGAAGACTCGGACTATGAATTTATAACATTCCGAGTACTATTAAGATGTACAAACTTCATCCCTCCTAAGTTTCGATTACAAGTCATTCGACCGATATAGAAACTATTGCATATGTTTTCACTCGATTCCGATCGACTCGAATATACACTCTTATTCATCAACTCACACTCGATGTTTCGAGTCACTCGGACACCACTTAGATTTATCGCATGTTCAAAAATCTCTCTAACACTTTTTTAAGTTTTGACTTCATATTCTGAGGTCAAGTGAATTACGACGTTAATTCACCTTTCTAAGTCTCGCTTGTGTGTTCGAGAATGATTTGTCTAGCTTAGGTACTTATACTCGATATTTTATTTATAACTTGATCTTTTCTAACACCAACTCGATGGATTTTGAGTGTAATGAATATTAGACTCGTAAAATTCCACTCCTCTAAGCCTAAGATAATTATGCACTTAATTATCTTAATTAAATTATTATATGTGCCTAATCTTGCACCAAAGTATAAAATACTTTGAGAAACAAAATTGTTTACTTTTGTAGGTTATCTAAACGAGGTTATCCTATTTTTTAAATTACAAAAGTAACCGACTTCAAGTCGTCAATCACCGACGAGACAAGGCTTTTCTACTTACGAACAAGGCTCGGACGCCGTGTCGTGGTTATCTGTTTACAAAACTGGAAATCTTCAATGCCAAGCTCAACGTTGGTTCCCACCTTACTTTTCGAGACACCACCAGCTGATTGGAGCACCTTTAAGAGTCAAGAGCCGTTGCACAACGTTCACATCTCAACGGATCTTTTCGAGCAACTCGGAAGAACCGTTACAACGAGTTACAAAGGACTTCTATTCGAAGAGAGGCACAACGACTAATGTGCTTGGTCATCTATAAATAGAAGCCAACTCTCAAGACTTGAAGATTGCTGAGACTTGCTAGAATTATTGTCAATACACATTACTCAAGACAAAGTCTTTGTATTCATATTCAATCTTCTATTTACAACTCCCAACTTGTAACTCATACTTTCCGAGTTGTAAAGTCTTGTAATCAATCACATACTCTTTCTTACTTTCCGAGTAAGGTCTCTTGACTGAGCTGTAAGGGTTAACTCAGCTCGGTTGTCCTTAGCTGTAATGGTTACCTCGGTTAGGAAGTACTAGATCAAATAAGGGAACTTCGAGTTTAGGAAAACTCTGTAAGGAATTGTTTAAGGGAGCAATTCTAGTTGAGTCAATTTGTTGTATTTTGTGGATTCAAAATAGTGGATTTGACTTGGTGCTTGGATTAGCATTGGTCGTGGTTTTCTGCCCCAAGAGGGTTTCCACGTATATTTGAGTTCACACTTTTCTCAGTCCAATATAGACTTAGGTTGTCTTGATTACTCTTTTCAATCTTTAATTTTCCAAGTATGACAAAATTTCCTCATCACCCTATTCACCTCCCTTCTAGGGTGACTAAGACTCTCCAAGAGCAAACCTTCAATTGGTATCGAGCCTAGCATTTCAGAAATGATCTAACAATCCAAAGGTCTAAAGATCAAATGATTAGAACAACGGAGAGTTCGATGAAGAAAGATCTTCCAACAGACCACCAAAGTTCAAAGGATCAACCTTCGTGCACTAGAAGAAGCTCATGGAATGGTTTTTACTTGGATCACGATGAAAATGTATGAAATATCATACAAGAAGGCAACTACATTCCAATGAAGATGGAAGATACAAGACCTGTGCCTAAAGCAAAGTTCGAATACACCAATGAAGAGGTAGAAAAGGTCGAAAGAACTTTAAAGCGATGAACATTCCGATGTGCGCCATCCGCTCGGAAGAATACAACAGAGTGTCAGCCTGTGACACGATCAAAGATGTGGAGGACACTCTTGTCAACACATATAAAGGAACCAACCAAGTAAGACAAGTGAAGATAAGTCAATATCTTCACAAATACGAGCCGTGCAAGACGGAGCTAGAAGAAAACATCACTTAGATGTTTATACGCTGCACCGAGATTACAACAATCTCAATTCTCCGCTTAGAAAGATTTCCCATGAAGAGATGTGCGGAAAAATCAAGAGAAGATGGGGTCCCAAGGTGATAGCCATCGAGGAAGCTCGGAACCTCTCTCAACTAAAGCCGGACGAGCTGATTGGGAAGCTACTTACCTATGAAATCCATCCGGAAGAAAAGTATGCCGAAGTCGAGTACTAAAAAGAATATTGCATTGAAGGCCTCGTAAAACGAGAGGAGAAAATCTGAGTTCCTTAGAATCAAAAGAAGATCACATGACACTCATTGCTCGAGGCTTCAAAAGAATGATGAAGCACAAGAAATGGGAGAAAAGGCCAAGAGAAGAGTTCTATAAGAAAGATAAGAAGGATAGAAAAGGTAAATACTCATCTCCTTCAAAGTTATCCTTAATCGAGAACTCTTGGTGTTTTGAATGTGGCAGCAAAGATCACATAGTTAAGGACTCGTCCAAGAAGAAAGAGGGACAGAAAGAAGAAGAAGGCTATGATGGTCACATGGAGTGATGAAGATTCATCTAAAGAAGATGAAGACTCAAGCGATTCAAAGTGTCTCGATGGCTCTATCGGACTCGTAAGCCGAATCTGAGTCGGACTCGACAACTCGGACAATGAGGAGACAAATCCTCAGGAGGTAATTGAATATTTCCTCAAGTTTTCCAAAGTTTTTTAGCCAAATATATTTATTCTTTAGAAGAAAAGTCCAATTCCGATTCTTCACAATACAAAGAACAACTTGAGTCTCTTACTTCTAAAAGCATTGTTTGGAAAAATGAATTGGAAAAACTAAGACTCACTCTATGAGAACTCAAGACTAGTACTCAAACTAATGAGACCGAGTATGAGAAAACGAACACCTAAAACAAAAGCTCAATGAGTTTCAAGAGCTTGTTTTGAAGTTTACAAGAGGTCGGAAAAACCTTGACATGCTCTTAGGATCTCAATGTGTCTTCTTCGTAAAGGAAGGACTTGGTTTTAACAAAGAGCATGAATCAAAATTCCTACTTAGATCTTTTAAAAAGGATTCCGGAACTATTAAGTTCGGGAAGGTTGAGCATGGTCCTATTCATAAGACCGAGAAGAGGACTGAGCCTAGACCAGCTTACAGGAGAAAACCTTCTCCACCGGTTTATAAAAGAAATGATTTTCAAAAGAAAGAGACACATAATCAGTTTTCTAAAAGAAAGACTCGAGAATCAGACCAAACCCAAAGTAATTCAAATCTGGGTTTCCAAAGTCTTCTTCCTCGAAAAGAATCGCAATAAAGGGAGTTACTAGGTTCATTAGAGGAAGTGAGAAGGGTTAGTATGTTTCGACTTGTAGGTAACTCAGAAAAGGACAAAAGGTCATTGGTACCTAGACAGTGGATGCTCATGCCACATGTCGGGAGATTCAAGACTCTTTTCGAGTTGGAAGATTACAAAGGAGGCAAAGTCACTTTTGGAGATGACGAGTAAGGGCAAGATAGTTGGGATATGTAAGATTGGAAAAGGAGACAACCCGGTCGGCCTAGTCTATCTTGTCAAGGGATTAAAGTACAATCTACTTAGCATCTCTCAACTGTGTGACAAAGGTCAAGAGGTAAGGTTCACTCATACTAATTGCTATATTTCGATGCAACTACCAAGGAGACTAAGGTCTTAGGTAAGAGATCGGGTAACACCTACACTATTCCTCTTTCGACCCTAGTCGGAATTTATCGTGTTTAAAAGCATCTCTGCATGATTATTCTTGGACATGGTATCGTAGACTAGGTCATGCTAGCATGCACACTATCAAAAAGCTTGCATCTCATAGTTTAGTAAAAGGATTACCGAACGAGTGCATTTAAGAAAGATAAAATTTGTGAAGCATGCACAAAAGGGAAACGAGTCGGATCATCTTTCAAATCTCTCAAAGCTGTTTCCACATCCAAAGTGCTTGAAATGTTACATATGGATTTATGTGGTGAAATCCCTGTAAAAGAGTCTCGAAGGTAAATCATATGTACTTGTAGTTGTTGATGACTACTCACGATTTACATGGGTGTGTTTTCTTAAGCACAAAAATGAAGCTTTCAAAGAGTTCAAGCAAGCTCGTAGGAAAATTCAAGTTGAGTCTCGGACTCGGATAAGAAAGATTCGAACTAACCATGGAAGGGAGTTCGATTACTTAGAATTTGCAGAGCTTAGCGATAAGAATGGTATCTCCCACAACTTCTCAGCACCTAGAACTTCTCAACAAAATGGGGTAGTGGAGAGAAAGAACAGAACTCTTGAAGAAATAGGAAGGACAATGATGATTGAACATGATCCGCCTTACTATTTCTGCGTTGAGGCGATCAACACAGACAAACTACACACTCGAACAGATGCCTCATCGGACCCATCTTGAAAAAAACTCCATACGAGCTCTACAAGGGAAAGAAACCCAACATTTCATACTTCAAGCCCTTCGGATGTAAGTGCTATGTTCACAATAATGGTAAGGATCACTCGACCAAGTTTGATGCTCGATCGAGATGAAGGTATCATTCTTGGTTATCCATCTCATAGTAAAGCATATCGCATTTTCAATAAAAGAACTAACAAAGTGGAAGAAAGCATCCATGTTGTTTTTGATGAGATTGACCAGGGAAAACCAAGTGAGTCAACATTCTCGGAACTGAAACTCGGTCGAGATGAAGATGATCTTACCGAAGCCGAGCTCGGATAGAGTCGGGAAAAGCAACTCGGAATGAGATAGCTCGAATACCATGACTCGGATTGAAGCGGTTCAGGAGCTAGCTCGGAATGCTGAGAGTCAATCGGATGATCAAGCTCAATCAGATAAGATCACTGAAGATCAACCAATTCAACCTACTAGTCTGATGAACCGGAGAACAGGTAGAGCCTTCAAATATGCTTCGAGTCACCCACTCGAAAACATCTTGTCCGACATCAACGAGTGGGGTAAGAACTCGTTCTTCTTTACAAAACCTATGTGCATTCACTGCATTCATATCATTAACTCGAACCCAAAAATGCACTAGAGGCCCTAAATAAACTTGAATGGGTAGAGGCCATGCAAGAGGAACTTAATCAATTTGAAAGCAACCAAGTCCGGACTTTGACCAAACAACCTTCTGACCACCCAGTCATTGGAACCAAGTGGGTTTTCAAAAACAAATTGGATGAGGATGGGTTAGTAGTCAGAAATAAGGCTAGATTTGTGGCTCAAGGTTACAATCAAGAAGAAGGGATTGATTGTGGGGAAACCTTTGCACCTGTTGCTAGGATTGAAGCAATTAGAATCCTACTGGCATTTGTATCAAGCATGAATATTAAATTATATCAAATGGATCTCAAATGTGCTTTCCTGAATAGTTTCATTCAAGAGGAAGTCTATGTTGAGCAACCCCCTAGATTTGAAAACTCGGAATTTCCAAATCATGTTTTCAAATTGCAAAAAACTCTTTATGATCTTAAACAAGCTCCCGGAGCTTGGTATAAAAGAGTGAGTGGTTTCTTGGTTGAAACTTATTTCAAAAGAGGTCAGATTGATAAGACTCTCTTCATAAAAACCAAGGGGAAAGACTTTCTTATTGTTCGGATTTATGTTGATGATATAATTTTTGGAGCTACTAATGAAAATCTTTGTCGAGATTTTTCCGAGTTAATGACACAAGAATTCCAAATGAGCATGATGAGAGAACTCAATTTCTTCCTTGGTTTACAAATAAAACAAAACAAGGATGGCATTTATGTCCATCAATCCAAGTATACCAAGGAGTTACTGAAGAAGTACAAGCTTCAAGATGCCGACATGCAGCAACACCAATGAGTAACAACATAAAAGCTGGACTTAGACGAAAAAGGTAAGCAGTAGATCGAAACTCTATCGAGGTATGATTGGATCTCTGCTATATCTCACCTCCAGTAGGCCGGACATTATGTTTAGTATATGTTTATGTGCCGATTCCAAGCTAATCCAAAAGAATCACATCTCATCTGCGGTGAAGAGAATCTTTAGATATTTTATAGGGACTCGGAATGTAGGTCTATGGTTCTCAAGAGACTTAGAACCGACCCTCACTGGATACTCGGATACTGACTATCGCTGGATACAAAGTTGATAGAAAGAGCACCTTAGGAGCATGCCGGTTTCGGGTCAATCCCTTATATCTTGGCACTTAAAGAAGCGGAACTCGGTTGCTCTATCAACGATCGAAGCTGAGTACATTGCAGCTGGAGCATGTTGTGCTCAGATTTTATGGATCAAGCAACACTTGAAAGACCTTGGACTATTATTAAAATCAATTCCAATCAAGTGTAACAATCGAGTGCAATCCGCATCACTAAGAATCCAGTTCAACACTCTAAGACAAAGCATATTGAGGTCGGGTATCATTTTATGAGAGACCATTATGAGAAAGGTAATATTGAACTTGAATTCATTCCTACAAAACTTCAATTAGCTGATATCTTTACTAAGCCACTTAGTGAGGATGATTTTTGCTTTATTAGGAATGAACTCGGCATGATAAATGCATGATTATGTGTTTTTCTAAGTGAAATTATCTTGCATGATTATGTGTTACATGTTTCTTCCCTTTGTCTTAATAACAATTAGTTCAGTTGACCAATGATACTGAGCTAGGATTTATTATCTGTTGGCACTTTCCGAGTAACTCGAAACCTTACCGACTCGGACTCGGCTTTTTGAGAAAATTGGACTTCAAACTTCGAAATCATCTCTAGATTAGTGGAGAATTTCAGAAATTTCTTTTAAAATCTCTCTTTTTCTCTCCCTCTCTCTCACGCGCATCGATCGGTGAACTAGCCTTTGGGAGACAGACACTTGGAATTCTAACCGTTAGAGAGCGAAGCAGACACACCGGTCCGAGGCGACCGTTGGAGAGTTGGGTCGAACGGATACTGAAGGACATTCTTTTCGCTATAAATAGCATCCTTTTTCCTTCATTTCGCTACTTTACTCTCTGCTACCATTCACTCTCGTATACTTACTCATACAATCTCGGCTCTCAAGCAATCTCAATACTCTCTCTCCCTCTTTTCTTCGAAGTTAGCTCACTCTCTTCTCAAAGCTTCTCAAACATGCCTAAAAGAGGTTCCGCTCTAGATTTTCTTGGTTTTGCAACTAAGAAACCTAGAACCAAAAGCCATGAGGGTCCTTCTAAGCCCTCGAAAATCCTTGTCACCCAACATCCGACGTTGGATGACAAATTCTTCCCAACCACAGGGGTATACAATTTCCTCTATTTCAGCAAATTTATTTACCCGGAACTTATAGCTGAGTTCTACTCAAACCTTTCCAACTACGAAGGTATCATCACCTTCGAGTTCGCAATACTGATAGTCCGTATTAACCTCTCTCTTCTCCATCGTCTATTCAAAGTTTCATCTCTTTTTCTCAATAGCAACCCCATCCCCTTCAACGAGGTTGTTGATGAATTTTTGAAAAATATGCCAAGGACGTTCCTCGATTCACGCAAAAACTTTTCTATGAATCGGATGAAGACCGAGGCTCGTCTTCTCTGCTTCTTGTTGATGAGAACCTTCTTTTCTCATCATACTAGCAAAGAGAATCATAATTCAAATATTCTCAAGGCTTTGTTTGACATTCTCGAGGGCTACGATGTAGACCTCTTCCCAGCCATTATCGAGCATATGGCCTCTGTGCTAGCTTAGACCAAGAAATCCACTCCTCTCCTTTTCGAAGCCCTCCTCACTCTCATCTTTAAACAATTCAAGGTCCCGCTCCCTCGGACCCTAACGAAGTGTCTAAGGCTACCATAGTAGTTGGCGGAAAAGAGCTTTTTGGCTATGGATACCAGGAAACCCAACCGGGTGTCTAGGTCCACGACTCGAAGCCGAGGCAACCCTCTCCTCCGCTTCGGACTCGAGACTCCTCTCTCACCCCCTCCTCCACCTGGCGGTGCAGCCACCTCGAGTCCTCCTCCTCAAACCACTATCGCTTTGTCTACCACGATGATAGACAAGCTCTCCTCTGTATCCACGGAAATCCGAGATACTCTCCACTCCTTCAAGACTGTCTTTTAGTATATGACCATCAAACAAAAAACAACCCAATCTCAAACTCGAGAGTAGTAAGATATGATCCTCGAAATGAAGGCCTTGGTAAAGGAGCACCGGGAGTTGGTTGAGCTCCTCGGAGAACGGCGCTCCAAAGCGGCTCGGGACCGGACGGCTCGAAACATCCGAAGAGTCCTCGAGCCTCGCCAAGTCTCCATCCGAAGAGGCAGTGAAGAAGAAGAGGAGGCTGCGGCTGAGCGGCTCCTTCGAGGAGAAGGAGGAAGAAGGAGAAAAGCGAGGACAAAGGCGAGGGACAAGGTGCTTCCACTCCTCAACCGGAGCCGATAAGCTCGGACAACGATCCGAGTGACTCGAAAGCCCTTGCTGATGTTGGACGATCGGTAGCTGTCAAGCAAGAGGAAGCACCTCCCGCTGCGACGTTCCAAGAGGATGAGCCTCTGGATGACCTTGTTCTGGTTCGGCCACTCGGAGCTGAGCCCATTCCGAGAGATCCCGATGCTTGCCACCGCCAAGATCTTTAAGGTCTTCACAAGCGTATCGGCGTAGGCGCAAATCACGCTCATCCCGCCTCAACTCAAACCGCTCTTACTCCACCATCCTAATTTCTTTTACTTGTTCTTATTTTTGTTTTTTTTGTCCGAGATAATCAAATTGTATCAACTTGATACATTCTTCCCCATTTTGATTTTTTTTTTTTTCTTTGAAAGGTAAGGGGAGAATACTTAGAAAATTTGTTATCTTGTTTAGGGGTAGTTTTCTCGCCCTCTCTTTTGTATGTTTTTTTATGTATTTTCTGTGTTTATGTAGATATGAATGAAGTTTTTGATTTCGAGCATATTGCTTTACGAGCATAACTTCTTTACGAGTTTAAATTTCTTATTATGTTTCGCTCCGATATATCGGCTCATTTATCTATTTTGCTCCGATATAAATACTCGCAATTTTTCTTCAAATGAGCTATCTGCATCAATATTCTAAGTCCGAATCACTTCATTTATTATTTTATTCTTTTGCAATATTTCATTCTAAGCTCCGATATACTCTTTGTCAAATATGTAAGAATGAAAACTCTTGATCTTTTCACTAACAAAGTTTCTATCTAAGTATGGAATGCCTTTCATCAAAAAGGGCGGATTGAAGACTCGGACTTTGAATTTATAACATTCCGAGTACTATCAAGGACTCGGTACAAACCTCATCCCTCCTAAGTTTTGATTACAAGTCATTATGAGTGATATAGAAGCTATTGCATATGTTTTCACTCGATTTTGACTCGACTCGGAATATACGAGTCTTGTTCATCAACTCACATCGATGTTTCGAGTCACTCGGACACCACTTAGATTTATCGCATGTTCAAAAATCTCTCTAACACTTTTTTTAAGTTTTGACTTCATATTCGAGGTCAAGTGAATTACGACATTAATTCACCTTTCTAAGTCAGCTTGTGTGTTCGAGAATGATTTGTCTAGATTAAGTACTTATACTATGATATTTTCTTTATAACTTGATCTTTTCTAACACCGACTCGATGGATTTTGAGTGTAATGAATATTAGACTCGGAAAATTTTACTCCTCTAGGCCTAAGATAATTATGCACTTAATTATCTTAATTAAATTATGATATGTGCCTAATCTTGGACCAAAGTATAAAATACTTTGAGAAACAAAATTGTTTAGTTTTGCGGGTTATCTAAACGAGGTTATCCTATTTTTGAATTACAAAAGTAGCCGGCTTCAATTTGTCAATCACCGATGAACGAGGCTTTTCTACTTCGAACAAGGTTCGAGACGCCGTGTCGAGGTTGTCTATTTCCAAAGCTGGAAATCTTCAACGCCAAGCTCAACGATGGTTCCCACCTTAATTTTCGGACACCACCAACTTATTGGAGCACCTTTAAGAGTCAAGAGCCGTTGCACAACATTCACATCTCAACAGATCTTTTACGAGCGACTCAAAAGAAGTGTTACAACGGTCACAAAGGACTTCTATTCGGAAGAGAGTCACAACGGCTAATATACTTGGTCATCTATAAATAGAAGCCAACTCTCAAGCCTTGAAGATTGCTGAGACTTGCTAGAATTATTGTCAATACACATTGCTTAAGACAAGGTGCTGTGTATTCATATTCAATCTTCTATTTACAACTCCCAACTTGTAACTCATACTTTACGAGTTGTAAAGTCTTGTAATCAGTCACATACTTTTTCTTACTTTCCGAGTAAGGTCTCTTGACTGAGCTGTAAGGGTTAATTCAGCTCGATTGTCCCTAGCTGTAAAGGTTACCTCGGTTAGGAAGTACTAGATCAAATAAGGGAACTTCGAGTCTAGGAAAACTCTGTAAGGAATTGTTTAAGGGAACAATTCTGGTTGAGTCGGTTTGCTATATTTTGTGGATTCAAAATAGTGGATTTGACTTGGTGCTTGGATTAGCACCGGCCGTGGATTTACGCCCGGGAGGATTTCCACGTATATCCGAGTTCACACTTTTCTCAGTCCAATCTAGACTCGGATTGTCTTGATTACTTCTTTCAAGCTTTAATCTTCCAAGTTTGACAAAATTTCCTCATCACCCTATTCACCTCCCCTCTAGGGTGACTAAGACTCTCCAAGAGCAAACCTTCACATGCACATGGACACGAATGTCCTAAGTGTGGTGTACCTCGATACAAAATGAAAAACATTGATGGAGAGAGTGTTAAGGGACCTTCCAGTAAAGGTGTTATGGTACTTGTCGATAATATCAAGGTTTAAGTGCCTTTTTCAAGTGCAAGCCGATGTGAAGAACTTGACGTGGCATGCCGACGGAAGAGTCTCGTGATGACAAGTTACGTCACCTCGCCGATTCTCCTCAATGGAAGAAGATCGATTCATTATTCCCAGAATTTGGTAGGGAAGCGGGAATCTACATCTAGGTCTTTGTATGGACGGAATAAACCCCCACGATGACTTAAGTAGTAAGCACAGTTGTTGGCCCGTTCTTTTGGTTATCTAAAACCTACCGTCGTTGTTGTGTATAAAGCGCAAGTACATTATGTTGTAAATGCTCATTTTTGGGCCTAAACAGCCAGGAAATGATAAAGATATGTACTTGGCGCCTTTTGTTGAAGATTTCAAGCTTTTATGGGATGAAGGTATATCGGTTTACGATGCATACTTGTCAAGAGCAATTTACATTGCGAGCTATGATCTTCACCACAATCAATGACTTCCCGCCTACGGAAACTTGTCCGGATACACCGTCAAAGGACACAAGGCATGCCCCATTTGTGCGAGAGGGTACTTGCTCTTATCAACTCAAGCACGGAAAAAGGATGGCCTATCTCGGACACCGAAAGTTTCTTCCCTTTTCCCATCAAAATCGTAAGAAAAAGAAGGCTTTTAATGGTAAAACCAAGATGGATTCTACTCCAACTCCATTAATAAGACATCAAATATATGAGCAAGTGAAGGATCTTTATGTGGAGTTCGGCAAGCCATACCGACGTCAATCTGAAAATGGTGTGTGAAAAAAAAAAGATCAATATTTTTGGTCTTCCATATTAGAAAGAGTTGTATGTGAGACATAGTCTTGATGTAATTCATATAGAGAAAAACATCCGTGAAAGTCTCATTGGCACTCTTACGAACATACCGGGAAGACCAAGGATGGAGAGAAAGAACAACTCAATATGTGTAAAATGGGAATGTAGGAGGAATTAGCACCACAATCAAAGGGAACATATTTGCCTCCAGCGTCTTACATATTGAGTAGAAGGGAAAAACAACGTTTGTGTGAGACCTTGAAGAAACTCAAAGTGCCATAGGGATATTCTTCAAACATCGGTAGACTCGTTTCGATGTCTAATTATAGATTAATCGGTCTCATATCTCACGATTGACATGCTTTGATGCAACAAATACTGCTGGTTGCTATCCGAGCCGTGATGCTCGAAACATGTCAAACAAGCGATCACAAGACTACAGACAAAGTCATTGATTTGGAGAAATTGGATGATCTTCGGTGCGGGCGTGATCGTTACGTTGTGCCAACTTGAGATATACTTCTCACCTTCTTTTTTGATATCATAGTGCACCTCGTTGTCCATTTGGTGAGAGAACTGGGATTACGTGGCCGGTTTTTACTTATGGATATACCATTTGAACGTTTCATGAAAATTCTCAAAGGGTATGATAGAAATCGGAACCGACCGGAAGCGTGCATTGTTGAGGCATATATAGGCTGAGGAATGTGTCGAGTTCAATGGTGAATACTACCCCCAAATAGAAGAAGTTGGTATTCGAAACATCGATTTATGGGGAAGATCGATGGGCGGGGAAACTAGGGTCAACGGTTCTAATAATCGGTCGAGATATGAGGGATCAAGCACATGTTTATATTCTACAAAACAGTGATGAAGTGCAACCGTTCATTGATGGGCACAAATCCCTCATAAGGAGACAGATGCAGAAGAAAAATGAGACATGGGTTCTCACCCATCATAATTCCACATTTGTCAACTAGTTCGGAGATAGAGTGATCACTAGCCAATTGGAAAAATCTCGAGAACATATCTCGCAAACATTAGTTAGTGTGGATAGAGGGTCGCAGTTGGAAGTCATATCTTACCGTGGGTATGACATCAATGGATACTCTTTTTACCCAAAGAGCCAGGATAATAAGAGCACCTCGCAAAATAGTGGGGTCACATTGGAGGCTCATGCACTTCATGTTTCCAGCTCCAAGGACAAAAATCCCGTTGTAGTTAAAATGTCATATTACGGTGTCATTGAGGAGATATGGGAGCTAAACTATGTTAACTTCTATGAGGCCGTTTTTGGTGCAAATGGGATGACAATAACAACGATGTCCGAGTTGATGAGATGGGATTCACGATGGTCGATCTCATAAGAGAAGGGCCTAAAGGGGATCAATTCGTTACGGCATCCCAAGCAAGACAAGTGTTCTATGTTGAGGACCTGGCTAATGATAAGTGGTCTATTATTCTTCAAGGGAAGAGGCATGTTGCTGGTGGGGATAGTAAAGATGTGTGTGAGTTTGTTGAGGAGACCCTACCCTTCTCCTTGGGAATGCACTGTCGAAAATGAGGATCCCAATTTTGAAGAATTATATTTAAGGGTTGACCATCAAGAGGGCATATATATTGAAGATAAGTGTAAAGGAGGGAGAAAAGGCATAAACCATATAATTATATCAACTCGGTAAGAACATTAATTTTATTCGAATGATATCCAATATTATTGCTTGTTTTAGAAACTACGAGCTTGCTTTTCATTATTTTTGACTTGTAGTATTCATGTAAATAGATGATTTTGTTCATTGACAATCAAAATAAGGACTAAGCTGTCCAATTGGAAGTAGAAGATCATCATTCGATGAGGATCATCATTCGAGTAATGTTTCTTGTGAATAATTTCAGCTCCTGCTTAATGTTTTCCACGGTTTTTATATGTTGTAGAACCTGCACCCCTACACGAACTCCAAGAAGAAAAATAAGGACTAAGCTCTCAAATGGAAGGGTAGAAGATCCTTATTCGATGAGTATCAAAAGGACTAAGCCTTTCGGGTAAAGTTTCTTGTGCATATTTCTTGTGCATAATTGTTGATTAACGCTTTTCTCGGTTTTGGTTGCTAATATCGTCTCCCGCTTAATGTTTTCCACATTTATTAAGTTGTTTATTGTCCACTCTACCCCCCTGTGCAAACTCAAAGCGAGCGAGTACATGAGGAGCATCACTTTGGGATAATGACTAAGGAAATAGATATTCGTTGGTGAGATGTCCTGTTTGTGTATTCCTTTTTCAAGAAGAGAGATGAGGTATTATGTTTTTATGACTATATTGCTTGTTTGGAGTTCGTGCGGAGGTAGCGTGGACTGCAAATATGATGTATTATATTGTTCGAGGCTACCTCTGCAACAACTCCAAATAAGCAATATCGTCATAAAGACAATCACATCAATTGTAATATATTCTTTGCTTGAACTTAAATGCGAAATATGAAGCTGTGTTGCGAACTTGTTCAAATTGAACTTTGTTGTGGTTGTAGTAAGTTGGAAATTCTTGTATTATTGGAAATTCTTGTATTTATGTTGGAAAATTAAGGCTGTTGGTTTGTTGTTGTGTAAGTTGTGATGTATTTTGGAGTGTATTTTGTACAAGGGGACGGAAAAAACAAAAAAAAAAACTATTAAAAAGATACGAGACCTATTACGACGGTTTTTACATTAGAAGCTGTCGTCATAAGCTCGAAATAGTTTGGCATTTACGGCAAGACCTATGACGACGGTTCGTCAACCAAAACCGTCGTCATATGTAAATATATGAAGACATTTTTGCTCTGGAATACCGTTGTCATATAGATACCTATGACGACGGTTTTACATGAAAACCATCGTCATAGGCGATCTTTTACTACGGTTGTTGAGCTGTAGTTAAAAATGCTATATACAACGACAACCACATACACGATGCCTGTTAACCATTGTTAAATATCGTTTTCAACCTTAGTTAAAAGTGGTTCCTCTAATAGTGTTCATTTCATATCTAATTAGTTGATTCAGATTTTATAAATTTGTTTTATATGATGTAGTGTAAATTTACCCTTACGCTATAGCTAAAATTATATAGATTAGCTTGATATAATGTTATATAGTTTTTCATTCAATATAATGTCCATTGATTTAATTTATAACACTATGTGATTTTGTTTCACATAATGTCAATTGCCTAAATGATTATGTAAATGTGTTTTGCATAATACAAGATAAATTTAATTTTATCTCACTGACAATTGAACAAATTTATTGATTTTACAATAGTATATAAATTTATTTTACATAAAGTCAATTGATGGTGTAAATTAGTTTTACGGAAGGGCTTATGATTATATTAATTCGTTTAGTGTAAAATAATGTGAATTTGTATTTCATGAGATATTTTTGAATATCTTTGTGATATTATTAAATCCTTTGTTAAATGTGTTTAACATGTACAATGTAATTAATTTATAAAATTTTTAATTCATGTTGTATGTGATGATTATGAGCTTAGCAAAATTTTCGAAGGTGTCATATATGGATGATGAAATTTTAAATAAATTAGTTACATGAGTGTGCCTAATGTTCTTCTTTTATATTTGTAGACATGGCAACAAATAGTATTATTGATGGTCTGTCCACTAGTGAGATGTTGTATGGTACTAATTACGACATCTAATACATAAAGATTCAATCTATTCTAAATGAGCATAAGGTTTTAGAAACCTTAATGACTATCTGTGGCCAAGCACTGCAAATACCGCTAGTGATCGGTATCAACGAGGATTTGAAAGGCGTATGATGCCTAGTGCAAAAGGATCATAAGAAGCAACATATTATGTTGCATAACATGCATAACAATTTGATTGGAGAGTTTGAAGATTATCTCACTGCTAAGGACATATGGGACAGAGTCAAAACGAGATTTGATATGACATCCGCATCAAGATTACGTATTCTACTTATGAAGTGGATGCGAGAACCAAATGGATTCCACCAGTAGCATAACTAAGCATATGCAAATCATGAGTATATTAGTTCGAGATCTTAAAGGCTGCTGGACGAGAAATCTTTGAAGAAGAACAAGTTACGAATGTGATTTGGGATCTTCCTAATGATAATGTGCATTGTGAAAAGGTTAAGCTCATTATGACTCATAGTGAACTTTTAAAAACTTTCGCACGGATTCGAGAGGTGGCTCGAGATAGAAGAAGAACGTGTAAGGACAAACTCTTCTATCAATTTGGAAATAAGTCAAATCTAAAACTAGTAAGATCATAGTTCAAAGATTAGATGAGGAAAATATGTTGTTTCTTCATACCGCTCTCTACATACTTATCAAAACTAAGTTTTTTTAATAAACGGTAGTCTTTATTTCTTGTCAACATGGCAACGTGTTTTAGTCGTAGCTCATTAGAAACTTGATTGAATAACTTTCTTAACTTGGATGTTATTAATGCATTTCATCGCTTGCCTTTAGTTTCACATTGTGATTGTGATTCCGAATTTGTTAAGTGACTTGCTAGACTTGGTTTATTTGGCCAAGATAATATGAGTTAGCTAGCTAAATTTTTGCATGAGACTGATCCACTAAGGCTAAGTACCTAAATGTGTATTGTGTTTAGTTAGTATTTTGATCAATAAGTACTTTTAGTAAGATCTATGGCATTAAAACCCTTATAGTTGATACACTTAGACATTTACGGTATATTAAATGACAAGGCAATGTCAAAGAGTTCATTTTCTCATTTCAATGAGTATTCATAATACATGTTGAAGACTCGGACGTTTCTCAACGCACTTACGAGTTGCACTAAACGAGTCGGTATAACAATTCCATGCTTTTAGAGTTTTGATTCCAAGGCATTCTCGGTTTCGCAGAAACCTCTTTTAGTAAAATAGTATCTTTTACGAGTGATACGGCTTTCACTTATTACATTTATTGCCTATCTATTTGAGACTCGGAAAAGTGGTTCTTTGTTATGAGTCCATCTTCACTCAGATTTATCGCGAGACTAGTGATTCGTCTTTTTCTCACTCGAGAATCTTACTTCCGATTACAAGCTCTATTTTTGTTAGAGTCAATATCTTTAGTACTGTTTCACACGTAGTCAATATCAAGTTATCTCACTCGATATTCTTTATGGAACTTGTTCTATCGCTTAGACTAAGTTAGACGGAATTCGAGTATCATGGATATTGGACTCGAGAAAATTCCATTTCATTTCGACTCGGATAATCGGTTGCTTAATTATCATAATTATTTTATTATCCGTGTCTAACTTTGGACCAAAGTATTTTATACTTTGAGAACCAGAATTGATTTACTTTTGTAGATTATTCATTCGAGGATACACCTTTTTCAAACCACAAAGAAGGCGGCTTGAACGTCAAATCACCGGCGAGACATGGCTTTTCACCTTCCTTGCTTCGAGTCCCGGAAGATTGTGTCGGAAGTTGTGCTGTTTCCAAATCTGGAAAAGCTGAAATGCCAAGCTTAACGGTGGTTTCCACCTTATCTTTCACGACACTACCAATGGTTTTGGGACTTCCAAGAGAGATAAACCGTTGTCCAACGTTCACATTGTAACGGATACTTTACGAGTGACTCGAAAGCTTTTATCAACGGTCACGAGAAGACTCTCGGTCAGCGAGATGAAGATAACGGCTACTCTGCCTAGTTATCTATAAATTGAAGCCACCTCACAAGACACGAAGATTGCCGAATCTATTGTTAATACACATACTTGAGAAAAGTCATTGTATTTACTTTTCAATCTTCTACTTACAACTCCCACTCTGTAATTCATTACTTTACGAGTTGTAAGGTCTTGTACTCGATTACAAACTCTTTCTTACATTCTTTGTAAGGTCCCTTGACTAAGTCTGTAAGGGTTAACTCAGCTTAGTTGTCCCTAAGCTGTAAGGGTTATCTCGGGTAGGAAGTACTAGATCGAGATAAGGGAATTTACGAGTCTAGGAAAACTTGTATAGAGTTGTCTAAGGGAGCAACTCGGGTTCGATCGAGTTCACGGTATTTTGTGGATTCAAAATAGTGGTTTTGACTTTAGTGTGCGGATTGACACGGTCAGTGGTTTTACGCCCGGGGAGGGTTTTCACGTAAAATCTAAGTGTTATCTTTACGAGTTCATTCTAGACTCGAGACAACCTTCTTGCTCTTGTTCTTTCTTATTCATTGCTTTACGAGTCTAACCTTTTCGACCCAGTTAATAGACTCGAGAATCTATCTTCCTTTCCACTTCTACGCAAAAGAGTGTGATTTCGCGAGAGAATTCCCTATCACCCTATTCACCCCCTAGGGTGACTCGAGACTCTCCCGAGCAAACCTTCAATTGGTATCCGAGCCTAGCCTTTCAGAAAGGATCTAACAATCTAAAGGTTTAAAGATCAAATGGCTCGAGAACACCGGAGAGTTCGACGAAGGAAGATCTTCCAACGAGGCCACCAAAATTCAAAGGTTCAAACTTTGGGCACTAGAAGAAGCTTATAGAATGTTTCCTCATGGATCATGATGAAGAAGTATGGGAAATCATACAACAAGGAAACTACATTCCAACAAAGACAGGATGAATTCAGAATTCTTCCCAAGACAAAGGCTGAGTTCACACCAGCGAAGCAGAGAAGTTCGGAAAGAATTTCAAAGCCATGAACATCCTTATGTGCGCCATAAGCTCGGAAGAATACAACCAGAGTGTCTGCTCGTGATTCAGCAAAAGAAGTGTGGGACACCCTTGTCAACACTTATGAAGGCACAAGCCAGGTCGGACAAGCAAAGATAAGTCAATATCTTCACAAATATGAGCTTTTCAAGATGGAGCCGAGAGGAGAACATCACTCGGATGTTCATTCGGTTTATTGAGATTACAAACAATCTCAAATCAGCTGGGAAAGAAGATCTCCCATGAAGAAATGTGCTTGGAAAATTCTCGAAGCCTACCCAAGAAAAGATGGGGTCCCAAAGTGACGGCCATAGAGGAAGCTCGGAACCTCTCACTCTTAAAGCCGGACGAGCTCATTGGAAAGCTTCTAACACATGAAATCCATCTAGAGGAGGAGGATGCTTGAGGGTAGTACCAAAAGGAACATTGCACTTAAAGCCTCGGATTCCAAGGAAGCAAATCGAGCTCTTCGACTCGAGAAGACGATCCCATGGCACTCATTGCAAGAGGCTTCAAGAGAATGATGAAGCATAAAAGATGGGACAAAAGGCCAAAAGAAGAATTCTACAAGAAAGATAAGAGAGATAGAAAAGGTAAGCTTTCTTCTCCTTCAAAGTTATCATTATCTAAGAATTACTGGATGTTTTGAATGTGGCGGCAAAGACCACATAGTCAAGGACTGTCCAAAACGGAAAAGGGACAGGGAAGAAGAAAAAGGCCATGATGGCAACATGGAGCGATGAGGACTCATCGAGAAGATGACGAGGACTCGAGATGACTCAAAGTGTCCGATGGCAATCTCGACTCGAAGGCTGAAAGAGAGTCGGATTCGGACTCGAGATAATGAGGAAGCTGATCCTCAAGAGGTAATAAACTACTTCCTCAAATTCTCCAAAGTTGATTTAGCTGAATACATTTTTACTTTGGAAGAAAAGTCCAATTCGATTCTTCTCATTTCAAAGAACAACTTGAGTCAATTTCATCCGAGAGCAATTCTTTGAAAAACAAATTGGAAAAATTGAGATTCACACTCGAGAGAACTCAAGACTAGTGCTCAAGCTAATGAGGCCGAGTCTAAGTTACTCGGGAAAGAAAATGAGCAACTAAAACGAAGTTCACTGAGTCTCGAGATCTGATTTTAAAATTCACTCAAGGTCGGAAAAACCTTGACATGCTCTTAGGATCACAATGTGTCTCCTTTCGAAAAGAAGGTCTTGGTTTCAACGGAGAAGAGGAATCAAATTCCTACTCGGAAATGAAAGAAGGACTAAGCCCAGATCTGTTTACAAAAAGAAACCATACTCTCCTGTTTCAAAAGGAAAGGTTTTCAAAAGGAAAGAGACATAGACTCGGTTCTCGAGAGGAAGACTCGAGAATCGAGACAAAACCCAAAGTCATTCAAATCGAGTTCTAAAACACCTTCTTCCTCGAGAAAGGACCACGAGTAAAGAATGTTCTTGGGTTCGTTAGAGGAAGTGAGAAGGGTTAGATTCTCTTTGTTTTACGGGTCACTCGGAAGAGATCAAAGGACACTGGTACCTTGACGGTGGATGTTCACGCCATATGTCGGGAGATACGGGACTCTTTTACGAGTTGAACAGGACATAAAGGAGGAAAAGTCACATTTGGAGATGATAGCAAGGGCAAGATCGTGGGGATTGGCAAGATTGGAAAAGGAAGCAATCTGGTCGAGTCCAGTCTATCTTGTCAAGGGATTGAAATATAATCTACTCGGCATCTCTCAACTATGTGACAAAGGTCGAGAGGTAAGATTCACTCGGACCAATTGCACGATTTCGATGTCTCTACCCAAAGAGATCAAGCTTTCGGGTAAGAGATCGGGTAATACATACATCATCCCTCTTTCGACCCAAGTCGGAACTTATCTTGCTTAAAAGCATCTCTCCATGATGATTCTTGGACTTGGCATCGTAGATTAGGTCATATTAGCATGCATACTATCAAAGAAATTGGCTTCTAATGGTTTAGTTAGGGGTTTACCTAAGCTGTGTTTTTGAGAAAGACAAAGTATGTGAAGCATGCACCGAGGGAAACAAGTCGGATCTTCATTCAAATCTCTGAAGACAGTTTCCACATCCAAAGTACTTGAATTATTGCATATGGACTTATGTGGTGAAATCCCTGTGAAGAGTCTCGGAGGTAAATCGTACATACTTGTAATTATTGATGATTTCTCACGGTTTACACTGGGTGTGTTTTCTTAAGCACAAAAATGAAGCTTTCAAGGAGTTCGATAAGCTCTGCAGAAAAATTCAAGTTGAGTCTCGGACTCGAGATCCGGAGGATTCGAGCCGACCATGGAAGGGAGTTCGATTACTCGAGAATTCTCGAGTTTTGTGACAAAAATGGAATCTCTCACAACTTCTCGGCACCCAGAACTCCTCAACGAGAATGGAGTAGTAGAGAGAAAGAACAGAACCCTTGAAGAAATAGTAAGGACAATGATGATTGAACACAACTTGCCTTACTATTTGCAGGCGAGAGCGATGAACACGGCCAACTACACTCTAAATAGATGCCTCATCGGACCCATTACGAAGAAAACACCTTATGAGCTCTACAAAGGGAAGAAGCCAAATATCTCCTATTTCGAGACCATTTGGATGTAAGTGCTTCGTTCACAACAATGGTAAGGATCATCGACCAAGTTTGATGCTCGGTCGAGACGAAGGTATTTTTCTAGGTTACTCCTCTCATAGCAAAGCTTATCGTATTTTCAATAATCGAACTAACAAAGTGGAAGAAAGCATCCACGTAGTATTTGATGAGCTCGAACGAGGAGAAGCCAAGTGAGTCTTCATACTCGAAGCTGAAGCTCGAAAGGATGATGACGAAGTTGAGCCTACAAAGACTCGGACCTAACCTGCTCGAGAATGAAGTCACTCGAACGAGGAAACTCGAGAATGAGGCAGGTTCAAGAGCTCGCTCGGAACGAACAAGTTAATCACTCGGAACAAGCTTACGAAGATGAAGCGAGTTCAGTCCATAAACCTAGTGAATCAAAGAAGCTGGTAAAGCATTCAAATTTACTTCCAGTCATCCCCAAGAAAACATCATTTACGATATCAACGGTGGGGTAAGAACTCGTTCCTCTTTACACAATCTATGTGCATTCACTGCATTCATTTCATTAACTGAACCCAAAAATGCACTAGAGGCCCTTAATGAACCTGAATGGGTAGAGGCCATGCAAGAAGAACTTAATCAATTCGAGAGAAACCAAGTCCGGACTCGACCAACCGACCTTCGACCACCCGGTTATCGGAACCAAATGCGTTTTCAAAAACAAAGCTGGATGAGGGTGGAGTGGTAGTCGAAACAAGGTTAGACTGGTGGCTTAGGGATATAATCAAGAAGAAGGAATTGATTGTGGGGAAACCTTTGCACCGGTAGCAGAATTGAGGCCATTAGAATACTATTGGCATTTGCATCCGGCATGCATATTAAATTATATCAAATGGATGTTAAGTGTGCTTTTCTCAATGGTTTTATTGAAGAAGAAGTTTATGTCGAGCGACCTCCTGGTTTTGAAAACTCGGAATTTCCAAATCATGTTTTCAAACTTCAAAAGGCTCTCTATGGTCTTAAGCAAGCACCTCGAGCTTGGTATGAAAGACTGAGTAGCTTCTTGGTTCAAAATGATTTCAAAAGAGGTCGGATCGACAAGACTCTCTTCATAAAGACCAAAGGGAAAGATTTCTTTATTGTTCAAATCTATGTTGATGATATTATTTTCGGTGCTACTAATGAATTTACGTGCTGAAAATTTTCTGAGTTGATGAGTCAAGAATTACAAATGAGTATGATGGGAGAACTCAATTTCTTCCTTGGGTTGCAAATCAAACAAGACAAAGATGGAATCTTTGTTCATCAATCAAAGTACACCAAGGAGCTGTTGAAGAAATACAAACTTCAAGATGCAAAGCACGCATCAACCCCTATGAGCAACGAGTATAAAGCTTGACTCGGATGACAAAGGTAAAGCAATAGATCGAAACTCTATCGAGGTATGATTGGATCTTTGCTATATCTTACTTCAAGCGAGCCGAGATATATTGTTCGGTGTTTGTTTATGCGCAAGATTTCAAGCTAATCCAAAAAATCACATCTCCACTGCGGTGAAGAGAATATTTAGATATCTTACAGGTACTCGAGAATTTGGGTATATGGTATTCCAGAGACTCGGAAGCCGACTCGGCTGGGTACTCGGACGTAGACTACGCGAGGATACAAAGTTGATCGAAAAAGCACATCCGGAGCTTGCCAATTTACGGGTCAATCCCTAATATCTTGGCACTCAAAGAAGCGAGAACTCGGTAGCTCTATCGATTGCGGAAGGCTGAATATATTGCCAGCTGGAGCTTGTTGCGCTCGAATTCTTTGGATAAAACAACACTTGAAGGATCTTGGACTATTTCTCAACTCGGATCCAATCAAGTGTGACAACCAAGCGCAATCAGTATCACCAAGAATCTGTCCGGCACTCAAAAACAAAGCATATTGAGGTCGGGTATCACTTCTTACGCGATCACTCGAAAAGGGTGATATTGCACTTGAGTTCATTCCTACTAATCTTCAATTAGCTGATATCTTTACTAAGCCTCTTGGTGGAGATCGGTTTTGTTTTATTCGGAATGAGCTTGGTATGTTAAATGCTTAATTCTATACTACCTCTGTTGCATAATTACGTGCTATGTGATTTCTCTGTTAATAACAATTAGTTCGGTTGATTCGGTGATACTTGGGCTGATAGTTATTTCATGTTTCGAGTCACTCAGAAACCTTTACGAGTCAAACTTAGACGTAGAAAAACTTGGACATCAAATTTTACGAAACTATCTTTAGAACAGTGGAGAGTTTCGGATTATATTTTCAAAATCTTATTCTCTCTCTCTCTCAAACACTTGCGATCGAGATCTTAGCCATGGATTTCTAACAGCTGGTATCTCAGCCGTTGAAGAGAACCAGTCACACCGGTCTTTGGTGATTGATGGACAAGCCGAGTCGAACGGAGTTATACTTAACGGATAGTTGACGAGCGCGCTTATTTTCTATAAATAACGTCTATCCATCTTCTTCTCGGTATTCTAAACTCAATCTCTCTCAAAAGAAACTTCTCGCGGAAGATTTCTACGTGAACAGATCACTCTTGATCGTCTGCAAGCATCGAAGAAGCTCTCTCTCTCTCGTAAGTTACAAGTTGCTCTCATCTCTTACTTCTACATTTTCATTTTCATTTTCTTCTCTTCTACACCTCCTTCTCTCTTCCATTCGAAAAGTTTCATCTTTTCTCTCCCTCTCTCACAATGCCTAAAGAGGAAACCATCCCGACTTCCGGGTTTCTCCCTCTTCAAAAAACCTCGCACCAATAAGCCAAAAAGCTCAACCCCCTCCAAACCCGTTGTTACCCGGCACCTTGCGTTGGATGACAAATTCTTTCCAACAACCAAATTTCCTTGGTTATCCAACATACAAACCACTAGGAGTATACCACTTCTTGTGTTTCAGCGAGTTCATCTATCTCGAACCCGTTTACGAGTTCTATGCTCACCTCACCCACTCAGAAAATGTTCTAACCTCTAGGGTTCGAGAACATTACCGTTCGCATCAACACCTCTCTCCTCCACCACCTGTACAAAGTCTCTTCTCTTTTCTTGAACAGCAATTCTATTCCTTTCACTTGAAGTCGCCGACGACTTCTTTAAAAATACGCCAAAGAATTCCCTGGGTCTAGGAAAAACTTTTACGTGACTCGGTTGAAGTCGAAGCTCGCCTTACGTAGCTTCTGCTGATGAGGACCTTCGTCTCACGAGCATTCCGGCAAGGAGAACCCCAACTCCAAGCACCTCAAAGCTCTCTTCGACATCCTTGAGGGATATGAAGTAGACCTCTTCCCTTCCATCATTGAGCGGATGGCGGCTGTGCCAACTCAACTCCAATCCAAGAAGAACACCTCCCTTCCTTTTGGTGCTCTTCGACCCTTGTCTTCAAACAATTTCAAGTTCCTCTCCCCTCGGACCCAAACGCGGTGTGCGAGGCTGCCATTGTGGTCGGCAGAAGGAACTACGGGGTACGGATACCAGAAGCCGACCACGGTGTGCGGGTTCAAAACCCGGAGCTGAGGCCCCCTCTCCTCCTCGGACTCGGAAATCAACCCCTCTCCCTCTTCCCTCTACACTGGTGGTGCCTCCACCTCGGGTGCCTCCAAATCTCTCTCTGCCCTCTTGTCCCCTGCTTTCATGGACAAGATCGGCTCCGTGTCTTCGAATTCGGAGACATGCTCGGAGCTTTCAAATCTGTCCTCCAAGGGTCGACCATCAACCAAAAGACTGGTCAATCCCAAATCCGAGAGCGGCGAGTCTCTAGTTCTTGAGATGAGGGAGCTGGTCAAGGAGCGAGAAGGAGCTGGTCGAGCTCCTCGAAGAGAGACGGTCCAAGGCGGCTCGGGACCGGGATGACTCGAGACGCATCCGAGCGTCTTCGAGCCCGAGTCGACCTCCTCGGACGGCGGGGATGAGGAAGAAGAGGAAGAAGGCTGCGGATGCGGCGAGAAGATCTTGAGGAACCTGCGGGCGAGGCGAGGCCCTTCCGGGCAAATGGAAGAAGAGGTCGTGGCAGCTGCTGAGGGTCGAGCTGCTCCCTAAGCTCAAATAGGCTGTACTCGGCTCGGACGGCGATGCTGGGTGGGTCGAGACGACCTAGCTTCTCCAGCGGGTCGAGACAGAGCAGCCCCCTCTAGCCAATGAGGTCCCAAAGGAAGAACCCTTCGATCCACTTTCTCACGGGTCGGCGATTATCCCGGTTCTCCCCTCGCCGCGCTCAAGCACATCGTCAAGATCATATCGGCGCCGGCGAACCTCGGCCTCCACTCAGAAATCCCCCTCCCTCCTAGGAGCCATGCACTGAGTCACATTCCCTCGGTGTCCCCTAATTTTCATTTTTTTTTTTGTTGTTTTGTCCGGACAACTAATTTGTATTACTTGTTCTTTTCTCCTTTCTTTTTGTTAATTTTTTTCTTTGAAAGGCAAGGGGAGAAATAGAGTCGAAAAAGTTGTCTTGTTTAGGGGAGTTTTCGTTTTCATTTTTTTAACTCTTGTAATTTCTATTAAGATCAATGAAGTAATGCTTTCTCTTACATAATATTTTCTATGTTTAAAATGTTTACGAGCTTACATTATTTCATTGCTAAGTATCTTTACCTTATGCTCGACTATATACTTCTTGCTCCGAACTATTGAGTATGTCAACCTTCTTAGAATCATATTTTTCTCTAACAAAATTTACGTTTAAGTATGGAATGCCTTTCATCAAAAGGGGAGATTGAAGACTCAAACGTTTCTCAACGCACTTCGAGTTGCACTAAACGAGTCGGGTATAGCAATCCCATGCTTTTAGAGTTTTGATTCCAAGGCATTCTCGGTTTCGCAGAAACCTCTTTTAGTAAAATAGTATCTTTTCGAGGTGATACGGCTTTCACTTATTATATTTATTGCCTATCTATTTGAGACTCGGAAAAGTGGTTCTTTGTTACGAGTCCATCTTCACTCAGTTTATCGCGAGACTAGTGATTCGTCTTTTTCTCACTCGAGAATCTTACTTCAGATTACAAGCTCTATTTTTGTTAGAGTCAATATCTTTAGTCTCTTTCACACTTAGTCTATATCAAGTTATCTCACTCGATATTCTTTATGGAACTTGTTACTATCGCTTAGACTAAGTCGGACGAAATTCGAGTATCATGGATATTGGACTTAGAAAATTCCATTTCATTTCGACTCGAGATAATCGGTTGCTTAATTATCATAATTACTTTATTATACTGTGTCTAACTTTGGACCAAAGTATTTTATACTTTGAGAACCAGAATTGATTTACTTTTGTAGGTTATTCATTCGAGGATACACCTTTTTCAAACCACAAAGAAGCCGAGCTTTAGAACGTCAAATCACCAGCGAGACATGGCTTTTCACCTTCCCTGCTTCGAGTCCCGAGAAGATTGTGTCGGAAGTTGTCTGTTTCCAAATCTGGAAAAGCTGAAACGCCAAGCTTAACGGTGGTTTCCACCTTATCTTTCACGACACTACCAATGGTTTTGGGACTTCCAGAGAGATAAACCGTTGTCCAACGTTCACATTGTAACGGATACTTTACGAGTGACTCGAAAGCTTTTATCAACGGTCACAGAAGACTCTCGGTCGAGTAGATGAAGATAACGGCTACTCTGCCTGGTTACCTATAAATTGAAGCCACCTCACAAGACACTGAAGATTGCCGAATCTATTGTTAATACACATACTTGAGAAAAGTCATTGTATTTACTTTTCAATCTTCTACTTACAACTCCCACTCTGTAATTCATTACTTTACGAGTGGTAAGATCTTGTACTCGATTACAAACTCTTTCTTACATTCTTTGTAAGGTCCCTTGACTAAGCTATAAGGGTTAACTCGGCTTAGTTGTCCCTAGCTGTAAGGGTTATCTCAGCTAGGAAGTACTAGATCGAGATAAGGGAATTTACGAGTCTAGGAAAACTTGTATAGAGTTATCTAAGGGAGCAACTCGGGTTCGGTCGGTTCACGGTATTTTGTGGACTCAAAATAGTGGATTTGACTTCGTGTGCGGATTGACACGGTCAGTGGTTTTCTGCCCCGGGAGGGTTTCCATGTAAAATCTAAGTGTTATCTTTACGAGTTCATTCTAGACTCGAGACGGCCTTCTTGCTCTTGTTCTTTACGATTCATTGCTTTACGAGTCCAACCTTTTCGACCCGGTTAATAGACTCAGAATCTATCTTCCCTTCCACTTCGCGCAAAAGAGTGTGATTTCGCGAGAGAATTCCCTATCACCCTATTCACCCCCCTTCTAGGGTGACTCGAGACTCTCCCGAGCAAACCTTCATATGTATGAGTACCTATTGTCTTATTGACGCAAAGCGTTAGATGCGTTTAACATTTTGTGATATGGAAAGAGATGATCGGAATGAAGGGTTAAGACTTTTTGAACTAATCATTATAGTGAATAAATCTTTCTATGATGGTTTTATATAATTAAATTAGAAAAGAATATATATAAACTAATTTGCAATTCCTCGTACTCAACATTTGAATGTTGTTGTAAAACGTAGAAATTACACATCATTTTTTATATGGTCAAGCTAATGATGACACATGTTGCGCTATATATATATATATATATATATATATATATATATATATATATTCACTACACCATAAAAGTCATAGAATGGTATAAAACTCTTATTGGGCCTCTTTGTATTTGTGGAGATTAGTTATCTATGTGCACAACTAAGCTACAAATATGAAAACTTGGTCTAAAAGGTATCTAGATGGTAGCATGACAGAAATTGACAAATTAGAAATGTCAATCTTCTTATGGATAAGTCCTCTAGTATTGGTGAATTTAAAAAGGACCTAAATTATATGAGTTACGATAAAGATATACAACTATCTCTCGGTGAGTGGGAGAATTATGTGTGCTCACCAAGTCACCGAGGATAGTATAATTCTTCCGAGATGAAAGAGACGGTAGGGAAGTCCTATTGTTCTGGATGGTAGAATTTTTCGTTTGATTAGGAGAATCATTTTTGAGAATAAAGTTTGTTCTTAATCTCTAACTCCTAATGTGCGGTTAGTCTACACATTAAGTATCTTACATACCTAAGGGATAGTGGGAGTGATTCTCTAAAGAGAAAGGCAGAGGAATTCTCTATTACATTAGGCAAATATGAAGGTCTTTTTGGAAATAGAAATATTTAACCTCTTTTATAGAGGATAAAGATTCATCGAACCACAAGAAGTGGAGATATGCTTTAAGGGGTAAAATAAACTCATATATAAAGAATGAGGTTTTGAGAATTGACTTTTCTATCCAATGTAAATCATTTGGAAAACAAGTGTGCTTTTCAAAAGTAAGCATCGTACTAATGGATTAATTGATAAGTTCAAAGTCCATGTAGTGGTGAAAGTCTTTACCCTTATTGCGGGGTAACAGACTATGTAGAAATTTTACCTCATACGTTAGGATATGTTTTTATTCACTACTTCCAGCCATAGTTGCTCACTTGGACTATAATGTTAGTTCAAATAAGACATCTAAATTGTCTTCTTCAAATCACGATTTTGAGGAAGAGATTTATATGGATTTGACTATTGCTTTTTGTAAAATAAAGTCAAGAAGACAAAATGTGTCATCTTGTAAAGTCCATGTATAATGTCTTGGACAATCTTTCAAATCATTGTATAATTAGATAATATGATTTTGTGTGTGTGTCGAGAACAATAAGAGGGATTATGTTTTTCAATTTTGGTTTGACACATTCTTGGCTAGAAATAACTTAGAGATGTTTTGAAGAGGCTATGTAGTGATTGTTTTCCATTTACGAGATGGAAGACACTAGTGTAGCTAGGTATGTCCTACTCATGGGAATAATTGGTACCAGAAATTATCCTAAGAAGTTCCTGGGATATTGCTAAGTTTGTACATATTCGGGAAATTTTAGAACATTCTCTAGTACATTATTCAGAACCCATTGACGCTTTAACCTCGAGCCTTCATTAAGTGTCTGTCTATGCTAGTGTATGGAAACCTTCAAGGTTTAGCATGTCGTATACATCACTTAACATTTACGTGCTAGTTAGCAAATTGTTAAGAGAATTTTTGGAATTACATTTGTGGTACCGAGTAATCTAACTGTTTTTGTTTTTCAAGGAAGCTTAACAATTGAAAGATACTCATTTGTTTACTATGGGTGTAACCTAGACAAGTCTAGATGACCAATCTTAGAAGGTGTTTTTCATCTTTAGTAGATGAGTTGTGAAGGTTTGCTCGTGGAGAGTCTAAGTCACCCTAGAGGGGGTGAATAGGGTGATAGAGAAAATTAAACGAACAAATCAACTAAACAGCGGATTCCGAGTCTAGATTGGACTCAAAAAGTGGTAACACGATTTACGTGGAAACCCTCATGAGGCGAGAAAACCATGGACAGTGGTAATCCAAGCACCAAGTCAAATCCACTATTTTGAATCCACAAAATACAAGGATCGACTTTATCGAATTGCTCCCTTAAACAATTCCTTACAATGCTTTCCTAGACTCGAAGTTCCCTTATCGATCTAGTACTTCTTGGCCGAGGTAACCTTTGCTATAAGGGACAACCGAGGTGAGTTAACCCTTACAGTTCAGTCAAGGGACCTTACTCAAAAAGTAAGAAAAGAATGTGACTAATTACAAGACTTTCTTTACAACTCAGAAAAATATTAAATACGAGACTTGGAGTTGTAAATAGAAGATTGAATAAGAGTGTAAACAATAATTTCAGCTTAAGTAATGTGTTTAGCAAAATGTTCAGCAATCTTCTAGTCTTGTGAGGTGGCTTCTATTTATAGCCAACCAGGCAGAGTGACTATTGAGTCTTGGTTTTGGATAGAAGCCTTCACTAGCCATTGTAACGGCTCTTCTAAGTCACTCGAGAAAAGATTCGTTGGGTTGTGAACGTTATGCAATGGCTCTTGGCTCCAAAAGATGGTCCAATCATTTGGTGATGACTGAAAGTTGTGGTGGAAACAACCGTTAAGCCTAGAGTTGGAGTTTTCAAGTTTTGAAAACAGACAACCCTGATTGAGGCACGAGATAATAATTAAATTAGCACAATTAAAAGCTTAATTATCTTTGGCCTAGAAGAATGGAATTTTCTGAGTCTAATATTCAATATATTCAAATTCCATCCGAGTCAATCGCAAGGATAATCAAGTAGAGAGAATAAAATATTAGAGTATAACAACTTGATCCGGTCAAATAATTCTCAAAGAAATAAAGCTGACTTAAAATAATGAATTAACACTGTAATTCTCTTTGCATTGAAATACACGATCGGTGCTCGAGAATAAAAGTGTAAGAGAAATTATTTGAGCATGCGATAGTTCCGAGTGATGTCCGAGTGACTCGAAACATTAGTGTATGAGATACGCAATAAGGTGCTTTCGAGTCGATCAGAAACGAATGAAAACTTATAGAAGAGTTTCTATAGTGCTCGAGAATAACTTGAAATCAAAACTTAAGAGAGATAAGATTTATACCGAGTCTTCATGTAATACTCGGAATGGCTTAGAGTTAGAAACTAAGTCTTCAAGTTGTGTTAGGACGCAGTTGGAAGAATGATTGTGTAAACAAAATTTGTTGCTTATCATTTTGAAGTACATGGAATAGGTTTTTATTTTATGGATGAATATTGTTTTACAATGCACATGTTAGTTTTGTATAAATCGTATATTAAAAAATGTTCTTTTTCATATGTTTATAAACTAATAACTCCATGATTAGGCACGTTGAACTGTCACTAGGCTTATGATTGACCCTATCACATGGGTAATCGCCCTAATGCTTGAGTAGCAGGTAGGATGAGGCTGAATAACATTAAAACTAGGTGTGTGTGTGATGTTATATTATCTTTATGCTTATATTGTATGAACGACAAGTTATTATTTGTTATAGTCGCCTTAGTAAGTCTAAGATGAGACTTCGTAGAGTTGAAATGTGAAATGCCCTAATTTCATATTAAAGCCTTACAGCCAAATCCTAAGTGTCAAGGTTAAAAGTTGGCATGTTAATCTAGTGGCTTAAATTAGACTTTTAATTAAAGTTTAAGTTAGTGATTTGCATGGCATAGGAGAGTGACATGCTCGGCTTAGTGGGAGTTATGCCATGCACCTTTAGAGGAGTTACAATGGGATCCCTTCTTTGTCACTGTGTGATCCTTATGGACTTTTGTGTCTAAAGTGTATGAAACCCTTTGAGCTAGAACTATGGTATGAAATCAACGCTTCGGTGTTGCTACATTAATGTGATTTCCAAGGGCCAAGATATTTGCGGTTCAGCAAATTACATTAGGCAAATAGCGAGAATAAGATGTAATATCATGAGTGTCTAAGGAAGAATTTTTTCCATCTTCATCATACCAGGGCGATTATATTCGGAATATAATCATAATGATATATCATATAAGAATAAAGGGACAATGTATGCTTTAGACGATGTTTGGAAAATTCGGGGTGTCGTTTTATGACAATTTGTTATGTTAGTTAGATGGTGACTTAATATAACAATATTGGTTCCTTATGGTCGCACGTCTCATTCCCGAGTATGAAATGTGAAGAGATATGTTGATAGAGAGATATGTAACCTACGGCTTATGTGGTCGAGTGGGAGTTGTTGGCTATTTTAAGTAACGGCCACAATTAAGTTAAATTGATTCCAAGAATTAATTTCAGTTACAAGGGAATTGATTTAGAAAATCAATTGTCATTATTTTAACCTATTAATTAGAGGCAAATTTTTCACCTTAAGTAGAGAAACTCACTGATTATAGGAAGTAACCAAAATCTGAAATTGATCTTCTTCCTCTCTTGAACATCATTCTCTCTCGGTTTAAGACAAGCCATCAAAGAGGTCCGGTAATTCAGAACTTGGACATACAACCAGGTTAGGGTGTCCTTGACTCGAGAATTCACTCATGGGCTACCGAACAACAATCGATCCAATCACTTCGCACTAAGGTTAGTCCTTATTTCCTACAAAAGCAATAAAAGAATGCTCGTGTTGTGATTTCATCACTTAATAAACTAACCCTAAACTTAACCAAGACTATACAAGTATTTAGGAGTGGTCGGTTGCACCATCAAGCCCATTCAAGCCACGCTTTCGATGGTCATGAGTTAATCTAATTGTTTGAATATTTAGACCAATCACCAAAAATGAAGATGAAATCTAATTTAAGACATTTCATTGTACACATGGTGAACAAGAGAAACAATCCCAAATATAAAGCATAAACAAATTTGATTAAGGCCTAAACGAAATCAATTGACCATTTGAGAGGCTAATCACAACTAAAGTAACCAACTTTAACAACTAATTAACATTAAAACATAAAATAAATCTAATAACTAAACTGAAGAACAAACTCACACAAACCGAGCGTGAACAAGAACTTAAACTAATTAATTAAACTCAAACATAAAAACAAACAATTAATGTAACTATGATTAATATCTAAACTACTAAAAATTGAAACTTTAAAGTAAGTTAAACAATCAAAATAATAAACATGAAGTAAAGAGCAAAAGAGCAAAAGAACTTACGCTTGAATAGAAATTGAAGGCTTGAATCCAAAATCTTATATAAAATATACACTAATCTTCTCCTAATGGGGTTTTATTTTGACTCAGTAAGAACTCTATGAGGTCTCCTAAAATCCCTAAAAATTGAGATCCCCAAAATCAAAGGCGAAGTTGTCTTTTTATAGCCTGTTAAAGCCGAACAAAAAATCAAAACAAGGTCGTCGCACAATCGTACAGGTGTACACGGGCATCCGTGTAATCTTGCACAACCTTGTAAGTCTACACTGGCACTCGTGTGACCACTGCACAACATTGTAGAAACTGCACTAATACCGTGCAAGTCTCCGAAAGTTTACGGTAAACTCGCATAGTGTACCCCTTTATCTTCCTTTTTTGCTTTCTTTTTGGCTTAAACTTTTACCTATTATCTCGGTTCAACTTATTATCGACAAAAGTAAATAAATCATGAAGACCCAGGTATAACTCTCTATCTCTCTTACGTTTTGATTCTAAGTCATTCGAGCTTTAAAGAAACTCATATCTAAGTTTTCATTACTGTTCTAACCCACTCAAAAACCATTCTTCAAGCATAACATTTTTAACTATGTTTCGACCCACTTGAGACACAACTCAGAACAATTGCATGAGTAAATAATTTCTCTAACGAGTTTTATTTTAAGCAACGACGTCTTGTTTCAAGTGAAAATGAATTACAACATTAATTCTAATTTCTAAGTCGGTTTATATATTGAGAATTATTTACTTGATCAAGTTTATGAATTCCGATATCTTATTCTTTCTAACTTAATCATTTTAATGATTAACTCAAGATGGAATGTAAACCTAATGAATATTAGACTCGAGAAAATTCCATTCTTTTAAACTGAAGATAATTAAGTGCTTAATTACTTTGATTTAATTAATGTCTTTGCCTAATTATGGACCAAAGTATTTTTATACTTTGAGTACTACTTTGATTTGCTTTTGTAGGTTGGTTAAGCAAGCCTAATCTATTTTTGAAATACAAAAGCAGCCAGTTTCTAGTCTGTTAAACACTAGCGAGACATAAAACAACCATTTCTAGACATGGATCGGACACCATGTGAGGATTGTTTGTTTCCAAAATTGAAAAACATTACACCCCAGATTTCAATCACCACCGAGAGGGATGGACCATATTTTGAACCAAGGATCGCTACACAACGTTCACATCTCAACGGATCTTTTTCTAAGTGACTCGGACTAGACGTTACAACGGCTATTAAAGCTTACCAATCTAGAACAGGTCTCAGCTGTCATTACTGCCTTGGTGCTTATAAATAAAAGCCACTCTACAAGACTTGAAGATTGCTGCTTGAATATATGTCTTAACACTTACTTAGTGCATTCTTATTCAATCTTCAACTTACAACTCCTAATCTGTAATTTCTTACTTTTTGAGTTGTAAAGAAAGTCTTATAATCACTATATTCTTTCTACTTTCTTTCTAAGTCCCTTGATTAAGTTGTAAGGGCTAACTCAGCTCGATTGTCTCTAACTGTAAGGTTTAACTCAATCTGGAAGTACTAGATTAGATAAAGGAACTTCGAGACTAGGAAAACTTGTGAAGGAATTGTCTAAGAGAGCAATCCTGGTAAGAGTCGAGTCCTTTGCACTTTATGATTCAATTAGTGGATTTGATTGGGTTCTTGGTTTATCACTGTCCGCGGTTTTCTGCCCCATGAGGGTTTCCACGTACATTTTTGTGTATTTGACTTTACGAGTCCAATCTAGACTCAAAATCCGTTTCTTAATCTGTTACGTGCAAAACAATTTGATTTTTTCAAAAATCTTCCATTACCTTATTCACCACATTCTAGGGTGACTTAACCTCTCCAAGAGAAAAACCTTCAATTGGTATCGAGCCTAGCCTTTCAAGAGGATCTCGCAATCTAAAGGTCTAAAGATCGGATGGCTCAAAACAATGGAGAGTTCGATAAAGGAAGATCATCTACCAAACCACCCAAGTTCAAGGGTCAAACGTTGCACACTTGGAAGAAGATGATGGAATGCTTCCTTCTGGATAATGGTGAAGAAATATGGAACATCATCAAGAATGGGAACTTTATTCCAATAAAGATGAAAGGAGTCGATTTGTGCCTAAGGAAAAGTTAGAGTACACTACTTGAAGAGCATGAGAAGTTCGAAAGAACTTCAAAGCCGTGAACACTCGATGTGTGTTATCAGCTCGAGAAGAGTACAATAGAATGTCGGCCTATGACACAATCAAAGAGGTGTGGGATACACTTGGTCAAAACCTATAAAGGAACTAGTCAAGTGAAGCAGGCGATGATAAGTCAATATCTTCACAAGTATGAGCTTTTGAGAATGGAACCCGAGGAGAATATCTCTCGGATGTATGCTCGGTTCACTGAGATTACCAATAATCTCAAGTCTTTGGTTAGAAAGATCTCTCATGAAGAAATGGTTAGAAAAATTCGAGAAATCTACCAAAGAGAAGATGGGGTCCTAAGGTGATAGCAATTGAAGAGGCTCAGAATCTCTCTCAACTAAAGCCAAATGAGCTCATTGGGAAGCTATTTACTCATGAGCTGCACCTAGAAGAAGAGGATGCAGAGGTCGGCACCAAAAAGAACATTGCACTGAAGGCCTTAGAAGCGGACAAGAAAGTTTGAGCTGGTAAACTCGGAAGAGGATCCCATGGCACTCATTGCCAAAGGCTTCAAAAAGATGATGAAGTACAAAAAGTGGCAAAAGAGGCCGAAGAAGGAGTTCTACAAGAAAGACAAGAAAGGTAAATACTCATCCCCTTCTAAGTTGTCTTTAACTAAGAACTCCGGTTGTTTTGAGTGTGGTAGCAACAAGCACATAGTCAAAGATTGTCCAAAGAGAGAGAATGACAGAAAGAAGAAAAAGGCTATGGTGGCTACCTGGAGTGATGAAGACACCCTATGAGTTGTACAAGGGAAAGAAGCCCAACATTTCCTACTTGGACTATTCGGACGTAAATGCTTTGTGCATACTAATGGTAAGGAACATCTTACTAAGTTTGACGCTAGATCGAGATGAAGGTATATTTCTAGGTTACTCATCTCATAGTAAAGCTTATAGAGTTTTTAACAAAAGGACTAACAAAGTGAAAGAAAGCATCCACATTGCCTTGGATGAGATTGATCTTGGCAGGATAAGTAAGTCAACCTTCTCGGATCTCAAACTTAATAGAGATGAAGATGACATTGCTGAAGTTGAACTCGGAAAGAGTCAAAACAGAAGAACTGAGGCAACTCAAAATGAGCCAACTCATAACGTTGTGACTCGGAATGAACAAATTCAAAAGCCAGCTCAGAATGTTGAAGAACAAGCCAATGTAGAAGCTTAGCAAAAGCAACCAGCTGAGGATCAACTTGTTCAACCAACAAACTTGGTAAACCGAGAGGATAGGTAGAGCTTTCAAATATGCATCTAGTCACCCACTTGAGAACATACTTTCTAATATCAATAGTGGGCTAAGAACTCATTCTTCTTTATAAAATCTATGTGCATTTTCAATGTTCATATCATTAACTGAACCTAAATGGGTAGAGGCCATGTAAGAAGAGCTAAATCAATTTGAAAGAAATCAAGTCCCGACTTTGACCAAACGACCTTCGACCACCTAGTAATAGAAACCAAATGGGTTTTCAAGAACAAATTGGATGAGGAAGGGCTGGTAGTAAAAAATAAGGCCAAATTATTTGCTCAATGGTATAACCAAGAAGAGGGAATTGATTATGAGGAAACCTTTACACTGTTGCTAGGATTAAGGCAATCGGAATTCTCTTCACATTTGCATCTAGTATGAACATCAAGCTTTATCAAATGGATGTCAAATGTGAATTTCTTAATGGTTACATTCAAGAAGAAGTTTATGTTGAGCAACCCCTAGATTTGAAAACTCGGAATCTCCAAATCATGTTTTTAAGTTGCAAAAGGCTTTATATGGTCTTAAACAAACTCCTAGAGCTTGGTATGAAAGACTAAGCGAGTTGCTTGGTTAAAAATGATTTCAAAAGAGGTCAGATTAACAAAACTCTTTTCACAAAAACCAAAGGGAATGATTTTCTTATCATTCAGATCTATGTTGATGATATTATATTTGGAGCTACTAATGAAACTCTATGCTAAGAGTTTTGATGAGACAAGAGTTCCAAATGAACATTATGAGAGAACTCAATTTCTTCCTTGGTCCGTAAATCAAGTAAGAAAAGGATGGAATCTATGTCCATCAATCTAAATACACCAAGGATTTATTGAAGAAATACAAGTTACAAGATGTGAAGCATGCAACAACACCTATGAGTAGCGAGTTTAAAAGCTGGACTAAGACGAGAAAGGTAAAGTTGTAGATTAGAAACTCCACAGAGGTATGATTGGATCTCTACTTTATCTCACATCTAGTAGGCCGGATATCATGTTTAGTGTTTGCCTTTTTGCAAGATTTTAAGTCAATCCTAAGGAATCACATCTCACTGCGATGAAGAGAATCTTTAGATATGTTCTAGGTACTCACATTCTTGGTCTATGGTTTTTAAAGGACTCGGAACCGACTCTCACTTGGATACTCGGATGTTGACTATGCTTGGATACAAGGTTGATAGAAAGAGCACATCAGGAGCATGCCAATGTACGGGTCAATCACTCATCTCTTGGCACTCAAAGAAGCGGAACTCGGTTGCTCTATCGATTGCTAAGGCTGAGTACATTGCGATTGGAGCTTGTTGTGCTCGGATTCTCTAGATCAAGAAAAACTTGAAGGATCTTGGACTATCATTCACATCTATTCCAATTACGTGTGACAACCAAAGTGCAATAAGCATCACTAAGAATCCAGTTCAACACTTAAAGACAAAGCACATTGAGGTCGGGTATCATTTTCCGAGAGACCATTCGAGAAAGATGATATTGAACTTGAGTTTATTCCTACAAAATTTCAATTAGTTGATATTTTCACTAAGCCTCCGAGTGAAGATCAGTTTTGCTTTATTAGGAATGAGCTTGGCACGTTAAATGCATGATTATATGAGTTATTGCATGAGTTATTCTATTATGATTAATTGTTACATGCTTTGAGTAGATAACAAATGGATCGGTTGACTCATAATGAGGCCGAGCTAGGAGTTATAAATTTTCCGAGTATATTTTGGGATCAAAATTTTGGGTTCATATCTAGATAAATGGAGAATCTCATAAATGTTTTCGAAAACTCTTTCTTCTCTCTCTCTTTCTCTCTATCACGCGAACGGTCAACGAAGTAGCCGTTGGAAGAAAGTTGCTTGGAGAAACTAGTCGTTATGCTGCTGAGAGACTCAACGAGTCGATAACCGTTACTTGGTAGCCGAGTTAGAAAGTCGGTTGGAAGCCTTTTCTCGCTATAAATAGCACCACTTCACTTTCTTTCTTCTACTTTACCTACTTATTGCTTACTCTCTCGCTCTCTTTACTCTCAAAGTTCGTTCACTCTCTCGTACTCACTTGTCTCTCTCGATTCTCGATCTTACGTGTTCTCTACTCTTTCTCTCGTTTCTCTTAAACACTCTCTACTCTCTAAGTATGCCAAAGAGATGATCTGCTATGGGAGGAGGTTCGGCCACCAAGAAGGCCAAAACCAAGTCCACTCGGGCGAGGGTACACAAGGCAAAGGCAAAGAGCACTGCCTTAGAAGACCCAAAGCATAATATCGCCCAACACTTTATTCCGGACGATAAATTCTTCCCAAAAACATCTATCTCCTAGTTGAGACACATCTTCAAAACTAGTGTGTACAAATATCTTTATTTATGTGAGTATATTTACCCGGACCTTGTGTCCGAGTTCTATACTAACATGATGACAAGCGACAACAATATTTCTTACGTTGTTCAAGGTAAGACCATTCAAATCAATCTCGCTTGACTTCACACACTTTTCAATGTGAAGTCCCTCTTTCTCAACTCCGATCCAATTCCTTTCACTGAAGTCTCCGATGACTTCTATGCAAAATACGCTAAAGAACCTCCTCGGTCTAAAAATAACTTTTACGTAACTCGGATGACCTCGAAGCCAAGCCTCTATGTTTCATTCCGATGAGGACATTCTTCTGTTATTACCTGTCTAATAAGAACCCTAACTCCAAAGTTCTAAAGGTTCTCTATGACATTCTCGAGTACTACGAAGTAGACCTCTTTCCATTCATCTTAGAGCATATACCCTTTGTTCCTTCGACACTAAGAAGACTCCATATGCTTTTGGAGTTCTTCTCACTACTATTTTCACTCGGTTTGGGGTCCCTCTCCCTTCGACCCTCACTCTTTCTTGGAGCCTATTGTTTGGCTTAGCGGGAGTGAGCTTATTAGTCTTGGATACCAGGAAGTCAAACTTAGTGTCCGGGTTTACTCATCCGAGTTACCACCTCCTCCTCCTCCACCTCGGACTCGAGACAACTCTAGAGGTTCCACTCCTAACTATTGGACCTTCTGCTTCTTTGCCTGCCCCTTTTGTCGAGCTTCTTGAGAAGGTGGCCAATGAACTTGCTTCTCTAGCTTTGGAGTTGAAATCAACTCCGAGCTCTTTCCGGGCTTTCATCTCAACTCTGCCTCGATGCAAAGCCAAGCTCGGACTCAGCTCAAGCGAGTCAAGATCTGATTTCTAAGCTGAAGGAGGTGATCAAGCAACAACGTGATCAAATTCGGTGCCTCCAAGAGAGACGATCAAAGGCAGCTGAAGACTCGAAATCCTCTAAAGAATTTGAGTCCTCCAGCTCTTTTGAGTCCGAATTAGAAGATTTGAAGAAGCGAGCAGAGGAAGGACAAAGAGAGTTTACAGGAGGAGAAGTAGAAGGAGAAAAGGAGGATGCAGTTGTCCGACTCGAGGACCGGGGCAACAAAGACCCCGAGGTGATCTTGTCCGATCACACTCGAGTGCCTTAGAAGAGGCTGCTGAAGTTGGCCGGTCTAAGGCCCCTGCCTCAAAACCTCGGCCAGCGGCGAGTCTTTGAGGAAGAAGAAGGAGAAGAAGATCTCCCTCCGCTTCATAGAACCCGGATTCCTCCACTACCGGATCTACCTATCCCGATGCTACCTTGCCCGGCTACTTCCACTCAAGCATACAGGTGCATGCGAACGGCTCGATCTTCAACCTCACGCCGGATCGCCCCTCTTTCATAATTTCAAACTTAGTGTTTTTTTTTTTTTTTCCAATATCTTATGTAGTTACTTGTTCTTTCGTCCCTCATTTTGTTATTTTTGCTGAAATGCCTAGGGGAGAAAAAGATAGAAAAATAGATGTTTGGTTTAGGGGAGTTTATCCCTTAGTTGTTTTACGAGTTCATCTTATTTTGTTCTTATATAAATGTTTCTTACAATGAAATTCGCTTATTTATGAGCATATTTGTTTACGAGTATATGTTTAATATTTACTCTAATTTTATTTCCTTACTCTTTAACAACCTTGCTCTTATTACTTCAAGAAACATGTTCGAGTTATGTTTTGATATGAGCTGAACCGATAGATAATCATCATTATTTTCCTTGTTCAGATTAATACTACGTGCTCGATCAATTCTCTATGAAAACTTAACTCTACGAGCTGATTAGTTTCTATCTTAAGTATGGAATGTCTTTCCTTAAAAAGGGGAGATTGAAGACTCGGGTATAACTCTCTATCTCTCTTACGCTTTGATTTTAAGTCATTACGAGCTTTAAAGAAACTCATATCTAAGTTTTTATTACGTTTCGACCCAATTAGTGTAACACCCCAAAACACCCCCGGGAGTATTACATTGCCGAGTTCCTTAAAGGAACTCCCAAGGCTCTTTACGGTGTTGGTTTGGCTGTCTAAACTCAACTCAAAGATAATACCGGTGGTTTTCCCAAAAGCATCCGAGATTCTCTGAAGCTTCCAGCAGAGTTCCGTTTGTAATATGGACTAACACATAGGCTTAAAGCCTTAAAATCCTGCATAAGAAGCATAATATAACTCAACGAGTCACCCGCTCGGAGTATTCAACTTCACGGCCACACACCGAGTCCAACCAATGATACTATAAAACTGGAAACAATCTAAATGGTTTACGAGTTCATCGGGTATAACTACATGAACTAAATTACAATACAACATTTAAACACATAAGAATGCAAGCCAGCCACTTGAGTCATCTGCACTAGTCAACCATCGGCGATCAGCTAGAGTCCGGAGTATGTTAAGCGTCGATTATGCCTCCGAAAGTGTACCTGCGACACTTGGGGAGGGAAAGGGGGAAATTTGTGGGGGTGAGCAATAAACCATGGGCTCACCGGAGTCTTATACCCTTAAAATGGAAATTCTTTACACATAATACTCATAATAATGAAATCTGCGAAAGCATAATAGTGTAATAGAAATCTATATACTTTTCACTGAAATCTCTTGCAATGAAAAAGATCAAGACTATTCAATCACTTAAAAACACAGTTTCACATTCATGAACATACTTTTGGGGTTGAATCAACATTCTAGGCCTTCGAGGACTCGAACTAGCACTTCTTTAATTCGGGCGCGACCCAGACAAAAGGCTCCCGGGACCTATCTTCTAGGAAGTCTCGAGTGGGCATCCTGCCTCTGCAGGACCCTTGTTAGAACCCTTCTCTCGAAGTCTCTAGCTGGGCGTTCCCGGTTCGAACCCTTCGATATCTTTGAACGATCCGTAGCTGATCGATTCAAAACAATTTGCACATACTCATTCATCACTTTCACTTCATAGCTTTCTCAATCGATTTAGTATCAAGGCATGACACCACGTGTCACCCTTATAAATTCACTTCCTCAAATCTGATTCGTTTACTCAAGCAAGTCTCGATTCTTTAAAACATAATCATGTTCGAAAGGCGGTTCTCAAGAAATTGCATTCAAGAATCATTCATGTAAAATACAAAACTCCTTTCGAAACTATTTTTGAGTATCACGTAACGCAATCACATAGCACGAATAATCACTATTCAATGCAAGCAATCATTCTCAACTCTTTTCTAACTATGCCTTTCTCAATTCATCGATTCAGATACGTTTAATTCCATTTTCCGAGTCACCATAACCACAAGTAGATATTACCTAATTCAACGTTCTCACTTTTCACAATTCATTGTCTTCACCTCGATTCCTCATTTTATGCCTTTATTTTATAACTCAACTCTTCCCAATTTACCATCTTTGTTTCAATACTTTTCAATTACGCTTCCACATTACTCATCGATCTCTTCTTAATCATACTTAGTCGGATAGCTCTCGTTCTTACTTCACTACTAAAATCCCTCTAATTCCCTTCACCTCCGAGTGTAATTCGCTCTCCTCTTAGGTTTCTATCCATTAATCGTTCTTTCTTAACCAACTCAATCATACGAGTTCTAAACTTCTCTTTATCGCTCTACTTTCGCTAGCTTCGCTTATCTTCGAATTTAGTTCGACCTCAAGGATTTAATTATCTTTTGAACTCAATTATCCCAATACTCACCCACTTCTCACTCCCATGTCTCAATTGTGCACCACTCAATACAATCTCATATTCCTCTTTACATCTCCCTCGTTATTTCCCGATATTAGTGATCCTTCCTTAACACCGCAAATTTAGTAAATTTCTACGACTCAATCTGAATATCAATTCATAACTTATGCCCAAACCATACGTACTTATCCCCAACTGACCAAACTCCCGATACTACTCATTATACCCAAGCAACTCAACTCCATCCGATTTCCCGGTTTCCAATTCGGGCATAGGCAATCGCCAATTCCCTTTACAACTCCTAATTCAAGTTTCGAGCAACTACTACACTCATTCAATAGCATACATATTCAATGTTCACAATCACATTCAACAATCACAATAAACTCATTTGGATTCGAAATTACTAATAGTTTAGAGTATAAGACTACCCACCTCGATTCGAGGATTGACGAGTTTGTTAAGGTTCGGGTTTCCTGGGTTGGTTCCTCCCTTCCTTTCTCTTCCCGAGTCCCGGCTTCGCCGCCTTCCCTACGTCCGCCGCAGTCGTTGGTTGCAGTCCGCGTCCCCGGTTGCCTCTCGGTTCCCGTTCCTCACTTCCTCTGTTTTGGTTCGTTGTTCTTGGCCTCGGCTATCTCTTGACCGGGCCCTCGCGCGCTCGGCGCCGATCCTACTCCCTTCTCGCCGCCGCCTTTCCTAGTGTCCGGCCTCTCGGTACTCTCGTCTGTCCTTCCCTCGGGTCCCGCTTCCGCCTTCTCTCTGCCCGGTCTCTCGCTCTCTCTCTTCTTCTTCGCTCACGCCTACTCGCGTCGCCGACCGCCGCCTCCGGTCCTACGGTGGTCACCAGTCCTCCCCCTCGGTCTCCTCTCGTCGTGCGCTCGCCTCCTCCCTCTCTTTCTCTCTCTCTTTCCCCGTTCGGTGCTCCTTTCCCCCTCCCCGTTCCGCCTCTGCGGTTCCGCTTCTTCTTTCTTCCTTTCTTTCTTTCTTTCTTTTTCCCATGTCCCCCTTCCTTTCGGTCCTCCTTTCTTTTATTTCCTTATATTATCTCTCCACCGCTAACAAAACTTGCTTCTATTGGACCTTCATTGCACTCCTTTGTCTCTTCCACATAAAACAAGCCTATGCCTTTCCCTTCGTTCGTCCTCTTACGTTTTGTCTCCTAATTTATTTTGATGCATCAATTAGGACACCGCCTAGCCGCACCGAGTTTTAGCTCAAATAGAAAGGAGGGTATTTCCTTGATTCAACTTATTTGATAACAGCTCTCAAAGAAATATCGAAGTAATACGTCCGGCCGTAATTAAAGTCGAGTCACTCACCCCCGGATGCCCAGAATAATACTCAATAATTCTATGCTTTAAGCTGCTTTTCTTTAAAATTTCGGGTATTACAATTAGAAAACACTCGGACACAACTCGGAACAATCGCATGAGTAAATAATTTCTCTAACGGTTTTATTTTGAGTACTCGACTTCTTGTTTCAAGTGAAAATGAATTACAACATTAATTCTAATTTCTAAATCGGTTTATATATTAAGAATTATTTACTTGATCAAGTTTATGAATTTTGATATCTTATTCTTTCTAACTTGATCATTTTAAGGATTGAATCAAGATAGAATCTAAACCTAATGAATATTAGACTCGAAAATTTCATTCTTTTAGATTGAAGATAATTAAGTGCTTAATTACTTTGATTTAATTAATATCTTTGCCTAATTGTGGACCAAAGTATTTTTATACTTTGAGTACCACTTCAATTTGCTTTTGTAGGTTGGTTAAACAAGTCTAATCTATTTTTGAAATACAAAAACAGCCAGTTTCTAGCCGTTAAACACTAGCGGACGTAAATCAACCATTTCTAGACATGGCTCAAACACTCGTGTGAGGATTGTTTGTTTTCGAAACTGAAAAACTTCAACTTTTAGTCTAACGATTGTTTCCACCATATTTCAATCACCACCAGAGGGATGGACCATCTTTTGAGCTAAGGATCACTACACAATGTTCACATCTCAACGGATCTTTTTCTAATGTGACTCGGACTAGCCGTTATAACGACTATTGAAGCTCACTAGTCCAGAACAAGTCTCAACAGCTTATTCTATCTCGGTACTTATAAATAGAAGCTACTCCACAAGACTTGAAGATTGTTGTTGAACACATTGTTTAACACTTACTTAGTGCATTCTTATTTAATCTTCATCCTACAACTCCTAATTTGTAATTTTCTTACTTTACGAGTTGTCAAGAAAGTCTTGTAGTCACTCATATTCTTTCTACTTTCTTTTGAAGTCACTTGACTGAGCTGTAAGGACTAACTCCGCTTAGTTGTCTCTAACCGTAAGGGTTAACTCAGTCATGAAGTACTAGATCATATAAGGAAACTTCTAAGTTTAGGAAAACTTGTGAAGGAATTATCTAAGGGAGCAATTATGGTAAGAGTAAGTCCTTTGTAATTGATGATTCAATTAGTGGATTTGACTTGGTTCTTGGATTAGCACTGTCTGTGATTTTTTTTCCCAAGAGGATTTTCACGTATGTTTTTGTGTATTTCACTTTTTAGTCCAATCTAGACTCAGAATCTGTTTCTTAATTTGTTCTATGCAAAATAGTTTGATTTTTCTCAAAAATCTCCCATCACTCTTGTCACCCCCTCTAGGGTGACACAACCTCTCCAAGAGCAAACCTTCAAATTAAGTAAAAATCCTTGATATATATTATTTTACAAGTAAAAAACTAAGTAACTAAGGGAATAAATAATATATTGTTCGAGACCGGACAAATACCGCCACGCCTAGACTTTGTTCTTCTTAGAGCAAAACAAAAATAAATAAAACCTAACACACTTTCGCAGGAATCGCGATTGCACTTAATACATGCAATAAGCCCTTTTAGACCCCTTAATAGCCCAATTTGCACGAGTGAGGTCTCATGAGGGTTTGTAGAAGACATACCCAAAAATCATGAAAACAAAAACAAAAGAGAAAGAGAAAACATAACATATTTTTGGCTTTTTGAAAATTTTCCTAAATGTATATACAAAGTGGGAAGGGATTATCTACATTCTAAGCAACCATATCACCCGCATATACTTAATATTAACATGCATATAAAGACAATGCATACATCAAGACACTTGGTCCTCCATTGATGAGATCCACATACCAATTTCTCACTACAAACAATAAATAATGAGCAAGTTTAATCGGTAGAACCTCACTTTTAGATAAAGTGGAATAGTCACACTCATGTGTTTAGAATATATGATAATGGTTCATTCAAAACTCATTCCAACGAGTGCATCTTACCATAGGCTTGATCATACTCTCAATTCTCCACCATTATGTAAACAAAATGCAAATATAATCAAAAGGATCTGTTTAAGGGTTGTAACAGGCGAAGGTTTATGGTTAAGAAAAGGGAATTAGTTTGGAAAATGTGAAGCTAAATAGGCAATTGACCACATTTACCGAGGAGTAGAAACGTTTCCCAAATATGAATGAAAACTTCTCTCCCAATAAACCTATTTAAGCACAAAATAAACCCCATGAGAACCTGAGGAATAAGCTTAAAACTTTTTAACTTTCCTCATACCAATCACTTTTTTTTCTTTTTTTCATTTTTTTGATTTTTCTGCTTTTTTATATATTTTTGAAAATACTATTGGCATGAGAATTATCAAATGTTTTTTATCAATACATGTCCCATTTTCAAACTACAAACCAAATAGAATACCTTTATCATTAAACCCAAAACTACCTAACTCAAAAGTGTTGCTACACTAGACCTAACTTTAGATGTAGGAAATGTATATAAGCCAATGGTAAAGTGGATACGGTTGTAACCAAAAACAAGCTAAAGATCAAAGGGATAACAAAAAGGGTATATATAGTAGGGTGGCTTTTTGGCTCATGTAGTTTGAAAACAAATAAATACCTCTATTATATTATATAATACATATGCCAAAGATGGTCTCAAAGAGAGACAAAATAAGTTCTAGATAGAATGCAGAAAGGGAGAGTTGCACATGAAATGAATGTTGATACTAAAATTAATGAATTAGTCTTCAAAGCTAAAAGTCTCAAGGGTTTATCTACCACGATCATACAACTAGCTTAAAAATGGATTGTTAAGGTTCAAATGGGATATAGAATGACGCATTTTGGATAAAATTCTATCATGTACATTATATGTGTACAAATTGATAACCAAATAACATGCGATCAAACAAATAGAAATGTATAAACTCCCAAAAACTACTAAAAAATTTTAAAAAATTGGTGTTTTTCAAAAAAAAATTCTTTTTTTTTTCAAAGCATGCCTTTTCCTCTTCCACAATTAGATCTCGCAATGCCCTCACTAGGGAGACAAGGAACAACCATACCAACATAAGAGACTCAATTATACAAAAATACCACCATGAAAAAGAAAAAAACAGACATGAATATATACATGAGGATGATCATGGCTATCATGTCTCAACAATAGCCAAAATTTATCCTCAAAATGATCACCCCACAAAATCAAAATCCTAAATATCCACAACTAAAAACAAAAAGAAAAGTACAACCTTAAATATCCACAACTAAAAATAAAAAAAAAATTAATACAAAAAAACGAAGAGAAAGAGAGGGAACAAGTGTACCGAGGTTATGTGTTGGGTGCACCTAAATTAATGTCTCTTAAGATAGTACTAAGAAGGTTTGAGGAGCATTAGTCACTCTTTATATCAAGATCAAACTCCTACTCGAGATGTTGTCGAGCTCTAAGAAGTTTATCAAATACCCGAGTACAAAATTCAGATGAATTAATGTGAATAAAAAACACAACAAATTTGTCGGTGATGTTCAATATCCCCTTAAACTTATCGAAGTCTTAGGAAAATCAAAATAATGATCAAAGAAGCTATTCCATATGATTTTTCTAAGCATGTCCTCTAGGTGAGCATGAAAAGGGTCAAATAAAGGAATGTAACCTCCAAAGATACCTACGGATACAATATTGTCAACCACATCCCCTCGAGTATGTCAAATGAGTTATCCATATAGCCCACATCAAAATTAGAACCACAAATCATATAAAAGTTAGTGGGCTTAGAAAAATGGTACTTGTGGGAAGGAGAGGGGAGGGTGATGACCAAGTAGGGAAAGTAGGGATCAAAGTAAGTGGGTCGGGGACACATTATTATCAACATCAAGACTAATAGGCGATGCCTCAATCACAACCACCTTACATGAGTCCCTAAGGAGTCTCCGGATCAAGCACCTCAACTAAAGTTTCTTCTAACTAACTATATAAGTCATCCTCGCCAACTAAATTAGTATCAACATCAAAGGCAAGCTTAGTGTTGATCCTATGTATGCTAGGTAAGGATGGAGTGAAAATTGGTAATGTAGTCAAGGGGGTCAATATCTTCCTCTAGTCCGGACTCCAAAGAAAATGAAGATTCATCATCATCATCATAGAAAATAGTCTCAATTTTAGCGAGAACTAAGGTAGGTTTCATACGATAAGTCAAGCTCCCTCATCTTAGTAAAACTTGCAAGTTGCTCATGTTTTTTATCCATAGATCCTATCAATTTATAAATATCGGTATAACGTTCGGAGACAAACTATCGTAATAAGGATAAGTGTAACAACCCGACCCTAAATCACATTATTTATTTTAAATCACATTATTTATTTTATTAATTACACTATTTATATAATTGAGCGCATGCACTTCAATTCGATATTTTGTATTTACATTATCCTTATACATGTGTTATGCAGCTAAGGCGACGAAGTGGCCCTAATAAAAATTTCATAATAAGATCTTAAATTGTGAACATCATTATTAAAACAAAATTAAAAGTAACAGTAAAAGAAAACAAAGTAAATAAATAAATAAATAAATCAAAATAATAAAATAAATGAACCAGATTTTTTTAAAGAAACATCCGTAAACAGAAAAAAAAAAAAAAAAAAAGATGGAAAGGCGGTTAAGATCGAAATAATTAGGCAAGCTCGGCTTCAATTGCTCCCCGCTTCCCCCTGCTCCTCCCGTCCTCCCCTGTTCCCCTCGCTCCTCCCGTCCTCCCTCGCTTCCTCTTCCTCACGGCAGCTTCTCCGGTCAAGCACGGCGAGCGACGCGGCGGGAAACCGGCGCCGGTTGTCCCCGTTCCTCTCTGTCTAGCTTCCTCCCTCTCTCGCTGTCTCTCTCGCCTCCCGCTAGGCGCTGCAGATTCCCCGCCTCCACTTGCAGCCCGCTCCCGGCCACCAAGCACCACCAACGCCAGCCCGAAGCCGACGTCGGCGTCGTCGGGAGGCGCTCGACGCCTCTCTCTCGCCACCGCTCTCTCTCGCGCACGGGCAGATGCCCTGCCTCACCACTCCCGGCGACCCATTCTCGCTGTCCAGCCATCAGCCGCAGCTCGGCCGTCGGAGCTCAACGCCGGTGCTGCCCCCACATCGCCCGAGCTATCGTGCACCACCGACATCCCCTCCTTCCTTTCCTTGAGTCCTCCTCTCGTGAATTCGAAGGTAAAAGCCCTAAACCCTAAATTATCAAGTTCGTTATTTATTTGAGCAATTATAATTGTGAATTGAATTATTTGATTTATACATATATTTGTGGAGTGAAGTTAAAGATTAATTTGGGAAAATTCGAATTGGTGTGGAGGATTTAGGGTTGGTGTTTTGGTGAATTGATTGTACGAATGTGATACCTTTGGGGAAATTATGAACTAGTGAATGAGATTGAGGATGTTTTGTTTCGAATTGAACAATTTGGTGGAATTGTTACATTTTGCAAATAGCTAGAATTGAACACAAAGGAAGAAAAAAATATATGCAGGGAGGATGAAGTCGGATAATAGATTGTGTAAGAGGCATGGGGGACATCTCGAACACTTGGTATGCTTAATTTGGATATGAATACGAGTTACGTCGAGGAAATAACGCTTAGGCACTTAAAATGGTGTATATGTATGAGTTTTGGGCGATTCGGCAAAGTTGTGAAACCTTCCGATGGAAGGGCATTTGATGGATTAATTAATTATTTAACTATAAGTTTTGAGTGCGAGAGAAGGGAGAAGTGAGGAAGGAATTAAGAATAAGTGTTGTGTATATGTACACCATTTTTCAATCCAAGTCATCTAGCAAATCGAATAACACCAACATCATTGGGTATTTAGTTAACCTAATCAACTCCTTTAATTAATATAAGTTGTATTCAATAATTGAATCGGAATCAACGCAGTAAAGCTGAGTAATACAAACATTAGTTTAATCGATTTTCATACGAATATATGAAATGAAATAAATTGTTAAAGCTTATACAAATTCAAGCATTAAAACTCAAGAAAACATTATTAACCCTAGAAATCCATCTTAAACGGAACAGAGGCCACTTCCGTTGCCGAATAGCTGGTGACTCAAATGTCTGCAAAAAGGGAGAAACAAATATTCTCAATTCAGTACGTTCATTGCCTGTACCTTTCGAAAACTCACATATTTCATCAAATCTCAACATTTCTCATATATGCAATTAATAATGAATTATTTACAAGGCAAGTTTTGCCACCTAATTAAGTGGTCCCCGCCCAATTATCAATTACCAAGGGCTTAGGCCCGCCAATTATTCCGCGCGCGCGTCAACTCGGGTTATCGATCGGCCGGGGTGACACCTGTTCAACGATCGTATCAATTACCAAGGGGTTCCACTTCCGGATAATAACCGCAAGCATGTTTTACTCATATTCTCTCCCCCGATTTCAAACTAAAATGAATTGAAATGCGCGCGCTTAATCAATATATTCTTTAAATTTTTTTACAAGACAGGAATGCTCGTATCGAAGTTTCGACTCACTCTTCCAAACATTTTATTGCTTTTGTTTTAGGAAGAAGCATTGGTGAACAATCAACCATTTACTAAGTCCGACGAAGGCAAACCCTAGCCAGCCACGTGGCATTCGCAAATCGAAGGGACATAGACGCTCACAGGTGATTTCACCTTCGACCGAGGTTTAGGTATGGCCTTGGGAATTGTTATACATTGTATATTATTTTGTGGATTAGACAAAAGTCTAGGTTGTATAAATATTATACTCGCTAAACCCGTAAACCGTATTTTGGGATGACCTAGCTACTTGGGTAGTAAGTAGCTACTCTTAACAGGATCATTGGGAATATAACAATGGATGCACAAATTGTAGTTCATTTTATTTCAATTATTTAGCCTTGTCCTATTTTTAGGACGGCGGTAACGTCTTCGATCGTTACCTTCCGCTGCGACCTTACGTAATAGTCCTTAATGAAGGGATTATTAAGTAATGGTGATTGGGGCGTTACAATAAGAAATAGTATCATGATCAAAAGTGGTACACTTTCACACCAAAGAGAGGTACGATTAACAACGCAAGGGGATTGGATGTAAGATCTAATATGATAAGCACAAGGGTCGGGGAATGAAAATCCAGAATAGCTACAAAGCATTTTCACAAGTATCCCAAGTAATCCATTCAAGCAAATCCCAAGCTTCACCGACACTTTTCGCACAAAAATCCCAATGCTCTAAAAGAGCACGTGTTTCACTATTCACACCCTCATATACAATATTTAATACTTTCCATTTCTCCAAACACTTATCGAAAGAGAAATAAGAGCATTAAGTCTGTCATACTCGTAGATAACGGTAACTAAACATGTTTTCAAATTTTTTTATTTTTTTTAATTATTTTAAATTAAATGCCTAGTCTAGAAGGCTCAAGAAAGATTTGATATCAAAACAAAACAACTCCTCGACAACAAGTACTCAAAAACTTATTAGTAAGAATTAAGTCTTAAATTTGTAACCCTAAGTGCATGACGTAGTTGTAGCTAGTCGACAAGTATGGTAGCTTCCATGGAGAGTTGTGTTTTAAATAACAAAGCTATCTTAAACTTTCTATCTAGGAGAATAAGGAGAGATAAGATATATGGAAACTAAACTAATCCTAGAAAATAATAAAAGAAGCTCGAGTTGTGATTTCATCACTTAATAAACTAATAAGACAAACTTAACCTAACCAAGTCCATGCAAGTATTTAGGAGTAGTCGGTTGCACCATCAAAGCTCACTCAAGCCACACTTTCGAGGGTCATGAGCTAATCTAATTGTTCTAATCACCTACTTTCGTGGCGTTAGCCAAATTAGATTACAAAAATAGCAACCTCAACCCTAACTAGGATTCGAGCTATTTTCATGCCAAAATTCCGACTATTCTCTATGCCCACTCCAAGGTTGTTAGAACCAGGATCTTAGTTAAAATCGACTAGGAATGGTTAGAATTTAAATCGTAAAATCAGATCAAGGATCGTAAGATTCTAATGTTTGTTAGTAATAGTGAAACTTTTTTATAAGAATAAAAATATGAGCAAACATTTATAAAGATTTATAAAAATATAATTTAACTATATTTTTTGAAAGATTTTGTTTCAAAAGCATACTATTGTGATGAATTCTGGAATAAAATTATGTAAGAGCAATTTATGAAATTTATTTAGAATCGTGGATCGGATCGTGGGATCGTAGGATCGTATTACAATCCAACCAAATATTTTCTTAATTAAATAAGGATCGTAAGATTCTAATATATTTAAGATTCTATTTAGAGTTGGATCGATGGAAGATTTTTGGACCATAGAATCGTAGGATCGTAAGATCCGGATCGGGTGTTTAATTTAATGTATGGCCCACGTTAGCAAATTGACTTCACCTTTCGGTGATAGACCAACTACCCAAAAATGAAGATGAAAATCCCTTTCAAGCCTTTCATTAAACACGTGGTGGGCACGAGAAATAATCCCAAAAATCAAACATAAATTAGGTGGGTTAAGGTCTAAATGAGATCAATTAGCCATTAGAGAGGCTAATTACAACCAAAGCAACCAACTTTGACAACTAATTAACATTAAACATAAAATAAATCTAATAACTAAATTGAATAACAAACTAACACAACTTGACTTGAATAAGAATATAAACTGATTAATTAAACTCAAACATAAAAACAAACAATTAATCTAACTATAATTATCATATAAACTAATAAAAATTGGATATTTAAACTAATTGAACCATCAAAATAATAAATTTGAAATAAAGAGGAAAAATAAAGAAAACTCTTATGCTTGAATGGAAATTAAAGGCTTGAATGCAAAATCTTGTACAAATTATGCACTAATCTCCCTCTAATGGGTTTTTATTTTGGCTCAGTAAGAACCCTAGAAGATCTCATAAAATTCCTACAAACCGAACTCCCGAAAATCAAAGTCAAAGTTATCATTTTATAGCCTGTAATAATAAACTTGACGAATGATGATTTCAATTGATGAGGCATTAGTATTCAGAGTTTGCATCTAAACTCCTATATCATACCTCTGCAAGCCTTTACTTAGAGTTCCAAGGTTTTCTATACTACTATGCAAGAACCCCCTCATTTCTCACAAATAAAGATTCTTTTTTAGAGAGAGGGGGTGGGGGTTGTGAGGTTATTTTTCAGCACAAGATTTGATAGTTTGGAGATTGTGTCATCTTAATTGCAGAGTAGATTAACCAAAAATTATGATACAGTAAGGTATAATAATATTGTCAATTAATTTCAACTGTAACATATCCATAGTATGGAAATTGGGACAAACTAAACCGTGTTGAGTGAAATAGAAGGGAGGAAGGTAAACTAACTAGAAGCAATATCGATCAACAATCCTGCGATAATTCCTCCACGTTTAAGGAGGGAAAGATAAAGGAGTCGACAAGTATAAGAGCTAAGCTAAGCCAAGCAAACAAAGATAGTTGTTGCTGCTTCATTCTTCTACATCGGCAGTCAACTTTGTCATTGTAGTTGTAATGAGCGTGGGGTTATTATGGAAGGGATGTCAATAGAGGGGAGAACTAAAAAATGGTTGCTGATTGAGTAATAATAGGGAGATGGATGGATGATGATAATTTTTACACTACTAGACTACCATTCTCTACAACTTGGCTCTTAAGCAATTAATTGCCTTGGATAAAGTTGTACAACTTTGGTTTAAATTTTTATTGGCCCTATTAGACAAACATTTGTTAGATGTTAGTCGTTAACTCGTTTGTATCGACTATTTGCTATTAGCTGTTTGAATTAGTTGTTTGCCTTAGTTGTTTCTTGAAAAGGTGTTTGGTAAAATTAGTTGTTTGAGGAAAATATATTTGGTGAAAGTTCATTTATGCCCTTATGTCTAAGTTATCTTTTAAATAAATATATATGTATTTTTATTGATCATTTTATTTTCTTTTCAAATGTAATTATATTATATTATGTATACAAATTGTCTTCATTCATAAAACTTTATTTTCTTACCATTTTTATAAAATTTATATTCATTTTCTATCTAATATAATATTTATTATATTGAATTTAAATAAAAAATAATATCACGCATTAGTAGTAGTAGTAGTAGTAGCAGCAACAGCAGTAGTAATAGTAGTAGTACTATTACTAGTACTACTACTACTACTACTAATAATAATAATAATAATAAGAGTCGGTAGCATATGACGTAATTTTTTCAAACTTTTGGACAAATGTGTCATTTTTCCAAATAACTCTTTCCAAAAGGTTAATAGGAAGATTTGTTTGAGAAAGAACTGTTTGGGGCCAAACAGCTCTTTACCAAACACTACTTTAGTTGTTTTGACCTAGTTATAACAACTAAAATCCCCAAACAGTTTTTTTTTTTTTCAAATAGCTATTGCAACCAAACAGGGTCATAGTTTACTACAATTTTGGCCATGATTGGCAACCAGCTGATAATTAGTCTGTCAGATGTTGGTGAAAAAGATATTTGGTAAATTACCTATTTCTAATAATGTAATAAAATTTCATTTATCTATGGTTCATTTTCAATATGTATTTTAAAGAAATAATGTAATAATCCATTTTTATAATGACTTTGTTACCCTCACGCCTTGAAAGAGTACATATATCGTAAAAGGGCAATTGTGGCATTGTACATCCTTTTTTTTATGTTACCTCAGCACACATATCGTATTTGGATGTTTATTATTAATAACAAAGGTCAATGCATTATTCAAACATTAACTCGCTCCGGTTAGGGTGGGCAAAAATAAATACCAATACCGGGAGGATTTATAAATGATTTCAAAATATCTTGAGGGAGGTAAATGTTAATATTCCATATATTAGAATTTTTTGTTTGTAAAATTTTGATTACAATAATATATTTGTTTATTATTGACTTAATTTTATTTTTAATAACATATTTACAATTTTATAGGAGAAAACTATTCATTTATTGAGTATGACTAGTTAACATAAATTATTTGTTTCACACCTCTTTTTTAAAAGAGGAAAAAATGAGCTCATTTAAACTAGTAACATAAAATTATTTCTTCATTTATGACTATACATATAAATTATTATGTAAAATTAATTCACAAGATTAATTTATTATATAACACTAGTTTACATAGTATATTTGAATTGCAAAAACTTGTGAGCCATTACAGTAAGGATACAACTGCTTTTCCCTACCTTTGTTCCCAATCTCAAAGAATTTCTCAATATAAAAATAATGGATTATTAACATCCGTACTCCTCGTACTATGTTACAATCATTTTTCTACCCATGTCCTATTGAAAATTATTTTAAATCCTCTAATTTTATTGACATATTAGAATTGTAGGTAAACTTGGGATTTTAAGTTGACCGGAGACGTTAAAAGACTAAAATATCCTTTTCTCCTAATTCATATATTTATTGAATCTTTTTCATTGCCTCCATGAGAAAGAAGCATCCTATTACAATTTTGCCCTTTTTAGACTTCATTTAATTCCTTCTTTTTTTGGCCTTTTTCTTTTGGGTGTGTGAGTATACTAGTGCTTGGGTATTCTTTATTCGATATACATTTCATCTGCATTGTTTTGGTCTGCAAATTCGCACTTTCCACCTCAAAAATCAAAGGTGGTCAACACCATGTTGTATAATTTCGATATAATAATGAATATTGAGGATAAGAAAATTAGATTATCAAATAACATGATGAAATGATTGATTTACAACACTTGATGATTGGACCAAAACAAACCAAAGATTCAAAATATTTGCCTAAGATCAGCTTTCAAGCTTCTTTTTTTCCCAATAAACTAGGACAATTTAGTATACCTCTATTTTAGAATAGCTTAGTAGGCCACGACAAGTTCAAGGGAAGAGGGTAATTATCAAATTATCTATAATAAACCTGATCTAATTTATAAATTCCACTATTTATTTACAAGGGAAATATATTTCTTCTTCAAATTTTAAAATTTAATTTACAGTATAAAAATGGGGTAGAACCAAGTAGGTTGAAATCTATCTTGATAATAAATGTTTTTTTATGGATAACATTTTAATAATAATAAATGAATATAGATCATGTTATGTAATTTTCATTTTGCATTTGTTTAATTAGTTTATCAAAAGTGGCTTTGGATACATATCATTATCAAATAAAATTGACCAACCAGAAATATCAATGAACTCAGATTATTGCAATTGCTTGAGTATACCCTTTGTAGCTTAAGTTTGATAATTCAATCCAAAAGATTAGGGATAAGGTTTACTTGAAGTGGGATAGCTTGAAAATACAAAAAAATGATTCATTCAAGTCCAATTAGTCATAATCTATATTGCCTTGATAATAAACTTCACTCCAAGCCTTACACTAAGTACTATTTGCACTCTACTTTAGTTGCTTTTGCATAAACTAACTAAATTCAATTAATCAAACGTGTCATGAATAGTTACACAAATTCAGTATAGAATTAAATCAAATGAATAGTTTGCTTTTGAAGTTTAATAAAGTGTTGTAACTAATTTTAGTTCTTTTTTGTGTATGTACAAACTTAACTGTGTAAGTAATTTAGTAACTTACAATTTTCATTTGTCAGGAGTTTATACTCTTCCAAGGCAATTGAAAATTACATATATATCATTGTCATCACACTATTGTCAAAAAATTAACACAAGAGCTTATGCTAAATAAAATCACTATTTTTTAAATCTTTGCTTTTGAGTAATTTCCACTACATAGGGTATTGACTTTTAATCCTGTTTTTTTTATAGAGTAGATTGATAATTCTGTAGCATAACGCAGGTTTTATGTACTATTGTTTGTACTTCTTTTTATGTGAGACTTCATTTGACCATTACCAGCACAACATAAAGCTTTTTCTATGCCGTTGTATATTATACTAACACAAGGTATCCCCGCCAAATGCAGCCAACGAAAGTCTTCAAGTGACCCTTAATTTTCATCAACAGACCCACAAACAATTCCTGGATTTGGTTCACAAACAAACCCACAAACAATCCCTGGATTCGGTTCATCGACAAACCCACAAACAATCCCCAAATTTGGATATGGTTAGTGCTTTTCTACACCACAGCCGCCTCCGCATACAAATTTTCATACCACCTCCATTTATGTTCTTTATTTTTTTCTTCTGAAATTCCTAATGTTGACATACACGGTTTTTGCTGGGAAAGCAGAATCTATTGGAGAATTTTTCTAGATTTTGCGGTGTTCTTTTAGTATTGTTTTTTAACTAATTCTTGTACTCTAAAGCAACATACGTTAATGGATAATGAGTCATATGCAAGAAAGGTATTATTTACAAAAAAGAGAGTAGAGATATAATATTCTTTACTGCTTAATTTAAAATATTCTGGCTATACAGGAGTTTTATAGATGTGATAAAAAAAAAAAAAAAAAAGGAGTTTTATAGATGATTTTGGTTAGTGGGTACGTGTAGTATGCACAATATATTACAAGAATGTACTGCATCAAAGGAAAGAGAACCTCTGCTGAAATTGCAAGATTGGTAATTTTGTTATCTACTTATCTGATATAACAGTGGAAATAGATGAATATTACTATGCTGGATTCTGGGACTGTTTTGCAATTGACTATAACTGAGCTTTCAATCTCCAGGAAAACTTCACTTTACTATGTAAGATTTATATGGGTAGTTTCTGTTTCTATAGTAAGGATGTATTTATAGTGGTTTTCACCATACGACAATCATCATAATTGAAGGATGCACTTATAACGATTGTCGCTTATACAACAGATTACCACAAGATGCATTAATCTGCACTACATACATGTGTATCACAATAATCACAACTGTTCATTTTTTTCCTTCTAATTAAATTAAAAATAAATTTTGATGGTGTTACAAGTACGGGTATACTTATGAGGATGGTGTTTGGATGTTGACATCCTCCTTCCCTACGCAACTGACATAAAGGATTTTACAAAAAAATAAAATAAAATAAAATAATTCATCCTGGTGCATTTCATTGCTTCACCCAGAGGTCTTTCATTGCTTTCACGAGTGCCATTGATTCCGGTGAGCACCATAGTCGCTAATAACATCTAATATTTCCGACCATATTTCCGGCTACACTTGATACTTAAATTATACATCTCTTTGAAGATCTCCCACCCAATCCCCCTTTCTCTGTTCGTCAACTCTGTTATTTTTGAATCTTTGGTTTCGGAAAATCTCCCTATTTTTCAGCAAGATACACTGCCTTCCTCCGTGCCCTCTCAGTTCAACAAGATCACCAAATCAACAATTGGTGCCGAAGAAAGAGTTGACTGTTCTAGTGGTTGTTGACATTGAACAGGTTGGGGACGAATCGCATGCGTTGTTCTAGAGGCCGATGGCGATAGGGCATAAAGGAGGTGACGAACTGAGACATAGTAGCCATTGAGGAGGAGAGAGCAAGTGGACTGAGGCGTAGTTGCCGGGGAAAATAGGATGGAAGTCTTTCAAATGAAAAATTTGACCGAAAACAAGGAAAGAAGGCTAACTGGAATAGAGATGATTGCCGTAAAAATTTAAGGCTTCACCGAGAAATATGGAAGTTTTGCCGTAATGGAGGATGGGTGGTTGTTCTTTTTTAATTGTTTGTTCTTGATTTCTCTGAAGAGAATTATTTTACACCAAACACTACTTATGAAAATTATTTTTCTATTTATTAATTAATATTTTTATAAATAATAAAAATAATATTTCAATTTCAATGGTTTGCCAAACATAATAATAATTAATTATTTTAATTTAATTTAATTTTTAAAATACTTAATTAAATTTTCAAAATTTATTTTTAATTTAATTAGAAGAAAAAAATGAACGGTTGTGATTATTGTGATACACATGTACTGTGCATGCATTAATGCATCTTATGGTGACTGTCGTATAGCGACGGTCGTTATAAGTTTTTCCTATAATTGAAACAATCTTAACCTTACATGTGTTGATTTTAGATCTTGACCCTTCATTATTTTTTAATTAAAAAATTAATATTTATTATTATTTTTAATTAAATAAATATTTATAAATATGAAAAAAATATTTCTTAAGGTTTTGTTTATTTGCCCCAAATTTACCCACAAGGGGAAAAAAAAAAGGTTCAGACTCTCTCCCCAAGCAGACAATGGCGTAAAATTATCAATCACCATTAACGTCAACGACTATCACAATCTTTGGCGAGATAACTCCGTCGATTCCATTCACCACAGTGGCAAATAGCTCAGTGGCTGGGTTAGGCCATGACTGGAGGAGGAGAGAGATGAGGACGGGAACCATGACCGAAAGGAAGCGTTGGATTATCTTTTTTGAGAATAATATCTCCAACTTTTATGGCAATAGTTAATGTAAATATGTTATTTTTTCCAAAAAAGTATCAAATTATATTATCTATTTTAAACAAAAAAGTTGTAATATACAATTTTTTAAATTTTTTGGCAATAATATCTCCACCTTTTATGAAAATAATATATCGGTTAAAGTAAATATATTATCTTTTCCAAACCAAAAACATGAACCTATTATCTTTTCCAAACAAAAAAATTAATACAATATCCTTTTTGACAAAATTTCCACATTATTTGATCAATAAAAAACTCTTCCATATTATTTGATAAAATCTATAAATTTGACATAAAAAAAACTCTTACACAATATCCTTTTTGGCAAAATCCACTACGTTATTTGATGAATAAAAAGTCTTCCCTATTATTTGACAAAATATATAAATTTGACATAAAAAACTCTTCCACTTAAAAACTCTTCCACATTATTAAAAATTTTAAAATAAAAATATGTCGGTTGTTTTTTAAAAAAAAACCCTAATCTCTTAATTCTATAAATTTGCTAACTTTTCCCCATTATTTGATAAAAAAACTCTTCCACATTAAAAATTATTTATTATTCTATTTGATATATTTTAAAATAAAAATTATTCATCGGTTAAAGTAAATATATTATCTTTTCCAAACCAAAAAAATAAAAATATTATCTTTCCAAACAAAAAAAATTAATACGATATCCTTTTAAATAAAATTTTCCACATCATTTGATCAATAAAAAACTCTTTCACATTATTTGACAAAATCTATAAATTTGACATAAAAAAACTCGTATACTTTTTGACAAAATCCACTACGTTATTTGATGAATAAAAAGTCTTCCCCATTATTTGACAAAATCTATAAATTTTGACATAAAAAAACTCTTCCCCTTAAAAAACTTCCACAATATTAAAAATTTTAAAATAAAAATATGTTGGTTGTTTTTGACAAAATCTTAATCTTTTAATTTTATAAATTTGTTAACTCTTCCACATTATTTGATAAGAAAAACTCTTCCACTTTAAAAATTATTCATCATTTTATTTGATAAACACAACGTGATATACTCCATAATTTTTCGATAAAATTATTCAACAACAATCTCCTTAGACTTCCCGAGATCGGTATGTTTTAAATCTATGTTTATTTTTAAAAATTTGTATAATTTGTTATTAAATTTCAAATTATGCGTCTATTATATTTTTCCCAACATGTTAGTAGCTCTAAATTATTTTTATTAACATAAAAAAATTTAGTACCAAAATTTTTGGGTACAAATCTTTTGGGTCTAATTTCGAGGAATGAAAGACAAGCTAATATAGTCTTCCTGCCTTCCTAAACTTTTATGAGACAGTTTCATTCCAGATGTAAATAGAAATAAGCTTAATTTTATATTTTTACCCAAGATTAATCAATATCATTCGTATGTTAGGTTAACTTGGATATTAATAAAAGCATTGATGTAAAAACCAACGTCATTCGTATATAATTATCTTATCAATTTAAGAGCATTGGTGACAAGTATACCTCGTAATCGGGTCATTCGGTTTGGGTAAGTTTGGTTCGGGTTAATTTTGAGTCGATCTTGTTCAGGTCCGGTTCGGTTTCGGATTCGGGTCAACTTCGGGTCAATCTTGTTCGGGTTTGTTCGATTTCGGTTTGGATCAACTTCGGTTCGGTTCAAATTCGGGTCAATCTCATTCGGGTTCGTTCGATTTTGGTTCAGGTTCCCGTTCAGTTTGAGTTAATTTCGGGTCGGTTTCGGTTCGAGTTGGGTCAATGTCAATTCGGGTGAGTTTCGAGTATGATTTCGGGTAAACTTTGGATCGGGTTAAAATCGGGTCGGGTCACTTTTGGGCCGGGTTGATATTCGGTCTTATCGTGTCAAATTTTTTTACAAAACTTTTTGAATTGAAGAAAAATAAAATTTTATAAAGTTAATTTATTATTAATATTAGTTTTTTTATTTTACACGTTTGTTTTTGTACAGATTAAAAATGAAACGTATTAAAAAAATACTAGTAACTTTTAAGAGATATAACTTATAAGTGTAAACAAGTAAAATTTGAATATTTGATTCTAAATTTAAAACAAGATAAACCAAGTTAATATTTCAATACGTCATATATGTACAATCCAACTCAAACTTATTGATAAGTATCAAAAACAAAATCGCAAGACAATAACGATCCGATAGACATAAAAGTTAAGATTAACTGAATTTACTCTAATGAATTGTAATTTGTAATGAATGAATTGAACTAATGTGAACCATAATTTGACACTAAATTTCATACGACGCCAAGTCGATTTGGTCAAATTTGAACTAGTACAATTTCAACCAAACTTATCTACATATTACATAGATTAATAAAATCGAAATTGTGAGATACCGACATAATAACAATACAAATAGACTAAATGGCAACAGTTCGAATTTCTATAATGATTATATTTGATGTTAAATTTATAAAGATAATGTTAGAATAACTTAGATAAGTTCGAGTCAATACAATCTAAAATGATCTTGCTAAATCAAAATGAAAATTGAATATTCATCGGCCACTAGGTGCCACTAGTCATAATAACCAACTAAGAAGAATATCTACTCGGTCAGTCAATCGGTTATTGCTCAACTCGAAGTACTCGACTTACGGTTATCATCTTGTATTATAATTTTCCAACCAATTAATTGAACTAATTTGAACATTAATCTAGAGTTAAATTTAATATCGATTTGGTCAAACTCAAACTAGTACAAATTAATAAAAACGGAGTTGCGAGATACCGAGACATGGTAATGACTACTAATTTACTAAACCAAGTCTCATCGATATTAGTTAAGTACTTAAATTATTCATGTAATGACTATATTTAACGTTAAACGGACTCGACTTAGATAAGTTTGAGTCGATATAATCCCAAATAAACTTGCTAAATCAAAGTGAAAACTAATACAATTCGCATTGAACTTATTTATAGAAATTAAATTACATATTGTACACATATTTCATTATTTTTTAAATTATTTATATATTTACAAATATTTCATTATTCTTTAAATTACATATATATTTACACGTTTTAGTATTCTTTAAATTGTATATTTTACCTTCATTTTCATGAACAAAATAATAACTTATTTTTTAATGTAAATTCTCTAAACGTATTCATTAAATTAAATTAAATTCTATTAATAATATCTTATAAAGTTATAATATAAAAATTTCAAGCTTTTATTTTTTTCCTCTTATTTGTTTAACAAAAATTAGGATTTTCATCTCTACTCTACTCTAGTAAAAATCAAAATTTTTGTCACAAATTACAATTAGTTTTTGGACGGAAAGTTCCCTCTCTTATTTTAGACTTTTAGATTTAGATTTAGTTGTCAAAAAAGGAACAAAAATAAAACAAAAAACCAAACCCTAAGTCTTTCTTTCTCGCTAGTTGGCTTGGCTCTGTGGTGCCGTTGCGCTTGGGTCCTTTCTTTGGTCTCTAGTAAACGGTCGTCTCCTCCACAACTGCACCATTTCTCCTTGGCTCTCTCTCTCTCTCTCTCTCTCTGCTCTCCGGCAACTTTAATATCCGTCATTGGTTTCAGCGTTGGTGATCTGGTTGTTTCCGGTCGATCGGCTTTATGATTGATTCAGCCAATTTACAAGGTCAGGTTTCCAAGGGTTTATCGATTTGAATGTTATGGTAATTTCATGTATTGACTGATTTATTGGTAATTTCCTTCAAATTGGCTAATGCTGATTTCATTTTGATGTATACTTGTACAACTTAATTTTGGTTTGATTTGTTCAGAGTCCGGTCCGGTTTGGATGAGTAAATAAGTGGGTGTTTTCTTAAATGCCGATTTAATTACTGGTCTTTGATTTGATTTAATTGGGTGTTTGTGTAAATTGTAATATGACTGGTAAATTTTCTATTAATGTCATCCTCGGATTTTGATGCCTTGTTGTTTTTCTAATGTTTATGTTATATTTAGTCGTAAACGGGTAGCATATTATGGATAGAGCCATTTCTTGTTATCTTAGCTATAAAATCTTGAATGTATGAGTATGACCAATTTTTGAATATTTTTGGTTTTTTATGGAGTAGAAAAAGATGCTCTTGACACAACTACTAATCTTAACTATTTTTAGAATTAATAGGTTTTGAGTGAAATTCCTTCAAAATTTTGCTTAGTGTCGGTGATATAATCTTAACTCGTTTTCACAATATTACGAGGCGTTGTATGGTATTTGGATTAGAGGGCATAAGGTTGTTTTGCCTAAAAACGAGGAGGATGCAAATGCCATTACATTGGCACTTGGATTTGAAATTGCATTTTGTAGCCAAGAAAGGTTTGATAGCAGAATTTGAAATTGCATTTTGTAGCTAAGAAATGTCTTTTCAAACCATCGGTTGGGTGAATTTGAAATTGTAAAATGCTATTAGATTGGCTCAGTCCGAGTGTTGTTATTGCTATTACTTTTGCATATAACAAGTCTCCTATAATTATATGTGGCTATTAGTTTTATGAACAAACTATATTGTTGCAATAACATTAATAATTTTGATTTTTATTTTTGTGAAACTTATTATTGCACAGTTCATATGGAGTTATGGAATTAGATGGTGAAGATGGTGGACGTTTCTTTGATATTGACTATGACAATCCAATTGATCTCCATATTGACTTGAACGAGGAGTCAAATAATCAAGGCAGCGTGCATACTTCCATAATTACCGATGTAGATGGACCTAGAAGTGTAGTATGGCTAGAGTATGTGGTAATACCTACATCCACATCTATAGATGGTAAGAAGCGAACAACTTGTAGACATTGCGAATCAAAGAATTTTTTAGCAGACTCAAAGTTTGGAACTAGCAACATGAAGAAGCATCTTGACAAGTGCAAACCATATCTAGAAGCAAAAGTTGCTCAAGAGGCTTCCGACCAATCTATCGGGTTTGATCAACAAGTTTATCATGAATTGGTATCTAAGGCAATCATAAGGCATGACTATAGTTTTTCATGGGTTGAGCACCAAGGAAATAGGGAAATTCATGCATATCCGAACAACAAAGTTGTAACTATAACTAGGAATACCGCAAAACCAGATTGTCCGAAATTACATGCTCATTTAAAAAGAAACTAAAAGATACTTTGCTTTCACTTCCGGGGCAAATTTCATTAACTTGTGATTTATGGACTCCTTGTCAAACCGGATATTTGTGTTGACTGCTCATTATGTGGATTCTAATTGGAAGTTGCATAGTAAAGTCTTGAATTTTCGTCACGTGGAACCACCTCATATATGCCCTATTTTGTGTGAGATTGTGTTTCATTTGCTGGTAGATTGGGGCATTGAGCATAAGGTCTTTTCATTAACTTTGGATAATGCATCTAGTAATGATAGAATGCAAGATGATTTGCAATTGAAACTTTTGGACAAGGGGTCTTTGTTGAGCACTCGGGAATATTTTCATGTTCGATGTGCAGCACATATTTTAAATCTTATTGTAAAAGATGGTTTGAAGGCAATTGACGATTGTGTGGTTAAGATTAGAGAAACCGTAAAGTATGTCAAAGGATCGGAGAGTAGGAAATTGCATTTTAAGGCTTGTGTGGAACGAGGTGAGATTAAGGAAACTAAAGCCTTATGGTTAGATGTTCCTACTAGATGGAATTCGACATACTTTATGCTTGATAGAGCACTTATCTATCGCAAAAGCTTTTAAGCACTTCTACCTCACTAATTTTTCTTATACGAGTTTTCCTTCGGATGATGAATAGGAAAGAGTTGAAAGAATTCATGAATTTCTTGATCCTTTTTGTGAAATTACTCGAAATGTTCTCCAGTAGTCGATATCGATGGCAAATTTGTACTTTGAAAATGTATGGAAGATAGATATATTCCTAAAAGAGCAATCGAAAAGTAGGGATGAAGTGATTAAACACATGGTGTGAAATATGAAGGCAAAGTTTGACAAGTATTGGAGTGAATATACTTTGTTGTTTTCTTTTGCTACACTTCTTGATCCCCGATGCAAAAAGTGCTTTTGAAATGTTGTTACAAAAAGTTGTATGGAAGTGAAGAAGTTGCAACTTTTAAGGTGAATTAAGTGATTGCTAAGTTAGAGGTTCTTCTTAGAGAGTCCACCAATTGTGCTAGTCCTTCATCTAATATGGCATCAACACTATCTTCAACCGATGTTTCCCAAAGTTTGAAATCTCCACCTTGCAAGCGAAGGTTCAACTATTTAGATGTATGTATTTTTTTATTTACCTTATACGTTAACATTATTTCTTTTAATTGATAATTGAAGATATAATTATGTTACTAATTGTAATTTTGTAGGATTTTGATAATGATGAATTTGATGGTGATTCTTACACCAATCAAAAGACAATGCTTGATAGATATTTGGAAGATCCTAAGATGGAGCGCAAAAGAGAGTTGAATGTTCTATGTTTTTGGAAAGAAAATTTTGAAAAGTATAAAGAACTCTCTCTTATGGCTAGTGATATATTGAGTGTGTCATTTACTACGGTTGTTGTAGAATCAACCTTTAGCATTGGTGGTAGGATTTTAAACAAATGGAAAAGCTCTTTAATTCCTGAAAATGTGGAAGCTTTGATAACTACTCGAAGTTGGTTGTATGGTTTTGATTATAAGTGTTTTGCTTTATTTTTCCTTCTATTTATATTTTTCCTAACTAATATGCTTTTGTCCCTATTTTTATTAACATATGATTTGTTGTTTGATGGTTTGAACTTTAGCCAATGATGAAAAGGAATTTACTGGCTCTTATGTGGATTGGATGAATGCTCGAGTAGCCTAAGACAGTACACTTCCTTCAAAATAATGATCGCTAATAAATTTAATATATAACTCTTACTATGATTCATGCTTTTTGTTTGAATTGATTTGCTATTGTTCATTTGTTCCTTTAATATTGCGAAGTTGCTAAGTTCACTATTTATATCTAATTTGATTTGTAATAAATTACAGGTTTTTGAAGCAAAGCGGGCCGTTTGCTTTGCTCCATTGATGCGAGATAAGAAGAATGAAGAAAAATGATCAATCTATTACACAACTAACTCTCTAAGTAGTAATCTTTTATATGTAAAAACTAATTACATACTATTATGAGCTTGTGTAATTTTTATTAGATAATCATTTTATTATGTTATATTCTAGTACTTTTGTATTGATTTGTTGTGTTGTGCGTGTTGCCGTTGGTGTTGTTTATGGAGATGACCGTGTTTGATTTGGTGTGTTGTGTGTATTGTCGTTGGTGTTGTTTATGGAGATGACCATGTTTGTCACCATCAGAAATGGGAATTGATATCTTATTTGATTTTGTAATTTTCAAAAGTCCTTAGTGTTGCACCAAAAATCATGTTCACAGGTGGCATCATTGCACTAGTTTAACCTAATCAACGCTTGCTCAAAATTTAGAACGAGTGATTATAATTTATAAGAATAATGTACAATAGAATATTATCAGGTCCACCACCATCCCTTGGTATGGATTTGCTTGAATAGGATTTGAGGTCGATCAAAATTGTTTGTACCATTACAAGCATAAAAGTCCATCCTGAGAGACTTACCAAAAAAATGTGGGTTGGGCCAAATTCAAATTCGGGTCGAGTTGGGTTCGGGTCACTTTTATTCGAGTTCGGGTCAAATTCGGGTTAAGGTCCGATTCGATTCGGGTCGTAATCGGGTCAATTATATTTCGGGTCGGTTTCGATTTCGGGTTTGGTCCTTTCGGTTCGGGTCCGAATCGGGTTCATTATATTTCGGGTCGGTTCGGTTCGCATAAGTTCATTTCGGTTTTCGGTCAAAATCGGTTCAACTGTTTTGGATGTCGGTTCGGTTTGGGTTTCGGGTTGTTCGGGTTGACCCATTTGGTTCGGGTCGGTTTGCCGAGTCTAGTGACAAGCAACAAAGCAATTTTAAAGATTTATTGCATGAACTTAAAAAAAAAAGAATAATATTACATTTTTCTCTGCTATTATTGCATGAAATTAAAAATAAATTTAAAAGGTTTTTATTTAAATTTAAAACGACACTACTATGATTGTCGCTTTTAGCATAAGTAACGTCTCGTATTATATTTTTTAAAGGTTCCTTTCTTTTATTGCAAGTAATTGTCTTATCAAATATTTTCAGTAATATCATAATTTTTATTTTTTAGCATATGATAGACATCATCAATGAAGTAATAATTAGTTCGGATGAAGATGATAAAAAGAATTTTATATCGTTTACCGCTTATAATAGCACAAGAAGAATTATCGCTAATTTGGATGATGAAAATTTTTTGGCATCATTTGGCAAAGAACTTTGGGAGTTTACCATAAAATATATGGGAAAACTTATATTCAAATCTTTGAATTTATGTGAGGAATTCTATAGAATGTATGCGAAATCAAAGGGTTTTGGAGTTCAACAACGAGAGGAAATGCAAGAGTAGAACAGATGTACATTCCACTTTCAAAATATTTAAATGTTCTCGCACAAGGTGAACGTGATCAAAAGCACCTAAAAAACCCCGATAAGAAAAGGAAGTCGAAAAAGTCGGCAAGATTTAATTGTCTAACTGAAATTCAATTCAAATGGATGAAAAATAGAGATCATTGGATTGTGACAAATTTTGTGCCTAAACATTCTCATCCGCTTGCAAAACCAAAGCATCTAATATACTTCAGGTTAGTTATAAATTTTAATTAGTTTTTAATATTTAGTTTTCTCACTTGTGCATATCCTATTCTGAAATCATATCATAACATATTTTTATTTTTTAAAAAATAGATCTCATAGAAAAATTTCAGATGAAGATAAAAAGGATATGGAACAAATGTACGATGCATGCATTTCCCTAAGTAATATTGTAAGGTCTATGACGAATCGAGCTAGATGTATTGATAAACTTCCATATTTAAAAGATGACGTTAAAAATCACATTTACAAGTATAGAAAAGAGCAATATAAAGATGGTGATGTATATGTTGCTTTTTATAGAGGAAAAAGCGAGTTGATCCTACATACTTTTTGAGATATACCGAGGATGTTAGAGAAATTATTTTGGTGTGATAAAGTATCTCATGTAGATTACAAAACTTTTAGGCATGTAATGGCATTTGATACAACCTATAAATGTAATGTATATGAATAAGCCACTTGTTGTACTCGTTGGTATCAACCACAATCGAAGACAAGTGACGTTTGATTGCGCTCTTATAGTACATGTGAAGTCAAATGGGGGCTCGACTTTGCAAGCAGTTTCATTAAGTGTGTTAACACATATTAAACTCCAAATGATTTTGAAGTTGGTTGGCAAGAACTCGTGACATTTCATTGTGTCCTACAAAAAAAAAAAAAGTGGGCAATAGATTTGCATAATGATAGGGAACAGAGGGCCGAAGCATATTTATGTGGATATTTCTTTGTAGGTATTTAGATAATTATTTGAGATTTTTTTCTATTATATATTTTTGAAGATTTTTAAAAATATTAATTATGCTAGCTATTTCAGGGATGAGGACTATGCAGAAAATTAAGGGTATGCATAGAACAATAACGACAACAATCGATCCACATATAAAGTTGTTCGGACTTTTTGAACGGCATGAGCAAGTAATTGCAAAACAAAGAAGATGAGATGGACATAATAATCATACAACAATTCATACATATCCCCTTATGAAGGGAGTGCTTTTGAACATTAAGTCATGTTGCAGAGGTATATACAAGAAATTGTTACTACCTTTTGTGCAAGGAGATAAGTTTTGTGTCATCCTATGTCGTAAAAAGCGAGAAACAAAAGATTGATGGCGCTAATGAACCTATTTACTATTGGTTGCAAGATGTTAATCATGATTAAATTTGGTTTATCATAATCAGACATGATGCACATGAAACGATGTATTGTTGTTGCATGAAGTTAGAATCGGTAGACTTTCGATGTCGTCACATATTTGCAATCATGAAATATACAAATATGAAAGAAATTCCAAGTAGATGTATTCTTTGACAATTGACTTTTTGGGCTCAAGAACACATTCATCTCAATGCGAGGCAACCTTGCACATGAAGAAGATGATTTATTTGATAGAAACAATAAAATAAAAGACCTACAGGTTATAATTTTGAAAGGGACACCAAAAGGAAAGAGGTTCGAGCTTGTAGCAAATGCGGCGACATAGGACATATGCGACTCATTTGTCCTAAAATTATCAATAGTAAATCTGCTGGTAAAAAACCAATGGAAGATTTTGACTTGAATGAAGTTTATACTACAAGTCCTAAAATACACAACCTGATTCTTGTGCCCAAGGTGATAATGAAACATTATTGCGTGAAAAGTTAGAGAAGCTAATGAGCCTTATGCATAATTCTTATGTCCAAGGTGAAATGTGAAAGGTAATATTGACTACTTAAATATTTACAATTTAAATAATATAATTCAATTCTAATAATTCGCCAAAATGAACCCAACTCACAAAATCAAACTTAGATCTCGGAACTTGAATGCCTAATCTCGAACAAAATAACTTCAATAAATTCGGAATAAATCAAACTAAAAATATTTCATCCCAAAAAGCAAACCAACACTCTGAATTTGAACAAGAATTTTAACAAATCATAAAAATTAATAATCTAAAAACTGAAATTTGAAGAAAGAAAATGAAAACCTAAAATTAAACTCGTTGCTTGGTACCTGTCATCGTGAGTCTCATTGATGTGGTTTCGGTGAGTGGAAAAGGTGGATACAAGCAAAGAATTCGGTGCCGATGAAGATGGGATTGCCGATTAAGATGAAATTCGTTGCTTGGGGGTGGGTGGCGAAGATTTCGGCCCCAACCCTGGTCATTGACGTTGGGTAGAGAAGGAAAGGGAAGAAAGCATGCGTTGAGAAGTAGAGCAGAGAGAAAGGGAAGAGAGGGGTTAGGTTAGTATAGTTTTTTAATTTGTATTAGAGCGAGAGAGAAAGGGAAGAGAGCAGAGAGAAAATATGTATGAGTAAAAAAAAAACAATATTGAAATTTAATAAAATTAATCAACTTTACTCTATAATTTTTATTTTTTTTCATTTTGTTTTGGTATAGTTACCCAATTTTATTGGTATAGTATCTACATGATGAAATTAACATGAAGGTAAAATGATGAAATTAAAATGTAATTAAATATTATAAAATATCACCATAAGGAGGTCTAAATGTTAAAATTAAAATAAACTAATCAAAATGTATCAGTATATTTTTTTTAGTGAGAATATCTTTTTTAACCTCTACCTTGTTAAACCCACTTGCCACTATTTTAGAAATGTATTCACTCCACTCACATTTTATTGTCCTGCATAAAGTAGGATTTACTAAATCACATGTCATCTAAGCCTTGAGGAATCTTCATTCCAACAATTAGAGACTTTTTAATATATTCATTATTAAGATCTATTTTTCTCTTACCATTTTCTTTGCTAGGATAGCCAAAGTCTTGACTAGAAAGTTTCATAAATGGTGAATTGGAAGGTTGTTAGGATATTTCTAGAAGTATATTATTTGTTTCTCTTTTATTAGGAGCGAAAATTGAATTATCATGTTTTTCATAATTATTTTCTCATAATTTATTTTTCAAGTTTTCATTTGTTACTCTAGCTTGATTAAAAGAATCACTACACATTGAATGTATAGTTGACATCATATTTTTAATAGTATCAAGTTTGGTATATATTTTTTCAAACTTTTTTGAGTAATTATTTTCAGTAATCATTCTTCTCATTAATTTACAAGGAAAAAAAACATAAAAGTTATGTCACATCTATAAATGAAAAAATAAGAAGTGGATTCAATTCAACATAAAATAACAAAGTTTAATACAATACTTAATTTTATTTAAACTCGAATAGTCAAATTTCAAAGTTCATAATCATGCTAATATTTTTTAATTAATTTTAAAATATAAAAGAATAATATTTCAAATAAAATTTTTCGAACTTACCTCATCAATCTTTTTTCACAAAGATCAATGCAATTATTCATTGAAAAATTCATATTATAAAATTTAGAAATTAAAGTTGATAAAAAATTTGTGGGACTATAGGTTCTACACTCAATAAATTTATATAAGTGAGACACTAATGTTTAAAAATAAATTTAAAGGATATTAATTGGGATATTATATCATGACTTTTGAGATATTATATGATAAAATAAAGTTAAGATAAATAAATCGAGATATTATTTGGAAAAGATAATATATGGGAATTAATTGAGATGTCATTCTCATAAATAATTACGTTAGGAAAAAAATAAAATTGCTATCAAATAAAGTAAATTGTTACTATAAAATTTTAAAAGAAATATTTCTCTATAAAATAGAATTTTAAAATGAAGGTACGAGTATATAAAACATAAATAATAAACAAATATCACAAACTCTATTGCATGCCTGCAACTTTGAACCCCAGACCTCAATGTGAACTTCCATCGCTTAACCACCAAAACATTACTCTTCTCTATTATATTTTCGAGTTCAACGCTATCTACGCCAACTTTCCGTAATCTAAAACAAAAAAATAAACCTTCACGACCCGCCGACAATTCGAACAAACGGACGCCATTGAAACCGGCGACCTGTCCTCTTGCTACCAACCCTCTATTTCGAGTCTCCTCTCTCCTCCATTTCTATTTAAGTATCTAACTAAACCTGTCGCCGGTCATGCCTGCAGGTTACTCGTCGGGAATAATAGCGTTTGAGTGAGTTTCAATTAATATCATCGGGGGAGGGGGGACGACCCTCTGTTTCAAGTTTCCTCTATCATCCACCTTTTTTCAAACACCCAAGAAATCCATCGTCGGACATGCTCGCCTGTAACTCATCGGTAACTCGCCAGGAATAATAGTGCTTAGCTATTTGGGGGAACGGGGTTCACTATTAAGGTTATTTCTTGGGAATAGAAACTTATTAAATTCCTGTACCAAACACCTCTATAATTAATTATCTTAATTATAATTTTTAAAAATTATTTTATTTTTAAAAGTTATTTTCTTAATTTAATAAAAATGAAAAATATGAATGGTTATGAATGATTTAATACACATGTACGGTTAAAATTGAATACAATTACGGTGATTATTGTGGTTGTAATACATTGACAACCACTATAATTTTTACTTTTAGTAAATATCTTAATATCTGTCTGTTTTCATATCTGCACAACTTCCATTTCAAGCTACATAACAAAAAAAAAAAAAAATCTAACTCATGATAGTTTTTTAGATATTACATGATATAGTATGGAGTTCTGTCCCCGCTTTAAACTGCAACTTAAACAAAAAAAATCAATCTCGAGTAAATTGTGAGCTTGTTTCAAATTGGTATGTAGTAGTTATTTTTTATTAAAAAGGGAAAGAGTAATTAAAAATATACAATGCTAGACTGCTAGGATGATATATTCACTAATACATCCCTCAATTTGTTGGGAAATAATTTATTGACCCACTCAACTTATTGATAATAATATTTACCCTCCTCGTCCGAATATTAATAAGTTTTTTATTTTAAATTTCAAAAAACAATGATCAATAGGTGAGGTTAATAAATTATTTTTAAAAAAGAGGTAAAGGTGAATATCTCCTACTAGTATTCAGTTAACGTTAAAAAGATATATGAGCTTAGGTCATTCAGTATCCAGTTGTTACATGAAAGATTTCTCCAAAAAATGAACAAAGATATCTATTTGTACACATTAGCTGCACCTAGGTGTGTGGCTTAGTGGCTGGTTTTGCACAGCAGGTGCCAATAGGGTCATCAAATGGAAGATAAATTAATAGCAACTGTCTGAGTGTCCAAGACCGACCCCGACTAATTTTTGTATGAGATAACCTTATGGATTATTTATGCGAGATTGATTTATTTGGATGTTAGGCTGTTGCGTGCTTCAGCCCTATTCTGCATGCTTATGTCTTGCAATGTTTTGAAGTTAGACCGTCTCAATTAAAATAGGATTTATCTATTTTATTAACATAGAAAGTAGTGTTCCTAAAGGCCCTTAGGTATAAGGTGACTTGTGTTAATAAAGATCATCGTTCACTTTTAACTTGTGAAAGGATTATGGAATGACAGAGCCAAACCTCTTAGTACACTTCTGCCTTTGAAATGTAAACTTCACCTTAGCTCCCTTTGACAATCACTCCTTTTATAGAGCTTTGCTGACTCCTTGACTCACACCAAGCCTAATTTGGGCTACATTTGTTTTTGGATGGTAAGTACAAAAACATTAAATAGCCCTTCTCAAGGTTTCTACCTATGCTATCATCATTAAGAATACATGAAAACTCTTGCGAAAGAGAGGATGTAAAGGTAACTCTAAATCTTATAACAAATCCTAATTTGGCAACACAATCGGTTGTTATATTACCCTCTCTGAAAACATGATTAATTAAATAACACGAGAACATTGTAAGCATAATTTGTATATCATGAACCAAGGATTAGATCCTCTACGGGGTGTGAATGGTACCTTGAACCACTTGAATAACGAACTTATTATCACCTTCAACTTGTATGTGTGTGAAGTCTGTCTCTAGTGCTACTTTAATACCATCCCACATAACGATAGCTTTAGACACAAGTATTGGTGCATTATACATGAATTGAGTACTTGCTTGAATGAGACATCTGTTCCAATCGCGTAAAACATAACATGTTGCTGCTCCTGTCAAAGAAAATGTGTCGTCGAAATTGATTTTGATGAAGCCGTATGGAGGAGAAGTCCACCTTACTAAACAGGTGGGGTTGGATATGAGAACAAGACAAAATAACGAGGACGATGATATGTGGTGAGAAGAATAGGTATGCTCGCTGCCACTTTGCACAATTACGTTTTTCCCGGATGAGTGAACCCATGAGTTTGGGTACATCATTCTGGAAAACAATGTCATTACGAGACTTCCGGATGCTCTACAAAAGTACAACAATGCTGGAAATATTAGCCCCTCAACCAACAAAAATGTTATGAAGGGAATCTTTAATCGTAATATGAGGGTTAGAGAAGGGATGTTGACGAATCCAACCATGTTAGAGCTATATCCCACACTTGATTTACAAAGGGACAAGTTGTAACGAGTGTTCCGTATCTTCAATTTGTGACAAACAAACTGGACAAATAGGATCTAGTTGAATGCCATGATGCAATAAGTTGCTTCTAGTCGGTAATGAATTATGACATACTTGCCATAAGAATATTTTAATCTTAGACATAACATTCAAATTCCAAATCCAATTAAACTGTCACACTTGGTTGATCCAGTTTAAGGTTATCATGAGCTTTTCAAGTAACGATTTAGTAGAAAATTACCATGCTCAGTAAGTCCCCAGTAAAACTTATCCTCCATCTCGAAAGGGGGATGAGAACAGTTAGAACATAAAGGGTAACATCCTCGGAAAAACTCGCAAAAGCTTAGTATCATCCCAATTTTTATTAGAAGTGAAAAATTCACAAACCTTAATTTGAGGATCGATTTGAGTTGAAAGGTCTACTTTTAGCCAATAAGCCAAACTAGATTCATGACACCAAGCATCGGTCTAAAAATTAATATTTTTTCCATTCCCTAGCCACCATCTCATGCCTTGACGAATAAATTTACGGTTATGTAACATACATTTCCAGAATTAGCATGTTTTCGCTTATAAGTAAAAAACGCATCTACAAAACCATACTTTACTCTCTTCTATTTAACCGAGAAATTATTTAGATTAATGAGAAATTTCCAACAAAGTTTGGCCATAAAGATTGTATTGACCGCATCTGCGTTGCGCAGGCCCAAACCACTATCTTTTTTGGTTGACAAATTTTATCCCAAGCAATTAGGGAAAGTCCTTTTTCCATATTGGATTTTTTCAAAAGAAGTCTCAATTAACTCGATCTAGATTTTGAGAAAACACTATAAGATATGAGTCGGTGGGGACTCAAGATTCGATTGAAGAAGAACAACCTTACCAGACTTTGGAAACATAGGTAGCCTTCCAATTAGCTAACTTGGATTCTGCTCTTTTGAGTAGATTCTAGAATAAATCAAATGTTGAACGACCCTAAAAGATTGAACATCCCAAATATTTTCCTAAAGATGAGTCTGTAGGAGATGTTAAAAATCCCCGAAACGCGCTATTTATCCAAATTAGGAGTATTCTTCGAAAAACGATATTGAATTTATGAAAATTCACTAACTGGTTATATTGTTGGCGAAGGAATCCAAGATAGATTTTAGATTGAAAGCATCCCGAGTGGTCGCTTTGCAAAATAAAATACTATTGGCAGCAAAAAGTAAATAAGTGATTGTCTCGACTTTTGGAGCTATCTTAATCCCAATACCGATTTAAGAACCAAAGATGCCCGAGGAAGTTGTTGAGCCAAAACATCCATACAAATGATAAAAATATATAGAGACAGATGGTAGCTTATACTAGTCCACGAGTAGGTTTGAAAATACTACACGATTCATTATTAAGAATAATAGAATAAGAAACAGTAGTTACACACTCTTTAATCCATTTAATCCACGTTATATGACAGCCCATGTTATGTAGACAATGGAATAAAAAATCCCACTCAAGTCTATCATATGCTTTTTCCATATCGAGCTTAATTGCAACGTAACCTTTTTTACTTTTAGTGAAATAGAACTTATTTATTATTTCATGTGCAAGAAAAATGTTATCATGAATAGCCCTATGAGAGACAAAAGCACTTTGGGTCGGTTGGATAATACATTCTAAAACTGGACGTATTCTATTAACCATGATTTAAGTTATGATCTTATCAAACGTGTTGCACAAGCTAATTGGATGTAAATGACAAGTTTTTTTTAGTTATTCACTTTTGGGATCAAAGCAATCAACAAATGATTGAATTTCTTTAGCAATTTACTATAAATGAAAAAATCCTGTATTGCAATACAAAGTTGGTTTTTAAGAATATGCCAATACTTCGGAAAAATGAGGCTCCAAAACCATTGGGGCTCGGAGTTTTATATGGATTCATTTGTAATAGTGCAGTATGGACCTCATCTTCCATAATAGGTTTAATGAGATTCAAATTTTCCTCATCAATGACTTTATTTAATGAAAAGGCTTGGTTCAAAGTTTTTGAAATACTATGCTTAGAGGTAAGTCTACGTGAAAAATCCAAAATGAACTTTTGTTAGTCCTCGTGGACTCTTCTAGCAAAATACCAACATCATCTTTGATTCTAACGATATTAGAGTGTCGTTTTTGTCGGTGCTGTTTGATGGAAAAAATGAGAATTTTGATCCCCATCAACCAACCAATTTTTTCGCACAAAAGTCCTCCAATAACGTTGATTGAAAAGCATTAATTTTTCTCTTTGTTTAATCAAACGAGTATGCCAATGATTTAAACGAAAATTGTCAGGATCATCCAAAAGAAGATCTTCAACATATCGTAATTTTAAAGTATTTTTCTCAAATTGCAACAAATAGTTAGCACGGTTAGTGAATCTCTAAGATTTCAAGTCATGTTTGATGACTTTAATCAGTGGGTGACACGGTACATAGGTGAGCCTATGACATGAGTATCCCATTTCTTTTTAACGATTTCAAGAATTGAATAGTAATTAGCCTAATTTGGTTGAAATTGAAAAATAGGTTTTTTCCAAGCATTATGCAATGGATGAGTATTAAAAAAGTATAGTTGTGATCGGAACATGTGAAAGGGCCATAAAAGACTACTGACTTGGGATACAAAGTTACAATCATTCATTCCATAACTCTATCAAATTTTTCATAAATGAAGTGTCCATGTATACACGATTTCCACGAATATGGTCTCCCTTGGATTGGGATAGAATGGGGCGATATTATTCGTAAAAATATTGGTAATATATGACATTGAGACTAGGTGGGGATCCACCCTTTTTGTCTATCACATCTTCTAGTTCATTGAAATCCCCAATGAGACACCAAGGAGTGTCAATTACAAAAGTTCAAATCTAATAAGTGTAGCCAAAAGTTGTCTTTTCTAGGGATTTTAGCAGGTGCATAAACTCCCAAAAGAGCGCTTAATTTCCGGGAGGAAACATAAAATATAAGCATATGAATGATGTGATGTTCTTTAAGTAGAACATTAGCCATAATATTTTTTATTATTCCATAAAACCCATGTACCACCCGAGTGATTAATTGGGTTAACATAGTCAGAACAATCGAATCCTAAAAAGGCAGGAGGCATTTGGTGGATGTCTCCGAAACCATTGTTTCAATAAGAAATAACAAATTCAGTCAATGAATTCTAGAAATCATTCTAATTCTTCATGAATTTGGTGTTTTTTAACACCTCGCACATTCCAGGCTAATATTACCATTTTATTATACATACAATAGGTAAAGTCTTACCCAACTCTACCCGATGAAATACCCAAAATATTTTGAAATCAAATGATGAAAACCGGCAAGATCCAAACCTCCCTAAAAGGGAGTAGAGCCGAAGTCATAAAAATACATTTGACCAAGGTATGAAAGAGAACATGCCAACAAAATATACAGAGAATAAACAAATTGGATAGTCCAACTGAAGCAAGTCCTTAAGTAACAAAGAGGGAGCAAGAACTGATCTAACCATAAAGTCCGACATTCCAAAAAGATAGTCAATATCCATCTTTAGGATGATATCAAAGTCCAAAAGGGCACAATTGATAAAATTGTGTTAATCCAAATTACAACGAGATAGATTTAAGTATAAAAATATGGTCCATATGAGCAAAAAGCTCATAAAAGTAATAAGTCGAGAAACAAGTCGAGTCGGAACTTCCTTTGAAAGAAGTTGAGCCAAAAATGTTCCAAAGATAATAAATAAATTACACTAACGTTCAAGAAAGAATATACAAAAAAATAATAAAGAGTTGAGTTCCAAACTGAAACTCAAGAAATACAATAAGCCACCAAAAACACAAACGGCTGAGATCAAGTTGTTGGAACTTCACACCGCCAACAATAAAACAACCCCTAAAAGAATACGAAGAAGCTTTGACGGAAGTAATTATGTCACTGTTAAATGAATTTGACCGTGACAAACAAAGAAAAATTATAACGAGCAAACAAAGACACTCAGGAACAAGCCAAAAAACATGTATTCTCATTGCTAGTAAGAATTCCAATCCCACCAAAAGAGGATAGCAAATGCAGACTAGTCCAAAAACACTAAGTAATAGACATGGAGAGAACCCACCCAACCAAAAGGTGCTAGTTAAAGAATTTCCATACCAGGCGAAAAAGACATTAAAAAATTCTATATCAAGTGCTAAATATCCTAATGGTTGACTATACCATAAGCAATGACTAATAATTTCACAAAAAATGAAACCACAGTTTTTGAAAACAACTAATAACATGAGACTTCCAAATCATAATATTCTTAGTTCGAGCAAGGTTCTCACAATAGTCACACACTAACAAGCCCAACAAAAAACCATGGAGGTATGCTAACCGTACTTGACGATAAAAAATAGGACAATGAAACTTAATCCGACAATTTCACACCTTATTTCACAATACTTGCCTAAACATAATTCTCATAAATACTTCCACGGAAAGCAATAAAAAGCTGAAAGTTAATCCGTAAAAAACCTCTTCCACTTGGAGGGAAAATGGTTGAAACATGAGTAAAAGTAACTCGCATCACCAATCTCCTCGAAATACGCAGAACAATAATAAAACCCAAATGTACGGAATAAATTTCCCGAGCATGCCCATTATAATGTTCAACATAGGGATTGACATAAAAAATAAACATTAAGCCTAAATAAAAAAAATCATTTGGAGAAACCGGAACAAACAAAAATATATACTTTCAAGGATCAAACATAATGACCAGCTACAACAATTGTTCAATTAGAATGTTACATAGGTCACCGATGAATGTAAAGATTATTCCATCCCATCCATTTAGCCACCTTGCGGATGTAATTTGATAACGATTCAGCCACAAATTCATACATAAGAATTGATAGAGAATTGGCAAAGCAAAGAAAGCAAGAAAGGAAGAGAAATTAAAGAGTAAGTAACATAATTCATACCTCTGTGGATGCCAAAACAACCGGAATATGGAGATAATTACCAAGCAAGATCCCAAAGATATAGTTCGAAGCACGTCGGAAGCTAAAACTCTCTGTTTCGACCAACTTTGAGCGAAAGGGCGGTTTCCAAGCCCACGGTCGAATCCGATTAGGAAGAAGAAGACTAGGAAGATGGACTCGAACAGATTGGAAACGCATACCACAAAGAAAACTAGTAGTAGTTCCATCCCATCCATTTAGCCACCTTGTAGATGTAAAGTTGCCATCCCATCCACTTAGCCACCTTGCAGATGTAAAATGTCGATCTTGGAGCTTAGATCTTGACGTTCAACAAAATAGGTACACACAAACAAAGGCAATAGGACCTGAAAAAGATTGAACCTAAATGAAAGAAAATAAAGGTACTAGTTTGGCAGCGAAATTAAGCATGGAATAATTGAAAAATTGTGACAAACCTTGCTAACGCATATAGATGATTGGAGAAAAGACAACGAACAGATCGAGACAATAGCAACAAAATGAGAAGGTTGTAGAAACGGTGGAACTCGAGATTTGGTTGCTAGGGATCATCTTGAGCTTAAGGGGTTGCAATGAAATAAGAGAAATGAGATTTCTCTTTCTACTCTTTAGTGGGACATTCTCTCTCTAGAGATTTCCGAGTTTCCCTTAGCAAAGGAAGAAGCTTGTAGCATACAAGCCAAATTTGGACTACATGGTTCAAACTCTGGGTCAATACATGGAAGTAGCTCTTATTCTTCATTATCAAGCCATTCAACACACTCGTACATATCTTACGGACACAATAGGTCAATACATGCAACTCTGCTCTTATTTTTCGTTATCGAGATCTTCAAGACACTTGTACATTTCTTCTAGACATAGCAGGTCAAGGTGTCTTGTTCAAGCCTACTCCACTTAAATTGGGCAGTTTGTCCCACTTATAGGTCTATTATGGATTATATCATCCTCCTATAGCTATATATAACCTACTCTTATCTATTGAAAGCCCGAGAAATGGGAAGCTGTGTCAAGGTCTTCATAAAACACTAAATATTGCGCACTCGCTCACACAGACTTCCAAGATCACTTGATTAGTTAGGCTTATTGAAGAACTGGCCTCTCTTCTGTCAAGCATATGCAACTTCTTTGCGACAATGTTTGAACCAATGGAACACATTAAAATCCATTGTCATTTCACCGGTGAAAACCTCTTTGGCAGTATGTCGACATATCTATTGAGTAGTTGATGTCCTTACTAAATTCTTCCTCTTTATAGGATATCATTAGTTGCTAGCCAAGCAGGACATGTGGTGAATTTTCCCCATTCCAACTTTTGTGGTTTATTTTCCTTTTTGCGGTTAGGGGACCCAATTCTTATGTTATGAACCTAGGGGCACATTTGGTTGGATGTAATCAAAGTGGTAATTTAATTAAATTGGTAATGGTCATTACATTACCATGTTTGGTTACAATTTTATAATGCAATCAAAATTGCATTGTAATCACATTAACTTCTACCTATGCAATTACAATTACAATTATTTACACATTCACTAAACAATCATGATTACATCCATTCTTGTGATCAAAGTTTAATTTACTTGCAATAATTGTCGCTCTCTCTCTCTCTCTCTCTCTCTCTCCCTCTTTCACTATTCCATATCCTTTTTCTCTCTCCTCCTTGGTAAGCAAAAAATTCATCCATTTGAGAAGAAACTTGATTTTCTTTCTTCTATTATCTTAATATATAATATGATCGGTTGGTCATTAAGAGAAAAATTCAAATTCAACATTTTAGATTCAAAATTTAACTATTCAATTCAAAAGATAAAAGAAGCTTAAATTAAAATTTTTAGATCAAGATTTTTTTACTTGTTAACATTTATCTTTAGTTCAACAAATAATTATCACCGATAAAATCATTTCGATAGGTATTTTTTATCAATGAAAAAAATTCAAAACTTAATTATATAATATAAGAGATTAAAAGAAGCTCAAATATAAATTTAGAGTTTATAATTTTTTTATTTGGATAATATTTATCTTCACTACGACAAACATTTATCGCCACTAAAATAATTCGGTTGATCTTTTTTGCCAACAAAAAAATTTAAAATTAGAAAATATGATAGAAAAGATTAAAAAATCTCAAATATGATTTTAAATTTAAAATGTTTTCATGTGGCTAATATTTGTCTCTATTATGATATTTATTGTCATTAGAATAATATAATTGATATTTGTCACAAAAAAAAAATAAAACTTGATTATTCGATAGAAAATATTTGAAAAAGCTCAAATCTAAATTTATACCTCAAATTTTTATTTAGATAACATTTATCTCCACTATAATAATTTAATTACTATTTTCCATTAAAATACATTACCTTTGTGATTACATTACACCTTTTATATAACCAAACATGGCAATGTAATTATTGTCTCGTTACATTGCATACCTAATTACATTACATAATTGATTAATTACACTCTTATTGCATTACATCCAACCAAACGCCATATAGGTCCATATTACAATATGCATGAGATTCACTTTGATGTTAAACATTTTTTTCTATTTTGATAATTGAATGTGTTAAAAGTGTTGGTTTGCAGCAAAAATTGTCTTCTTAAATCTATTCACAAGGTTGAAGCCAACAAAAGCTATTAATGCAAGGTTATGATCAATGCTTTGTGCCCTTGCTTCTCCTTTCATTTTTGTTTCTTTTTCATATTTGGTCTAATTCTATCCAGTCCAGATTCAATCTGTTTTTTTTCCTGATCTTGTTAGGGTCTAGCCCGTCTCTTATGTTGAGAGAATCGGCTCGGTGATCGACCCGTTTAGTTAAGTGGGTCGATGGTTCAATCATTTAACTCGGATTAAACCGGTTGACTCGGTTGATGGTTGAACCGGGTTAAACCGGTCAAACTCGATATATATATTTGAGAAAAAACAAAGTGAGCTCAACCCATATTATAAAAACAATTATGAGCCTTTTTAAAAAGCCCATTCAACTACTAGTATATTTAGCCTTTTTATATTTTGAAAAAGAAAAACCCTAATTTCTTGCTAATACATAAATACATTAATAAAGGTGATAGAATAAATAAATACATACATAAATAGTTAAAACCCTAATTAACCTCTCATTCCTTCCCTCCTCCCGCCCCCTCCCTCTTCCGACTTGAGCAGCTGCCTATCACCACCCCTTCACCTCCATCTTATACCTCTTTCATCAGCCCTCCCTTCACCTATCTCATTTCTCTCTCATCAACCCCCTCAATCCCCATCTCTCTTTCTACATCACCACCCGATGCTTCGCTCGGCTCGCAAAGAAAAAAGTAAGTCTCTGTCATCTACCTGTACATACATTCAAGCATAAACAAAATGTAATAGAGCCCTTCTCTTAATTTGGTTGGGTCCAGAGTCCACTTCTCTTTTATTCAGTCTTCGGTCCAATCTGGTCCAATCGAGGTTTGGAGCGATGGACACCACTAGCTTGTATATATTTGAGCTTCGATTATATTTAAGCTTCAATTGCGGCATCTACCTGTACATACATTTAAGCATAAACAAAATAAGCTCATCAACTCCTCTCCTCCCTTCTTATTTGCTCGGTCGCCTCTCCGATCCAATCAACAGCTGTTGGATCATGTCATAAACTACCGACATCGATCCACTCAAAATGCAACATTGATATCGTCGGAATACAAAACTGAATTACTCAAGCATTGGCAAGAACAAGAATAATGGCACGTTTCACATATTAGACGGCTTCAACAATACAATACATTGCATCTGTTCTCTAAGGGTTCAAAAACTAATTTTACACCTATTAATATAAAAAAAAGGTCAGAATATTCAAAAATCCTAAATTAGATGGAAAATTACTCGCTGCGTTTATATACCGGCACTTGAATACAATATAGTATGACAAAACCCCTTTCTCCCCTGCCAAGAACCTATGTGTCCATTGATAAGTGCAATTATAACAGGTGAATTAGGATTAGCAAGTCAACTTATGGGGTGATTCAATGTCTGTCGCAAAAGGACGACACGATTCCAAGTCGGCTTTCCTCAAATTACAATATGAAATGTTACTTTCAAAACGTCGTATGGTGGAAATGTAACTATTGCGTTCGATTTAGAGTCTCTCTTCAAAAGTATCAGCGCTGAATGACAATCAAAATCAGTGACTACTTCCTTCGCTTATACCTACATTGAAATTGGAAAGACTCAAAAAAGATTTACAACAGACAATTTGAACCTTAATCGAGTGAAGACATATGTCTGAAGAAACAAAGTTTTTAGTTGTTCAAAACCAGTCCACATGGATTATGTCAAACACATTGACCTTAAGCGACTCTCTCTATTTCATTTATAGCAAGGAATCACTGAGTTAACCTTCACATTATGGGTTAAGACAACGATGGATAAATCAAATTACATGCCATGCCAGTATGACATCTAGTGAACATCATAAATTCAAGGGCAAATATAAGCACACAGTAGTGGAGCTAACATCATCAATTCCTTTTGCCTTTTTCTTTCATTTTTTTCGAAGGGGGTTGAGATTAGGATCCTCGGCAATCCTAGGGGGATTGGAATCTTGCAATCCACCCATACAATCCAATGGTTGACATTCCAAGCTATCAAAGTGTTAAAATTATTTCACCACTTAGTAAAAAAATTGGCAAAGAAGTCTCAATATTTGCAATAATTATTTGCAAGATTGCATCCCCCAGCCCACCCCAAAAAAAAAAAACTCCAGAGGATTCTAGTCTAAGGGCATTGATGGAAAGCTAACAGGAACCTGCCATAGCTAAGACCGGGCCTAATTGTATGATGTCCGGATTCGGATGTCCGATTGTCCGCATTTATGATCTAGACTTTTGCACTGATTCATAACGAGATGCATTTTATTTGAAGAGATTCAACTTCCACGAACAAATTTGATTACAACAACCCATAACCCAAAAGATAGACCATTTCTAAATGATCACTGAAAATTGATCCAAACCAATACAAAATGGAGCAATTACCTACAACAATTACAACACTTGATCATTATCTCGATACAAATTTTCTGGAGTCATCAAATATTTCATCAACTTGTCATATAAGAATTACTTGCTGGCCTTATCTAATATTTCTATGATGGAGTTTAGATAGATTGAGTGTCTAGAGCAGCTTTTGTTGGGTTGTGTTCCAAATTTCAGCCTGGGTGATTTCCGGCGATCGACGGGGCTACCCGTTGGCGTAAATCCTGCAGAGCATCATGTTTCTCTTCAGGAATTCAATGCTGATTTATGGTTATTCAAGTCCGATTGGTTATCAAATGTTTCAGCATTGTTTGGGTGTTTATTGCTGAACATTTACATGGGATCTATGAAGAGTTACATTCATCCAAAGCATGCCAAAGATCACCCTTCCATCCACCATTCAAGCCTACAAATACGGTGGTTTCTCAACCTTGTTGAGTGTGGCTCTGTACCCACCTTATGGCGTTTGAAGTATTTCATTACCAATCTATGCCTCCATTCATGTCTATTGCACATTTTATTGAGAGTTAGTTTGAGAGAAATTGTGAGAGAACTTGTATTCTCATTGTTTTTAGAGCTAGCCGTTTGAGGTTTGTTCTCACTTTATGAGTGATCTTGTTGGGAATATAGTCCTTAAAGATCATTGTACTCTCAATTTTATCATAGGGGATTTTATGCCACTGTCGCGTGTGGTTTTCTCCCATTTTGGGTTTCCATGTAAAAATCTTGGTGTCCATTTTGATTTGATCTTGCCTAATACTTCTCTAATGTCTACATCCTTCCCTTTATCTTCCGCTTACTACACTCCAATTCAAATTATATTATTTTTCCTCACAGTTATTGTGAATCCATGATTAAGCCTCAAGAATGAGGAGGAGAGAGAGAGAAGGACTCAATTTGTATTATTGTATATGTGTTATTTGTACAGTAGCTGAAATATATTATATATATATAAAGCCTTCTCTAACAAACTAAACCAACTAATAAAATATCCCACTTGGAGCTTGAGTAGTACAAATTGATTTTGTATTCTTCACAGCCCCCTTCAAGTTAGAACTTGTGGAGTATCAACAAGTCATAACTTGGAGGTTATGGCTTGATGGTGTGGTGAAGGCAAAGCCTTGGTCATGATATCCGCAAGTTGTGATTTGGACGGCACATGAACAGTTTGAAGAAAACCATCTTTAAGCTTGTCTCTCACATAGTGACAATCAACATCTAAGTGCTTGGTTCTATTATGAACATAGGATTTGCTACAATGTATTGAGCTGCCTTGTATTCACAAGCTAAAGAGACTGGATAAGCAATAGGGACATTGAGATCTCTTAAAAGACCAACAATCCGAGACCAACTCACTAGTGGCGGTGGACATGGATCTATACTCGGATTCTGCGAGAAGATTTAGAAGTAGTCTTTTGTTTCTTGGCCTTCCAAGACACCAAAGATGAACCCAAGAAAACACAATAACTTGAAACAGACTTCCTGTTAAAAGTACAACCACCCTAATTTGCATCACAATATCCAACCACAACGAGATGTAGAAGTAGTTGAATAAAAAGGCCTCTATTAATTGTGCCTTTTAAGTATCTCAACACATGAAGTGCAGCCTCCATGTGAGGGCCTTGGGTACACTGAAGAACTAACTCAAGTGTTGTACATCAAATGTAATGTTAAGTCTAGTTAAATTCAGGTATAATAATCTACCAACCAACCTCCTGTATTGTTCTGCGTGTTCCAAAATTTCACCGAGCATCCGTGGATAAATGAAGGCCTATAGGAAGGGAAGCAGCTACGGGTTTCTAGCGAGAATGTCCATAATGTAGTTTCTCCGATTCAAAAGTATGCCTGAATCGACCTTGCAATTTCAACTCCTAGGAAATACCTAACAACACCCAAGTCTTTAATGGTAAATGCCTTATGCAAGGTTTGTTTAACCATTTCTATGCCCTGTGGATCGCTGCCCATGAGAAGCATATCATCCACATACACCAAGGCAATAAGGAACTTGCCATCTTGCTTTCTAGTGAACAAGGAGTAGTCTTGCTTTGACTGTATAAAGCCTACGCTAAGAAGAAACTTGGTTAACTCCAAATTCCATTGTCGAAAAGCTTGTTTAAGCCCATAAAGGGACTTCTTCAATTTACAAACCTGTCCGGGAGGAACAGAATGCCCTTTTGGTGGAAGAATATAAACTTCCTCTTCCAAATGCCCATGAAGAAAGACATTATTGACATCAAGTTGTTGGAGAGGCCGAGTTATACATAGCCGACAAAGCCGGTAGAACCCTCACAGTAGGTAATTTGGCCACGGGAGAAAAGGTATGTTTGTAATCTTTGTCCTTTTCTTGTGTAAAGCCTCTAACAACAAACCTAGCCTTGTATTTATCAATCATTCCATCAGGTTTAAACTTGGCCTTGTAATGCCATTTAGAACCAATGGCCTTTTTGGAGGGAGGTAAGTCCGTAATTTCCCAAGTATCATTTGCCTCAAGAGCAGCTAACTCCTTTTGCATAGCATCTTCCTAATTAGGATCACCCTTGGCTTGCTCATAACTAGCGAGGTTCGGGGATAGATAAGACATTATACAATGAAGCGAGTATAGGAAGAATGCAAATGTACAAAATCTGTAGGCCTAAAGACAGAGTGCTTGGATAACGAGCATGAACATACTCATTCATCCAAACAGGGGGTCTCCTATTTCTTTGAGAATGTCCGAGAGGAGCCGACCTGGGACAGGGCTCACCTTCGGTAGAGAGTACACTAGTACCTCTATTGTCGGACAGAGTTTGTGAAGGAACGTTATCCTCAGGTACAAGAACAGGATGACCAGGAAAAAGGAGACCTCGGAAGAACCAGAACCAGAACCAGAAATAGATAATTGAGTGTGATAAGGTAGAACATTTTAGAAAAACTTGATGTCTCTACTAACAAAGATAGTGCGAGAATCCAAATCATACAACCTGTAACCCTTTTGGTAAGGAGGATAGCCAATGACTATGCATCTTCTCCCTTTCTTGGAAAATTTGTCAGTAACACTCTTGTCAAGACAATAGCAAATACTCCCTATAACCCTCAAGTTAGAGTAATTAGGAGGTTCACCAAAAAGTTTCTCAAAAGGTGTTGTCCAATGAAGCAAAGCAACAGGCAGCTTATTAATAATGTGAGTTGCAGCCGGAAGACAGGAACCCCAAAACTTAAGAGGCAAATTAGCATGAATTCTAATAGCCCTGGCTATCTCTACAAGATGCCTATGTTTTCTCTCAACCTTCCCATTCTGTTGAAGAGTTTTAGGAATGCTCCTTTGATGGATAATGCCTTTTTCACCAAAAAATATTTTGCGAGTGGGTTTGAATAAACTCGAACCATTATCACTCCTAATGGTCTTGACACGAGCATGAAACTGAGTCTCAACATATGCAACAAAGTATTTAATATGTGCCACAACCTGCATCTTATTTTGGAGCAAAAAGTCCAAGTAGAGCGAGTGCAATCATCAAGTACGAGTCAAGAAATAGTGAGAATCACTTATGTCCGCAGCTCTATAAGGACCCCATAGATCCATATGTACTAAGTCAAAAGGCTTATTGGCAATGGACTCACTTCTAGGAAAAGGTAATTGGTGTATCTTAGACATGAGACAAGTATCACAATGTAAAACACCTACACTATGATCCTTACAGTCATCTATGTGCTTCAATTTAGACATAGAGCAATGTCCTAATCGAGCATGTAAAAGAAGCACATCAGCGGAAACACCAACATTATTACAGGGCATGGAAACATCTTTAGATTGAACAAAAACACATGTACTAACATTAGCAGAATCTCCAAGAACTGAACACAGCTTGAATAAACCAGCCACCCTATGTCCTTCCGCAACAATGACCTTAGTAATAAGGTCCTGAAAGACACACTCGAGTCTTAGTAAACCGAGTGGATAGATTTGAGGTGTCAAGCAATTTCCCAACAGATAACAATTTGAACTTAAATTCAGGCACATATAACATTAATTTAAGAACCACTCTAAGACATATAACCATGTCACCTATCTCGAAATACTTCCTTAGAAGTACCATCGAGCAAGCCGACAATAAGAGGCCGAGACAACATCCTTTTTCGAACTAACAAATCCAAATGAGGTGTCATATGATTAGAAGCACCAGTATCCACTATCCATTCATTTTTTCCAAAAAATTCAGCCAAGTGAGTAGTGCGGGATGTAGAAGAGGTAAAGAACGCCTTACCGAGCAAAGTTAACATGAATTGGAGTAACAGGAGAACCAATATTTTTGGCCTGTAATGCCTTGAGAACCTCCCGACAAACAGCTTGCATTAGATCGGAAGATAAGCCTCCAGATTGAGAACTACATTCTCCACCGGACGTAAGAGAATCAGTCACAATAGAATCTCTAGCAACTTGAGCGAGCAATAAGTTGTCCAGTTTGCTTGTTCTTGTGGCCTTTGTACTAGTCCGGATAACCATGAATCTTGAAACATTGATACATGGTATGTCCCTTGGTTTTACAATGATCACGGAACCTCTCGACTTAATTTTCTTCATATCCTTCTTGGAAGGAAAAGATTTACCTCCTGAAATTCCTTTGGTAGCCATAAAGGCTTCTACATCGGGCTTAACATTCACCATATTAGTGATTTGTTTCTGCTTCTCAATTTGCTTGCAAAATATAATACGCTTGACTCATTGTAGGAAGAGGATCCATGGATAGAATCTGTCCTCGAGTATGATCAAAATCACCATTGAGGCCCATAAGGAATTGGAGCAATTGATTTCGGACTCCAACTCTTGGATACGCTTGAGTAAATCACATTTGCAAGCCTTTATAGCACCACATGTGCATTGCGGCGTCGGCTCAACAGATTGCAGCTCATCACATAGTCGTTTCATTTTAGAGAAATAAGAACGATTGAATTAGTCTCTTGAGACATATTGCTGATTTCTCTCCTCAATTGATAAATCGAGTGGTCCATTTGCATGCCCAAAATGCTCGGAAATCTCTTCCCATATATCCGTGGCTGATTCAATGTACATGAATGCATCAGCAATTTCTAGAATCGTAGAGTTTAAAATCCAGACAAATCACCATATTATCACATCGAGTCCACTTCATGAAATCCGGTGACGAAGCATTAGGCCTTGCACAAGAACCATCGATGAACCATAACTTGGTTTTGGTTCCAATTGCTTGCCTAGCCGCACGACGCCAAATCACATAGTTATTATCGTCATATTGCTTGATCTGTGAGTTGCATTCCAGGATGATCCGAACTTGAAAAATAGAGTGGATCATCATATGACTCGCTGAATTGAAGAATTTGTATTCTTCACGGTTATAACACAAAAAGAGAAAGAGAACCAACAGGTTGTTAGATCCTCTCGCTTCGAGCACATGTCAAATCTTCTCTTTATTCCTCACTGCACCTCCCAACATAGAGCGGGAGAGTGAGAAGGGCGGAGGTGTAATCTGGATTTTCTTGCCATTGATTACTTAAGAGGGAAAAGGGGGAGGTCATTGTGGGTGGTCGACCACTTGATTCGCATTGTCTTTTCGCTTAAAAATGCCTAAAATATGCCTTTGTACACTTTTGGTTAACCAAGCTTAAAGTTTAAGAGACAGATTTTTTTATCGGACAGATTTAGGCATGCTGAACCCAAAACCTCCTAACCTAAACCTGATCTCAAATTTTAAGTCGGACATGTCAAGCTGTCCGGATTAAAAATCCAGTCTGTTTTCAAGTCCATACCTGGTCTTTTCTTAGGTCGAATAATTTCGAGATAATTAAATCGGATGAAAATTTACCGGCCTTATTAAAAAGTACAAATATTCCTAAAATACAATAGTGTACTAATAGTAATCAACCCTTTGCGCACTTACTAGCTAGTGTCATGGACTATTATACCACTATATTTAAATTTCTTTCAAGTGTATGACAGGATATGTCCGCCTTCCTACTAGTAGTAGGAAAGGTTAGGAAGCTAGGACTGATTAGTTTTGGAAAGCTCTAGATCGGCCGATTCTCGGCATCTTCACTAGTTGCTTGCCTTAGTGCAATCAGTTCTGGCACAAAGCCCATATCCCTTCGCCAAGCGCAGGCGGGTCAGCCTTCAAAGGCCAATGCCTTCTGCCTTCGGTCAATCATTAACGCTTTTAAGTCGAGGTGACTTGAAAGTGCCTCAAGGCCTTCCCTCTGGTGCGGTGCCTTCTCTTTCTATATAGAACACGTCCAACCAGTCCCCACACGCCCGATCACGAACACAAGTCCCGAAAATCGGGCAAAAGTCTAGGACCAAACCAGGCTCCATAGCTCAAGGTCCTGACTCAAGCAAAAGACCATATAAAGGGAGCCGCGGTCTATGCCAAAAAGAAGGTAAAGCGACCTCCCCCACATTTAAAATTAGAAAAGCGAAACTAAATATAAATAAAAAAAGACCAAAGCTCGAAAAAAATGGGATTCTTACATAAAAGCAAAATAAATAGAGTAGAAAGAAAAGAAATATGTATGGTGCTGATCAAAAAAACAGTGAGCGTAGTGTTAGCAGAAAAAAGAAAGTAATATGGTGCTGATCAAAAAAAAAAAAAAATTGATAACATAGTAACAAATACTCACAGCTGTTAGTTGTTAATTATTTGCTATTTTTATTAACAGTCTAGCTGTTTGGATTAGTTGTTTTAGCTATTTGGATTAATTGTTTCCTGAAAAGGTGTTCAGAAAAAATGTTTGGTGAATTTTCATTTATACTCTTATCTCTAAGTTGTCTTTTAATCGAAATATATATTTTTATTGATAATTTATTTTCTTTTCAAACATAACTACATTTATGTTATGTATACAAATTAACTTCATTTATAAAACTTTATTTTCTTACTATTTTTACAAAATTTATATTCATTATCTATCTAATATAACCTTTATTATCTTCAATTTAAATAAAAAATAATATCAAGTAGTTGCATTTTGTGGCATATGGTGTAATTTCCCAAGCTTTCAGTAAATTAGTATTATACCCTTGCAATACAAGGACTTTAGTTATTTTTAATTTTAATTTTATTAATGTAAATAAATAATAAAATATACAATTTTAAAATAAATGATAATTTTATAACAATGTAATTATTATTCTTTATATAATTTTTATTTATTTTACTTTTATATCATTTTCTACTTTTTAAAATTCTCTAATATGTGAAACTTTTCTTTTTATTTTTGATAGACACATGAAATATCTTTTAAATATTAATTAATTTAATAACAATTATATTACATTCTTACCAATTACTTTATACATATGCAAATAAAAAGTCATTTATTTTATTTAACTATAGTATTGTATTAATTTAATTTAAGACATACATTAATGTAGTCAAGTAATCCTATATGTGGTTATTACATATTTGTTACACATATAATCATATGATTTTCGTTTTGAACTAATACTTCTACACTGATTCTCTCTAACTTTTATAAATTATAAAAAAGTATACTAATGCATATATAGAATGGTAATATTTGAGGTGAACAAATTAATTTTTAGATTAATACAATTATTTAATTTATGGTACATAATTTCATACAAATTAATTATCATCATTAAATGTATACCTTACATAAACACTACATTTATGAAATAATTCCACATAAACATCTTATGTGTCACTCATATACAGCTCCTACCCAACTTTTAATATATATATATATATATATATATATATATATATATATATATATATATATATATGATGTGTCATTTTTACAATCAGGTCTTCCCCTTCCCAAGTGGGAATTGTTCTTTGAGAAAAGAGCTGTAATGCTCAACAAGAGTTTATCAAACACCCATTTTTAACTGTTTAACTTCATCAAAACAGCTAATACCCTCCAAACCGCTAAAATCCTCCAAACAGGATGGACCAAACACCACAAAATTATGCATGAAAAATTTACTAGCTATTCTTTGTTCCCAACTCAAACAATTTTTTTGCCCAGTTAATAAAATATATTTTCAATACCTTCAAGGTTTAACTTTAATGATTTGAATTTGCATATGTTTCTAAAACAATTAACACCTAAAAATTTTCCCCTACATCACATGGGCAGCCAAAGAAACTAGTATCACATAAGAATGATAAAAATACTGTGAAAAGCCCGTGCATATTTCTGTGAAAAACTCAGACACAGGATATACCTCGATTTGCTCTTAAAGGAATTCTTTGACTTTTGTCCCGCTCTCTGAAGGGTCTTTTTCTGGCGACGTTCACTCATGTCAGACTGAAACAGCTCTTGCATCTCTTCTGTGCTCGATTGAGGTTGTTTTGCCCGCTTTTGAACATTCTTCAACTTCTTGCCTGCATCTTGGGATCTCTTTGCAGCTTTCACAGCTTTTGCTCGGCGATAAGCCACATCAACAAGTGGTATACCACTCTTATCTTTTTTAACCTTTTTGTTCTCCTGCAGTCAGATGTATTTCATGGATATTAATGTGGTCTCATACGGATCAGGTTGAGAAAACCCTGAAACCAAAAAGAAGGCTATTCCCTTGGTTAAACAAGGAAGTTCTCCCTCCCTCTGTGAGAAGGGGCAAGAAGACATCAGAGTATGTCTAGGTTAAGGTTGAATCCCAAGCAATATAAAGACGCAAGTAGAAAACCTACACCGCGGACATAAAAAAATATCACCTCCGTGGTGTATAGATATCAATATTATCAATTCCAATTTCATTAATACAAACTAGTGCATTCGATTTAAACAGTACAAAAGTAGAATAAAGTTCCCCCTTATGTAAGGGTGATATTTACCTCCTCGGAATCATCAGAATCATTTTCATCTTCCAGCATCTCCCTCTCAGCTTCAAGCTTTCTACGCTTCTTTCGTGGCAATTTCTTCTGTTTCGACAGAAGCAAGATACTGAAAGAATGTTATACGTCAATTGCTTCAGTCATAAAAATAAAGCAATTATTATGGTAGGACCAAGGATACATACCTCACGCTCTCGCTTTCTTTTTTCCTTCATTTTCAGTTCTTCCGCTTGTTGGGCACTAATAACCTCATTATCGGTATTTTTACCTTTTTCCAAGGATGCCTATCCTATTAAATGCATGGCAATAAAAATTAAAATCAACAAGAAGAAAAAACAATTAAAGAATCTAGGGATAACATCAACTCCTATGAAGATCAACAGCAGAAAAAAGTAAGAACAAGTCAAGATGCTATTGTATCCTGATTATAATAATCAGTCCTCCCTCATATTCTTCCCTTGTATTAATATTATTTTCATGCATTCCACAATGACAGTTCTACTCTCTGTTTTGGTGTAATCGAAGGTAATGTCCCCTTGTGATATTAATAAAACACAAACTTCATCATATAAAAGGGACACTATTATCCTCAGAATTATTATAGTAGTGCCAGAAATGCATATATTATCATCTTCAGAATCAAGTTACATCATATAAAAGGTACATAGATTTCAGACTACCTAATTACAAAAAGATCAGATATTCAGATTTAATCAGGTGAAAGTTAAGGGGGTAACGTCTCCATTCGGACTCAAAGGTGAGAGTCCATAGTGCCATCCTGAGGCCACAATCGCATTACAACAGAAGCTCGTGTAGCTCATAATTTGTGAGAGAATGCAAAACATAAGACAAGATCTGCTCCACACAAAAAGAACGTAGATCAACCACATAGAGCTGCAGGTGTGATAACCAGAAAATGCAGCACCAGCTCGGTTAAGAACCCACCAGGCAAATATAACTCGACTCATTCAAGGAATAAATTCTCATGCCCTGAATCTCAGTAAGCTTAACCACTTTGGAAAAGTGCCATTTAGTTGATTTGAGGGGTGTGGAAAATACAAAAGAAAAGTGAACGTGGTGAATTCTACAGATTAACGACCAACAAGAGGAGATGATTGACTGACATAATGGATGTACTCTCTAATAAAAGGACAAGATATTTGATCATCACAACAATTATCATGGTCTCAAATGAAATCCATTGACCTATCAGAATGAAACTTTATACACAAAAGAGTAATGTTTCTTACAATAAAAAGCATACCATCCCCCTCCTTTTCCGCGCAAAAAAAATGGTATACCATTACAATTCATAGACATAAAGGAAGACCATGTTAAAAATATTGAAATTAAGATGACAAAGTCTCCTAAAGCAATTTTTAACGACAACACAATATATATCATACTGCTGCAAATCAGATTTCATCAACATCCGCTTTTAGAGCTCATGAAAATTTATCCAACTTGATTACTAATCTCATTGAACAACAATGATACTGCCTACTACTGAAGTGGAAATCCATGGAACCATCCAAAAAGCCACACCATGTCATTTTGCTTAAGTCCTTTTTAACCTTAGATGATCTAATGCTAAACAGCAATGAATGCTATGGAAACCACCAAGACCAAAAACTCAGCTAGTACACCTTACACCATCTCCTACTAATTCAACTCCATCAAGGCATCCCACCTGCCCCCAAAAGGCAAAAGACTGAAAAGAAAAAGGGAAAAATACCCTTCCTCATAATCAAATTCGCAACCAATAAAAACTAATCACCCTCAAGTCAGTGAAGAATCCGAAATTTTGGAGTCATCATCCAAAATTTATTGCAATAAGCTTTTCACATTTCAAAAGAGCTAATAATCAAGGACCAAGCACCGAAAACGAGAAGTTCCTAGTAAGAAACACGAATAGCATTGATTGGGGTATTTCCTGGACAGTTCTAGCTCACCCGCTACGTCACCAGCTAACCGAGCCTAATCAGTCAAATAAGGGATGTATCGCCCCAAGCCAACCCTTAACGGGTCGGGTAAAAGCCCAAAGCCCATTAGGGTTAGGGTTTCCCTAAGCCACGGTAAATTACTCTATTACCCCTTTAAAATCTCCTATAAATACTCACCATTTCCCAATCCCAAGGCATGTTATGTTCACTTGGCAAGAAATCTCATCTTTCGATAATCCAAGCTCTCAATTCTCATCTACATTCATAACGTTCATCGGTGTTCATCAGCACAGATTCATCCCCGAGAACTTCCATCTTTGGAAATCTTCTCGTCTCCCAAGGAATCCCCACGCACATCGAGGAAGATCTCCTCGATCCATTCAACCAAATCAGATACTAACTTGAGCGTCGGAGGGGCATTCCCGGGATCCACCACCCGGGGCTTCGCCTTTTGTAGGTTCAAGCAGTCGCCACTCGGACTCGGATCGATCGTGCCACGTCCTCGGCACCGGAGCGAGTAAATCTTTCCTCTCTCCGAATCATCAATCCACATCATCAACTAAGTTTTCTCCGGAAACAGTTTGGCGCCCTCGTGGGGAGGAAGGTAGCATATGGTCGCCGGTGGCACTTGATCTCGATCCAAGATGACTCGCGACACGAACCCACCGGTCCCTCACCCTCATCGTTCAATGCCTACGGGGGCCAATCCCGCGACGCTCCTCAACCCGGGATGCGGAATCATCTCGGCGGTCTACCGGTAACCGCCACACCCAGCCGGAGGGGTACGTCACCCTAGGGGCTCTCCAAAACTTAAGAGAGACCCTTAAAATGACTGTTTCATAACAAGTGCAAGAACAAGTGCGAATCACCATGGAACAGCGCATGCCAATCATGCCCTTCCACTACGCCCCAACTCCCGGGTATGGCGCAACCCCACAGGGAGGTCAGCTGTTGGCCACTTCTCGGGCGGGATGTCTTCCCATGCGGCTCCGAGTGCAGCCCACTAAGGCACCAAGCTGCGCTTGCTCTCGAGCAGCCAAGTGCCCTCCCAACAAGGCGTCACGAAGAAGGCGATGCCCGAGGGATTATTGATGCAAAAAAGCTCTCCATAAGGCCAACAAGAATATTGCAACTTCGCACACGGCCTCGAAACCCTATGCTACCCGCAGCGAGCGTTACGCCTGGTTCGACGATCATGGTGACGCCCTTGCCCCAAACACGGAGCGAAGGCCCCTGGGGAGCATAAGGTCCGCGAGTCCTGCACGATCGGCTACACGTAGCCGCAATTCTCGTCGAGCCTCGCAATGCCCCAGGCGCGACCCGGAGCGGTCCGCCGCCCGAGAGCGGGAGCGATCAAGAGAAAGGCGTCGTGAGCAATCAAATCCGAAGGGTCCCGAGAAGTCGGAGAGGACTAGGCGCACCCCTCCTCGATCCGAGAGGAGGAAGAGTCCTTCCCCGGTGGAAGTTCCACGCCACCAACCCCGCGCAGTCCCTATCTCCGGCTCCGATTCAAGGCCAACCCAAAATGCTTTCAACACTCCATTTTCGAAGAAGATTATGAATGCTCCCGAATGAAGAAGATAAAGGTTCCAAACATTGATCCATACAATGGCACAACCGATCCCGAAGATCACTTGGCGTACTACAAGTCCCACATGTACGTTCGGGACGGGGATGATGCAACCTACTGCCGATTCTTCCTCGCTACATTAAAGGGAGTCGCGCAGAAATGGTTCAACAATCTTCCCCAAGGGAGCATCTCTTCCTTCAAAGAGCTATGCGAGAAGTTTGTCGAACAATTCATCGTGAGTTGCAAGCGTAAGAAGACTAGCATCCACCTCTCCAAGATTAAGCAAGGGAGAAACGAGACCCTTAAGGACTATGTCCGAAGGTTTCATGGAGAGGTAGTCCTTATCTCCGACCTGCAAGATGGAGTTGCTTACACTGCCTTCCTTAACGGACTCGAAGCGGAAGATTCAAATTTTCCCTCGCTGAACAAAAGGTGTCCACCTTAGCGAAGCACTCCGAAAGGCGGCCGACTTTATTCGAGGCCACGAGAGATCGCGAGCGAGAGGAAGGAGATGGAAAATTTCATCCTCGAAATGAAGTTGACCACCGCTTCAACACCGACCCCGAGTATTCCGATGGAGATCAAAGGGCACCCCATGCTCAAAAAACCACCTCCCATGTCCACTCCTGCGAAAGCGCGAGCTTCCAACAAATATTGCGAATTTCATGAACAAACCGGACACAACACTACAGAGTGTCGCGCGTTAAAGAAGGCGCTTGGGGAGTTGGCGGATAATGGGCAAATTGATCGCTTCCTCAAAAAGATACTCATGGAGCACAAGGAGGTTCTTCAAGGCAAGGATATGAACACTACGATGAGGACGATGCTACTAAGATTGTAGCCACTATCGCTGGGGATTGCGGGGGCACGACCTTCTCTTCTGGAAGGCTCACCTCGGGAGCGCTCAACAAGTCCCGATCACCGGTCAGCCTCCACCTCTGAAGGTGCCCACAATGACCTTCGGAGAACAAGATTTGAAAAGCATGGCCGCCCCACACGAGGATCCTTTGGTCATCACACTCGAATATTTCGGACGCCATAGTCCGCGGGGTTCTTATCGACACAGGGAGCTCGGTAGACGTCATCACCATGGAATGCCTTAGACAGCTGAAGTATGCCCCTCGAGTCTCGTTTCCCTCGTCAATCCTGTCGTCGGATTCGGAGAGCGGACGATACACCCCATAGGCATGATCCGCCTACCGGTCGGGGTTGGAGAGAAGGTCGGGGCCGAAACATCAAAGTCAAATTCCTAGTGGTCGACATCCCCTCTCGCCTACAATGTCATCATTGGACGTCCCACCCTCAACCGGATCAAAGCGGTCGTCGCTCCATACCTTCTCCTCATAAAGTATGAGCTTGATGATGGATCCGTAGGTGAGACCTATGGAGACCAAAAGACCGCACGTGAATGCTATGTAGTAAGCCTTCGACCTTTGATGGAGAAGCGAGAAAGAGGAGGGGAAGAGTCATGATGATCCTAAGGGTAAGAAGCTAAAAGCGGAGCCCCAACCAAAGTCTTCGAGACTATGATGGTGTGCCTCACCACCACGAGAAGATTATGTCAAGGTCCGGCTTGCACCTCCCAAAGACATCAAGCTCATGAGATAGTGGTGCTTATGTAAATAGTTCAAGCTCATTATCCGGCGTGGGGGCCTTTCTTTAAAGACCCACCCAGCTTAAGTCCCAAAGATTTTGTAAAGGAATCACCCACGATTGATGTGACTTTTCCGAAAGCGCTCAACGGGGGCACACATTCCTCCCTTCCGTACGGACTTCGATCTTTCATCAATACAATGAGCAAGTTTTCTGCATCTTTACGTCTCATACTTTACTTTAAGACGATCTTGGGGCATGAATAGGGGCTAATACAATCCCCTAGAACACCCAAGTCCCCGGTTCCTTTCGTTATATTTTCTTAACTTTGTCAAAGTTAGAATAAAAGTAGGGGCTAATATGACCCCCTAAGGCCTACTAGTTTCTTTCGTTGTATGTTTTTCATTGTGCCGATTCTGGGGGCAACACTGGGGCTAATACAATCCCCAGGATAGCCAAGTTGTAAAACTCAAAGAAGACCCCACTATGATCATGTACCCCAAGCGGCGAGAAAGCAAAATCGGCAACAATAAAAAGAAGCGACGAGGCAAGTAAGCATCCAACAAGCATCAAGCAAGGATCGATCGAAGATAAAAGTTCAAGCAAAACAAATCCAAAGAAGCAGAGTATCAAGTCATATGGCATGCAGGACATAAAAATAACTCATATCTCACGAAGAGTCGTGGAAAGGGGAGCCAATCCGCGGAGCCATCTTTGGCATCCTCGCCAACTCCATCATCCTCGGGGATCTCCCCCTCTTTTGGTGCTTCCTCCTAAGGGATTGATATGGCCAAAGAGCTTGACTCTAAAGTAAGATATTCAGAGTAAGATCCAAGCATAACACAAGCCAATGCCAAGCATGAAGAGAACGACTATGGTCCTCACATGCGTACATTCGTCAAAAGAAAGGCCTCTTGGACCCAAAAATTACGAGCGTACGCGACTCGACAAACGAAGATCACATAAGATCATAGAGGATCTCTAAGAGACATCACTCAAGCCTTAGGTCACCGGAAAAAGGCACAAAATCAACGCCCTTGAAGAACACTTTTGTTCCGCAAGAAACTGCTCCAACACTATAAGGGAGCGATGGTTCGCAAAATGAAGACGAAGAAGGTTTTTGGCCCCTCAAGGTGTACGATCATTATTATAGCCCAACGCTAAACGTCGTTTGACGACATCAAGCTCGGAGGCAAACGAGAAGCTAAGGAAGACCTCCAACGTAAAATTACGACTTGGGCACAATCGGAGGCACCCTACGAAGGCCCATACTAAAGAGTTGATAAGCTCAACGTGGAGTCAACACGAGCTCATCTAAAAGGGGTTTGATTTTTCTCGATCATAAAACACCCAATATGTTTCGACTAACGGAGCCGGGGCCATCGTATTTCCGCTACGAGTTGGGTTGATATTTTCGGTCCGAAGGAGCCTGCAATCTATTCGCTCTAAAATCAAGGTCGGTATTTTTCCGTCCCCTTCAAAAATTTTTACGCATAAAATTGGTCGGGAATGTTTCCCCAAAAATATGCCAACATAATAAAAATTAAAAAATTTTAGGGTTAGGGTTAGGGTTAGGGTTAGGATTAGGGTTGTTAGGTTTTTGGGTGTTTTGAGGAAGGATCCCGGTAGAGGTCGGGTCCGGGGGTCGGTCCTAGGGGTCGGGGTGAGGGGTCGGGGGAGGGGTCGGGGTGAGGGGTCGGTCCGGGAGGACCGAGTCCGAACGCAGAGGTGAGAGACAGAGAGTTAGTGCGTGGGAGTGTGTGAGCGAGAGAGCGAGAGGGCGAGAGAGCGAGGGGTCGGGGTGAGGGTCGGTCCCGAGAGGACCGAGTCCGAGCGAGAGGGAGGGGGCGAAACGGGGCGGCGAGAGAGAGAGAGTCACGAGCGAGAGAGCGAGGCCGAGAGGGTGCGAGGCGAGGGTCGGTGTGAGGGGTCGGGGTGAGGGGTCGGTGTGAGGGGTCGGGGGAAGGGGTCGGGGTGGGGGTCGGTGCTTGGAGAGCCGAGTCCGAGCGAGAGGAGAGGGGGCGAAACAGAGCAAGCGGAAGTGCAGCGAGGGAGAGCGAGAGCGGGAGGGGGAGGGGAGGGTCGGCTCCGGGGTCGGGGTGAGTGCTCTGCTCCGGAGGTTGAGGCGGATGCCGACCGAGTACAGCAGCCGGAGGGAGAGAGAGGTAGCAGGAAGTTGCAGCAGCAGGGGGCGCAGCAGGCGAGCACGAGAGAGGGGAGCCACGGTTAGGGCAAGAGGAGAGAGAGGCGCGGGAGGGAGAATTCGAAGGAGTGGGCCGGAGGGGGCAAGCGGGCCCGGGAGGGGAGAGAGCCGAGTGAGAGAGGGTGGGCCGCGAGAGGGAGAGAGGCCCATAGGGAGAGAGAGTGGGCCGAGAGAGTGAGAGGGCTGCAGGAGAGAGAGTGGGCCGAAGGAGTAGGGGTTTGAGGGAGTGAGGGCGAGCGAGTCATAGTGAGAGGTCGGGAGTGGGAGTCTTAAAAATAAAAAATAAAATTTGCGTAACTTCGAAAAAATATTTTCGCAACGAAGCATATAATTTCGAAGCCGAAACGTCCTCGACGTCAAACAACGACTTAGCCTCCGGGAGCTAATAAGTCACATTTACACCTCCATAGGGGGACATTCTTCGGAGTTACGCTTAGCGATAACTTAGCCTCCGGGAGCTAAAAATCGCACTCCTAACTCCATAAAAGGAACACCCCTTAGAGGACACACAATCATGCACTTCTAAGCCTACGGGAGCTGGAAGGTCGCGTAAAGACCCATGTCCGCATGGGCACTCGCACTCCTAACCGAAGGTTAGGGGTCGCGCTCTCCGTGGGATGTTCCCTAGCGAGAATCATGCACTTCTAAGCCTACAGGAGCTAGAAGGTCGCGTAAAGACCCATGTCCGCATGGGCACTCGCACTCCTAACTTAAGGTTAGGGGGTCGCGCTCTCCGTGGGATGTTCCCTAGCGAGAATTATGCACTTCTAAGCCTACGGGAGCTGGAAGGTCGCGTAAAGACCCATGTCCGCATGGGCACTTGCACTCCTAACTTTGGGTTAGGGGTTGCGTTTCCGAGGGATATGCCCTCGCGAGATACTTACGTTCATGCACTTTCAAGCCTCCAGGAGCCGAAAGGTCGCGTAAAAGACCCATGACATCGCTGCCATGGGCAAACTCACTCCCTTCAAATCCGAGGCATATAGGGACTGGGACGCCTTGAGGGCTCCGGAGGGGTCACAAGAAAACTCATCCTCCCCGCAAGACTCTTTTTTAGCCCCAAGGGGCTAAGTAAAGAATCAATCAAACAATCCATCACAAACATTACGAGAATTGCAAGAACAAAACGAGCAAGGCCCGAAAGCTTGTCAGCAGCGACTTAGCCCCAAGGGCTAACAAGTCGCATCCCTACCTTCACAAGGGGCTATCCTTTGGGGAACAAAGTCGGCTTGCACTCGGCGACCACTTGGCCTCCGGGAGCCGAAAATGGCACTCTCGGCCCCATAAGGTGGTACCCTTCAAGAAGCTATCTCTCAAGCGCTTTCGAACCTTCGGGAATCGGAAGGTCGCGCAAAACCCATTCTGTCATGGGCACTCACGCACTTTTGAACCTTCGAGAATCAAAAGGTCGCGCAAAGACCGATTCCGTTATGGGCACTCATGCACTTTCGAACCTTCAGGAATCGAAAGGTCGCGCAAAGACCCATTCCATCATGGGCATTCACGTGCTTTCGAATTGTCGGGAATCGAAAGGTCACGCAAAGACCCATTCCGTCATGGGCACTTGCACTCTTAACTTAAAGTTAGGAGGTCATGTTCCTCGTGGGATGTCCCCTAGCGAGATATCCATACTCAAGCACTTTCAAGCCTTCGGGAGCTGAAAAGTTGCTCAAAAATTATCCTCTAAGCCCAAGGGGCTACGTAAAAATCATTTTTCACAATGAACGTCAACGACAAGACAGGAAGGCGAAGAAAGACAAAGTTAACAAAACGAGCTTCATTCATTCATTAAGACAAGAACGCGCAGTGCGCCATTACAAGAGAAGCAAAGCGCCTAAAACTCAAGATACTACGCTACGACGCTACGGTTATACTACTATGCTACAAGTTACACTACTTAGATGGAATGAGAGCCCCGACTACCACCTCACTTCTCCTTCGGAGGGTTCCTCTTCCTCTCCGTCGGAAGGTTCCTCTTCTTCTCCGCAGGAGGCTACTCCCCTTTGCCTTGGGCAAGTCTCTTCGGTCATCAAAGAAGTGGGAGGAAGAGCCATCCACCGACTCGCCACTCTCCATAGGAGGATTAGAAGATGAACCAACACTCGAAGCGGCCCCTCCTCCCATCGCATCGCTTGTTGAAAAGCTCGGGTTCGTTGCCCGAAGTTCGACGAAGAGATCATGGTTCCGGTCCACCCAAGCCTCAAGAATGTCCCACTCAGGGCGGATTGTGGCTTGAAACAATTTATCATACTCCTCGCCGTCATTTATCAACCTTAGCTTCCAAGCATCATCTATGAGAAGCTGGTAGAACGTTTCCGCGACAAAGGATGGTCGGTGACGCTGCATCGCTATTCGCTCGGCCTCATCTCGGTTGAAGCGAGGGCACAACTTCTCGTATTCGACCGGAAGCGCTCCAACGATCATTTTCTCCGAGGTAAGAGAAAGGAGAAGCGTAAAGATGTGGAAACTTACTATCCTCCTCAAGATTCACCCCTATTTATAAGAACTTGGGGTCATAAAGGCATAGCGGAACGGACTCCACATTCCACCTACCTACCTTGGGAGGCATGCAGGCGAACGTGAGGGGCTAAATGATTCGGGTATTTCCCGGACAGTTCCAGCTCACCCGCCACGTCACCAGCCTAACCGAGCCTAATCGGTCAAATAAGGGAGGTATCGCCTCAAGCCAACCCTTAACGGGTCGGGTAAAAGCCCAAAGCCCATTAGGGTTAGGGTTTCCCTAACCACGGTAAATTACTCTATTACTCCTTTAAAATCTCCTATAAATACTCACCGTTTCCCAATCCTAAGGCATGTTATGTTCACTTGGCAAGAAATCTCATCTTTCCGATAATCCAAGCTCTCAAACTTCTAAGCTCTCAATTCTCATCTACATTCATAACGTTCATCGGTGTTCATCGACACAGATTCATCCCCGAGAACTTCCATCTTTGGAAATCTTCTCGTCTCCCAAGGAATCCCCCATGCACATCGAGGAAGATCTCCTCGATCCATTCAACCAAATCGGATACTAAATTGAGCGTCGGAGGGGCATTCCCCGGGATCCACCACCCGGGCTTCGCCTTTGCGGGTTTAGCGAGTCGCCACTCGGACTTGGATCGATCGTGCCACGTCCTCAGCACCGGAGCAGTAAATCCTTCCTCTCTCCAAATCATCAATCCACATCATCAACTAAGTTTTCTCTGGAAACAAGCATGATCAAGGTTTTAACTGCAAGCAACTACATATATCCAAGGAGAACAATAGCTTTGTAGCCTTAGCCATCAATTTCTTTTCCTTCTCTATGATAAACCATGTTTTTTTAGGTCGCGAAAAATCTCTTCCTTGTGCTCAATCATATTTTCTGCTCAGTAAACAAAATAGCAAAGCTTCAGCAATCTGAACTGTTCAATCAAACCAAACGCCTAATTTTGCTTGAAAAGACCCTCATGATCTCATTTTGCGGGGTTTTGGAGAGTTCCCGGGAGCTCCATGAAAATTGAGCTACTCTTCTTTCTGCAGAGAATCACACTTTCACTACCACTATTCTATATTCTTCACTTGCTCGGACAATTAAATTTCTGCAATCAATTTCCTAAAATCATCTCTCTTGGTACTGAATATGTGACCAATAAAGACCTTATAAACTACAATCACTTAACACCTTTTTGATGCTGTTTGGGAGGATATAGTCAATTGCAAAATTAGTACCCTGCATATCCAACGTGTGGGATATTGTTTCTTCATACTATGCACACTTTTAGACCACTTCATGTTGCACAAAACCGATGTATTTAACTAGATTCAGTAGCTATTTTCAGTGATCCGATTATGTAGGACTAGTCTAAAATGTTACATTTTTGGGCATAATGAAGAGAATATTCCCTTAGTTGGGTTCGCCCGGTGATTAGTTCGAAGTTCATATTAATGGCATCCAAAACCCCATATAATGTTTTAATATTCCTTGCATGAGTGACATATTTTAATAGCCATTTTACCAAACTTTTCCTTATCCTATGTTTTCTTAAGATGTCATATTATAATGCTTGTTTTGACTTCCAGTTGAATCCATTCATGCATTTATATCTCTGTGCAACTACACTTACACCCACAAAAGCGGATGAATCATGAAACTCAAAGGTAGCAGCTTTGAAAGCATGCTATATAGGAGGACAATTATCTAGAATTCTAGCATCCAACCAGGCAAAAGAAGCCATATCATGAAGACTAGCAAGCGTGTAGAATCTTGGTGGGAACTTTCCAACATTGATAATACACATTTTGTGAGGCAGACATTGAAGAAAGATAACTTTCAGGAAATGTAAATCAAGTACGAGCAAACAGATCATGTTATAGATATTACTTCAACAAATTAAGATTCAAACCTTTGCCGCTTCCATCCCAGACTTTTCTCAAAATCATTTCCTCTCTCTCTTCCCAAAGTACTGCTGCAACCTCGATCTTCCATCTCGCTCAACTATCTCGTGCCCACTTATTTATTGCCATTTCAGCAACGATTCGCTTTTTAACTTAGAACCAGCTCTTTTGGCGATGGCTCTCGGTAAAGAACGATCATTATCGGTGACAAATGTTATAGCATATCCTTTCCTACCAGCCGACCTACTCGATGCACATAAGTCGTAAGATCACGAGGGCATGCAAAGTTAATAACTGTTTGGACCCCAACTATGTCAAGCCCCCTAGCAGCAACATCTCGTGGCCATCAAGAAATCCACTTCCCGCTTTCGGAAAACCTCAATAGCATCTAGACGCTGTGCTTGCTTTCATTTCCATGAAGCTCTGCAGCTTTAAAGCCTGTTAACCCAAATAAAATCTTCAGCCTATGAGCAGACTTACTTAGTCCCGCAAAAATTATAACTTTGGATGTGAATATTTTGGAGCACAATGCCGAAGCATCGCCTCCTGTTGTGCTTCACGCATTCTCCTTATTCTAACAACTTCCTCTGTCAAAGTTGCAGGCCGTTTGTTAGATGGGTCAGCTGATAGGCGTAGTGATTTAGTCAAAGATAGTTTGATGAGCTCACCAATCTCTTCAGTCATTGTAGCGAGAAAAAGCATGTTCTCGTCTCCGCTTCGGGCACATACGAACAAGCTCCTGAATCTCAAGCACTAAATCCAAGCTCCAAAAGCCGATCAACCTCATCCAAAATCAAAACAGCAAGATCATCTAAATCCACAGTACATGGAATTACGTAGATGTTCAATCATTCGTCCGAGAGTAGCCACAACGATATCCGGCATTGACCTTAATGCTGCGGCTTGCACCAGTGTCACTTTTGACAAAATTACGGACAAGGGAAAGCATATACAAAGTAGGCAGACCATAATTTGACATCAAGAGATAAAAAAATCAGCCACTAATAAAAACAGGTTTACAAGTTTGGGGAACACTTAATTTTACACAATGGCCAGCATTCAAAAGCAAATAGTGGAACCAGAAAAACAACTAAGAGAATGCAAAGGGATTATAAGTCTGTATGGGAATGAAAATAGAGACAGACATAGACAACGAGGTTAAAGAAGTACTGACTACTGGACGTGACAACTCTCGGATGCCTAAAAACCAACAAGAACGATAGATCACGTCGGAGCTGATCTTGATTGCAAGTAGACACAACTAGCATAGTGGGAACACATGAGAACACACAAATCCCTCATGAAAGATGACAGAAATACACTCATCAATCATGATGCTATAACAAACCTTATCCGACTGACCCACCAATAATCAAACAAGCATGTGATATCTGTAAATTGAGCAAGTTTTTCAATCATACTCGTGGACCCCGAAATGCGAGGTGGAAGGAGAAAGTGAGACAAGTAAAGGAAATACAATAAAACAAAATAAAGTTAAGTCAAAAGGTATAAAATGCAACAGGTAAAAGCCAATAGTGGTAACTAGGGCTGGCCAATGGGTAGGGTACCCATTGGGCCAGTAGGGCTGGGCCCAAAAAGGGTCGAAGCCCATTTTTAATAACAAAAGGGCCGGGCTAAAAAGGGTCAATGGAAGAAGGGTCGTTAACGGGCCTGGACGTGGGCTTTTCACGGGCCAAAGCAAAAGGGTCGGTGCTCTCTCTCGCACGCCCTGTCTCTCCTCTCTCTTGCAAGCCCTGTCCCTCTCGCTGTCCATTGACATCTCGCTGCCATTGCTCTTTGTATCTCTCGCACGCCCTGTCTCTCGCCATCTAGCCACCGTCGCCGGTGAACCGGAGCCCGAAGCCTTCGCCACCGTCGCCGGTGAACCGGAGCCCGAAGCCTTCGCCACCGTCACTCTCTCTGTCCATCGTGTTCTCGCTTCCATTGCTCTCTCTCTCGCATGCCCTGTCTCTCTCACCATCGCTCTTCCACCATCTCGCTCTGTCTCTCTCGTCCATAGTGTTCTCGCTGCCACTCCTCACGTACTTGCTTTGTATTTTGTCGAAATTTGAGTTGTAGTTGAACTCATTCTTGGTTGTTTTGAATTGGGTTTGTGAGTTTAGGAGTCATACTTCTTTCCCTCTTGTTTTACAAGCTACCATTAGAGTTGTAGTTGAACCCAAGTTTGTGCACGTGGGTTGGAATTTGCCTCTCTCCGATTTTCCCCATCTGGTTTGCTCTGCTGCCGTGGTATATAATCCCTCCTGGAGTGCCCACCAACTGTTTGATAAAATGCGGATTTGAGCATATGTAGTCTTAGAATGCTCTTGTTGAGGAGAACAAAGGGTTGGTTTCCGAGTCTATGTTCATGAAAAGGAAGGCAGGGGAGCTTGCTCGCTGTGTGTTGAAAATGAGGGATGATCATAGGGTTTGAATGCTAAGGCTTACTTTCGGGGAGTGAAGGAGGGGTGTATAAGAAAGGTGTGAAAATTTCTAAGTGGTGGGATAAGGTGAGGAATTCCGATCTCTTGTTCCTCTGTAAGCCAAATCCATCTAAGTCTCTTGGTTGACAATGACAATTTGTGGTTGAAGTTATGGTTTGATGTTTGGCTAGCTTAATCGAGTAAGATACTCGAGGCATAGGCTTCGATGCATATATATTTAAGATTTGATACTTAATATATTGTGTAACTGCAAACAATGTGCACAATTAATATCGGATGCTGCCACTGCAAGCTCCTCCAGTCTATTCTAAAATCTAATGGTCTTGGAAGGTAGAATGTCAATTTCAAAGCTTGAGATGCTAATTAGGATGGTCTCGTTTAATCAAGGTCCGCATCATCCTCTACAATCAATTCACAACTAAACCTTACAAAACTTACGTCGAAATAAAATTGATCCAACCTCAATAAAACCTTATTTGAAAATCTCATTCATAGTGGTTTCACTCTCTGTCCGGGAAGTAGACAGGTGTTCTGCCATCAGTATCACTCTCTATAATTAGGATGAATATCCTAATGCATATCCAAAATCACAGAGTATCATTGAATGAATTAGGTGATTTGTAAAAAATGGCGGGACTATGCATGCTTGAAATTGAATTTGTCAATCTTTCCAACAAATGAAAAAGTAGTACCTGCTAAATATAAGCCCCTTTTCCCACAAATGAGCATATGTACTTCGGACTCTCCAAGCTGAGAGCCAAACTTTAGCAGCCCAGATTTCAACTCCTCAACGGAAATAATTCCGTCATTATCTCGCGTCTATCTTCTTGAACATTTCGTTGATATTTTCTTTCTTTTATTTTAACATTGCTTGATTTTCTTGTAAAAAGGGAAATTACGTGGAGGGTATGAAAGATATTCATGTGATTAATAATGCTTTTGTTCTCCTATCTTAGGGATGGATAGTGAAGGAATATCTTCTAGGCAAGTAACGGAAGATGGTTATAGTGAGTATAATGCTCCACAAGCTAAAACGAAGAAAAAGTCCAAAGTATGGAGAGAGCTCAAGGAAGACACTAATCCATAAGGTGAGCCAATCGCAATTTGCATGCATTGTAAAATGTCTTTATCTGCTACTAAGGGGAGTGGGACTTCTCATTTAAAGCGTCATTTGGAGAGATGTCCAGTGAGACCTAGTGGGTTTCAAGGTGGTGAAGGGGATAGTGATGATGATAACGTGGAATTTGTGTTTAATATGAGCGAGCTTCGTAAGGAAATTATTCTTTATATAGTTGAAGGAGCTCATTCTTTTATGATCTGTTGAGGAAAAAACTTTTAGACGGATGATGTCTAAATCTAACCCAGGTTTTGTGCCATTTAGTCGTTCAACGGCTAAGAGAGAACTTATGTCTATGTATGGGGGAGAGAAATAAGTTGAAAGATATGTTATTGAAAATCCCTGGTAGGATTTGTTTGACAACTGATAATTAGAGGTCAAATCATACTTATCAACACTACATTTGCATCACAGCTCACTTTGTAGATAGTGCTTGGAAATTGCACAAAAGAATCCTTAGGTTTAGAGCATCGACACCTCCATATGATGGTGAAAGCATAGCAAATGAAGTGCTTTTATTTCTTACTCAATGGAATATCGAGGACAAGATACTTACCATAACCGTGGATAATGCTAAGTACAATGATGTGATGATGGCTAATCTAAAAAAGTGTCTTGTTCCTAGAAGTGGATTGATAAGTAGTGGTGCATTCTTTCATGTACGATGTTGTGCACATATCCTGAATCTTATTGTGCAAGAAGGTCTAAAGTCGATTGAGGAAATTATGGAAAAGATTCGAAATTTGGTGAAATTGATTAGTAGATCTTCTCTTAGAGGTAAAGAATTTTATGAAAGTGCGCAAAAGATCTTTCATTTGGATGTCAAAAGAAAACTGAATTTAGACATGCAAATTCGTTGGAATTCCACTTACAAGTTGCTTGATAATGTCTTGTATTACAAGAATGTGTTTCTCTACTTGGGATCAACTAATTCTCCGTTGAAAACCTATGTGCCTTTAGAGGAGGAGTGGGAGAAACTTAGTATGATTCATAAGTTTCTCAAGTTATTTTATGAGGTAACTTACATGTTTAGTGCTTGTGAAGACCCTAACATCTAACTTGTATTTCAAGGGTGCATGGATGGTTCATAGACATTTGCTTGAGACAGCTCAAGGTCCTTATAATTATCTAGCTAATATGGCAAATGAAATGCTTGGAAAATTTGACAAGTATTGGTCGGAATATAATTTATACTTGTCATGTGCTTTGTCATTTTGGATCCTCGGTGTAAAGTTAAATTTGTTGAGTATTGCTTTAGTAAGTTGTTTGGATTTGATGAAGCTACGGAACGTGTTGATAATGTGTTAAGCACTTTGCGTTCCTTATACAATGAGTACAAGCTAAACTCGACATCAACTTCACCTATCATTAATCCTTCTCCTACTTGTTAGTGCTATCGGGGATGACTACTTTGATGATTATAATAGTTTTAGTGGTAGAAGCTCTATGCCCCAAACTGGGAGGTCCCATCTAGATTTATACTTGGAGGAGCCAGGTCTTGATTTGAATTTGGAGTTAGATGTTTTGGATTTTTGGCACAAGAGCTCGATGAGATATCCGGAGCTTTCTATGATGGCACGAGATCCGTTGACAATCCCAGTTAGTACTCGTAGCATCGGAATATGCCTTTAGTCTTGGTGGAAAAACCATCTCCCCTACTCGTAGTGCTTTGAAGCTCGTGACCGTACAAGCACTCGTAAGTCTTTAGGATTGGCGACGTGCAAAGTATGATACAACTCTAGCAATTGACAATGATTCTAATTCGGATGAAGATGGAGGGGACGAGGATGATGATACAAGTATCTTCTTTTAGGTAATTAATTCTTTTAAGCAATTAAGTTTTTTAATTGTCGTAGTAGATTATATTTATATATCTATATTGTTTTTATTAATTTTTTATGCATATTCCACCAATCACAAAGAGGATGATGATACAAGAGGGAGGAGTGGGGATCGCGAAGGTTGATTCTTTGAGGTGCTTATTTGCGGCGTTATCAAACCGAAACATTGTCATATGGATGATATCTCCCCTGTCCCGACGTTGAATTACATTTAACACAAATCTTGAGTTGACGAGTTTTATGAGTTCTCCGATGACAATAGCTATATTGCTCTATGAATTTGTCAAACTTTTTGGTCAATGGGAGTAAATACTAAATTTGTACTAATGTGTTGAAGATATGAATTATGAGCCTGTTAATACCCAAGCAATATCACAAGCATCCTTTGTCCTTTTACGATTTGGATTTTAGGCTAATTCAACTTGACCAAAGTGTAGTCTACTTCTAATTTCGTCATGCCAACTTGCTTATTTGGGCAACATTATTTTAGACTCAACTTGAAAGTTGTTGGTATATCTATTCAAAATATTAAATTTCAATCTAAAGGGATTTGACGGCTGGAAACTACCCTAGAAACCCTAAAATTTTATGGAGAAAAGAACTGCCAAAAAAACTAGACAAAAATCGCTTATAAAGCCGCCGAAACAAGTGTTGCACGGCCGTGCAAGGTCTGCATGGTAGACCGTGCGAAATGCTTGAACAGCACGGTAGGCCGTGCGAAATGCCTGAACTTTCGCCTCACATGCACGGGCCGTGCAACTTTGGCACGGGCACCGTGCACCTTCTCGCAAGTCCGTGCGGTACGCGCACGGGGGCCGTGCGAAATGCCTGAACTTTTTACCTCACGTGCACGGGCCGTGCAACTTAGGCACGGGGTACCGTGCGCATTCTCGCACGACCGTGCGATATGCGCACGAGGGGCCGTGCAACATTTCTTGACTTCGGGCCTTTCGCCGATGATCTCGCACGGCTGTGCGGCTTCACACGTAGGCCGTGCAACTTCTCTTGATGTGTTTTAGGCTTCTTTCTTGCCTCCTCTTGGGCCGGACTCTTCTCTTCATTGCTTTTCATCAAATTTACCTCGAATCTCTCAAATTTAAGCCCAAAAACCCGTAATAAAAAGATTTACAAGCTTAGGTGTCGATAAAGAGAAAATGAGCAAAATCTAACCCAAAACTAAATAAATATCATTGAAATCATCACGGAATTGGGTTAAATAATGCATTAAAAACCGATAAAAATGAGGTTTAACAGTCCTACACTTGACATTTTCATGTTTAGCTCCGGCCCATGGGCGAGTCGGGTCAGCCTAGCCCATGACCCGACCCAGCCTATTTAATTTTTTCCCTGGCCCGGCCCGACCCTTTATAGTAATGGACCGACCCTGGCTCGGCCCGGCCCCGCCTGTTGCCCAACCCTAGTGGTAACCAATTAGGATTTAGGTTATCGGAAAGACTTGATGGCATCACCCCATTAAAACCTACAACTTTATAGTAGATGGACGATAACTTTTTGTATTATGGTTATTACTAAACAAACTCATATCCTAAATCATAATACCACGCAAGAAGCAGTACCAGTTTTCTATTGGAATGGCATGCCTTACATGGTGTTTTTCTTCTTGTTTCTTTTTTTATGCTTGATAATTGATTTTTCCAAAACACTAGAAAATGGAGATACTGGGGGGAAGAAAGAGTTTTTTTCTCTTTTTTTTTCATCATATCAGAAAAGAATAAGTTAGTGGCTAGCTTGTTAATTTGATGGATCAACTCCCAATTCAAGCAACTGATTTTTTTAGTCAAATGTACCAATTGTTCAACATCAGTCTCTCTCGGTACCCATGGATCACCAGACGGAAAGGCAAGGCTTCAGTGCAAGTTTTCTTGCTCTAGACCTCAACTTTCATTCAAAATCTTGTAAAATATAGATGAATCCTAAAAAATTGGGATAAAGAAAGATAAGTTAAGGTCTAGATTCTATAACTTGGACCCTTAGAATCAAGAATACACAACATTAAAACCTTCATTTTATGGTGTTTTTATTTGTTAGTTATGCATTATATATATATGATAATATTTGTATATATTTTGTAAACTAGCCAATCATTTTATGTATAATATTTTGGTCCACATTTGTTATATGGCATATCTCTCTATCCAACCCCCGTCTTTCTATTTTTGAGGAAAACTTAAATAAAGTACACATCAATATTCAAAGCAATTGATCTATCCAAAGTATCAATAAAACTAATATATACATCCAAAGTAGTGGGTCCTGGACCCGACCTGCACCCGTAAGACCCGACCCATTTAATCTGGTCCGAGTCCAAAAATTTGGACCCAATGGGTCCAGGTCGGGTCGGGTCCGGGTCTAACTGTCCTGGTCCGGTCCGGTCTCAAAAATAAGACCCGGACCCGACCCGAGACCCATTTAAGACTCGTTTAAGACCCGAACACTAATTTTATTTTATTTTTTAAAATTCAAATAGGAGTATTCATGCAAATTTGGAAACCCTTCCCACAATTTGTTCTAAAGCTTTGATGGACTTTGAACTTTGTGGTGTCAAACTTTGATGAACTTTGTGTTTAATATATGGGTGTATTTGGTTTGTATGAACTAAGTATTTGGTTTGTACAATAGTTTGGTTGATAGATAGGTTAGTATAATGTTAAAGAGGTTATATGTAACAAAATTGCTTGTAAATTTACAATAATATTAAAATAGGGTACAAAATACCGATTTTTAAACTCATTTATGATAAAAATATATTAGACCCGTTTAAGACCCGTGGCCCACCGGGTCTGGATCTGGGTCCAAATTTTACAAACCCGCTGGGTCCGGATCGGGTCCGGGTCCTAGTCTAAAAGTTAAATGGGTCTAGGTCCAGTCGGACCCGACCAAGACCCGACCCATTGTTATCCCTAACCACCTCCCACTTTCTCTCTTCTCAAATGATGGCTTGCCATGGCTGTGCTTCAACACTTATTCTATCTTCCCTCTCCCAATTTCCCATCTTCGTTCTTGGAAACTTTAATCAGCCATGGCCGTCGGCTAATCAAACCCTCATCTCTTTGATGAATCTTCTAATTGGACATCATAAACATTATCAGTAACGACAGTATTCTCAAATCATGGAAGTTTTCATTGCAATTGAGCTTATTGAAACCCTATCTTAATCGAAGACAGTGTTTTTCCAATGGGTCAACCCTTAGTTTAAAGGTGCAAGAAAGCCCAGGGCACACACCCTTGCACGGAGCTGCTGCAGCCCTGGGTGTATTCGGGAAGCATGCCTGACGTGGCGCACTGCCCGAGGCGTGGCGTCCCACAGCAGGCGCGCATGTTGGCTCGGTCTGCGGAGCTTCGGAAGTGGACGTCCATGGCTGATGTGGCGAGTTCTGACTCGTGGAGTGGCCTGAAAAATGGACTGACCTGGAGAATTGGAGTTGTAATTAATTGGGGTTGGATAATTAATTTTGAAGTCTGCTTTCGGAGAATTGGGGCCTAATTAATTAGTAAGAGTGGATGGAGAATTAATTTGGAAGCTTTGTTTAGCCGTTGTAAATTTTTTTTGTCTTTTTTAAAATGTTTTATAACGGTAATTTTTTAAAATAATTACTTTTATATATACCTATCAATTTTTACTCCATAAATACCTATCAATTTCACAAGTATCTTTTTTATTTAATTTAATTTTAAATATAATTGCCTCACTTGTTTAAAAATTTTCATAACCTTCGTATCAAAAAAAAAAAAAATTCATAACCTGAATGAATTTTTTATATATTATAAAAATAAATAATAATGCAAAATGTAAGGTATGAAAATAATTAAATGTGTTGATGAGTAGGTTGCATGAAGATTATTTAAATAGTTGAGCTTTATTGGTAAGTCTTGTATTGTGGAAGTAAGGATTTACGAGAAAGAAAAAGCATACCCTTTGCTAGATGTGCTAATGTGGGCCCCCATTGGGTGAGCCTAAACCCACTGGAGATGCTCTTTCTCGGGGAACAAAGCAAGAGGGGAGCGGACTTTCTAGGTACCCACAGTGTTGTTTGCTTGTTTTTTAAAAAGAGAAAAAATACCTTGACTTAGCTCGAGAAATATACCCGACTTTTGTTCCCAAAGTCAAGACTCCCACCACACTAGTGACGACACTGTTCGTTTCAACCGTTAAAACTAACGGTTATAGCGTTTATAAGTCGTTATGAGCTATTATAATTAGCGGTTATATCTCGTTATGAGTTGTATAGCGGTTATAAGTCGTTATAATGATAATAATAATATTAATAATTAACTTTTTAATAATAATGACAATACTAATAATAATAACAATAATAATAATAATAATAATAATAATAATAATAATAATAATAATAATAATATTATTATTATTATTATTATTATTATTATTATTATTATTATTATTATATTATGAAGTATTGAGAGCAATAATGAAAATAATAATAATAAAATAAAATGATAATAATAATTATAATACATTATTATTTATTATTATTAGTATTATTATTAGTATTAATATTATTATTATGTCATGGAGCAATGAGAGCAATAATAATAATAATAATAATAATAATAATAATAGCAAGCAGTAATGTTGTATGAAAATATTATCTAAAAATATTATGAAATTGTTGCAAGAGTACTATAACGATGACAATGACGAACATTATAATAACAAGTTACAGATGACGATAATGATAATAACAACAATAATTATAGTAATGATATTACTAAAATTTTTAAATATAATAATATTTTTGTAGCAATAATAATAATAATAATAATAATAATAATAATAATAATAATAATAATAATAATAATAATAATAATAATAATAATAATAATATGAGTTTATGATTAGCTGTTATAGTGGGTAGTTGTTATAACGGTTATAACTAACTGTTATGAGCGGTTATAAGCGTTTATGAGCGGTTATGAGCGGTTATTAACGGTTAGCGGTTATAAACGCTTTTATAAACGTTAATTCGAACCGGCCCCGAGAAGAAAGGAATCCTAGGCTCTCGGCTTCTTCCTTCAACCTTCTCCTCGCCTCCTCCCTTTCAACGACAGCGGTGGAGGTGCTTTCTAGGCCGAATCGAAGCCTGGAAGCACAGGTGTGCTCCTCCTTCCTTCTTCCTTTTTCTTTTTCCTTTTTCCTCTTTCTTCTTATTGGCTCTAGCTGAGTCTTTGTTTATAATTTAATTAAGTTATCTCGGTGTCTCTCTGCTTTATTTTATTTTTTTTTTAACTAAAGGATGAGTAGATAAGTATGTGTTAATTATAATTTTTTTTATAGTGACAATTGCATTATATGTAACTTACTTTGAATGAAGGTTGCATTCGGTGCTCTTACAGTACAGGTTCAATATCCTCTAGAGCTTTAGAACCCAAAAGAAGCAAGATAAAAGCAAAAAAAAAAAAAAATTTCTTTTGCAATTTTTATGGAGTTAAGATCATGGGAGAGCTTTTCGACTTAAACAACATTTAGCCATCGGATATCCAAATACACTAGGTTGTAAGAAGATCTCAAAGCATATTAGGGAAGAAATTCGAGAATACATGGACAAAAAATCATGAAGACTCGGACACCGCACAACACTTTCCGAGTTGTATGAAAGGAATCGAGTATAATAATTTCTTACTTATAGAATTTTGATTCCAAGGCATTCTCTCGAACCTTAGAAACTTTTCCGAGTAATATGGTATCTTATCTAAGTAATATAACATTTACTTCTTGTATTACTTGCTTATTCTTGAGTGACTCGTAAAACGGATTTAAGTGTCTCACTCGCTTCCGAGTTGCTCATTGCTTATATTTATCGCATACCGATTAGACTAGTTTTCCGCTCGTATCCGACTTCATGTTATTTGTTCTATCTTGCTGAAGTCGAGTGCTTCTAGTCCGATTCATGTTTAGTCTATATCAAGTTATTTCACTCGATATTCTTTCTAACTTGATTCTTTGCTTAGACTAACTCGGATGGAATTTTGAGTTATATGGATATTAGACTCGTAAAATTCCATTCTCTTTCCGACTCGGATAATTACCAACTTAATTATCTTAATTATTTTATTATCTATGTCTAATCTTGGACCAAAGTATTTTATACTTTGAGAACCAAAATTGATTTACTTTTGTAGGTTATTCAAACGAGGATAAATTTTTCAAACTACAAAAGTAACCGGCTTCAAAACGTCAAATCACCAGCAGACATGGCTTTTCATCTTCTCTCGTGTCGGTTCCTGAAGATTGTGTCGTGGCTGTCTCGTTTCCAAATCTGGAAAACTGGAACGCTAAGCTTAACGGTGGTTTCCACCTTATCTTTCAAGACACCGCCAATGGTTTTGGGACTTCCAAGAGAGTTAAACCGTTGTCCAACGTTCATATCACAACGGTTACTTTCCGAGTGACTTAGAAAGATTTTGTCAGCGGTCACAAAGAACTCTCGGACAGCGAGATGAAGATAATGGCTACTCGCCCGGTTATCTATAAATAGAAGCCAACGTTCAAGACTTGAAGATTGCTGAAATAATTGCTAATACACGTACTTGAGCAAAGTCATTGTATTTTACTTCGATCTTCTACTTACAACTTCCACTCTGTAATTCATTACTTTCGAGTTGTAAGGTCTTGTACTTAGTTACAAACACTTTCTTACTTTCTCTGTAAGGTCCCTTGACTAAGCCGTAACGGTTAACTTAGCTTAGTTGTCCCTAGCTGTAAGGGTTATCTCAGCTTAGGAAGTACTAGATCGGATAAGGGAATTTCGAGTCTAGGAAAACTTGTAAAGAGTTGTCTAAGGGAGCAACTTAGGTTCGGCCAGCTCACGGTATTTTGTGGATTCAAAATAATGGATTTGACTTCGTGCTTGGATTAGCACGGTTCGTGGTTTTCTGCCCCAGGAGGGTTTCCACGTAATCTCTCGGTGTTTACTTTCCGAGTTCATTCTAGACTCGGACTGTCTCGACGTCTTTATTTACTTTGCCACTTTACTCTAATCAGCTTTTCCGAGTCCATACTTTTATGACCCCGATTTAGACTCGGAATCCATTTCGTATCTTGGCAAAAGAGGTTGAATTTCCCGAAAATCCTCAATCACCCTATTCACCCCCTCTAGGGTGACTCGGACTCTCCCCGAGCAAACCTTCAATTGGTATCGAGCCTAGCCTTTCGAAAGGATCTAACCATCCAAAGGTCTAAAGATCAAATGGCTCACAACAACGGAGAGTTCAATGAAGGAAGATCTTCCAGCAGACCACCAAAATTCAAAGGATCAAACTTTGGGCACTAAAAGAAACTTATGGAATGTTTCCTCATGGATCATGATGAAGATGTATGGGAAATCATACAACAAGGAAACTACATTCCAATGAAGACAGAGGAATTCGTAATCATTCCCAAGACAAAGGCGGAATTTACTCCTCGGCGAAGCGCAGAAGTTCGGGAAGAACTTCAAGGCAATGAACATTCCGATGTGCGCCATTAGCTCGAAGAATACAATCGGGTGTTTGCCTGGGACTCAAGCAAAAGAAGTGTGGGACACACTTGTCAACACTTACGAAGGAACTAGCCAGGTCGACAAGCGAAGATCATCCAAGTATCTTCATAAATACGAGCTATTTAAGATGGAACCGTAAGAAAACATCACTCGGATGTTCATTCGATTTACCGAGATTACTAACAATCTCAAATCACTCGGGTAAGAAGATTTTCCACGAGGAAATGTGCAAAAGATACTCGTAAGCCTACCCAAGAGAAGATGGGGTCCCAAGGTGACTCGCCATAGAGGAGGCTCAAAACCTCTCACTTTTAAAACCGGACGAGCTCATCGGGAAGTTTCTCACTCACGAAATCCATCTAGAAGAGGAGGATGCTCGAGGGCGCACCAAAAGGAACATAGCATTGAAAGCCTCGTAATCCAAAGAAGCAAATCCGAGCTCTTCGACTCGAAGACGATCCCATGGCACTCATTGCAAGAGGCTTCAAGAGAATAATGAAGCACAAACGATGGGATAAAAGACCAAAAGAAGATTTCTACAAGAAAGATAAGAAGGACAGAAAAGGTAAATACTCTTCCCCTTCAAAGTTATCTTTATCTAAGAATTCTGGATGTTTCGAGTGTGGCAAAGCAAAGACCACATAGTCAAAGACTCGTCCGAAAAGGAAAAGGGATAGAAAGAAGAAGAAGGCTATGATGGCAACATGGAGCGATGAGGACTCATCGGAAGACGATGAGGACTCGGACGACTCGAAATGTCCGATGGCAATTTCGACTCGTGAGCCGAAAGGGAGTCGACTCGGACTCGAACAATGAGGAAACTAATCCTCAAGAGGTAATTGATTACTTCCTAAAATTCTCCAAAGTTGATTTAGCTAAATACATTTTTACTTTGGAAGAAAAGTCCAATCTCGATTCTTCTCAATTCAAAGAACAACTTGAGTTAATTACTTCGAGAGCATTTCTTTGAAAAATGAATTGGAAAACCGAGACTCACACTCGGAGAACTCAAGACTAGTGCTCAATCTAATGAGACCGAGTCCGAGTTACTCAGAAAAAAAATGAGTAGCTAAAGCGTAAGCTCATTGAGTCTCAAGATCTGGTTTTAAAGTTTACTCAAGGTCGAAGAACCTTGACATGCTCTTAGGATCTCAATGTGTCTCCTTCGTAAAAGAAGGTCTTGGTTTCAACAAAGAGGAGGAATCTAATTCCTACTCGTAACTATTTAAAAGGATTCCCGAACCGTGAAGTTCAGGAAAGTTGAGCATGGTCTCCTTCACAAAAATGAAGGGAGGACTAAGCCCGTAACCGTTTACAAAAAGAAACGATCTTCTCCTGTCTCAAAGGGAAAGGTTTTGAAAAAGAAAGAGACACGGACTCAGCTTCTTTGCAAGAAAGACTCGGAATCGAAAAAACCCAAAGTCATTCAAATCTGGGTTCCGAAAAACATTCTTCCTCGTAAAAGAACCACAAGTAAAGAATGTTACTCGGGTTCGTTAGAAGAAGTGAGAAGGGTTAGATTTTCTCTGCTTTGCAGGTCACTCGAAGAGATCAAAAGGACATCTGGTACCTTGACAAGTGGATGTTTACGCCACATGTCGGAGATGCAGGACTCTTTTTGAGTTGGAAAAACATAAAGGAGGAAAGGTCACATTTGGAGATGATAGCAAAGGCAAGATAGTTGGGATAGGGAAGATTGGAAAAGGATGCAATCTGGTCAGCCCAGCTTTATCTTGTCAAAGGATTGAAATACAATCTACTCAGTATCTCCCAACCGTGTGATAAAGGTCAAGAGGTAAGATTCATTCGGACCAACCGCTACATTTCGATGTTACCACCAAGGAGATCAAGCTCTCGAGTAAAAGATCGGGTAACACCTACATCATTCCTCTTTCGATCCAAGTCGAATTTATTGTGCTTAAAAGCATCTCTTCACAATGACTCTTGGACGTGGCATCGTAGATTAGGCCATATTAGCATGCATACTATCAAAAATTGGCATCTCACGGCCTAGTTAGGGGTTGACCTAACCGTGTTTTTGAGAAGGATAAAGTTTGTGAAACATGCACCGTAGGGAAACAAGTCGATCTTCATTCAAATCTCTGAAGTCGGCTTCCACATCCAAAGTGCTTGAGCTATTGCATATGGATTTATGTAGTGAAATTCCTGTTAAGAGCCTCGGAGGTAAATCATATATATTTGTTATTATTGATGATTATTCTCGATTTACTTGGGTGTGTTTTCTTAAGCACAAAAATGAAGCGTTCAAGGAATTCAGCAAGCTCGTAGAAAAATCCAAGTTGAGTCTCAAACTCGGATCCAGAGAATTCGAACCGACCATAGAAGGGAGTTCGACTACTCGAATTCTCGGAGTTTTGTGACAAAAATGGCATCTCTCACAATTTCTCAGCACCAAGAACTCCTCAACAAAATGGAGTAGTAGAGAGAAAGAATAGAACCCTTGAAGAAATAGCAAGGACGATAATGATTGAGCACAACTTACCTTACTATTTCTGGGCCGAGGCAATCAACACAACCAACTATACTTTGAACAGATGCCTCATCGGACCCATTTTGAAGAAAACACCTTATGAGCTCTACAAGGGGAAGAAACCAAATATTTCCTACTTCCGACCATTTGGATGTAAGTGCTTCGTTCATAACAATGGTAAGGACCACCTGACTAAGTTTGACGCTCGGTCGATGAAGGTATTTTTCTGGGTTATTCTTCTCACAAAGCAAAGCTTATCGCATTTTTAATAAGAGAACTAACAAAGTGGAAGAAAGCATCCACGTTGTATTTGATGAGCATGAATAGGAAAACCAAGCGAGTCTTCATACTCGAATTGAAGCTCAACAGAGATGATGATGAAACTAAGCTCACAAAGACTCAAACTCAAGCGCCTCGTAATGAAGTCACTCGGACCGAAGTGACTCGTAATGAGACAACTCAAGAGCCTGCTCGTAATGAACAAGCAAATGAAGAAGGTCACTCGAACAAGCTTCCGAAGATCAAGTAGCTCAGCCCACAAATCTCGTGAATCGAGAACCGGTAAAACATTCAAGTTTACTTCTAGTCATCCACTAGAAAACATAATATCCGATATCAACAAGTGGGGTAAGAACTCATTCCTCTCTTCAAAATCTATGTGCATTCACCGCATTCATTTCATTAACCGAACCTAAAAATGCACTAAAGGCTCTTAATGAACCCGAATGGGTAGAGGCCATGCAAGGGGAACTCAATCAATTCGAAAGAAACCAAGTTTGGACTCGACCAACCGACCTTCCGACCACCCAGCTATAGGAACCAAATGGGTTTTCAAAAACAAACTGGATGAGGGTGGAGTGGTAGTCGAAACAAGACTAGACTTGTGGCACAAAGTTACAATCAAGAAGAAGGAATTGATTGTGGGGAAACATTTGCACCAGCTTGCCGAATCGAAGCTATTAGAATCCTGTTGGCATTTGCATCCAAAGATGCATATTAAATTATATCAAATGGATGTTAAGTGTGCCTTTCTCAATGGTTTTATTGAAGAAGAAGTTTATGTCGAGCAGTGCTCCTAGTTTTGAAAACTCGTAATTTCCAGATCATGTTTTCAAACTCCAAAAGGCTCTCTATGGTCTTAAACAAGCCCCTCGAGCTTGGTATGAAAGACTCGAGTAACTTCTTGGTTCAAAATGATTTTAAGAGAGGTCAGATCGACAAGAGTCTCTTTATAAAAACCAAAGGGAAAGATTTCCTTATTGTTCAAATCTACGTTGATGATATTATCTTTGGTGCTACTAATGAATTTCTGTGCCGAGAATTTTCTCGAGTTGATGAGTCAGGAATTCTAAATGAGTATGATGGGAGAACTCAATTTCTTCCTTGGTTTACAAATTAAACAAGATAAAGATGGAATCTACGTCCATCAATCCAAGTATACCAAGGAACTGCCGAAGAAATACAAACTTCAAGATGCAAAGCACGCATCTACACCCATGAGCAAGCAAGATAAAACTTGACTCGGACGAAAAAGATAAAGCAATAGATCGAAACTCTATCAAGGTATGATTGGATCTTTGCTATATCTTACTTCCAATCAGCCCGACATAATGTTCGGTGTTTGTTTATGCGCAAGATTTCAAGCTAATCCAAAAGAATCACATCTCACTGCGGTGAACAGTAATATTCGGATATCTTGCAGAACTCGTAACTTAGGTCTATGGTATTCAAGAGACTCGTAAGTGACTCTCACCGGATACTCGGACGCAGACTACACCGGATACAAAGTTGATCGAAAGAGCACATCCGGAGCTTGCCAATTTCTAGGTCACTCCCTAATATCTTGGCACTCAAAGAAGTAGAACTCCGTAGCTCTATGAACCGCCGCAGCTGAGTATATTGCAGACTGGAGCCCGTTACGCTCGTATTCTATGGATAAAGCAACACTTGAGAGATCTTGGACTCTCTTTCGGATCAGTCCAAATCAAGTGTGACAATTAGAGTGCAATCAACATCACCAAGAATCCAGTCCAAAGACTCAAAGACAAAGCATATCGAGGTCGATATCACTTCTTACGAGATCATTTTGAAAAAGGTGATATTGAACTTGAGTTCATTCCTACTAATCTTCAATTAGCCGATATCTTTACTAAGCCTCTTAGTGAAGATCAATTTTGTTTTATTCGGAATGAGCTTGGTATGTTAAATGCATAACCGTGTGATATTTCTTGCAATAATCTCATTGCATGATTATATGTTGTGCGTTTTCAAAATTTTTAATAACCATTAGCTCGCTTGATTCAGTGATACTCGCGTTAATAGTTAATTCTTGTTTCGAGTTACTCGTAAACCGTTCCGAGTCACACTCGGACGTAGAGAAAAATTTGGACTTCAAATTTTCTCGAAATTATCTCTAGAATAGTGGAGTGTTTCGAATATATTTTTTCAAAATCTTTTCTCTCTCTCTCTCTCGAGCGCTCGATCGACGCTAGCCGTGGATCTCTAACTGCTAGAATCTTAACCGTTGAGAAGAGAACCGTCACACCGATGTACGATGACCGATGGACAAGCCGAGTCGAACGGAGTTATACTTAACGGATAGTTGACGGGCGTGTATTTCTTCTATAAATAACGCCTATTCATCTTCATCTCGATACTCTACATTTCTCTCTCTCTCAAACGAAACTTTTCGCGGAAGACTTCTACGTACACAGTGATCTTTGAACTTCTTCAAGCAACGAAAAGGCCATCTCAAGTAAGTTCGACTCGCTCTCATCTCTTTCTTCTACTCTTTTTCGTTAGCTCTCATCTATCTCTTCCTTTCTTTTCGACTCAAAAGTTTCATCCTTTCTTCCTCCTCTCAAAATGCCTAAGAGAGGTAACCATCCCGACTTTCAGGTCTCCTCCTCCTCCAAAAAGCCTCGCACCAAGAATCCGTAAAGCTCAACCCCTCCAAACCCATTGTCATCCAAGCACCTCGCGCTGGACGACAAGTTCTTTCCTATAACCAAATTTTCTTGGTTGGCTCATATACAAACCATCGGTGCATACAACTTTCTTTGCTTCAGCGAGTTCATCTTTCTCGAACTCGTTTCGAGTTCTACACTCATCTCACCCACTCGAAGGTGTCCTAACCTCCAGTGGTTCAAAATGTAACCGTTCGCATCAACACCTCTCTCCTCCACCGCCTCGTTCAGGGTCTCCTCTCTCTTCTTGAACAGCAACCCCATTCCTTTCACTGAAGTCACCGACGACTTCTTTGAAAAGTTCGCTAAAGAGTTTCCCGAGTCACGGAAAAACTTTTCGATGACTCGCTTGTCGAAGCACGCCTTCGTGCTTTCTGCCGATGAGAACCTTTTTCTCTCAAGCATTCTAGCAAGGAGAACCCCAACTCCAAGCATTTGAAAGCTCTTTTTGACATTCTTGAGGGCTACGAAGTAGACCTCTTCCCCTCCATAATTGAGCGGATGGCAACTGTGCCGACTCAACTTCAAACCAAGAAGAACACCTCTCTTCCTTTCGGTGCTCTTCTCACCCTTGTTTTCAAACAATTCCAAGTTCCTCTTCCCTCGGACCCAAATGCCGTATCCGAGGCTGCCGTTGTTGTCGGCAAAAGGAACTCTGTGGGTACGGATACCAGGAAACTCAACCCGGTGTCCGGGTGCATAACTCGTAGCCGAGGCCTCCTTCTCCGCCTCGGACTCGAAAGAAACCCCTCTTGCTCTCCCCTGCTCCACCTGTTGGTGTCTCCACCTCATGTGCCTCCAAATCTCTCTCTGCTATTTTGTCCCCCATTTTTATGGACAAAATCAGCTCCGTGTCCTCTCGATTTCAAGGACACGCTTGGGTCTTTCAAACTTGTCCTCCAAAACATGAATATCAACCAAAAGACCGCCCAATCCCAAATCCGAGAGCAACAATCTCTGGTTCTTGAGATGAGGGAGCCGGTGAAGGAGCAAAAGAGTTGGTCGAGCTCCTAAGAGAGAGAAGGTCCAAGGCGGCTTAGGACCATGGGGACTCGGACGCGTCTCGAAGCGTCTTCGAGCCCGTGTCCGACCTCCTCGGACAGCGGGCGTAAGAAGAAGAAGAAGCTGCAGACGCAGGCAGCAGACGCCGAGGAGCTCGCGGCCGAGGCAGCTCCATTCGGGCAAGGGGCAAGCATATAAGGACGCAAGCAATGGGAACCGCCGAGGGTCGGACTACTCCACAAGCTCAAATCGTCGTAATCGGCTCGGACAACGATCCGGGTGGGTCGAAGACCTAGCTGCACCAGCTGGGTCGACAGAGCAGCCCCTCCAGCCTACCGAGGTTCGAAGGGAGGAACCCCTAGATCCACTCGTTCGGGTCAGCCCACTTAGAGCCGAGCCCTTGACGGCAATTCCGGTTCTCCCTCGCCCGCGCTCAAGCACATCGTCAAGATCCTACCAGCGCCGGCGTACCTCCAATCCCTCTCGCTTCCACTTAGAAATCCCCCTCTCCCTCGTAGGCACCATGCACTAAGTCACAATTCCTCGGTCTGCCGGATACTCATTCTTTCGAGAGATTTCTATTTTTTTCTTTTGTCCGGACATCAAATTTGTACTTTTTCTTTTCTTTCTTTCTTCCCTTCTTTTGTTGTTTTTGCTGAAAGGCAAGGGGAGAAGAAACTTAGAAACAACTATTGTCTTGTTTAGGGGAGCCTTCCCTCTCTATTTGTGTACTTTTCTGAATTTCAATGAATTAATGCCTTCTCTTCAACTCTATCTCGTGTTTACAGCAATCATTTCGAGTTAACATTATTTCATTGTTAAAGCATACTTCATTTTACGCTCCGATACATTTAGCTTGCTTTACTCATCTCGACTTCATGAGCAATTATCCAAAAGAAAAGTTTTTGTCTAAGTATGGAATGCCTTTCATCATTAAGGGGGAGATTGAAGACTCGGACACCGCACAACACTTTCCGAGTTGTATGAAAGGAATCAGGTATAATAATTTCTTACTTACGTAATTTTGATTCCAAGGCATTCTCTCGAACCTCGAAACTTTTCCGAGTAATATGGTATCTTATCTAAGTAATACAACATTTACTTCATGTATTACTTGCTTATTCTTGAGTGACTCGGAAAATGGATTTAAGTGTCTCACTTAATTCCGAGTTGCTCATTGCTTATATTTATCGCATATTGATTAGACTAGTTTTCCGCTCGGATCCGACTTCATGTTATTTGTTCTATATTGCTGAAGTCGGTGCTTCTAGTCCGATTCATGTTTAGTCTATATCAAGTTATTTCACTCGATATTCTTTCTAACTTGATTCTTTGCTTAGACTAACTTAGATGGAATTTTGAGTTATATGGATATTAGACTCGTAAAATTCCATTCTCTTTCCGACTCGGATAATTACCAACTTAATTATCTTAATTATTTTATTATCTCGTGTCTAATCTTGGACCAAAGTATTTTATACTTTGAGAACCAAAATTGATTTACTTTTGTAGGTTATTCAAACGAGGATAAATTTTTCAAACTACAAAAGTAACCTCGCTTCAAAACGTCAAATCACCAAGCAGACATGGCTTTTCATCTTCTCTCGTGTCGGTTCCAGAAGATTGTGTTAGGGCCGTCTGTTTCCAAATCTGAAAACTCGGAACGCCAAGCTTAACGGTGGTTTCAACCTTATCTTTCAAGACACCGCCAATGATTTTGGGACTTCCAAGAGAGTTAAACCGTTGTCCAATGTTCATATCACAACGGTTACTTTCTCGAGTGACTCGTAAAAATTTTGTCAACGGTCACAAAGAACTCTCGGACAGTAGATGAAGATAACGGCTACTCGCTTGGTTATCTATAAATAGAAGCCAACGTTCAAGACTTGAAGATTGCCGAAATAATTGTTAATACACGTACTTGAGCAAAGTCATTGTATTTTACTCTCGATCTTCTACTTAAACTCCCACTCGTAATTCATTACTTTCGAGTTGTAAGGTCCCTTGACTAAGTTGTAAAAGTTAACTCGAGCTTAGTTGTCCCTAGTCTGTAAGGGTTATCTCAGCTAGGAAGTACTAGATCGGATAAGGGAATTTATGAGTTTAGGAAAACTTGTAAAGAGTTGTCTAAGGGAGCAACTCGAGTTCGATCGGTTCACGGTATTTTATGGACTCAAAATAGTGGATTTGACTTCGTGCTTGGATTAGCACGGTTCGTGGTTTTCTGCCCCAGGAGGGTTTCCACGTAATCTCTCGGTGTTTACTTTCCGAGTTCATTCTAGACTCGGATCTGTCTCGACGTCTTTATTTACTTTGCCACTTTACTCTAATCAGCTTTTTCGAGTCCATACTTTTCCGACCCCGATTTAGACTCGGAATCCATTTCGTATCTTATTTGGCAAAGAGGTTGAATTTCTCTCGAAAATTCTCCATCACCCTATTCAACCCCCTCTAGGGTAACTCAGCCTCTCCCCGAGCAAACCTTCAAATCAATTAATCAATTAAGGAGAATTGTGAGATATCGAGAAAAATGCAACAAAGCTACTATATTTTAAAAAAAAAAAACCAAAATCGAAAACTTATCCGAAAAACCAAAAAATCGATCCAAAAATCGGTTACTTGAATAAAGTTTTAAAGAAAATTGGTTCGATTAACCGAACCGATATTTTTTTCGGTTCACGGATCGGTTATGGATCCAAACTTGAAAAATTCAGTTAACCGAACCGATTTTTTTTTAAAAAAATCATAGGTATATAATCTAAAAGTTGTTTTATAGGATTGAAAACATTTTGTTTTACTAGCCAAAAACTTCTCTTTTGTTGTATTTTACTTTTGTTAGTTAGAAACTTTTATTTTGTTGTATTTTACTTTTGTTAGCTAGAAACTTTTATTTTGTTGTATGTTACTTCGTTTTATTTCATAAATTATGTTTCAAATAATGGTTAACCGCTAAACCGAACAAAAAATCGGTTAACCAAACCTTTCGGTTCGGTTACGGATCGAGATTTTGCTTGATCCGATTTTTCGGTGAACCGAACTTCGGTTAATCGAAAAAATTGGATCGGTTACGGATCGGATTTTTAATTATCCAAAATTCAGTTAACCGAAAGTGCGGTTAACCGGTTTTGCACACCCCTAATGATGATTGTATTGTCCTTGGCTTGGCTCGTGAGCTCACTATGTTTCTTTTAAACTCACACTTTATATTCTTGCTATAAAAACATAAATTTTAACTTACTTAGGCTCCTTTTTCTCAATAATCACAACTAGGGGTGTAAATGAACAGAGCCGGCTTGCGAACCCTCACGAGCAATCACATAAAATCTTGCCAAAAGAGCTTGCGGCAAGCCCAATGTAAGCGAAGCTTGGTTAGTTTTTGGGCCGAGATTGTAAGCTCACCGAGCCTACATGAGCAAATTATAAACAAGCCGAGCAAGTCGGCTAAATCAAATGAGTCTAAACAACTTGGAACACGTCAGCTAAAACTTGAGGAAATTAGCATTTTGAAGAACTTTTTTTGTTATCGATCTAGCAAATAATTTTAGTTTTGTAATTTAGCATAATTATTTTAGTTTTGATTTTTAAGTAAAGCATTCGATTATGCGTAATCTATTATAGCTTTTCTTAACCAATTAATGTTATAGACATAGATGAAAATCAAGAACCAAGATATATGAAATGTTGATAATGAATATATGATCATGAAAGATACTATCTTAAGGAGTAGGAAATTACCTTGTGGAGGTAAATTATTTCATGTCAGATGTGTGGCTCACATTTTGAACATTATGGTTTAGCATGGACTTCAAAAGATAAAAGATGTGACCTAAAAGATGTGACCGAAGATATCCATGATAGTATGGACTATATAATTAGAAGTGACACAAGAATAAAACTATTTATTGAAATTGTCCAACAGATTGCAAATATCTCATAGGAAGTTAGTTCTTGAATATAAGACACGATGGAATTCTATTTATGATATGTTTCCAGCTCGAATAAAGTTTAAAGATGTATTCCCCATATATGCTCGGCGAGATACTAGTTATAATTACCTTCCCAGTGATGAAGGTTAGGAGAATGTGTAGAAACTAGTTCCAATTTTGAAAGTTTTTAGATACGCCACAAATATTATTTACGGATCGGAATATCCAACATCTAATTATTTCTTTCTTATGTGAGTGTGATAAAAGAATTTTTGGATAAGCATCACTATTCAGCACATGATTTCATTTAGCACTTGGTAAGGAAGATCAAGTATAGACTTGATAAATATTGGAGTCAATGCAACTTATTTATGTCTATGGTAAAAGTGTTATGTCTCCTGACCCTCATCACTAGGAAGTACTCATAAACGAGGATCTCCCACAGCATGTATGGGGAATACATCCTTAAAATTTATTACACTCGGTCAACATATCATAAATAAAATTCCATCGTGTCCTACATTCAGGAACTAACTTCCTATACTATTGGACAATTTTAGCAACCAATTTTACTCTTGCGTCACTTACACTCTTGCGTCACTTACAGTTATATAGGCCACACTATCATGGATATTTTCTATCACATCTAATATCTCTTCCGGTTCATGTTAAACCATAATACCATAATATTTAAAATGTGAACCACACATCTAGCATGAAACAATTTCGCCTCTGCATGGTAACGTCCTACTCTTTAAGATGATATCTTTCATGATCATATATCCATTATCAACATTTCATATATCTTGGTTCTTAATTTTCATCTATGTATATATTATTAATTGGTAATCAAAAGCTTTAATAGATTAGGTATAATCGAATGCTTTACATAAGAAATTCAAACTAAAATAATTGCACTAAATTACAATTAAAATTATACGCTAGATCGGTGACAAAACATTTCTTTAAAACGCTAATCTTGGTAAGTTTTAGCTTGTATGTTTCAATTTGTTTATGCTCATTGATTAGCCCACTTGCGTGGTTAGTTTACGCTCGTTTGCTCGGTCTTCGGCTTGTTTGTAATTGGCTATTGTAAGCTCGGCGAGCTTCCAAGCTCAAAAATTGAAAGATCCTGTTGTGCTTGGATAATTAACCAAACTCGGGTCAACTTGGCAAGCCTTCATGAAAGCTTGCTCGCGAGGGTTCACAAGCTCGTTAAGCTAAACTACACCCTAATTCTAAGACACCAAGGCAAAAAGGTCCATTGGATATGTTCTTTACTCTTAATCCGACCAATGCTCGTGAAGGGTACAAAAGATCAAGGGAGGCAAAGAACATTAAATGAGTTATGTCGGAAAGACTTAAAGAGAAAAGGCTTGTGTAGACCTAGTTAGGTGATTTTATGATGCTTAGATTCCCTTCCATGCGGCACCCTTGATAGTTTTGCTATTGCCATGGAATCTATGGGTCAATTTGGCCCTGGATTGAAACTACCTTCCATGTATGAGTCAAGAGTTCCGTTCCTCAAGAAGGAAGTAAAGGAGACCGAGAAGGCAATGAATAAGCCTAAGAAAGAAAGGGCACGAGTAGGCTGCTCTATCTACCAATGAGGTCTTAGCCTAGTGGTCAAGCGTCAAGTTTTGGGTACATTAGGTCCCAAATTCCCGCATTATTTTATAATTGTATTATACCACCCTTTATAACTCCTCATTACACAAAAAATAAAATAGGTTTTGTTCTATGTATCCAATGGATGGCGTGATACCACCGTCCAAAAAGATGTTCTCAACTTTCGGTGAACTCTCCAAAAGGGCTGGTCCTTATTAGACCAATGGATGTCTCTTAAGTTGTAGAAGATTCAACCCTTTTGCTCAAGTAATGATATGGTGGAAGTAATGATGTGGTGGAAGAGGTTGGAGGAGAGAAAGTGGTCCAAATCAATGCATCTAATTATGTTAAGCAAGGTAAAAATAATGATTATCAATGCTATAGTTTCTAATTTTTATTCCTTAGCTACTTATTCTATTTCTTAATGGACTCCATGCGCCGCACACAACGTTAATCTTATGTTATGTTGGAAAAAACATTGGAACGGTCAAGGGTGCTCTAAAGAAGATTATGCTTATCATTACTTGTATCCATAGCTCTACCTCGTAAATTTGATGAGGCAATTCATCAATCAAAGGATTATATCATTTATAATTGTTTCCTCTATTCACAAACAAACACGGTAACTTCTCAATAATGGAATAGAAGCAAATTGTCAAAGGATGATGGGGAGAGAAGATAGCAAGCTATATCTTGCACGATAGCAATTGGAAAAATATTCTTTATGCTCTTAAGTTGATGGTTCCTCTCGTTAAGGTTCTTCGCTCTCTTCATAGAGAAAGAAAGAGATCGATGAGTTATGAATGATATATATGAGGCTATGAATAGAGCTAAGGAGGCTATTGCTAATAGCTTTTGTAACACCCCGAAACTTAATAGTAATTAATTATTTTAAATTTGCGTTTTATTGTCTTAATATTGTTTAAGAGTAGTGAGACGCGCACAATATAAAATCAAAATAAAAGATGCGAACAAATTTGCTAATCGTAAATAATAATGGGTAATTCGTACAAATTTACGTTTGTACTACGAAATGTATATATGTTCGAATAATTTCATTCCGAATTTGAATAAATTAAATTAATAAGTAAAAAGAAATAAAATAAAATGGTATACATTTATATATACACACAAATTATTATACAAATAAAATTTATAAAAAAAAAAGAAGAAGATGATGGAAGGATCGGGATATCGGTGAAAAGGATAAGGGGTTTGAAAACACAGACTATATCATTCATTTCCATCGCTCTCTCACCTCTCTCGCTCTCACCTCCCCCTCACTCCCTCTCACCGCCCTGCCCGAGTTCCACCACCAGCCTAGCCGTCACCACCGGCCTCTTCTGCAGCCGCCAACAAGCCACCGCAGTGCACCTTGGCTGCCACCCTTGCCACCACAAGGAACTTTTTCTCTCTCCCTCCTCCCTGTCTCGCGCTAAGCCGGGCAAAACCGCCCTCCTGGCTGCTGCTGCACGGTCATCCCACCTGCTGGCCTGCCGCCGTCCTCGGTCGCCGATCGGCGCCTCCGCCACCACCCAGCCACCTCCATCGCATCTCTCTCCTCTCCGCTCCGTTCGCTCCGAACAGGGCCGGGCTGTTTCGCCCTGCGGCTACTGCGGCCTCCGGACTGGGTTGGCACCGCCACACTTGGCCGCCGTCCGGCGCTCGACACCGCTGACCGACGCTCGAGCTTCCACCTCAAACACCGAACCACCACCACCGATTCCACTTCAAAACCCCTTTGAGGTATATCTCTAATTCCCCATTTATAAGCAAATTTCTATTACGAATTTATGTTGTAATTGAAGAATTAGACAAGTTAATGTGAGTTGTAACTTGGTTGTGGTGGAATTGACAGAATCTTGAGAGAAAATGAAATTGGATTTAGGGTTTAATATGTGTGGATATGGAGTTGGAAATTGATTTGGGTTTATTTATAATTGTGAATGTACTTGTTTAAGTTTTATATGAATATGAATAAATTGTTTGGTGGTGGAAGAATTGGAAGAAAAATATTGAGGATGATTGAAATATGAGCATATATATAATTTTGGGAGTTAGTTTCAAGAATGTGTAAATGAAAAGTTGAAGATTGATGGAGGATTGAATTTATTTGTTTGTGTGTGTGCTAAACTTGAGTAAATTAACGTAATTGAGTCTTGGTCTAATTGTACAAGTGCGAATTAATTTGAAATGTAGAAAGTGGATGGGAAGATAGATATATGATCATAGGAAAGTGATTAAAAGTTCGGTTATGTTAAGCTTGATTGAAAAACGAAATTGGGTTATACTTGGGAACTTTATTGAACTTAATAGAGACTTTGGTGAAGTTAGTAATTTGGTGATAGTAAGTGATATGGTGGTGAAAGGACAAGAATAATTCAATGTGCAATGATCTTTGCTAGAGTTCGACAAATTACTTAGAGCGAGACTTGGCTTGAAAGGAAAATTAGAATGTTAAATTGAGTAGAAGGAGGAGGGGAAAAGAAATTTACAGAATCAAAGGAAGTTAGAAATTCAAATGAATTTGGGTAATAAGTGGGGAATTAGAGGAAGTCAAATGAGAAAAGTTTATCACAAATAAAGAGTAACTATTAAGTTTACTAATGCATAAATCAAATTACTTCCTAAAAACGAAAAGCGACAGGAACAACATGCTTGAAGAAAATAACGAAAAGCAATGTTTAAAGGAAAACGAAAAGGTACGTTACTATTTGTACTTTCCAAAATATCTAAATGTTAACATGTTAATGAGTTTCACTATTTATCTGCGACACACTAAATCAATAACTGATTATTGGTAGTACTCATAAAGGAATTAATCGTACGGATCCATCTCCGAAAATCGGGATTTCTATGATTAAATTGTTTAACGAGAGCCTTAACTATAAATATATATGTTGTGATCAAAAATCGAAAAGTGCATGAGCACAAGAAAATGAGAATATTGATGAGATTGTAACTTGGTTTGTATAATGGTTTGAAACTTGGTTATTGTGATGGTAGATATACTCCGACAAGTGACCGTTGAGTTGTGTACTCCGACTGTGTGTCTCGTTGAGTTTTATTGTGGATTTTATGTAGGTTTTTAAGGCTTTTAGCCTAATGGTTAGGCCATGTTTCAAACGAAACTCTGCCAAAATTTTTAGAAAATTGGAAAACCAAACCGACACCTTAAGTATGAAGTATATTTGGTTTACGAGATAAGAGGACATCCGGGTATACTAGATGAAACGGGTGGTAAAATTAAGGTTAGACTGCATTAAGCACGGACTAGAGGTGATAGAAGCAAAAGATCCAACTTGAGTTTTATTACAAGGATGGGGAATCAAACTCATCAATTGTTTTATACAAATTCAAACTATATCATCAATAGCTTATTTCCGGAAACGTATGAATATCGAGCTCAAAAGGAAACAATATGGATAGGTACGTGAAGAGTAAAAGTTTAGTGATCGTAAATGCATACAAATATTGTTAAAGGACTAGTAATCTACAAAAGTAGATTCGGTTTGGAAACAGAATTCGAATTGGAATTGTGTTACGTAAACAATCGGTCATTGAAGCGTTTGGCACGCCGAGGTACGTTATTGCTTGTACCTTTTTCCAAATCGTTCATCTTTATTATTGAGTTTACTTGTTTTAATAATATAAATAATTTGGACTCACTTCACGATCCACAGTTCACGGTAGATTTATCACAGTTCACGGTTTACGAACACGATTACGATTCACGATACGGTTTACGGTTTACGAACACGATTACGAGTTCACAGTATAGTTTGAAGTAGGGGTGAGCACGACCGACGGGTACCACAGAACCGGACCGGAACCGGTCAAACGGGTAAGGTTCAGGAACCGGAACCGGTCAAACGGGTAAGGGTAAGGTTCCTAAAATTTAGGAACTCGTCAAATGGGTAAGGGTAAGGTTCCTAAAATGAAACCACTGGAACCGGAACTCGGAACTCGTTTAGATAGGTTCTAGAACCGTGGGCACCCGAATCCGTTACTAAAATTTTCAGAATTTTTCAGTTTTGAGGCCCATGAAATTTTTACTTTTGAATTTCTAATGTGTGGCCCAACTTATTAGAAACCCTAATCTCCTTCCGCCTCGTCATTTCGCGTTGCTCCATTTCGCGTTGCTCCATTTCGCGTTGCTCCATTTCGCCTCTCTCGCGTTGCTCTGCTCTCTCTCCCCTTGCGTTGCTCTGCTCTGCTCTCTCTCTCTGCTAGTGCTCGTTGACTCGCATTGCTCTGCTCTCTCTTTCTCTGCTGCTGCTCGTTGACTCACGTTGTCTACTCTCTCGACGAATCAAACTTCATTTCGCGTTGCTCTGCTCTGCTCCTTCATTTCGTGTTGCTCTGTTTTGCTCCTTCATTTCGCGTTGCTCTGCCCTTTCTCTCGCTCTTGCTCATTGACCTCCTCCCAGTCCTCGTCGGCGTTGGTGTCGCCTCCTTCCTTCCTCCCACTCCCAGTCCCAACTCTCCCTTGCGGCTTCGTCCTCATCGGTGCTCTCATTACAAAATAGGTAATTTCTTAATATCTTGTTGTAAATAGGGTACCCTGAAACCGAACCGGAACTCGAGGATAAGGGTAAGGTTCCTAAAATTCAGGAACCGGAACTCGAGGGTAAGGGTAAGGTTCCTAAAATTCAGGAACCGGTCAAATAGGGTAAGGGTAAGGTTCCTAGTTTTGGTACAGGGTACCTGGAACCGCTCACCCCTAGTTTGAAGTTTACGGTTTACGACACGATTACGAGTTCACAGTAAAGTTCACGATTACAGTTCACGATACGGTTTACGGTTTATACACACGATTACAATTCACGATTACGGTTTACGAACACAATTACGGTTCATAAGGGCCCTCCCGATCAATCAAGGTAAATGAATGAATTGTTTATTTAGTCACGATTATATATATGATGACTTCACAAACTTAACAGAATCATTAATCGTTCAATTGTTCACAATCGATCGCATCGGGGTTCGATGAACCTAGGAGTCGGAGTCCATGATTGATTGTTTCACGGTATGGGTCCTAAGTTTGGCTATATCGGAAAAGCAAATCAGGAATTGACAAGTTCGCAAATTGAGTATTCAAGAATAATGATTTAAGATATGCCCGATTTAAGAGCATCTAAATTATAATTTTATTTTATAACGGTAACGTCATCGAGCTTCTAGCTCACACGTCTATTGTTTTATGTTTTAAAATTTTTAGGGACTCGAGCGCATGACGGACTATTCGCAATCACACCCAAAGTTTAAAGAGGAAGAAAAGATAACGCTGGTCGGGAGAAGTGATGTTCGACTGTTCGTCTTGACCCCATACATGTTAGTCCCTTCCTCGGTCTCATGGCTCATGATTCCTCTCCAGCTGATCCTCGGCATTTTGAAAATTTCATTTTACGTAAAGAAAAATTTGGGTTGGATTGTTACATAAATTGTTTGAAAAATTAATTTACTCAAATGAATTTGCCTTGTTTTCATTCTAAAACGGCGGTAACGTCTCCCAATTTACAAGTCTTCCGCTGTTAATTACTTATTTATGTGGTTACGTATTGGGGGCGTTAAAGCTTTCAACGGATAACATTCAAATATATCAATACAAGATGGGAATGCCAACTTCACCGATCTCTACATGAGGCGAGGCCACTAATTGAATTCGAAAATCTATTATCCAAATGCAAGTGCTATTGAAGATTGTCATCAAGTAAGATGGTTTGTTTGATTCCATTTCAAAGATCATTCCCGATTTGGCGATCCAAGACAAGGTGACTTCCAAATTACAATTATACAAAAATGTCAAGGGTCTCTTTGTAAAGCCCATGGCTATAAGGTAAAGGAAAACACCATCTTTTATTACCAAACTTCAAAAATCAAACTTCCAAAGTTACTAAGTAGTTGTCCTCTTTTTCTAAGTTAAGTACTCATTCTAATTTATTTTTTAAATAGGTGAATGGTGGACGTTTGTCGTTAGGATTCTTAGCCTCACTTAGTGGTGCAACGCGATGTGAAAGGAATTGGAGTGTTTTTCAACATGTAAGTTATGACTTGCAAAATTTTTATATTGGGCCATTAAATAAATTAGTTTATTAGTGAATAATTAAGTTTGTTAACAACTTCACACCAAAAAGAGAAATAGATTGACACAATCCCAATTGAATGATTTTATTACCAAATCAAACCCTATGAGTCAAGGGGTAATCATCTCTGAATTACAAGCCTAATGACTTGTCTCCTTCACCGTCCTCTAATTACTGTATTGTCTATTCCTTTTTCTAAAGTCAAAACGAGTATTTAGGGGCCTTAGCCGGTGATCCAGTTGTTTCCCTATCAACGATGAAGCTTATCGTTAATGTCAAAAACTACAATCCTTCCCTCTATATTTGTTCTTTTGTCTATTGTTCGCCACTAAAAATTATTGCATTCCTCTTAGTCTACATGTGGTATTGACATGCATGTGGCATTAACATGCAACATATGAAGAGATGAGCAACTTCCTCTCTCCAGGTTTCCAATCTCCTTTATCATTGCATTGTGCAAGAATCCAAGCTTCCAACAATGTAGCCAATTACAAATTTCACTCCACACACCTTTAGAAAATGGACACCGCAAAAAGTGTGCTCATTGGTGGCCTTCAAACATTCTAGTGCTTGTGTCCAACCCTTCAGTAATATTGTGATAATCTCTAAGCTCTAGGATGCCTTTTATGCATTAAAAGCATAATGCAAATGAATGCTTTGATATATAGGCTTTATTCCACATCATCTTATTCCAAAGCACTCGGTTACACTTCCTAAGAGCCATTTATAAGCACCTCCTAAAATCCATTTATAAACACCGGTCAAAAAGCACCTCCTAAGAGCCATTTATAAACACCACTTTTGACTATGTAAATCTCATTTTGGGTAGCCACCCATTTCCATTCTTTAGCAAAACACACGTACTTAGCCATGAGGACCTTATGTTGGTCTCCATACTGCTTTGGTTAATAAACCAGATCCCAAGCTATGAAGCGTACCCGGAAGTATTATCATTTCCACCCCATAGAAACATTCTGCACTTTGCCTCTATTGACTTTATCACTTGCTTGGGAGAACAAATATACTAGCCCATAAACCTAGCACTCCCATTAACATAGAGTTTACTAATTGAATGCTAACCTCTACATGCATAGGAAAAGTGCCTTGCTAAGCTAATAGGAACTCGAAGATACCTTAACGGTAGTGTACCTTCTACAAACCCACTTTGCATCATCGACTCCTACTTTAGATCTTCTTTGAATCTTCTGCTAAACCACTTATGATAATTTGTGATTTCTCTTTGCTTACTTCCCAACTTGAAGTAGGCGCAAATTCCTCAAGAGTGTGGGTAAAATCCCTTACTGATTCTGTATTTGCTTTGGCAAATAAGATTAGGGCATCAAACATCAAAGAGGTGGGGTTTGGTTTAGCTGCAGCCCACCTTGGGTGGTAAGAAAAACATGGGTTTTCTAGTATAGTCACCATTATTCTTGAGAGATATTCCATAACTATTACAAATAACATGGGAGACATGGGGTCTCCTTGCCTCCATCTCTAGCACCCTAGGAGGTATTTCCAAGTATAAGGAAAAATTCCTATTGAAGTATAAGGAAAAAGACACTCTGCACACATACCATGATCAAAGTCAGTACTTGAGGAAAGTGAAACCCATATAGCACCTCTTCTAAAAACCCCCAATTCAATGATTCATAGGCTTTTTGAATGTCCACTTTCAACAAACACGTAGGAGTAGCTACTTTTCCTATAATAACCCTTGGCCAAAACATACCAGAACACTATGAACTAATTGCCTACCTTTAACAAATACACATTGGTTGTGAAAGATAATAGAAGGTAAGACCTCATTAAGTCTTTGGCAAATTAACTTCGTAATGCATTCATAGACCACATTATAATAAGTAATGGGTATAAATTCCTTTATAGATGTCAGTTATTCTAGTTTTGTTGATTTACTTTAACAGTTTCTCAATTTTAAAGAGTTTTCGAATTTTAAAGAACTTGTGTACTGTTTTGCATACCAAAGGTCCTAATTCATCGAGGCTTGCTATTGGGTATGGAGAGAATAGATTTTTTAATATCACTATCACTGAAAGGCCCACATATACTCAACTTTTGTTCTATTAAAACAAGTGGTACTTTGTGGAAGACTTCACATTTACATCTTAAACCTTTTCGACTATCTACCTCTGTGCCTAAAAGCTTCCTATAAAACTTTTACATGATTGGATAGTGCTTTCGAAATGGTTGTTCAAATAAGCTCTTAGAGCTAAAATCAGCTCAAACGAGCTGAAATAATGAGATGAAATAATTTGTTATAGCTGTTATGAGCTCAAATAGTTAGATATTATAGGTGAAATGAGATCTGGTGTTATAGTTGAAAGTTGCTATAAATGAGCTCCATTGTTATAGTTGAAATAGTTGAAATGCGCAGAAAGTTGTTATAAATGAAGGTATACATGTCATTTCTAATAGGCCCTTAGTCCTCTTTTGGAGTTGGTGTATATCATTGGCTATTTTCTCTTTTTACAACTCCCAGCATTGGTCTAACATGATGCTAGACCACAGTGGTGGACATTACAACGGTCCTCAATTACAAGGGTCCTGAAGTAGTGCTTCCTGCAATCTCTAGCAACTGAACTCTAGCAATATCCTTCTTGTGGTGCACATCTCCAAATTTCCTATTATTTAGCTCTAACAATGGTCTTTGCTTGCCTAAAATAGTCCTCGATAGTCTATACAATAGTTGTCAATTTTTCCTCAACCCACATTTCACAAAATTTAAACTCAGAGGAGGGCAGAGTATGTAAACTCATCTTTAGCATTAAAGGACAATGGTCACATATAATTTCAGCCATATAGTCCACCATAATATCCCCATAAGCTAGGAACCAATCTACATTATAAAAAAGTTCTATCAATTCTATGGCCGATCTTATCACCATTTTCATGCCTATTGCACCACAAATAAGAGCACCATAACTTTTCATTTCTTAAAATTATCAGTCTTGAAAATCATGAAAATCCTTGATATCCCCAGCTTCTATAAGGTAACCTTCAAGTCTATCCTGAGTTGTCAATATAGGCATTAAACTCCCTAAGACACACCATGGGACTTCCATATCCTATGTTATATTCCTTAGGCTTTGTGAAAATGGTTGTCTATGCTCCTCCTTTATTATGCCCATAGATAAAGAGAAAAAAATATCACTGTTTCCAACGTCTTTATCTTGCAAGTTAGTTAGTTACTTACTTGGCTTGCCCGGATGTGTGCTTTCTCTCTAATTTCCACAGGAAACTGATTTTGCTGCCATACCACCCAAACTTTGCCTCTAGGGTGATGGATACTATTAATAAAGCTGCTCCACCCCATATATATATGATTATGGGATAGTTATACATATGATTATAGGATAGGCTTGCACATAACTTTTATCTCTGATTTTTGTTTCTACCATGGCTAAGAGTTGAACTTTATATAGCGAGACAAATTTCTTCTTTCTTCATGTCCAACTGTTTTTTAGGCCCATTAAGGCCTGTCACAATCCATATGACAATGTTATCCATTGGAGGTTCCCCATCTTGTTCCACATTTATCTGCTCAATCACATTTTCCCTATTGAGCATTGTCCTTATTAACATCAATAACATCAGTGATACCTGTCTCCTCCTATACCTCAACCATTTAGACAAAGGGATCATCTAAATAGACCTCGACCATAATCCTTGAAAAACTCATCTTATCCTTTTTAGTTGTAGCCTTGGCCAACTTCATAGGCTTTCCCATCAAAATCCCCAACTTACTCAAGTTGCTTCACTCCAATATTTGGCATCCAACTCAGGGAAAAACTCATTTTATCCTTTTTAGTTGTAGCCTTGGCCAACTTCATAGGGTTTCCCACCAAAATCCCAACTTATTCAATCTGGTCACGCTCCAATATTTGGCACCAACACAGGGAATTGGATCCAGAGTGGCAAACTCTTAATGTTCTTCCTATCCAACACCTACTTTAGGTGTCCAATTTTTAATGGTTTTTATTTAAAAAAACACCAAACCCTTGCTAGTTTGCTTTTGTTGTTCTCTTGTGTCAAGCTGACATTAAAAATCCCATTTCTAATGCTCACCACTTGGGTATACCTGAGCCGAGACAACTCGCATAAATGCTTGCCAAGCCGAGCTCGCTGGTCAATTATTGGAGCCAAGCTCGAGCTTGCAATTTTGGAGCTCGTAAACTCGTCGAGCCTACACAAGCTAATTACAAATGAGCCGAACAAGCTGAGCAAACGAGACTAAACAAGCTGGGCTCGCCGAGCTAACACAAGCCAATTACAAACGAGCCGAACGAACGAATGTGTTGACGAGCCGATCAAACGAGCCTAAACAAGTTGAGCAAGCGGGCTAATGAAATGAGCCTAAACAATTGAAGCAAACGAACTAAAACTTATGGAGATTAGCTATTTGAATAAATTTTTTATCATCGATCTAGCAAATAATTTAAAATTTTAATTTAGCATATTTATTTTGATTTGGATTTCTTAAGTAAAGTAATTGGTTAATACCCTATCTATTAAAGCTTTTGTTTACCAATTAATAATATATACATAGATGAAAATCAAGAACAAAGATATATGAAATGTTGATAATGAATACATGATCAACATTACTCTAATATAATTTTCATGTAAATAAAAAATATAAAATAAATATAATTGATGTAAATTTAAGAAGTATGGATTTTAATAATTAATAAATTTAGACTTTTATATATAGAATTTTCGACAAGTTATGCTTGGTAATAGGAGCAATTGATCATAAACATGTAATAATTTATTTTCGAATGACTTAAGTTGATTTGAAGTTGATGAATAATTTATTTAAGGATGATTTTAACGAAACTATGCTAGATTGAATTATTAGCCCCCATTAAAGGACATCTTAAACCTCTACGTTTTATAATATTTGTTGACTGATATGGTGTCGGTTAATAATAAAAAGAACTATGGGTCTATTCGAACTTACATACAAAACACATAAAAACATAAACATAAACGAAACAAGCATAAACGAACATAAAAGAGCAAAAATAAACATAAATTTCACTTCCCTTTACGTTTCAACTGGCACTACGGTCTATTCTAATAAAATAAATATAAGTTTTAAAGGGATTTGATGTAAAAACAAGTTAGAATAAGCTGGAACGAGTTGGAAGAAATTTTATAATTGTATAATTTGATAGTTTTAATTTTAAAATATAGTTGTAACATTTTTATTTTTTAATATTGATAAATGACTACCTATATACATCAAAAAATGTTATGTAGGTAAGACTTCTTTTTCTTTTATATTTTCATTTGAATCAAAATTTAAATTTTTTTTTGTCCTACTAAAAAATATGTGAATAACAAATCATTCGCGATCATTAGAAACAATTGATTATTGATATGGCTAACATTGATGAACAAATGATACATGTTTTAGACACTAAATTGGTCTAATTTGGAGCTTGTCTTTCGTGACCACAACTGGTTATAAGCCTTAGCATTGATTATACCCTTGCAACTTTTTTTCTCCTCCTTTTAATTAATTCATTACATATTTATATATATTTGTTATAATCGTCTAAAAATATAGCATGATAATCTATATATATATATATATATATATATATATATATATATATATATATATATATATATATATATATATATATATATATATATATATATATATTATCTTTATATATATATATATATTTTTCTATATTTAATCATGACAAATATATATATTTTGATATCACGTAAATCCCTCTCCTTGCTCTCTCTCACGCTGCCTCACTCTCTCTCTCCCTCTCCCTATCGTTGCACGTCATCGCCACCGCCCTTCCTCCCACCGTCGTCGGTGCTCGCTGCCCGACGCCACTGCCCGCGCCCATCACCAGTCCCCTCTTCACTCTCTTGCTTATTCTCTTGGTGAGTTACTCTTGTATAATTAGGATTTCTTGTAAATCTCAAAAGAATTGTTGTAAAAGAATTCCAATCTCTTCTTGTTGCACTTTAGCAATCTCTTAACTCCTTTTACGATTAAATTTTCAGATTTTGATTAGTGAAGGAAGAAGTATGACTCTTTGATTAACTCTCTTTCTTTGGAGGTAAAAACCCTAAAAGCTCATACCTTTGATTCTTCTTGTCTTGATTAACTTAGTGAACTTTAGAGGACGAAAATTATAATTAAGGCTGATTTATGAAAGATTTTTGTGGGTTTTATGATTGAAATGGGTTGATTCAAACATGAGTTATAAATTATAGGAGAACCGAGAAAATTGACTTGAATTTCCCTAACTTTAAAATTTTGCCACCATTGATATGATCGTCTAAAAATCTTCAAAAACATATGGTAGATAGATCTATAGTATTTTTACATGACGGTTTTGGAATTAATTAATTTGGATTTAAATCAAGAAAGTTATTAATTTTCTCCCAACACTACGCAATATATGACGAAAACTAACCCATGTGATAAACTTGTGTTTTTATGTTACTTGTGATTTTGGGTAGTTGTTGATCATAAAGTAAAAGTTGTAGGCAACTCTTATATCTTTCCATATTGTGCTCATTAATCTAAATTCAATATTGGAATTGAAAGTTATGCCCTCTGAAAGTTGAGGTTAACTTTTGTCCAAAAACTAGAAAATTAAAAATATGTGGTTTAGGGTTACGTTATGATTTATAAATTAGAAAATAATTATTAAAATTCTTTTGATGTTGTAAGATCATATGCTAGAATGATTATTGTGGAATGATTATAGTGTTGTAACTTTTATTTGTCTATCCCCTCTCGGGTATCAAAAGAAGATGATCGACCTACGGAATTCATACCGCCAATATCTAATGAAGGATCAAAGTGCCCACTTCAAGGACATTTTGCTATATTGAAAATATGGAATAAAGAGCCTAATTATTTTGGTGAATGGTAAATGTTATTGCTACAAGGACTTTAAATTGGGTTGTGAGGATTCAAAACTCATGATTTTTAGTCATTTGTGTTTGATTATCAAAGTTTTATACTATGTTGTGATTGTTGAGAAAAAGGAGTCTTATTTAAGTTCAACTTTATGTTTTTAGAGAAAGTATATAAAGTATGACTTTGAACCTGAAAACACGAGTTTGAAAGAAGCATAGCAAACTAACGAGCCAAGGATGAACCGAACTCAAGCTCGAGCTTTTAATGAACCGAACTTAGGCTCGAGCTTTATTTTGTGAACTCGGCGAGCCGACGAGCTAAGCTGAAGTTACAAACGATACTCACACACGACTCGCCTCAAACACACCCGTACTCACCACCCGTTCTACCTCCATATGCCCCCAAATTCTCTTAAAAAATCTTCCATAACAAAAAGAGGGGTTTGGCCCCTACGACACAAGTGTATTGCCCAAAATTCAATTTTTGCACATTTAACTCCATGTACTAGCCATACAAGGAAGAAAACCTAACTCTTCTACGTCATTCATATTCATAGGATTATAAGTTTTACCTAAAATCAATTCAATTTCTTGTTCACTGGCATCCCCATGTTTAGGTAGGTTGTTTCAAGCTAGTAGAGTTCTTGTTTGCACTTTCATCTCGTATGCTTCCAATAATCAAATTCCCATTTGGGGTCACAAAATCTATTTCACCCATTTGTAATCATGGATATTCTCGTTTGGTACTATTCCATTGGATCGTTCAACAACTAGGGTCAAAATAGCCTCCAATTGTGAGTACATACCCTTTTATGTGGTCGAGACTAAGATCTCTAATCAATTGTCATGGTCTTCCTCTCCCTCTTACCCAACCTCTTCCTCGCCCTTTGTTCAACCTCACCATTGTCGAAGAGCTCACATTAGGTGTTTGAATGATTTGGTATTTGTCCAATCATAGCTTCAAAGGTCTCATCCTCTTGAAAGAAATTGATGTTAGCAATGAATGGTTGTTAGGAAGAATAGAAGATGATGATTTTGTACTTAAAGGGATACTTTGAATTAACACCACTTTGACTTGACACCTATAGCTCAAGCTTGTGGGGCAAGTGAGACTTGTTATGGCACGAGGGGTCAAGGATCATCATGTACCATTAGAGCTTCAAGGAAGGAGAAAGGAAAAGCTCTTAAGCCTCCAGTTCTAAATCTTCTCCAGTTTAATTTGAATTAACTAATAAAGATGAGGAAAAGAAATTTTAAGAGGAAGAGCAAGTGAGGAAGAGAAAGACAGGAAGAGGATGGAGATGAAGAGGAGCTAGAGTTGGAGTTGGATGATGATGATTTCCAGGCGAAGCATGTGGTGTTAGATGATGACAATAATGATGCTTAGTTGACATTTGGGAGAAGGGGGCTTATAAACTACTTTTCTTTGTGTGTTATTTTTTAAAACTATGTTTTAGACTTATATTACCAAGTACTATCTTAAGTGCTTGTTTTGAGATATTATAATGTTAGATTACCTTATGTTTAAGACTAGATGTGGTGCTTTTCATAGCTCAAATAATCCCTAAACACTTATTTGATGTGTTATCTTATCTTACGTATTTATCAAAAAAATGGATTGGGAATGATTTTCAAACATTTTTATCTAAAAAAATGTGCTTCGCTCCAAAAGTCTGCGCCTTCCCTCGAAGCTCATGCTCTAGGCCACTGTGCACTGAGCTTTTTTAATCTAAGGGTCAAACTCTCACCGATGATTCACATTGGATCTTGATAAAGAGAGGGTGGAGTGTGGATGGTTTAGAGAAGAATGCAGTCGAGTTTCTGTTTCCCCAATTTTTTTCCATTTTTCTTCAATCCAAACACAAGAAAAATAAGTTTGATTTTCTAAGGTCTGTTTATATTTTTTGAGGAACAACGGCAGAGCCTTGAAGGCTCTAAGGATGTCTAAAGACACCCTTGACATAAAAAATTCTAATAAGCTAATTAGAAGGAGCTAAGAATAGTATACTCCACTAACACCCTTAAAAAGCCCAAAAAATCATATACATCTTGTATTTTCAGTGGCCCAAATCATGACATTTTTAATTTTTTTATATTAAATACAACTGTAGACACTAAAACAACTAGGTATGTGATAACAAATAAAAAAATAAATTTACAGTCATTCCTAGATTTACCTAAGCCCTAATGTGTCTCTCTATCTCTATATCCTCTCCTCCCCTCAAATGAAAGCATTGGTCAACAAGCCCAAATTCTTTATCTCTCTCTTTCACCTTACTCAACACTCAACTATTTAAATTTTTTGTTTTGGGGAATGTCTCATTTGTTTTCTTGTCTGGTTTGATATGAATTTATCTGATTTAATCTTACAATACTTGAATTACAAATTATTTCATGGACTTGGGTCCAAGTTATCATATATATATATATATATATATATATATATATATATAGTATTTTGTTTTAATTAATCAAGTATTGAGTAATGTCATCTCAAATACTTGATTGTCTCCTCATAAATGAATAGTAAGTGTCCTCCATGAATAGTAAATGAACAGTAACGTCCACTTCCTTCTTGGAGGATTTTGAGAAGTGAAATATGAAATTTCACTTGAAACAATAACCTGCATAAAATTCGTTAGAAATTTTTTTTTAATACCCTTGAAGGGTTAGATACTATATGGATCTCGGGCGCAAGGCCCATCAAAAGTATCATAATTTGATTGAATAGATCCTGAAGAATCGGATGAATTTGTACTTGTCATCGGGAGTAATCACTGGTGCTTCGTTTCTTGAGTAGCTTGAGTTCTTGCTTGAGTAACTGAATTTCTTCATCATGAATTTTCTCTTTCCCTTTTGAATTCTTTTCTTACTTTGTGGGGTAGGAGGCGCTTGTTTAGCTGATGGAGCTGACTTAATTCCTAAGGCAGCCTAGATGTTGAACTTGTCCCACCATTTAATTTTGAATTCTCTTACCAATGAATAAGATCTTTGGGAGCTTGTAATATTGAATAATTGAAGATTATACTAGCTGAATTAATTTTCAGAGTTAGAAGTAGGGGCGAGCGGTTCCAGGTACCTTGTACCAAAACTAGGAACCTTACCCTTACCCTGTTTGATCGGTTCCTGAATTTTAGGAACCTTACCCTTACCCTCGGGTTCCGTTTCCGGTTCCGGGGTACCCTCTTTACAACAAGATATTAAGAAATTACCTATTTCGTAATGAGAGCACCGATGAGGACGAAGTCACAAGGGAGAGTTGGGACCTGGGACTGGGAGGAAGGAAGGAGGCGACGCCAACGCCGACGAGGACTAGGAGGAGGTCAACGAGCAGCAGCAGAGAGAGGGTAGAGCAACGCGAAATGAAGTTCGATTCGTCGAGAGAGCGGACAACGCGAGTCAACGAGCAGCGAGAGAGAGAGAGCAGAGCAACGCGAGTCAACGAGCAGCAGCAAAGAGAGAGCGAGCGAGAGCAACGCGACAGGAGAGAGAGCAAAGCAACGCGAGAGAGGCGAAATAAAGGAACGCGAAATGGAGCAACACGAAATGACGAGGAGGAAGGAGATTAGGGTTTCTAATAAGTTGGCCACACATTAGAAATTCAAAAGTAAAAATTTCATGGGCCTCAAAAATGAAAATTTCGAAAATTTTAGTGACGGGTTCGGGTACCCACGATTCTAGCTTGCAGGATCCAGTGCACTGGAACTCGAACCTGTCTAAACAAGTTTCGGGTTCCGGTTCCAGGGTTTGATTTTAGGAACCTTACCCTTACCCGTTTCACGAGTTCCTAAATTTTAGGAACCTTACCCTTACTCGTTTGACCGGTTCGAGTCCGGTTCTAGGGTACCCGTCGGTTGTGCTCACCCCTAACTAGAAGATCCTTGGAGGAATTCTCTTGTTAAAAAATCAGGTAGGGAATTATTTTCCCCTTTAATAAACTCTATATCAAAATCAAAACAAGATAAAATTGCTTGTCATGGGGCAAATATTTGTTTGGAAACAAGATTTTGAACATCTTTAGTAATGATTTCTTTTGATGATTTGCAATCAATACGAAGAAGGAATTTTTTATTAAATAGATCATCTTGAAATTTTGAAACACACAAAACGATTGATAAAACTTCGTTTTTAATGGTTGAATAATTTTTTTGGGTCATATTCCAAATTCCGGAATGATATCTAACTAGTTGAGTCCGTTTTGAAGTTATAGACATTTTTGTTTTAATATGCCACCATATCCTAATTCGGAGGCGTCTATTTCAACTATCATGAATGCATGTGGATGTGGAATACCCGGACATGGTAAAGATGTGACCTTTTGTTTAAGACGGCGGACAACTTGGGTATGTTCATCCGACCATGGTGGTGGGTTATTACGTAATCTCCTATAAAGAGGCTGACATATTTGTCTCAATTTTGGAAAGAAATCGGACACATAATTAAGACATCCTAAAATCCTCTGCAATTGAGTTTTATTTTTTATTTCATCCGGAAATTTATCTCGCAAATTTAATGGCTCTAATAATTGGTTTAATAGCTCCTTGATAAATGTCATGTGCTAAAAATCTTATTTTTATTTGGAATAATTTCATCTTAGATGCAGAAACAACTAGACCATTTTTCTTGATTACATGAAAAAAGGTATGTAAATGTTTGAAATATTGTTCAATACTATTTGAATAGACCAAAACATCATCAATATAGACTATTGTAAATTGTGTATAGGGATTAAAAGTATCATTCATAATATGTTGAAATTCGAAGGAGCATTCTTTAATCCAAAAGGCATTACATTCCATTCATAATGCCCAAAGGGGACGATAAAAGCTGTTTTATAACGATCTTGATCATCAATTTGAACTTCCCAAAAACCACTTTTCATATCAAATTTTGAAAATACTTTTATATCATATAGTATATTAAGTAAATCTCGTTTATTAGGAATGGGACATCTAATCCATTGTAAAACTTTATTTAATGGTTTGTAATTAATAACTAGGCGAGCAACTCCGCGTTCTTTCTCTCGCTTGATTATTGACATAGAAGGCTGCACAGCTCCAAGGAGATTTAGAAGATCTTATTAATTTTTTTATCTAAGAGTGATTGAATCTCCTTCTTGCGGAATTCTAAAAGTTCTTTGTTCATTTGAATAGGTCGAGCTTTAGTAGTTATGAAAATTCCTTTTCATAAGGGAGTGTGACAACATGCTTTTTTCTTTCCCGAGAAGGCATTAGGAAGATCGGAACAAACTTCGCTATGGAATAAATTTTGTAATTCTTTAATTTTGTTTTGAATAGAAGGTTGTTGTAATTTTTCTTCAATTGTTTTATAAGTAATTTCTTTTTGTAAAAAACTAATTTGTTGTTTTTCGCTTTCGATAAAATTTATTTGTTTAATTATGGTGGACGCTTGAAGTAAAGATAGATCTTTTGTATGGATAGGGAAATAAATTTGAAAGAAATATTTTTCCCAAAATTTTTGTATGAATACCAAATTGATCAACTTTGAAAGGATAAATTTGAGTAGTAAAGGGGTACCTAGAATGACTTCTTAACCTATGTCTCTAACAAGGATAAAAGTATTCTTGAAACAATAACCTTGATTACAAATATAAGCATTTGATAATTTATATTTAATTTGTTGTGCTATTCCATTAGTACTATGAAGACGTTCTTTAGTTTTTTCATAAAACTTGGATGAAATTAATCCTTCTTTAATACAATTTTGATCTGCGCCACTTGTCAAGTAGAGCAACAGATATTGAGTTCAAAATCATCATTGATCTTTAGAGTAACATAAATATACCATTTTTGATAATTAATATGATTAATTGTGGAAATAAATTGTTGATTATTAGAAGAACTTGATTTATTTTCAATTAATGATATTCTTGTTTCTAACTCTAAGTCTTTAGTTTGAAGGGAACATAAATTTTTATTAATCTCTTTAATTTGTTCTTTAAGATTATTGACTTCTATTTTTAAGTCTTGAATATTAACTACCTTTAAAATATTTGGAGTATCATATTTCTCAAATATTTTATTAATATTGAAATTACGAAGAGTAACTTTTAATAAATCTTCTTTTATTAAAATACTTTTAAGTTTTTCTAAATATTCTTTTCTTAGTTCTGGATCTTGAATTTGTTCAACTAAATCTAATAAAAATTCTTTTTCATTTTTAGTAGTATTAATCATATTGATACATTTGTAACAAATTACGGATGATTCATTTCTCGATGAATAATTACTTGAATTACTTTCTAATTCATAAAGAACATTGTCTGCAGAATCGAGAGGATGAGTTTTCAGAATTAACTGGAGTATCTTTGAGCTCAAATAAAGAAATAATCTTTTCTTGAATTTCGTGGTTATCACCACTAATTTCATTTAATTTTCCTTTAATTTTGCAATTCTTTCCATAATGACATGGTTCTCGTTGAATCTCTATTTAAATCTAGACTTTCTAATTTGTTTGATAATAAGTCAATATCTTCCTTTCTGGATATTGCTTCTATTTGAGTAGAGACCATATTAACTTGTTGAGAAATTGTATGTAAAATTTGATTAATATAATTATTTTGATGATAAACCTTTTTAATATCTTCTAAGGCTATTAGAGAATCATCTGGATCGCTTCTTCCTATTTTGAATGGAGCAGTAGGAATATGACCTTGATCTAAAGGGATCAAAATCTCTTATAAAGGAGGAGTTATTGATGTAAATATTTTTCCATTAGATAAAGTCCATTTTTTATTAAGATTTTGATTAGTATTAATTTCTTTAATACCATGAGGATCTGGTAGATTATTTTCTAAAGCAAACATGGTCCACCATGTAAAGAATAGAATATTGCATTCAATTCTTTCCATTAATGAATACGATTCTTGCCTTATGAATGCTTGAGCTTTTAAATAAAAATGAGATAAAAACCAATCTTTTTATCTATATTCTTAATTGAATTAAAATCTTTTCTTAAATATTCTTTATTAATTTCAAAGGATTTTGAAATAACATTAATAGAAGAATATGAAGGAGGTTGCATAGTCGAATGAGTAGGAGAACCTATTCATGAATTATCTTCTTCAATTGGTTCTGCTATAGGTGATTTGTAATAGATTTTTGAGGAAGGAGACTCTTCTTCTTGATTATCTTTTAAGTAATCATAATTAGTATACCTTGAAGGCATAGAAAAAGAGGATCGAGGAAGATCTCTTTTTCAGAAAGTCTTGAAGAATTTGTTCTTTCATTTATATAATTAAATCTTATTAATATTCCGCCATCGGACTCTTCAATTACTTGTTGAATATTCTTTTGGGCCATATTCCTAGGAGACTTAATATTTTAAATAATAAATTCTTGAGGAATAGTTATTTCATTCCATTTTAATAATTTAGGAGTAAAAGTTGAAATATTTTCAGACTCAATTTTTAATAAAATTGCCTCATCTAGAGAAGGCTTTAGTAGCCACTTTGGATTAAGTTGAGAAGATAATAGCTTGAAATAAATTCTATAAGTAATAGCGAAATTTCTTGAAAGTTCTCTAAATTGTACTTTTGAATCATTTGGTAAATGAATATCTAAAATTAATGTATCCGTGATCCAAGGATCATTTAGATCTACTGAATAATTTGGACAACAATTGCAATAAATAGGACCATTATATATATTAGTTTGAATCATACCTAATAATGAATGTTTATAACGAATTAATCTATTGTCTCTAAGAGCCATGAATATAGGACAATCTAATCCTAATCTTGTTAAAGGTTTGAGAGCTATTTGAATCATACCAAAATGAATATATCTGTATTTTTCTTTGTATTTTGTAATAGAGATGTTTGATAATAACTTGATAGTTTGGAATTCTTCATCTAAACTAAATGTTTCTTCATGATCTTTTATTGAAAACGCAGTATTGAAATCAAACTTGCCTATTTGATAGATAGTTTCTATCTTTTGTTTTGGAATAGACCAATTTGAGAAATCAACTTGACAACTAACTTCTCTACTATTAACCACATTAGTACTCTTACTACTACCTAAACTTAGATGATCTCGAAGCCAAGAGGCCATCTGAGTTACGCTTGAATATCTAGTTAGGAATTATGCACACACTATCGGAACCACCGGGTCCACCTTCACCAGGACCACCTCACACGGCTGACCAACGGATAACATGGGGTTGACCAACGGCTGACCAATGCTAGCAATGGCGTAACGACAAACTAAATAGACAAACTTGGCTCCGATACCAATGGGAGACAAGACCGATCTAGAGCTAGGGATGTAGCTCGAGGACGAGGTATGGTTGAGTAGCGAGGGAGGAAGAGTGACAAATTAATTTAACAAATTGATTTTCAAAACAAAAGATGAAAGCGATAAATTGAAATAATTAAATAAAGCATAATTGAAATGAAGAAAGATGAATCAAAACTTACTTTCTTTGATTGAATGAAAAGAAACTTGTACAATAATTTGAAATATAAGCTCTCGGGAGAGAGGGGTTGGATAGAGATTGAGAGGATAAGGGGAGTGTTTACAGGTGATTGCTAAAGGCAAGTGTTTTCTCAATAATGAGTTACGCTTTCTATTGAAGTTATGAATACATATTGACAGAATACAATCTTGAATTGCTACGTAACACTTGGACGGTTGAAGATGTCCGATTGGAATGGAATCATAATCTTGAAAGTATCTTCCGATAATTTTAAATTATTGGAATAGTATTGATTGGACTGAAAGTATGAATAGTAGTTGATGAATCACCATATCGTGAACAATAACTTTAATTATTTTGCCGACAATGCTTGAGTGGAAAGTAGTAGCCTTGACATTGATAATCATTTCATCACATGGTAGTATTGAGTAATGTCATCTCAAATACTTGATTGTCTCCTCATGAATGAATAGTAAGTGTCCTCCATGAATAGTAAGTGAATAGTAACGTCCACTTCGTTCCGGGGGATTTTGAGAAGTGAAATATGAAATTTCACTGAAACAAAAACCTGCAGAAAATTTGTTAGAAATAAAATTATTGTTATTATTATTATTATTTTTGAATATCCTTGAAGGGTTATATGCTATATGGATCTTGGACGCAAGGCCCATCAAAAGGATCATAATCTAATTGAATAGATCTCGAAGAATCGGATGAATTAGTACTTGTCTTCGGGAGTAATCGCTGGTGCTTGTTTTTGAGTAGCTTGAGTTCTTGCTTGGAGTAACTGAATTTCTTCATCATGAATTTTCTCTTTCCCTTTTGAATTTTTTTCTTGCTTTTGTGGGGTAGGAGGCGCTTGTTTAGCTGATGGAGCTGACTTAATTCCTAAGGCAGCCTGGATGTTGAACTTGTCCCACCATTTAATTTCGAATTCTCTTACCAATGAATAAAATGCTTGGGTGCTTGTTATATTGAATAATTAAACATTATACTTGGCTGAATTAATTTTGAGAGCTAGAAGATCCTTGGAGAAATTCTCTTGTTAAAAAATCAGGTATGGAATTATTTTCCCCTTTAATAAACTCTATATCAAAATCAAAACAAGATAAAATTGCTTGTCATCGGGCAAATATTTGTTTGGAAACAAGATTTTGAACATCTTTAGTAGTGATTTCTTTTGCTGATTTGCAATCAATACGAAGAAGGAATTTTTATTAAATAGATCATCTTAAAATTTTGAAACACAAATAAATGATTTATAAAACTTCCTTTTAAATGGTTGAATAATTTTTTTGGGTCATATTCCAAGTTCCAGAATGATATCTAACTAGTTGAGTCCGTTTTGAAGTTATAGACATTTTTTGTTTTAATATGCCACCATATCCTAATTCGGAGGCGTCTATTTCAACTATCATGAATGCATGTGGATGTGGAATACCCGGACATGGTAAAGATGTGACCTTTTGTTTAAGATGGCGGACAACTTGGGTATGTTCATCTGACCATGGTGGTGGGTTATTACGTAATCTCCTATAAAGAGGTCGACAGATTTGTCTCAATTTTGGAAAGAAATCGGACACATAATTAAGACATCCTAAAAACCTCTGCAATTGATTTTTATTTTTTATTTCATCTGGAAATTTATTTGCAAATTCAATGGCTGTAGTAATTGGTTTAATAGCTCTTAAATAAATGTCATGTCCTAATAGTCTTATTTTTATTTAGAATAATTTCATCTTAGATGCAGAAACAACTAGACCATTTTTCTTGATTACATGCAAAAAGTTTGTAAATGTTTGAAATGTTGTTCAATACTATTTTAATAGACCAAAACATCATCAATATACTATTGTAAATTGAGTATAAGGATTAAAAATATCATTCATAATATGTTGAAATTCGAAGGAGCATTCTTTAATCCAAAAGGCATTACATTCCATTCATAATGCCCAAAGGGGACAAGTAAAAGTTGTTTTATAACGATCTTGATCATCAATTTGAACTTCCCAAAACCACTTTTCATATCACATTTTGAAAATACTTTTGCATCATATAGTATATTAAGTAAATCTCGTTTATTAGGAATGAGTCATCTAATCCATTGTAAAACTTTATTTAATGGTTTGTAATTAAGAACTATGCGAGGAACTCCTCGTTCTTTCTCTGCTTGATTATTGACATAGAAGGCTGCACAACTCCAAGGAGATTTAGAAGATCTTATTAATTTTTTATCCAAGAGTGATTGAATCTCCTTCTTGCGGAATTCTAAAAGTTCTTTGTTCATTTGAATAGGTCGAGCTTTAGTAGTTATGAAAATTCCTTTTCATAAGGGAGTGTGACAACATGCTTTTTTCTTTCCCGGAAGGCATTAGGAAGATCGGAACAAACTTCGCTATGGAATAAATTTTGTAATTCTTTAATTTTGTTTTGAATAGAAGGTTGTTGTAATTTTTCTTCAATTGTTTTATAAGTAATTTCTTTTTGTAAAAAACTAATTTGTTGTTTTTTGCTTTCGATAAAATTTATTTGTTTAATTATGGTGGACGCTTGAAGTAAAGATAGATCTTTTGTATGGATAGGGGAAATAAATTTGAAAGAAATATTTTTCCCGAAATTTTTGTATGAATACCAAATTGATCAACTTTGAAAGGATAAATTTGAGTAATAAAAGGGGTACCTAGAATGACTTCTTAACCTATGTCTCTAACAAGGATAAAAGTATTCTTGAAACAATAACCTTGATTACAAATATAAGCATTTGATAATTTATATTTAATTTGTTGTGCTATTCCATTAGTACTATGAAGACGTTCTTTAGTTTTTTCATAAAACTTGGATGAAATTAATCCTTCTTTAATACAATTTTGATCTGCGCCACTTGTCAAGTAGAGCAACGATATTGAATTCAAACTCATCATTGATCTTTAGAATAACATAAATATACCATTTTTGATAATTAATATGATTAATTGTGTAAAGAAATTGTAGATTATTAGAAGAACTTGATTTATTTTCAATTAATGATATTCTTGTTTCTAACTCTAAGTCTTTAGTTTGAAGGAAACATAAATTTTTATTAATCTCTTTCATTTGTTCTTTAAGATTATTGACTTCCATTTTTAAGTCTTGAATATTAACTACCTTTAAAATATCTGGAGTATCATATTTCTCAAATATTTTATTAATATTGAAATTAGGAGGAGTAACTTTTAATAAATCTTCTTTTATTAAAATACTTTTAAGTTTTTCTAAATATTCTTTTCTTAGTTACTGGATCTTGAATTTGTTCAATTAAATCTAATAAAAATTCTTTTTCATTTTTAGTAGTATTAATCATAATGATACAGTTCTAACAAATTCTGGATGATTCATTTCCTGATGAATAATCACTTGATTTACTTTCTAATTCATAAAGACTATTGTCTTCAGAATCGAGAGGATGAGTTTTTAGAATTAAGCTGGAGTATCTTTGAGCTCAAATAAAGAAATAATCTTTTCTTGAATTTCGTGGTTATCACCACAAATTTCATTTAATTTTTCTTTAATTTTGCAATTCTTTGCATAATGACCTGGTTTGCCACATTTGAAACAAGTAGTTTGATTAGTAGTTTTCGTTTTTGGAATACTTTTCTTAGGAGTTGTATTTGTTTTATTATTATTATTATTAATGCGATTAAAGCTGTTTCTTTTTATTAATTTGATTTGTTCTTCTTTTTTGAACAGAAGGAGCATCAATTTTTAAAGTCAAAAAGCTTCACAAAAGGATCCTAACTCTTTTCATGTAACGACCTTGTCTCGTTGAATATCTTGCTTGTAGTTTTAATTCATTGCATAAAGAAATTCCCTCTTTTTTAATAAATTCTAGTAATTGACCGAATGTGATTTGTTCATAAGGAATTGGGTCTTTACCTGTAATTTCTTTTAGTTTATTCAATATCCTTTGAGAAAATAAATTTGGTAATCCTGAAATGAAATTTTCCTTCCAATAAGGTTGTCGACAATCTTGTCTTTTTAATAGATATGTGAAATAAATATCTTTATACCAATTGTAATCTTCTAGAGTAGGACATCTTAGATTTGTCAATGAAATTTCTTGACCGCCTAACATATCTTTTGGAGTGCCTAGAAGATTGACAACTATTGTATGGACTAAAGTGTAAACTGACTTCTTTATGATTTTTGATACTCGGACATTCTTCAGTCTGTCATGTAATTTTCCCACCAAGATTTTAATGATTCGGTGAAATATGAGATTAGTAAATCAAAAGCTTGAGTTTCGGAGCACCTATGGATGTGTAGGCGGCATATGCCATCATCATCCTATGAAGAATAATTAATGCTTCATGTTTGGATTTTCCATCTAAATTCCATTCATAGATAGAACCACCGTCAAAAGCTACGTAACTACTGATTTTATTGATTCAAGTTGAAGATCCGGAGGAGTGCTTCTAGAATAATAAGGAATTTCTTTTTATTGAAGATTTTATTAATATTAGTTATTTCTTGATCTTCTTGAAAGATGTCTAAAACATTAAGAGTATTACTTGAACTAGCTCCTTGTTTTAGTTTTTCATATATTTTTTTAATTAATGGGCTATCTGGAATTTCTAAATTTTTATTCTTATTAAATTTAATGAGAGGGGATGAAATATCATTTAGGAATCCTAGTTTTGTTGAATCTCTATTTAAATCTAGACTTTCTAATTTTTTTGATAATAAGTCAATATCTTTCTTTTTGGATATTACTTCTATTTGAGTAGAGACCATATTAATTTGTTGAGAAACTGTATGTAAACCTTGATTAATATAATTAGTTTGATTATAAACCTTTTCAATATCTTTTAAGGCTATTTGAGAATCATCCGGATCGTTTCTTCCTATTTTGAATGGAGCAACAGGAATATGACTTTGATCCGAAGAGAACAAAACCTCTTGTAAAGGAGGAGTTATTGATGTAAATATTTTTCCATTTGATAAAGTCCATTTTTTATTAAGATTTTGATTAGTATTAATTTCTTTAATACCATGAGGATCTGGTAGATTATTTTCTAAAGCAAACATGGTCCACCATGTAAAGAATAGAATATTGCATTCAATTCTTTCCATTAACGAATACCATTTTTGCCTTATGAATGCTTGAGCTTTTAAATCAAAATGAGATAAAAACCATTCTTTTTTATCTCTATTCTCAATTGAATCAAAATCTTCTCTTAAATCTTCTTTATTAATTTTAAAAGGTTTTGAAATAAAATTAATAGAAGAATATGAAGGAGGTTGCATAGCTGAATGAGTAGGTGAACCTATTGATGAATTATCTTCTTCAATTGGTTCTCGCTATAGGTGATTTGTAATAGATTTTTGAGGAAGGAGACTCTTCTTCTTGATTATCTTTTAAGTAATCATAATTAGTAGACCTTGAAGGCATAGAAAAAGAGATCGAGGAAGATCTCTTATTTCAGAAAGTCTTGAAGAATTTGTTCTTTCATTTGTAGAATTAAATCTTATTAATATTCTGCCATCGGGCTCTTCAATTACTTGTTGAATATTCTTTTGAACAATATTCCTAGGAGACTTAATATTTTGAATAATAAATTCTTGAGGAATAGTTATTTCATTCCATTTTAATAATTTAGGAGTAAAAGTTGAAATATTTTCAGACTCAATTTTTAATAAAATTGTCTCATTTAGAGAAGGCTTTAGTAAACACTTTGGATTAAGTTGAGAAGATAATAGCTTGAAATAAATTCTATAAGTAATAGCAAAATTTCTTGAAAGTTCTCTAAATTGTACTTTTGAATCATTTGGTAAATGAATATCTAAATTAATGTATCCATGATCCAAGGATCATTTAGATCTACTGAATAATTTGGACAATAATTGAAATAAATAGGACCATTACATATATTTGTTTGAATCATAGCTAATAATGAATCTTTATAACGAATTAATCTATTGTCTCTAAGAGACATGAATATAGGACAATCTAATCCTAATCTTTTTAAAGGTTTAAGAGCTATTTGAATCATACCAAAATAAATATATCTATATTTTTCTTTATATTTTTAATAGAGATGTTTGATAATAACTTGATAGTTTGGAATTCTTCATCTAAACTAAATGTTTCTTCATGATCTTTTATTGAAAACGCAGTATTGAAATCAAACTTTCCCATTTGATAGATAGTTTCTATCTTTTGTTTTGGAATAGACCAATTTGAGAAATCAACTTGACAACTAACTTCTTTGCTACTAACCACATTAGTACTCTTACTACTACCTAAACTTAGATGATCTCGAAGCCAAGAGGCCATCTAAGTTACCCTTGAATATCTAGTTAGGAATTATGCACACACTATCGGGACCACCAGGACTACCTCACACTTGTTGACCAATGGTTAACATGGGACTCGACCAACGGTTGACCAATGCTAGCTATGGCGTAACAACCAACTAAATAGACAAACTTGGCTCTGATATCAATGGGAGACAGAGCCGATCTAGAGCTTGGGAAGTAGCTCGGGGACTGGGTATGGTTGAGTAGCGAGGGAAGGGAGAGTGACAAATTAATTTAACGAATTGATTTTCAAAACAAAAGATGAAACAATAAATTGAAATAATTAAATAAAGTGTAATTGAAATGAACAAAGATGAATCAAAACTTCCTTTCTTTCATTGAATGAAAAGAAACTTGTACAATAATTTGAAATATAAGCTCTCGGGAGAGAGGGGTTGGATAGAGATTGAGAGGATAAGGGGAGTGTTTACAAGTGATTGCTAAAGGCAAGTGTTTTCTCAGTGATGAGTTCTACCCTCTATTGAAGTTATGAATACATATTTATAGAATACAATCTTGAATTGCTAAGTAAGACTTGAACGGTTGAAGATGTCCGATTGGAATGGAATCATAATCTTGAAAGTATCTTCCGACAATGTTGAATTATTGGAACAGTATTGATTGGATCTGAAAGTATGAATAGTAGTTGATGAATCACCATATCTTGAACAAGTAACTTGAATTATTTTGCCTACAATGCTTGAGTGGAAAGTAGTAGCCATGACATTGATAATCATTTCATCACATGGTAGTATTGAGTAATGTCATCTCAAATACTTGATTGTCTCCTCATGAATGAATAGTAAATGTCCTCCATGCATACTAGGTGAACGATAACGACCACTTCGTTCCGGGGATTTTGAGAAGTGAAATATGAAATTTCACTCGAAACAAAAACCTGCGAGAAAATTCGTTAGAAATAAAATTATTATTATTTTTTAATAACCTTTAAGGGTTATATGCTATATGGATCTTGGGCACAAGGCCCATCAAAAGGATCATAATCGATTGAATAGATCCTAAAAAATCAGCTGAATTTGTACTTGTCTTCGGGAGTAATCGCTGGTGCTTGTTTCTTGAGTAGCTTAAGTTCTTGCTTGAGTAACTAAATTTCTTCATCATGAATTTTCTCTTTCCCTTTTGAATTCTTTTCTTGCTTCGTGGGGTAGGAGGCGCTAGTTGAGTTGATGGAGCCGACTTAATCCCTAAGGCGGCTGGATATTGAACTTGTCCCACCACTTAATTTTGAATTCGCTTACCAATGAATATGATGCTGGGAGCTTGTAATATTGAGTAATAGAAAATGACCAATATAGGATCCAAGGAAACCCATATTTTTATGGAATGATATTTCCTTGAGATCGGGACTGATATTTGAAGTGTTGGAATAAGCTGCTTGTAATGTTTTTGACCTCTTCCGGCCATATCTCTTGAGTAGCTCCCATGGTTAACCACCATTCGTAGAACCAAATGGGGAATTGAGTTTCATTTCTTATATCAAAACTAATGAACCATGAATGATTGAAGGGTCGAAAATAGAATGTGTAGTACCGGGCTTTTTCATAGTCTACATAATTATAACCTGGTAAATTGAATGGTATAGAAAATTGTTTGATTGTATGCCTAGTAGGGAAATCTTTTCCAGTAAGTACTTTAAGAATTCTGAGTTTTGAGTACGCTATTTGATTGGGATTAGTACGATTTGGAATATGCTTGGATTTCAGCCGATTTTGAACCAACCAGAATAAGCTCATAAAAGGTTTTGGTTTTAAGAGGATTATGATTAATAATGTAGCATTCAGGTATGAATACATTTTTAACTAATTCATTGAGTGTAGAGAGGGATTGAGGTTGCCTGAACTTTGTATAAAGAACATGCTCTATATTAGGTTTTGTAAGGTATTTGGAGTCAAAGGAGGAATTTAATATTGAAGGTTTTTGAAATTTTGAAGAAACTTGAGCGTAAGACAAAGGAGGAAATTCTTGAGTAGGTAAGGCTTGGAATGAATTCGATACGAGGATTGAGTATTGAGAATAAGTCTGGTGAAATTGTTTTGAGAGCATAATGTTGAGCAGTTTGAATGTTTCTTTCTTTCTTTTCTTACGGATTCATATTGAGAGCTGAAAAGAAGAAATCTTTGTTAATAACATTAATTTGAGAAATGCTTTCGAAAGATAAATCTTCGAAATTATTGAAGATATAAATTTAAAAGAAATACATTTTCCAAAGATTTTGGTATGGACACCAAATTGATGAGCTTGAAAAGGATAAATTTGAGCAATAAAAGGGTACCTAAAATGAGATCTTGACTTATTATAACACCTCAAAACCCACCCTAGGAGTATTACACCGCCGAGTTTCTCAAAGGACCTCCCAAGGCTCACTCGGGTGTTGACTTAGCTATCTTAATCCAACTTAAGGGTAAGAAATGAAATTCTTCCCAAGGGTTAGAAGTTACCAAAAAATTTGGCGAGTTCTGTTTGAACTATGGCCCAACCAATAGGCTAAAAGTCTTAAAACCTGCATAAAAGTCACAATAAAACTCCACGAGCCATACACTCGCAGTACACAACTCAACGGCCACACACCGGAGTATATTCGCAACCACAAAACTTCACATTCCAAACTAGTTTACAACCCAAGTCACGAACTCAGCAAAAACTAGATTTACAACCACTTGAGATCAAAATTGCTACAGCAAGGAAATCTCTAGCTTGTCGAGCTACTAGTTCAAGTCTCCGTATACACATCTAATTTAATATACAATACCGTCTATTTACATAAGTAACTAAATATACAGCATGTCAAACGTGAAAATACAAGAACCAACTCCATCTTGCGGTCACCATCCAAGTCAAGCATTCCAGCCAAGCATATCAAGGAGTACCTGCAACTGGGAGGGGAAAAAGGGGAATTTGTGGGGGTGAGCAATAAACCACGGGCTCACCGGAGTCTTACACCCTTAAAATGGAAATTCTTTACACATAATACTCATAATAATGAAATATGCGAAAGCATAATGATGTAATACAAATCTATATACTTTCAATGAAATCTCTTGCGAGTGGAAAGATCGGAACTCTTTTAATCATTTAAAAGCACGATTTCACATACATGAACAATTCTTTTGGGATTGAATCAACATTCTAGACCTTCGAGGACTCGAACTAGCACTTCTTTAATTCGGGCGCGACCACGACAAAAAGGCTCCCAGGACCTCTCTTCTAGGAAGTCTCGGAGCGGGCATCTTGCCTCTACAGGACCCCTGTTAGAACCCTTCCCTCGAAGTCTCTAGCTGGGCGTTCCCGGTTCGAACCCTTCGGTATGCTAAACGATCCGTACCCAGTCGATTCAAAACAATTTGCATATATTCATTCATCACGTTCACTTCACAACTTTCTCAATCGATTTAGTATCAAGGACACCACGTGTCACCCTTATAAATTCACTTTCTCAAATCAAATTTGCTTCTTTAGAATAGAATCACGTTTGAAAGATATTTCACAGAAATCGCATTCAAGGGTCGTTTCACGTAAAACACAAAACTTCTTTCGAAACTACTTTTGAGCATCACATAAAGCAAACACATAGCACAAATAGTCACCATTCAATGCAAGCAATCATTCCCAACTCTTTTTCTAACTATGCCTTTCTCAATTCATCAATTTAATACGATTATCTCCATTTTCCGAGCCACAATAACCACAAGTACATATCACTTAAGTTACGTTTCAAATTCGTCACCATTCATTGCCTTTTGCCTCACTTACTCATTTTACGCTTCTACTTTATAACTCAACTTCCTTTGCCCGTATTCAGCCACACGACTCTTGCTCTCACTTTATCGCTTAAGTCCCTTTCGCTGTGCTTAACTTCAAACTTGATTTCATCCCAAAGACCGAGATACGTTCTAAACTCGTTCTAACCTTAGAATTCCCAACTCGCTATTTCTCTACCTCAATTATGCCTTAATCAAGATAAAGTCATGTCCCTCCTTTATACTCAAATCATTATTTCCCAATATGCATCGTTATCTTCCGAGTGCAAGAACTTAGGAAGTCTCTATGGTTTAACCGAAACATCGATTTGTAATTTACTCCCAATTTACCACTTCTTGTCCCTAAGTGCCATTTGAGATCGTCACCATATTCTTTATACCTACACAGCCTAATATTTTCAGCATCTCATCTCAGCTCTAACTAACTACTAAGCTCCTTTCGGTTTCGATTCGGACTCAACAATTCCTTTCGATTTACTCATAACTCTGCTTCGGTTCTAACAGTTTCCTAGCTTCGTTCTATCACATATACATTCAATAATCACAACAAACTCATTTGGGTTTCGAAATTACTAATAGTTTAGAGTATAAGACTACCCACCTCGATTCGAGGATTGACGGTTTGCTTGGTTTTATGAGATTCGAGCTCCCCGGTTTACTTCCTTCTTTCGTTCCTTTTCCCCTGCTCGCTAGCCTCGGTTCCCGCCGCCCTCTTACGTGCCTCGATACCGTCGCCGGTCACGGTCCCACGTTCACCGGCTGCCTCCCTCGGCCCTCGCGTTCGCTTCCCTTTCCACGGCGTCGGTTTCGCCCTTTCCTTCGACCCTGGCTGTCCCTCGCGTTCGTCGACCGTCTCACCTTTGTTTGCCGTGGAGCCCGCCGGCCTCCGGTGGCTTTCCTTGCTCTCGCTTGCCCTATCCCGCTCACTCTGTCTCTCTCACTCGAGCTCTCTCTCTCTCTCTTTCGTTCCCCGGTTCTGTCCAGTCCCCCTTCTTTCCTTTTTCCTTTGCTCCATTCTTTCCCTTTTTTCGGTGGCTTCATCAGGTGCAGCCAGCACCTGCTGTAGCGAGTACACTAAACCTCCTCTTAATTATCTTTTTATCTTATTTCAATAGGGATAGTTAAGCATAGGTCTACCCGGGTCTCTATTTCGTTAACGAGAAAGAAACGAGCACTACCCTTTATTAATTAAGTTATATAAACACGCAAGCACATAATAATCACATAAAATAGATTTACGTAAAAATACTTAGCTTAATTTAACTATAAAATTAATCTACTTAAAATTCCGGGTCTCACACTTATGTCCTTAACAAGGACAAAGGTGTTTTTGAAACAATAACCTTGATTACAAATATAAGCATTTGATAATTTATATTTAATTTGTAGTGCTATTCCATTAGCACTATAAAGACGTTTTTAGTTTTTTCATAAAACTTCGATGGAATTAATCCTTCTTTAATACAATTTTGATCTCCGCCACTATCAAGTAGAGTCATAGTATTGAGTTTAAAGTCATAATTAATTTTTAGAGTAATATAAATATACCATTTTTGATAATTAATATGATTAATTGTAGAAATAAATTGTTGATTAGAAGAACTTGGAATGTCTTCATTAATATTTGAAGACCTTGATTTATTTTCAATTAATGATATTCTTGTTTCTAATTCTAAGTCTTTAGTTTGAAGGGAACATAAATTTTTATTAATCTCTTTAATTTGTTCTTTAAGATTATTGACTTCCTTTTTAAGTCTTCAATATTAACTACCTTTAAAATATTTGGAGTATCATATTTCTCAAATATTTTATTAATATTGAAATTAGGAGGAGTAACTTTTAATAAATCTTCTTTTATTAAAATACTTTTAAGTTTTTCTAAATATTCTTTTCTTAGTTCTGGATCTTGAATTTGTTCAATTAAATCTAATAAATTTTTTTTTATTTTTAGTAGTATTAATCATATTGATACATTTGTAACAAATTCTGGATAATTCAATTCCTAATGAATAATCACTTGAATTACTTTCTAATTCATAAAGACCATTGTCTTTAGAATCGGAGGATGAGTTTTCATAATTAACCGGAGTATCTTTGAGCTCTAAAGACTCGGACATCTGCTCCGCACTTTTCCGAGTTCCAACAAAGGAATCAGGTATAAGAATTTCTCACTTATAGAGTTTTGAGTCCAAGGCATTCTCTCGTACCTTAGAAACTTTTTTGAGTGATATAGTATCTTCTCTAAGTGATATGGCATTTACTTCATGTACTTTTGCTTGTCTCTAAGTGACTCGGAAAAGAGATATGTACTCACGCTTGTCTCACTCGGCTTTGAGTCCCTCATCACTTAGAAATATCGCATGTTGAATTGACTAGTATTTCGCTCAACCGCACTTAGGTCCGACTTCATGTTATAGTCCTATTCCGTTGTAGTCGGCCCTTCTAGTCCGAACATGCTTAGTCTAGATCAAGTTTGTTTCACTCGATATTCGTTGTATAACTTGATTCTTGCTTAGACTAACTCGGATGGAATTTTGAGTTTCATGGATATTAGACTCGAAAATTCCATTCCTTTTCCGACTCGGATAATTAGTTGCTTAATTATCTTAATAATATTATTATGTGTGTCTAATCTTGGACCAAAGTATTTTATACTTTGAGAACCAAAATTGATTTACTTTTGTAGGTTATTCAAACGAGGATACACTTTTTGAAATATAAAAGTAACCTAGGCTTCAAAACGTCAAATCACCAGCGAGACATGGCTTTTCCCCTTCTCCGACCTAGCCCCGGAAGATTGTTTTAGGGCTGTTTGTTTCCAAATCGGGAAAACCGAAATGCCAAGCTTAACGGTGGTTTCCAGCTTATCCTTCAAGACACCGCCGAGTGGTTTTGGGACTTCTAAGAGAGTTAAGAACCATTGCCCAACGTTCATATCACAACGGATACTTTCTAAGTGACTCGGAAAGTTCGAAGAACGGTCACAAGGGACTTCCCATCGAAGTTGGAGATAACGGCTATGCTGCTTGGTCATCTATAAATAGAAGCCAACTCACAAGACTTGAAGATTGCCGAACCTATTGTTAATACACGTACTTGAGCAAACTCGTTGTATTCTTTCTCAATCTTTTACTTACAACTCCTACTATGTAATTCATTACTTTACGAGTTGTAAGGTCTTGTACTTAGTTACAAACACTTTCTTACTCTCTAAGTAAGATCCCTTGACTGAGCAATAAGGGTTAACTCAACTTAGTTGTCCATAGCTGTAAGGGTTATCTCAGCTAGGAAGTACTAGATCGGATAAGGGAATTTCGAGTCTAGGAAAAACTTGTAAAGAGTTGTCTAAGGGAGCAACTCAGGTTCGATCGATCATTTTCTCACTGCAGATTTAATATGCTTCCTTACTTATTACTAAGATTCCGAGTTCATACTTGTCGACCTTGTTTTAGACTCGAGAATCTGTTTATGTCTTTACTTTGGCAAAAGAGTTTGATTTTCATCGAAAATCCTCCATCACCCTATTCACCCCCTCTAGGGTGACTCGAGACTCTCCCGAGCAAACCTTCAATTGGTATCGAGCCTAGCCTTTCAGAAAGGATCTAACCATCCAAAGGTATAAAGATGAAATGGCTCGGAACAACGGAGAGTTCGATGAAGGAAGATCTTCCAGCAGACCGCCAAAATTCAAAGGATCAAATTTCGTACACTTGGAAGAAACTCATGGAATGTTTCCTCCTAGATCATGATGAAGATGTTTGGGAAATCATACAACAAGGAAACTACATTCCAATGAAGATAGAAGAATTTAGAATCATTCCCAAGACTAAAGCCGAGTTTACTCCGGATGAAGCGAGAGAAGTTCGAAAGAACTTCAAGGCAATGAACATTCTGATGTGTGCCATCAACTTAGAAGAATATAATCGAGTATCTGCACGTGACTCGGCCAAAGAAGTGTGGGACACACTCGGTCAACACTTATGAAGGCATAAGCTAGGTCGGACAAGTGAAGATCGGTCAATATCTTCATAAATATGAGCTATTCAAGATGGAGCCAGAAGAGAACATCACTCGGATGTTCATTCAATTTACTTGAGATTACCAATAATCTCAAATCTCCGGGTAAGAAGATTACACACGAAGAAATGTGCAGAAAGATACTAAAAAGCCTACCAAAGAGAAGATGGGGTTCCAAGGAGACTGCCATAGAGGAGGCTCGGAACCTATCACTTCTAAAGTCATACTAGCTCATCGGGAAGCTTCTCACTCATGAAATCCACTGGAAGAGGAGGATGCTTGAGGGAAGCACCAAAAAGAACATAACACTAAAAGCCTCGAAACCGAGAGAAGCGGATCCGAGTTCCTCGACTCGAAGAGGATCCCATGGCACTTATTGCTAGAGGCTTCAAGAGAATGATGAAGCACAAAAGATGGGATAAAAGGCCAAAAGAAGAATTCTACAAGAAAGATAAGAGGGACGAGAAAAGGTAAGTATTCTTCTCCTTCAAAGTTATCTTTAACTAAGAATTCTGGATGTTTTGAGTGTGGCGGCAAAGACCACATGGTCAAAGACTGTCTAAAAAGAAAAAGGGACAGAAAAGAAGAAAAAGGCTATGATGGCCACATGGAGCGACGAGGACTCATCGAGAAGATGATGAGGAGTTAGATGACTCAAAATGTCCGATGGCAATCTCGACTCGGAAGGCTGAAAGAGAGTCGGACTCGAGACTCGGACAATGAGGAAACAAATCCTCAAGAGGTAATTGAATACTTCCTCAAATTCTCCAAAGCTGATTTAGCTAAATATATTTTTACTTTGGAAGAAAAGTCTAATTCGATTCTTCTCGTTTCAAAGAACAATTTGAGTCAATTTCGTCCGAGAGCATCTCTTTGAAAAATGAATTGGAAAAATTGAGACTTACACTCGAGAGAACTCAAGACTGGTGCTCAATCCAATGAGGCCGAGTCCGAGTTACTCGAAAAGAAAATGAGCAGACTAAAGCAAAAGCTCATTGAGTCTCAAGATCTGGTCTTAAAATTTACTTAAGGTCGGAAAAACCTTGACATGCTCTTAGGATCTCAATGTGTCTCCTTCAGAAAAGAAGGTCTTGGTTTCAACAAAGAGGAGGAATCCAATTCCTACTCGGAACTATTCAAAAGGATTCCGGAGCTGTAAAGTTCGGGAAAGGCTGAGCGTGGTCCCATTCATAAAATTGAAGGGAGAACTAAGCCCATAGCGAGTTTACAAGAGGAAACCATCTTCTTCGGTTTCCAAAGGAAATGTTTTCAAAAAGAAAGAGACACGGACTCAGTTCTCTAAAGAAAAGACTCGAGAATCGGACTAAACCCAAATTCATTCAAATGCAGGTTCGAAAAACCTTCTTCCTCGAGAAAGGACCACGGTAAAGAATGTTACTTGGGTTCGTTAAAGGAAGTGAGAAGGGTTAGATTGTCTCTGTTTTGCAGGTCACTCGGAAGAGATCAAAAGGACATTGGTACCTTGACGGTGGATGTTCACGTCACATGTGAGGAGACTCGGGACTCTTTTACGAGTTAGAAAAACACAAAGGAGGAAAGGTCACTTTTGGAGATGACAGCAAAGGCAAGATAGTTAGGATAGGCAAGATTGGAAAAGGATGCAATCTGGTAAGTCCAGTTTACCTTGTCAAAGGATTAAAGTACACTCTGCTTAGCATCTCTCAATCTGTGCGATAAAGGTCAAGAGGTAAGATTCACTCGGAAAAGCTGTTACATTTCGATGTTACCACCAAGGAGATCAAACTATTAGGTAAAAGATCGGGTAACACTTATATTATTCCTCTTTCGACCCGAGTCGGAATTTATCTTGCTTAAAAGCATCCCTTCATGATGACTCATGGACATGGCATCGTAGATTAGGCCATATTAGCATGTATACTATCAAGAAATTGGCATCTCATGGTTTGGTTAGAGGTTTGCCTAACTGTGCTTTTGAAAAAGATAAAGTTTGTGAAGCATGCACAAGAGGGAAACAAGTCGGATCTTTATTCAAATCTCTGAAGACAGTTTCCACATCCAAAGTGCTTGAGCTGCTACATATGGACTTATGTGGTGAAATCCCGATTAAGAGTCTCGGAGGTAAATCATATATATTTTTATTATTGATGATTATTCACGATTTACCTGGGTGTGTTTTCTTAAGCACAAAAATGAAGCATTCAAGGAGTTCAGCAAGCTCTGCGAGAAAAATCCAAGTTGAGTCGCGGACTTAGATTCGAGAGAATCGGAATTGACCATGGAAGAGAGTTTGATTACTCGGAATTCTCGGAGTTTTGCGATAAGAATGGAATCTCTCACAACATTTCAGCACCAAGAACTCCTCAACAAAATGGAGTAGTGGAGAGAAAGAACAGAACTCTTGAAGAAATAACAAGGACGATGATGATTGAGCACAACTTACCTTACTATTTATAGAGTCGAGGCGATCAACACAGCCAACTACACTCCGAATAGATGCCTCATCGAGACCCATATTGAAGAAAACACCTTATGAGCTCTACAAAGGGAAGAAACCAAATATTTACTATTTCGAGACTATTTGGATGTAAATGTTTCGTTCACAACAATGGTAAGGATCACCTGACCAAGTTTGATGCTCGGTCGAGATGAAGGTGTTTTTCTGGGTTATTCTTCTCACAGTAAAGCTTATCGCATTTTTAATAAGAGAACTAACAAAGTGGAAGAAAGCATCTACGTTGTATTTGATGAGCTTGAACAGGAAAAACCAAGTGAGTCTTCATACTCGGATCCGAAACTCAGCAGAGAAGATGATGAGACTGAGTGTACAAAGACTCAAGCTCAACCGAGGCGAGAATGAAGTCACTCGGAACGAAGTGACTCGGAATGAGACAACTCGGGAACACTGCTCGGAATGTTAAAGAACAATCGATGAACAAGTTCACTCGGAACAAGGTTACGGAGGACGAGCGAGTTCAATCTAAAAATCTGGTGAATCGAGAGAACAGGAAGAGCTTTCAAGTTCACTTCTAGTCACCCACTAGAAAACATATTATCCGATATCAACGAGTGGGGTAAGAACTCGTTCCTCTCTTCAAAATCTTTGTGCACTCACTGCATTAATCTCATTAACCGAACCCAGAAATGCACTAGAGGCCCTAAATGAACCTGAATGAGTAGAGGCCATGCAAGAGGAACTCAATCAATTCGAAACAAACCAAGTCCGGACTCGACCAAACGACCTTCGACCACCCAGTCATAGGAACCAAATGGGTTTTCAAGAACAAGCTGGATGAAGGTGGGGTGTAGTTAGAAACAAGGCTAGACTTGTGGCTCAAGGTTACAATCAAGAAGAAGGAATTGATTGTGGGGAAACCTTTGCACTTATTGCCGGAATCGAAGCTACTAGAATTCTGTTGGCATTTGCATCTAGCATGCATATTAAATTATATCAAATGGATGTTAAGTGTGCATTTCTCAATGGTTTTATTGAAGAGGAAGTCTATGTCGAGCAGCCTCCTGGTTTTGAAAACTCGGAATTTCCGAGATAATGTTTTAAAACTTCAAAAGGCTCTCTATGGTCTTAAACAAGCTCCCAGAGCTTGGTATGAAAGAGCTGAGCAATTTCTTGGTTCAAAATGATTTTAAAAGAGGTCGGATCGACAAGACTCTCTTTATAAAAACCAAGGGGAAAGATTTCCTTATTGTTCAAATCTATGTTGATGATATTATCTTTGGAGCTACTAACGAATTTACGTGCCAAGAATTTTACGAGTTAATGAGTCAAGAATTTCAAATGAGTATGATGGGAGAACTCAATTTCTTCCTTGGTCTACAAATGAAACAAGACAAAGATGGAATCTATGTCCATCAATCAAAGTATACCAAGGAGCTGCTGAAGAAATACAAACTTCAAGATGCAAAGCACGCATCTACACCCATGAGCAGACGAGTATAAAACTTGACTCGGACGAGAAAGGTAAAGCAATAGATTAGAAACTCTATCGAGGTATGATTGGATCTTTGCTATATCTTACTTCCAGCTGGCCGGATATAATGTTCGGCGTTTGTTTATGTGTAAGATTCCAAGCTAATCCAAAAGAATCACATCTCATCTGCGGTGAAAAGAATATTCGGATATCTTGCAGGAACTCGGAACTTAGGTCTATAGTACTCAAGAGACTCGGAACCGACCCTCACTTGGATACTCGAGATGCGGACTACGCTTGATACAAAGTTGATAGAAAGAGCACTTCGGAGCTTGCCAATTTCGGGTCAATCCCTAATATCTTGGCACTCAAAGAAGCAAAATTCGGTGGCTCTATCAACTGCTGAAGCTGAGTATATTGCAAGCTGGAGCATGTTGTGCTCAGATTTTATGGATAAAGCAACACTTGAGGGATCTTGGACTTTCTTTCAAATCAATTCCAATCAAGTGTGACAATCGAGTGTAATTAGCATCACCAAAAATCTAGTTCGAGCACTCAAAGACAAAGCATATTGAGGTAAGATATCATTTCTTAAGAGACCATTCTGAGAAAGGTGATATTGAACTTGAGTTCATTCCTACTAATATTCAATTAGCCGATATCTTTACTAAGCCTCTTGGTGAAGATCGGTTACGTTTCATTAGGAATGAGCTTGGAATGTTAAATGCATAACTATGTGTTTTTCTTTATAATGATCTCATTGCTTGATTATGTGCTATGTGCTTATGCTTTATTGCTAGCTATTAGTTCGAGTTGATTTCGTGATACTCGAGCCGATAGTCTGTTAGTTTATGAGTCACTCGAAACCAATCTGAGTCAAACTCGGACGTCGAGAAAAATTGGACTTCAAATTTTCTCGGAATTATCTCTAGATTAGTGGAGAATTTCGGAATGTATTTTCAAATTCTTTTTCTCTCTCTCTCTTGGGCGCTGTGATCAATTTCTAGCCGTTGGATGATTCCGCACGATTCTTAACCGTTGAGAAGAGAACCGTCACACTAGTCCGAGGTGACTATTGAAAGAGCGGGAGCCGAACGGAGTTACAATTACCGTTACGTTGAAGGACGATTATTATTCTTTAAATAACAACTATTCTCCTTCTTCTCGTTACTTTACATTTTTATTCACTCTTGCTCTCTCTCAAACGCAAAACTTCTCACGGAAGCTTTCTACGTCTATAGTGATCTCTGGACTTCTTCTAGCGATGTAAAGATCATCTCAAGTAAGTTCGATCGCTCTCAATCTCTTTCTTCTACTCTTTTTCTTTCATTCTCGTGAACCTACTCTCTTCTTTTCTTCCTCAAAAGTTTCATCTTTCTTTCCTCATTCTCAAAAAATGCCTAAGAGAGGGAATCATCCCGACTTTCAAGGCTCCTCCTCTAAGAAGCCTTGCACCAAAAGCCAAGAAGGCTCAACACCTTCTAAACCTGTTGTCACCCAAGTATCTCATGCTTGGACAACAAGTTCTTTCCAACCACAAAATTTTCGTGGTTGCCCCACATTCAAACCACCGGTGTATATAATTTTCTTTGTTTCAGCGAGTTCATTTACCTTGAACTCGTTTCGAGTTTTACACTCACCTCACTCACTCTGAAGGTGTTCTAACCTCTAGGGTTCGAACGTTACCGTTCGTATAAACACCTCTCTCCTCCACCGCCTGTTCAAGGTTTCCTCTCTTTTCTTGAACAGCAACCCTATTCGTTTCACTGAAGTCGCCGACGACTTTCTTTGAAAAATTCGCCAAAGAGTTCCCCGAGTCACGGAAAAATTTTTCGGTGACTCAATTGAAGTCGAAGCACGTCTTACGTAGCTTCGCTGGTGAGAACCTTTTTCTCTTAGCATTCCAGCAAGAAGAACCCCAACTCCAAACATTTAAAAGCTCTTTTTGACATTCTTGAGGGCTACAAAGTAGACCTCTTCCCTTCTATCATTGAGCGGATGGCAGCTGTGCCGGCTTAACTTTAAAATAAGAAGAACACTCCTCTTCCCTTCGGTGCTCTTCTCACCCTTGTTTTTAAACAATTTAAAGTTCTTTTCCCTCGGACCCCAATGCCTGTGTCCGAGGCTCGCCGTTGTTGTCGGCAAAAAGGAACTTAAGGGGTACAGATACCAAGAAACTCAACCTGGTGTCCGGGTACACAACTCGGAGCCGAGGCCCTCTTCTTCACCTCGGACTCGAAAAGAAACCCCCTCTCTCTCTCCCTGCCCCACCTGGTGGTGCTTCCACCTCAGGTGTCACTAAGTCCCTCTCCTCGATTTTGTCCTTCGCTTTCTGGACAAAATTAATTCTGTGTCCTCGAAATCAAGGACTTGCTCCGGTCGATTAGGACTATCTATCAGTCCATGACCATCAACCAAAAAACAGCCCAGTCCCAAATTCGCAAGCAGAAGAACTGGTTCTTGAGATGAGGGGCTTGGTGAAGGAGCAAAAGGAGCTGGTCAAGCTCCTCCGGGAGAGAAGGTCTAAGATGGCTCAGGGCCGTGGCGACTCGGACACTTCGAAGCGTCCTCGAGCCCGGCCATGACTTCCTTAGAAAGCGGGGAGGAAGAGGAAGCGGACAAAGAAGAAGTAGACGCCGAGGAGCTCGCGAGCGAGGCAGCTCCTTCTGGGCAGGGGAGGCTCACAAAGAAGAAGGAGGACGAGACAGCTGAGGGTCGATTGCTCCTCAAGCTCCAGTGGCCGTACTCGGCTCGAGACAGTAGTCCGAGTGGGTCGAAGACCTAGCTGCGCTACGACAACATGCAGCGGGTCGAGCTGAGCGGACCCCTCCAGCCTACCGAGGTCCACGGGAAGGAACCCCTAGATCCTCTTGTTATGGGTCAGCCACTCGGAGCTGAGCCCTTAACGGCGATCCTGGTTCTCCCTCCGCCGTGCTCAAGCACATCGTGAAGATCCTATCGGCGCCGGCGTACCTCTCATCCCTCCACTTCCACTCGGACATCCCCTTCTCCCTCGTAGGCGCCATGCATTATGTCACAATTCCATAGTCCGCCAGATTCTTCTTCTTCTTTGAGAGATTTTTACTTATTTCTTTTGTCCGGACAACAAATTTGTACTAAGCTGTTATATTCTTCCCATTTTTTTTGTTGTTTTTGCTGAAAGGCAAGGGGGAGATTATAGATACAAAAACTTGTTGTCTTGTTTAGGGGAGTTTCTTCATCTGTGTACTCTCTTTAATTTCAATGAATTAATGCTTTCTGTTCAATTTTCTCTGTGATTATTGATTATGGCAACCATTTACGAGTTAACATGATTTCATTGCTAAGCATATATTCTTTATGATCCGATACATTAAGCTTGCTTTACTTATCCGATTTCATGCACAAGTATTCAAAAGCAGATCTTTATCACTAATAAAGTTTCTGTCTAAGTATGGAATGTCTTTTATCAAAAAGTGGGAGATTGAAGACTCGGACATCGCTCCGCACTTTTCCGAGTTCTAATAAAGGAATCGGGTATAAGAATTTCTCACTTATAGAGTTTTGATTCCAAGGCATTCTCTCGTACCTTAGAAACTTTTTGAGTGATATGGTATCTTCTCTAAGTGATATGGCATTTACTTCATGTACTTTTGCTTATCTCTAAGTGACTCGGAAAAGAGATATGCACTCACGTTGTCTCACTCAATTCCGAGTCCCTCATCACTTAGATATATCGCATGTTGAATTGACTAGTATTTCGCTCAACCGCACTCAGGTCCGACTTCATGTTATAGTCCTATTCTGTTGTAGTCGGCGCTTCTAGTCCGAACCATGCTTAGTCTAGATCAAGTTTGTTTCACTCGATATTCGTTGTATAACTTGATTCTCGCTTAGACTAACTCGGATAGAATTTTGAGTTTCATGGATATTAAACTCGGAAAATTCCATTCCTTTTCCGACTCGGATAATTAGTTGCTTAATTATCTTAATAATATTATTATTTGTGTCTAATCTTGGACCAAAGTATTTTATACTTTGAGAACCAAAATTGATTTACTTTTGTAGGTTATTCAAATGAGGATACACTTTTGAAATACAAAAGTAACCGGCTTCAAAACGTCAAATCGCCAGCGAGACATGGCTTTTCCCCTTCTCTAACCTAGACCTAGAAGATTGTGTCGTGGCTGTCTATTTCCAAATTTGGAAAACTAAAACGCCAAGCTTAACGGTGGTTTCCACCTTATCCTTCAAGACACCGCCGGTGGTTTTGGGACTTCCAAGAGAGTTAAGAACCGTTGCCCAACGTTCATATCACAACGGATACTTTACGAGTGACTCGGAAAGTTCTTAACAGCGGTCACAAAGGACTTCCCGTCGGAAGTTGGAGATAACAACTATGCTGCTTGGTCATCTATAAATAGAAGCCAACTCACAAGACTTGAAGATTGCCTAACCTATTGTTAATACACGTACTTGAGCAAACTCATTGTATTCTTTCTCAATCTTCTACTTACAACTCTTACTATGTAATTCATTACTTTCCGAGTTGTAAGGTCTTGTACATAGTTACAAACACTTTCTTACTCTCTAAGTAAGATCCCTTGACTGAGCTGTAAGGGTTAACTCAGCTTAGTTGTCCCTAGCTGTAAGGGTTATCTCAGCTAGGAAGTACTAGATCGGATAAGGGAACTTCGAGTCTAGGAAAAACTTGTAAAGAGTTGTCTAAGGGAGCAACTCAAGTTCGATCAGTCTACGGTATTTTGTGGACTCAAAATATTGGATTTGACTTCGTGCTTGGATTAGCATGGTCCGTGGTTTTCTCGCCCCGGGAGGGTTTCCACATAATCTCTGTGTCTTTACTTTTTGAGTACATTCTAGACTCGGACATTTTCTCACTGCAGCTTTAATTTGCTTCCTTACTTATTACAAAGATTCCGAGTTCATACTTGTCGACCTTGTTTTAGACTCGGAATGCGTTTCTGTCTCTACTTTGGCAAAAGAGTTTGATTTTCATCGAAAATCCTCCATCACCTTATTCACCCCCTCTAGGGTGACTCGGACTCTCCCCGAGTAAACCTTTAAGCTCAAATAAAGAAATAATCTTTTCTTGAATTTCATGGTTATCACCACAAATTTCATTTAATTTTTCTTTAATTTTACAATTCTTTGCATAATGACCTGGTTTACCACATTTGAAACAAGTAGTTTGATTAGTAGTTTTCTTTTTTGGAATACTTTTCTTAGGAGTTGTATTTGTTTTATTATTATTATTATTATTATTAGTGCGATTAAACTATTTCTTTTTATTAATTTGATTTGTTCTTCTTTTTTCAACGTAAGGAGCTTCAATTTTGGAAGGCAAAAAGCTTCACAAAAAGATCCTAACTCTTTTCGTGTAACAGCCTTGTCCCTTGAATATCTTGCTTGTAGTTTTAATTCATTGCATAATGAAATTCCCTCTTTTTAATAAATCCTAGTAATTGACCGAATGTGATTTGCTCACAATGAATTGGGTCTTTACCTGTAATTTCTTTTAGTTTATTGAATATCCTTTGAGAAAATAAATTTGGTAATCCTAAAATGAATTTTTCCTTCCAATAAGGTTGTCGACAATCTTGTCTTTTTAATAGATATGTGAAAATAAGTATCTTTATACCAAATGTAATCTTCTAGAGTAGGACATCTTAGATTTGTCAATAAAATTTATTGACCGCTTAACATATCTTTTGGAGTGCCTAGAAGATTGACAACTATTGTATGGACTAAAGTGTAAACAGACTTCTTTATGATTTTTGATACTCAAACGTTCTTTGTCTATCATGTCATTTTCCCACCAAGATTTTAATGATCCCGTGAAACCTGAGATTAGTAAATCAAAAGCTTGAGTTTCTGGAGCACCTTTGGATGTGTAGGCGGCATATGCCATCATCATCCTATGAAGAATAATTAATGCTTCATGTTCGGATTTTCCATCTAAATTCCATTCATAGATGGAACCACCGTCAAAAGCTTCGTAACTACTGATTTTATTGATTCAAGTTGAACATCCGGAGGAGTACTTCTAGAATAATAAGGAATTTCTTTTTTATTGAAGATTTTATTAATATTAGTTACTTCTTGATCTTTTTGAAAGATGTCTAAAACATTAAGAGTATTACTTAAACTAGCTGCTTGTTTTAGTTTTTCATATATTTTTTTAATTAATGGGCTATCTGGAATTTCTAAATTTTTATTCTTATTAAATTTAATGAGAGGGGATGAAATATCATTTAGGAATCCTGGTTTTGTTGAATCTCTATTTAAATCTAGACTTTCTAAATTTTTTGCTAATAAGTCAATATCTTCTTTTTTAGATATTGCTTCTATTTGAGTAGAGACCATAATAACTTGTTGAGAAACTGTATGTAAAACTTGATTAGTATAATTATTTTGATGATAAACGTTTTTAATATCTTCTAAGGCTATTTGAGAATCATCCGGATCGCTTCTTCCTATTTTGAATGGAGCAGCAGGAATATGACTTTGATATGAAGGGATCAAAATCTCTTGTAAAGGAGGAGTTAGTGATGTAAATATTTTTCCATTTGATAAAGTCCATTTTTTATTAAGATTTTGATTAGTATCAATTTCTTTAATACCATGAGGATCTGGTAGATTATTTTCTAAAGCAAACATCGTCCACCATGTAAAGAATAGAATATTGCATTCAATTCTTTCCATTAATGAATACCATTCTTGCCCGAAGGTTTGCTCTGGGAGAGTCTCGAGTCACCCTAGAGGGGGTGAATAGGGTGATGGAAAAATCTTTGCGAAAGCACACACTTTTGTGCGGAAAAGTGACCAAGACAGAATCCGAGTCTAAACACGGGGTCGAAAAGATTGGACTCGAAAGCAATGAATCGAAGAAGCAGGAGCACTAATGTCTGTCCGAGTCTAGAATGAACTCGGAAAGAGAACACAGAAATTTTTACGTGGAAACCCTCCCGGGGCAGAAAACCACGGCCCGTGTCAATCCAGACACGAAGTCAACTCCACTATTTTGAGTCCACAAAATACCGTGAACTTGACGGAACCTCGAGTTGCTCCCTTAGACAACTCTATACAGATTTTCCTAGACTCGAAGTTACCTTATCTCGATCTAGTACTTCCTAGCTGAGATAACCCTTACAGCTAGGGACAACTAAGCTGAGTTAACCTTTACAGCTTAGTCAAGGGACCTTACAAAGAATGTAAGAAGTGTTTGTAACGAAGTACAAGACCTTACAACTCGAAAGTAATGAATTACAGAGTGGGAGTTGTAAGTTGAAGATTGAGAGTAAAATACAATAACTTTGAACAAGTAAGTGTATAGACAATATGTTCTGCAACCTTCAAGTCTTGTGAAGTGGCTTCTTCTTATAGATAAGACCAGGCAGAGTAGCCATTATTTCCATCTCGCTGACCGAGAGTCCTCTGTGACCGTTGAGAAAGGCTTTCGAGTCACTCGTAAAGTATCCGTTGAAATATGAACGTTGGACAACGGTTTAACTCTCTTGGAAGTCCCAAAACCATCGGTTGTGTCTTGAAACCGAGGTGAAAACCACTCGTTAGGCTTGGCGTTCCAGTTTTCCGGATATTGAAGCGACGGCTTCCGACACAATCTTCCGAGACTAAAGCGAGGAAGGTGAAAAGCCATATCTCGCTGGTGATTTGACGTTCGAAGCCGGCTACTTTTGTAGTTTTGAAAAGATATCCTCGATTGAATAACCTACAAAAGTAAAACAACTTTGGTTCTCAAAGTATAAAATACTTTGGTCCAAGGTTAGACACAGATAACAAAATAATCTTGAGAAATTACGCAATTGATTATCCGAGTCGAAAGGAAATGGAATATTCCGAGTCTAATATCCATGATACTCGGAATTCCATATGACTTAGTCTTAAGAAAAGAAACACGTTCTACAGCAAATATCAAAGTGAGAAAGAACTTGATATAGACTAAGCATGAAATGAACTATGAATGCTAACTATGCAAACGATAGAGTAAATAATCACAAGTCGGATTCTCATGTGAGAAAGGACTCGGAATAAAGAACAACTTTTACGAGTCGCTAACCAAAAAACGATTAAAGAGATATGTGAAGGCCGAATCGCATAGGAAGGATACTATTTAATTCAAGTATGTTTCTAAGACACGAGAGAATGCCTTGGAATCAAAACTCTATATGAATGACATCGTTATACCCGATTCCTTTTGCATGACTCGGAAAGATATAGAGCGATGTCCGAGTCTTCATTGCCTTATGAATGCTTCAGCTTTTAAATCAAAACGAGATAAAAACCATTCTTTTTATCTCTATTCTCAATTGAATTAAAATCTTTTCTTAAATATTCTTTATTAATTTCAAAGGGTTTTGAAATAACATTAATAGAAGAATATGAAGGACGTTGCATAGTCGAATGAGTAGGAGAACCTATTAATGAATTATCTTCTTCAATTGGTTCTCCTATAGGTGATTTGTAATAGATTTTTGAGGAAGGAGACTCTTCTTCTTGATTATCTTTTAAGTAATCATAATTAGTAGACCTTGAAGGCATAGAAAAAGAGGATCGAGGAAGATCTCTTTTATCGGAAAGTCTTGAAGAATTTGTTCTTTCATTTATATAATTAAATCTTATTAATATTCTCGCCATCGGACTCTTCAATTACTTGATGAATATTCTTTTGAGTAATATTCCTAGGAGGCTTAATATTTTGAATAATAAATTTTTGAGGAATAGTTATTTCATTCCATTTTAATAATTTAGGAGTAAAAGTTGAAATATTTTCGGACTCAATTTTTAATAAAATTGTCTCATCTAGAGAAGGCTTTAGTAAACACTTTGGATTAAGTAGATATAAAGATTACTTCAATCTAAACTTGTGATGATAGAAACTATTACGCTTTATTTAATTATTTTAATTTACTTGTTTTCATCTTTTGTTTTGAAAATCAATTTGTTAAATTAATTTGTCACTCTGCATCCCCTACTACTGAACCATACCTAGTCCCCGAGCTGCTTCCCAAGCTCTAGATCGGTCCTGTCTCCCATTGGTATTAGAACCAAGTTTGTCTATTTAGTTGGTTGTTACGCCATAGCTAGCGTTGGTCAGCCAGTGTGAGGTGGTCCCGATGGTCCCGATACTGTGTGCATAATTCCTAAGTAGATATTCAAGCGTGACTCGGATGGCCTCATGGCTTCGAGATCATCTTTAGATATATATATATGGTGTTTCCATAGTTAAGCAAAAAAATAATGCATAGTAGGTTTTATTATTAACAATTATAGTTTGACTTTGGTCTTAAAGATGGGGAATTCACAGTGTCAATAAGCAAATTTTTTTTAAAAAAGCTTATATACAATGATGAGTATTAATCCCAAATCCTGCCTTCGCCACCACCGGAGTGAGTTTATATTTTCCTTAATTCAAATAGGGGGACATTATGTTCTTCCTAGTCACTTGTCCTTTAATCAATCACAATTTTTTGAGATCCAAATACTAGAAGTAGACACCTATATTGCAAAATCCATTCCATTGCTAGTGTTCCATTGCTAGTGCTATAAAAGATTGCAAAAAAAAAAAAAGAAATAGTAGAGTGTAAAGATTTTACAAAGGAAGGGACAGATTTTGATGAAGATGTCCTACGGGCAAAGTTGATTTGGAATCTACTTATCATTTGATGTTGCATTACGCCTTTGCTAGAACTTTATGGGAGTTAGCCTTTAGTAGTTGGGAGAATCTTGGGTTATTTCAAGCTCTATTAGGAACCATCTTGTGGCATGCGAACGCTATTTTAGGAGAAAAGCTAAAGACAAGAAATATTTGGTGTGGGAGAAATAGGAGAGTCTTCGAGGGAGTGGAGATATCTCCTCATCGGTTTAAGGATAAATTTATCAAAACTCTTTATTTTTGGGATAGTGGCTATTTTGCCAATCTTCTTTTGATATTTCAAATTTTGTGGATAGTCTACATTTTGGTTGTATATAGTCGTTTTGTAGGATGCTTCTTATGCATCTATCCATTTGATATATATATATTATTCTCTTTTCCTTATAGAAAAAAAGAAAAAAAGAGATACTTACTTGGACAGACTAGCTCCCTTGTTGGAGTGAGAACAAGAACCCTAATGGCAAGAACACGCTTAGGACGGTACAATAGCCTCTCCAATGTTGGTAAGCTAAATGCGAATGTCCACACAAATCAACGAGTAACAAATTATAATTCAAAAAAAAAACACCACACACCCAAATAACACATGAGAACAAATAACTATAACCAATCCTTTGACCACCAAGAAAATTTCCTCATTTAGGGCCAATTACAAATTACCAATAAGTTGATAAAAATTAACAATAAAATCCATTTACTCCACAATTGAACCTTTTCCAAGACATACCTTCCCTGAACCAAGTAGTTGCACTTCCACATATGTCACACCCTGTCATTGCTAAAGTTATACAAGCCGCCTACGAGCAAAACTCCGAATTCGAGTATGTAATGTTCAGCTATAACAAGCATAAAGAGAAAGCAACCAACAAAAAGAAAGAAAAATCCATCACTTTCGCTCCAAACTTGAATTGGGGTCGACTTAGTGTAACTCAATGCTTCGCAAGCTCTAAGCAATGGCCTTGAAAGATTGAGTTCCATAAATGATTTGGCATGAAAAGAAACTCCTTCGAAGGCGCAAAGAACGACCGTTTGCTCCCATCATCATCTTCGGGTTCTTCGTCTCCCTCCTCCGGCGTGTAATCCTCCTAATCAACCATTCATTAACCAAAAAATACCATGGCACGGTCATCCTAAGCATGGCATGGTCGTGCCAACCGGCACAACCATGATGGTGCCTCCTTGCTGCCTCCTCTTCTTGTTGTCCCATTTTCTTCTTACTCCGGCATGGTCGTGCCATTCTTTGCACGGTTTTGTCACCCTCGTATCTTGCAATTCCTGAGCTCAAACACCCATTAGGCTCCACAACCCCAACAATCTCCCACTTGGAGACTAATGGCTCACTTTCCTTGTTGCTACACACCCATTTAGTACATCAACCCAACCTTGTCATATCAAGAGACCAACCGAGGTTTTGTACAACCTCAACATCCCGACATCATCTCCTTAGGCTAGCATGTTTGCCTCGAATCTTGCTACCCAAAATCTTCTCAAACCCAACATCATCTTAAGAAAGCTTCCACTCAGATTAACTTTATGCATAAAATCACCATGCAACATTGGCTCACCGACATCAATCAATAAAACATAATGAAGAGAAAGTATATACCTTTGGGCTTTACCTTTTGTTAACATTATCAACTTTCTTATCATACCCGTTTCTTACAACTCATCTCGTGGAACAACTAGTGACCTATTTGTAAAATCAACAAATTTCCTGTTACCCTTAACAACTCCCACTTTAGCGGAACCTTTACCAAACAAAGTCTATCACGCCATAGACTCCCATAGGAACAATTGACCTCGACATTTGTCACTAAATTAGTGCAACCTTCAGTACAACAAGCCGGACTTCACACCTTTAGCTACAACCAATGCCCCCTTCACAATTTTCGAGCCCCCATTGCAAAACTCAGTTAGGTAACCCGTCTCATCCAACAAACTCACAGAAATTCGATTTTTCGCCAAGCCCGAAATAAAACTAATACCTTGGAATTTCCAAAACCTTCCACTAGAGATTTTAATTCTCACATCCCCTTTCCCTAGTATTTCCAAACTCTTCTTATTAACAAGATACACCTTTCTAAAACCTCCACGAGATAAAGTTATGAAACAAGTTTGTACTAGACGAGGAATGAAATGAGGCACCCGAATCCACAATCTAAGACTCGATAGGACTTTCTATACTCAAAACAAGAGCATCACCTACATCTTTGAACAGAATTCATTAAATCACGATCATCATTTCTTTTATAACAATTTTTCTTAAAATTTCCTTATCACCACAGACCCCAACACACAACCTCCCTCAAGTTTTGGAATCGACCTCTTGCTTTGGACTTTAACAAGCCTCTAAAATTCTAATGTTTCCCCTTCATCTAACATTAAGGGCATGTTCGAACTTACATACAAAACACACATAAACGAAACATAAATAGAAACGAACATAAACAAACATAAACGAACATAAACAAATATAAACAAATAGAAACGAATATAAAAGAACAGTAAATGAGTTGTTAAATAAGAAACGAACATAAACGAATATACAAGAACAAAAATGAACATAAATGAATATAAAAGAACATAAATGAACAGAAAACATAAATAGATTCTGTTCTTCATGTAAAGTCGAACAGCACCCTAAATGCACTTCTCGATGACTCCAAATCTTTCTTGCTAATACTTTCACTCAAGATTACATCCTAGATTTTATCATACTTAAATGCATCAGACCTTCTATCACTACTAACAAGTAGAAACTATAGTGTCGCACGACTCGGACAAGAAAGACAACAACATCATCAAAGTTAATTTTCACCGAAGCAAGTTATGAAATTATCATATTAATATCGTTAATATGATTTGTAACACTAGTGTTTTCAAACATTTGATGATCAAATAAGTAATGCATCAAATATACCTTATTCATCACAGAAGGCGTCTCGTATATATTTGATAGAACTTCAAGCAACCCCTTCATCATCGTTTGATCCATCATGTTAAAGGCAACATTTCTAGCCAATGTCAATATAACCTTTTGCAACGATTGTTGATCAAGGAGATCCCAATCCTTTTGCTCCATGGTTGCATGTTTCTTTCCCAAGGGTTCATACAACTCCTTATGGTATACCGGATCCACTATGTTCATCTTCCAAAACGCAAAATCCTTGCAACCGATTGATCTTTACCTTTTCTCCTTCCATTGTTTGATGTGAACTCTCTAATCAAACTCTCTTTCTCTGATACCAGTGGTTAGGATCAGGAGTCCACACTCACAAACAATAACACAAGAACAAGAATAAAGGGATAGAAATGAGACACAGGAATTTCTACATGGAAAACCCAAAACCAGGAAAAAACTACGAATATGCACTAGATTTTTGATAGCTTTACAGGAGGTTGATAATTTACTAGCTACACTCACAATGGAGGTTCTCATCCATTATATAGCAAAAACCCTGAATTAAACACAAGCAAAGTGCACAAAACGGACAACGGACCAAGTGTCACGGGGAAAAAAAAAGTACCATAGCATGGATGTGCCAATCGGCAAGACCAAGATCGTGCCTCCTTGTTGCTTCCTCATTCTCTTGCCGCCTCATTTTCTTCGTGCCACTCTTGCACGGTCATGCCACCCTTGTAGATTACGATTCTCGAGCCCAAACACCCATTTGGCTCCACAACCTCAACACCATATTCATCAATTAAACATGAAGTAAAACAATTGAAATTTGGTGATAGTTGATGGGAGTACGACAATTATGTTTTAGTATATTTTTCATACCATGTATTGTTTGGATGGATTTTCCACCTAATAATATCTAAAAATGTTCCTGAGAGTAACTTTCTTATAATTAATCATTGTCAATTTTTGGTAATATCAAGAATCATAATATTTTATTATGTATATTTTTTAAAAATTGGAAAGACAAAATAATAATAATATTGGAAATACCAAAAAAAAAAAAATCAAAATAATATTTCAAAAATTTTCTAATAATGGGAATGAAAAAATAAAAAATAAATTAGTGTATCCAATAACTATTTAGAAACCAACAAAATTTAACTTAAGTAGTTTGACACTTAAATCTTAGCCTCCTCCTCCACTTTCTCCTTCACCCCAGAAAACCCAACATCCTTCTTTGTTTCTTAGAGGATGTCATTGAGGCTTTTTGCCAATGGTGAGCCTCACTCCCTCTTTTTTCATGTTTTAATTGATATTTTCTCTACAATTAAATATTCTCTCTCAAATACTTGGTGGTTTAAATGGAGAAAGAAAAATCTATTTAATTGTAATTATCACGTGATTTTCTCACATCTTCTTAGTCCATGCAAAAGTGCTCGCTCTCTCTCTCTCTCTCTCAAATTTCCTTCAATTTTCGTCAATTTTTTTTTATGATCATCAAATTGTTTCCTTTCTTTTAATTTACATATAATTTCATTCTATTTTCATTACATTCAATATATATTTCACCAAATTCGACTTAATTCATTGTTCTACTTCTCAATATTCATAGATGTTCAATATATATGGTTTAATTTGGTAAGATTTCTTTTAATTTATTTTTTATTTTTATTTCGATAAATTATCGATGTTAATATCAATTCTTGATTATTGAAGGTTGAAATAATTTTTTTAAAAACTTATGCACAATGTTTTTAGGTCGAATTTTCTCTGTATTGATGATTTTTTTACAATGAATTTATCATTTATATTGATGAATCTGAGATTTTTAAGTCTGCTATACTCTACATTAATGAATATGATGATTTTTAATAAACTTATCTTTTATATTGATGAATATGATGCTTTTTTGATGAATTTTTATACTATATTCATAATTTTTTTTTGTAGATATGATTTACTCTTTATTGATGTATGTGATGTATTTGTTGATAAATATATCTGTTATATTGATGAATCTATATTTTTATTAATAATATATCGATTTATTGGATTTGGATATGACATTTTTAAAACAAGATTATATTAATTAAAAACATACTTTTTATGAATATGTAAATTTGAATGATGAATATGTCAATTATTGCAAATAAATAGTTTCTAATCACTACTGAGTTTATCTTATTTTTAAAAAAATATTTTTTGTAGGTTTTTCTTATGAATTTAGTACTTTTTGATGAATATTTGTTCATTTTATGTATTTAGATAATTTTATATTGAATGTATATTTTTATATCAATATGTGAATTTTAGTGATAACTATGCTGATTAATTCCGATCAATATTGACTAACTCGTTAACAAATTTTATATAGAGAACTATGCGAAAAACTTAGCCTAAATTCTTCTTCTTGGAGAGTTAAGTCCGCTTACAGTGAACTATTTGTGGTTGTTCTTCTTATTGGACTTCCGAGCCCTCAGCTCGAATAGGGTGAATAGGTTTTTTGAAAGCTAAGGAGGTTGTTGCTCGGATGTTCCAACTTTTTTGAAAATTCCTTACTTGAATCTTCTTCTTCTTCTTCTTCTTCTTCTTCTTTGGGCTCTTCCTAAGACGCTTCAGCCCCCTTTTCTTCTACATGCCTTGGCTCAAGTAGAGGTTGCCCGCTCAGGTAGAGGTTGCCCAAAAGCAACCTCTTCACCTTGAAACAATTCTTTCAGCTCATTAATCAAATTTTTACTCTTATCAATTTGTTTTTGAGTCGTGTCTTGCATTTGGATCGAAGAGGAATGAAATGCTGGAAGTCGACTAGAGTTTCCTTGAACTCTTTAGCCAAGGAAGAGATGTAAGAAGCTAGCTGCTCAAAAGTCTAAGCTGAAGGTCTTGGCTCGGATGGTCTAAGAGTTAGAAGGAGAGGAGAGGAGAGGAGAGGAGAGGGAGGAGGAGAGGGCTGAACAATCTCGGATGAGTGAATGTAGATCCCGGTGATGTTTCCTGGTACCCTAGACCTACTAATTCACCCTTGCCAATAGGGATGGCAGGGGCGAAAAATTTTAGTTCAGGGATCTTGAGTTTGAAACGAGAAAAACTCGAAAGAGTAAATCTCCGAAGGGGAGAGGGATATTCTTTATGTCCGGAGGGGCCAAAGAAATGTGCTCGATGATAAAAGGGAAGAGATCAACATCATACCCCTCCATGATGTTGTAGATAACGTTGAGAACTTTATTGTTAGGGTTCTCCTTGAAAGGGTAAAAGGAGAACACATTCATCATCGAAAGAAGAATAGAAGTCCGGGTTTAGACTTCAGCTAAGTGATAGAAAAGTTCTTACGGACTTTGGGTTTGACTATGGCGTATTTAGTATATAAATCATCTACAATAGAAAATTTTTGAGTGTTGTAGTCAAGAAACAAACTTTCATGTTGAAGAGTCCGTGGAGAAGGGAAAGATTGATTACAATCTTCTTCCTTTAAATAGAAGAAATTAAAACAGAGTAAGAACAAGTCAAATTTTGATAGAACTCAATGACTAAGTTTGGGTAGACATAGTCACGTAAACAAAGAAGATCAAGAAATTTTGTCTTCTAGAGTTTCGAACCCACAAAATTTTTGTTAAAAGGAAGAATTTATCGGACCCCATCCCGAAAGCCAAGCCCCGAGCTTCCCCACGAATTGGCGGGATTTTTGTTTTTGAAGATGAAGTGGATTTGATTTTTGAAAGCGGGGATGAATCTCTTATTAGGATTTCGATTTTTATAATATCATTTGGAATCATTTTAGGCAAAAGTGAATGGCGATTTCATTAACCATTTTATTTTAGGAATTATTTTTAGAAACCCGGGATATTATTTCACAACTAAAAAATAAAACAAATTAGGGTTATCTCAATTCGCCGTAGGGCTTTTGGGCCAAACCGATGTAAAAACACCGACTTGGACAAGAGCCCTACCCACTAACCTCCCGGCGTTGCAAGAGCCGGTGCCATAAGGTTGGCGGCGCCGACCATGGGCCTAGACCGAGGTGATCGGTTTTGATCCATGGCTCGGCGTTCGGATCCAAAATTCCCTTTTTGGTTAGTTTTCGATAAAAAATGCTAAGAAGCAAATTAGGAGAAATAAACAGGAAAAACGGAGTCACTAGTAAGTTTTAAGAACAAAAACTAACAAAAATAAAATAAAGAAAATACTCTTCCAATCTTAGTATGGGAAAACTAAGCTTGAAAGAGGTTAAAAATTGACTCCATCGGTCTAAAATTGAGAATCTCGATTCGGGGGCAAGGGTACGAAACGTAGGGATAAGCCCTTCCGTTTTGCCCGTCAAAAGACGACTTTTACTAATTTGAGAGGTGAATTTAGATAACGCATTAAACATAGGAACACAACATAGTAAGACACGAAATTTAAACAATCAAGGCATGTTAGCGAAAGCGGTCAAAGGAGATATGAAAAGTAATAAACGAAAGCAATAAAAATGAAAAGAAAAGTGAAAGAAAATGAAAGTGAAAATAAAAAGTTACATCGAGGCGGAGAGGAATTAAATGCGATTATAATCTGTTCTCCATAATAGCAAAAATAATAAATAATAAAATTAAATAAACCGTAGTTTGAAGGCCAAATTGGCGCCCTCGGGTTGTCCTACCTACCGATATGGATCTCGAACTTGATCCGAAAGCGTGATGGCGAGTGAGTATATGAGGCTTTTTATGAACTTTTGTGAAGGTAAGTAGGAAGATGTGCGTGGTTGATGGAGTATTAGGGATCGAATGTAGGGAGTATGATAAGAGTAAGCTGAAAAGAAACCAAGAGATCGGAATACAAGAGGGTGTGTTCAGTCACTTTTAATTTAGCTTCAGCAGCATAACGCATAGGAATGAGCCATATGCAAATGAGAGCCTAAGCTCTCTATTTATAGGAAATGATTAGGTCATTAATGATCTAGGGTTTAAGCTTCAGTAGCTGACTGAAAATCACAAAAATCGAACCAAAATCAAGATTGAATCGGCTAAACTAAAACAATAAACGGACCAAGCTTCCTCTCGGGTTTTATTGTACGGTGTCGTATAATAAATGGTGTCGTACAAGCTCCAACTTCCTTCATATTGTAGCTAAACTCTAAGGCAAAACGTAGCGTTTGGAAGTGAAATCCCTTGAAATGTGGCCCAGGCCATAAGTGACATCGTTTTGTAAAAGCAAGCTCCGTGTCTCAATTGGATACTTGGAGCAAAGCGCAACTTTTGGTGCTTCTTACCATGAAATGCGACACCGGCCACAGCAACATCGTATGGATGACTTTAGTTCCGTGTCTCGGTTGGATGTTGATGATGAAACGTGACGTTTTGAGTGTTAAAAGGTTTTATTCGTGGCGCCAGCCATCGTTGACTTCGGGAGCTTTGACTCGGGCTTGGACTATTCGAAGAAAATGGATTCTTGGATTGATCTAAGGCAAAAAGTTTATTTTTGTTGCTTGAAGGGTTTTTTTTTTTTATTAGCTTCCGTCACGTTAATTAGACACCATTTGAGACCCGAGATTTTTAAGTAGGTTAATTATAGGATTAAATTAAATTAAGTGATTGATTCATAAATTATTTTATTTAGTACGAGTTCTCAATCGTACGCGCTTTTATAAATTAGCGAATTGTATTACTTCCTCCCTATTCCGCTCTCGGACTAAGTAATTAAACTCGAGACCAATTATGTTAAGCTATTTCTATTTTTGCTGCATAAGATAAGTCTAACTAAAACAAAAAAAGGGGGAAGGGTTGAATTATGTGGGATAGACTAAAAGGAGATCAATGGAAGGTTGGATGCGCTAGCATTTTCTAAGGCAACCATAGCAAAAAGGAACAAAAGAGATTCAAGGGAAAAGGAAAGAAGGCTTGGGGAAAGGAAGGAAGCCTAGGAAAAAAAGAAAAACAGAGGGAGGAAGAAGGAGTAGCACCGAAAATAGAGGAGCGAGAGAACGGAGGTCGGGCGAGGCCGAAACCGAGCAAGAGAGAGTGAGAGACCGAGTGTGAGAACCGAAGAAGAGGTCGGAGGTCGGCGCACCAAATGACAAGCGAAGGAGAGGAGACCGGCGAACGCGGAGAAAGGGGTAGGGGCACAAAGGAGGGAAATTGAGACCGAAAGAGAGAAAGTGAGCGCGAAGGTTAGAGAGAGGTGGCCGGCGAACCGGAAGACTGCGACCGGCGAGCGTAAGTAGGCGGTGAATGAAGAAGAAGGCAGCAAGGTAGAACCGAGACGAGGGCCGACAGCAGAGGAAGAGGCGGGAAACAAAGAAACTAACCTAAGCTGACCCGAAATTCAGCAAACCTTCATCCCTAATTCGAGGTAGGTAGTCTTATACTCTAAACTAATACTAATTTCAAAATTCAATTGAACTTGTTGTGATTATTGAGCATGTGTATTACGAGAACAAATTTAGTAGTTGTTTCATATTGAATTAAGAACTTAGAATGAATTTAGAAAGTCATTGGGGGCTGAATTGGGACATTAGAGAATACGATTGAAGTAGAATGTTAAGGTTTTATGGGTGATATTAGGAGTTCAGCTAGTGACACTGGAATTCATGTGATTTTAGTGGTAGAAATTCAATTCAAGCGATAATTGAATCAATTGTGACTTCCTGAATTTTCTAAGTTAAATTATAAATAATTATATTAAGAGTTGGAGATTTGGAGTAAAAAGGGAATAGGGGTTCAGTTTAATTAAGGCACAAATGAGGTACTAAAGTAAAGAGCGGTTGTTGGGTAAATTGGGTTGGAGATATACCCGAATCCACGAGATTGAGCTATACTTGGAAGATAAGACGAACTAAAGGAGATTGCGTAGTGAAGTAAGACTAAGAGATATATGGCTAAATATGAGCAAGAAATAGTTTAGTTAGCAATGTGTAGACATAAGATGAGAATTTGAGGTAAAGATGGCAACTTGTGAAAAGTTGAGACGTTTGAGTTAGATGGTAAAAACTTGTAGTTATTGTGGCTCAAAAGGAGATTTCGTTCCTGAATTCATTAGGCTTGGAAATGAACTAGGTGAAGGAAAAACGAATGTTGGAGTATAGAAGAGGAACTGGAAATTGGAGTATCAAGAGAGTACGTATCTATATTGATTAATTGTGGTTTTGAAACCGGAGTGAGCTGAGAATTATGCATATGGGAATAAGAGAGTCCTGCTTGAGTAGAATATGGATAAATATGAGTAGGCTGTTAGATACTTAGATGAATACTTAAATAAATATGCTAGCTTTGGATGTTGAATCCTAACATGGAGATGTTTGACTTGTAAAGCAACTTGATTCCAAATGTTGTTGAAAAGTTAGTATTGAAAGAAGTTCTATGTTTTATGCGGAATGATACTTGAATGTGATTTTTGTGATATATGCTTTTCAAGCGTGCAAACATGTTTCTAAGAAGTGAAATTGATTTGAGAATGTTGTTTGAAATAAGCGTGATGAGTGAATCTGTTAGAGAAATTGTTTTAAATCGATTTTGCTAGGATCGTTTAGCACAAGGAAGGATTCTAGCTTGGGGCAGCTAGCTAGGGGTGCTTGGTGTATCAAGATGCTTGATTGGAATCTTCCTAGATAGGTCTCGGGAGCCTTTTATTTGGGGTTGCACCCCGGAGAAACCAGCAAAATTATGAGAAATTACAAAGTGCTAGTTTGAGTCCACAACTTGGGAAGTGATTCACTAGAAATGATTTATGAGAAGTGATTCAGTAGAAATGATTTAATTTCTGATTGAAAGCATTTGAAAGAAAGTATTGGTAGTTGCACTAGTTTGTTTAAAGAGGATTCAGTTTCGAAAAGATGTCTTAACGATTACAAATCGTGCTTTTAAATGAGTGAAGTGTTGTGATCTTTATGTTACAAAGAATTTCATCAATGAGTATCTATATTCCTATTATGCTATTCTTTTTCTCAATGATTATTACTGGTAATGTGTGTGAGGCACTTTCCGTTTAAAGAGTTTATGACCTTCCGGCGAGCTCGTGGTTTGCTCACCCCCATAAATTTCCCCTTTTTCCCTTCCCGATTGCAGGTACCCACCGAGATGGTTGGTCTACCTCATCCCCGACTGAAGTTCATGATGGTCATGAGTTGAAGTTTGGTTTTATGTGTTTTCATGTTTAGCATGTTATACATAAGCGGTTACTTATGTAATTATGCAATAATGTATAGTGAAGTTGGATGTATACGCAGAGACCCGAACTAGTCGCTCTAATAAGCCAAGAATTTCCTTTCACTGGCAATTATACGCTTAAGCGGTTATAATTTAGTTTTGAACTTAGTTTATAACTTCGGTTGTAAACTCGGTTTGGAATGTTGGTTTGGTGGTTGTGAATATACTCCATTGTTTAGCCGTTGAGCTATGTACTCCGGGCGTGTAGCTCATTTAGTTTTATTGTGATTTTTATGTAGGTTCTTAAGGCTTTTAGCCTATGGGTTGGGCCATATTTCAAACGAGAATTACTCCAAAATTTTTAAAAAATTTCGGAACCAAACGAGAAACCACCTTAATGAGTCTTAAGGAGTTCCTTTGGAGGAACTCGGCGATGTAATACTCCTAGGGTAGGTTTTAGGGTGTTACATTTTATAGTATCGAGCATTAGGATCACCCAAATTAGCTTCAACTAGGATTATGTGTCCTAGAGGATAGGATATGTGTGCTATGTGTGATTATATGTGCATTATTTTCTATTTTTATTTATCTATTTACTTATAATTTGTGTTCGCGTACTTGAGATAGGCATCCCTCTATTAGGATTTTCTAATAAGCACCCACTTAGTTGAGGAGTAATTTTGTTTTGATTACATTAGATGCCTCCGCGAAGAGAACAAGCCCCACTTTCACCACCTCCATCTCCAGGGATCATGGCAATGGAAATGGTATGCCAATTTCGAAGTTAAAATCCCCTAAATTTATCGGAGGGACAGATCCTTTGGTATACAAGGAATGGATATTGACTACGGAAGCTCTTTTCGAGGTAATGGAGTGCCTGGAACAGTTTATGGTGCAATTGGCCACCCATCGGTTTGAAAGCGAAGCCCGATTCTGGAAGCATACGGTTAAGCCTCGGGCGAGAATTGCACTCGACTGGCTAGAACTTAAGGATTTCATCGGAGGCGAAATATTACCCCAAGGACATGAAATGGGCTAAGGAGCAAGAAATTCTCCACTTTAAGCGGGGAGAGAACATGAGCGTAGTAGAATATATCGCCAAGTTTAACGAGCTAAGTCGATTTGCACCATCCTAAGTTGCAACCGAGGGAATGCGGATGGATAGGTTCGAACATGGGTTAAAGCCCAAGCTCAATAATAAAGTGGTCGGGCATATTTTTATAAATTTTCAAGAAATATACCGAGAGGGCTTTTAAGATTGAAAGGGTACTAAACGAAAGCGCAACGCTTAAGATAGCCCAACTCCAAATGAAAAGGAGGTTTGGGTATGGTGATATAGGCTCTCAATCCAGCCAAGCTGCAAAAATATTTGATGCATGAGGTAAGTCCTTCCAAGGTCAGCAACCATCTAAGAGGGAAGAGCGAAGATTGTGCAAAAAGTGTGGCTGCCCTTACTCATGAGCTTTTATAGGAGAAAAGGGACCGTGCTTTGGGTGCGGGGATTTGGACATTTCGTAGCCAATTGTCCGCAAGAAGCCGACACTAATCGGAATGTTGTGCAAAAACAACAACGTAACCCTCAATCTTTCTCGCAACAAGGTCAATCTCCGCCGGTAGGAAGCCACGAGCACATGGAAGAGTCTACAGACATCATTAAAGAAGGAAGAGAGGACCCCAACAACCTTAACACTCCGATGAGGAAATAAAGAACGCCAACAACGTAGGCTGTAGGTACGATACTCCTCGACAACCTCTATACCTATGTTTTACTTGATTCAGGAGCGACCTTTTCTTTGTGAATTTTGAATTCGCTACGAAATCACCATGTAAACCTGTGACGACGAATGTTGGACTTCGCATATCAACTCCAATAGGGTTAGTGGCTCGAACCGACGTGATCCGTAGGAATCACCAACTATGTATAAGTGGAAGACCTCTTCCAATAGACTTGATGAAGTTAGCAATATGGGATTTGACGTTACCCTTGGGATAGGTTCACTTTCAAGATATAAAGTGATCATAGATTGTACCATGCGTTAGTATCTAGGTCGACCCCTAAGGAAGAAAGAATACTTTATAAGGTTGGAAAGATAGAGCAACTCGTAGAAGCAACGAAGGTACTACGGGAAAGATTGCAAGCTGCTAAGTTAGACAAAAGGATGCGTGGATCCGAAACGAGGACGCGTAGTATTCTAAGTCGGGGATCACGTGTTTTGAAGAGTCTCTCCACCAAAAAGTTAGCTTGTGATTTGGGAAGAAGGGTAAACTTAGCCCTAGATTCCTAAGACCATTCTCAATTTCACAAAGAAGTGGTCCTATAGCTTGTAAATTGACATTACCACCATCTCTCTAAGGAATTCGCGAGGTCTTCCATATGACTCACCTTCGCAAATATGTGTCGGGTCCGGAGCCTATCGTTGAGCATGAACCTTTAAAGATCAAGCGGGACCTTGCATCCGAAGAACAAAATCGACATCTTACAAAAGACAAGAGTGGAACTTTAGGACTAAGATCGTTTCGTATGTCGAAGTATGCTTGGAAACGCCATACATTAGGAAAAGCAAGCATGGGAATAAAACGTGAAGTCCAGGAGAAATACCCCACTTTATTGATATACGTTATCAAAATTTTGAGGACGAAATTTTTTGAAGAAGGGGAGAAATGTGAGACCCGAGGTTTTTAAGTAGGTTAATTTTAGGATTAAATTAAATTAAGTGATTGATGCATAAATTATTTTATTTAGTACGAGTTCTTAATTGTACGCGTTTTTATAAATTAGCGAATTATATTGCTTCTTCCCGATTCCCCTACTGGACCAAGTAATTAAACCCGAGACCACGTATGTTAAGCTATTTCTATTTTGCTGCATAAGATAAGTCTAACTAAAATAAAAAAAAGGGGAAGGGTTGAATTATGTGGGACGGACGAAACGGAGATCGGTGGAAGGTTGGATGTGCTGGCACTTTCTAAGGCAACCGCAGCAAAAAGGAATAAAAGAGATTAAGGGGAAAAGGAAAGAAGGCTCGGGGAAGGGAAGGAAGCCCAGGAAAAAAAAAGAAAAATAGAGGAAGGAAAAAGGAGCGAGAACCGGAAGTAGGGAAGCGAGAGAAGGGAGGTCGGGCTCGGGCAAGGGCGAAACCGAGCGAGAGAGAGAGAGAGTGCGAGTGTGAGAGCCGAAGAAAAGGTCGAAGGTCGGTGCACCGAACGACAAGTGGAGTAGAGGCCACCGACGAACATGGTGAAAGGAGGAGGGCACGAAGGAGGGGAAATTGAGCCCGGCGAACGCGGCGAACCGTAAGACTGCGACCGGTGGGCGTAAGTAAGTGGTGAATGAAGAAGAAGGTGGCAAGGTAGAACCGTGACAAGGGCTCACAGCAGAGGAAGATGCAGGAAACAAAGAAACCGACCTAAGCCGACCCGAAATTCAGCAAACCTTCATCCCTAATTCAAGAAGGGTAGTCTTATACTCTAAACTAATAGTAATTTTGAAATTTAATTGAACTTGTTGTGATTATTGAGTATGTGTATTACAAAACAAATTTAGTAGTTGTTTCATATTGAATTAAGAACATAGAATGCATTTAGAAAGTCGTTGGGGCTGAATTGGGACATTAGAGAATCTGATTGAAGTAGATTGTTAAGGTCTTATGGGTGATATTAGGAGTTCAGCTAGTGACAATGGAATTCTTGTGATTTCGGTGGTACAATGTCAATTGAGGCGATAGTTGAATCAATTGTGACTTCCTGAATTTTCTAAGTTAAATTATAAATAATTATATTAAGAGTTGGAGATTTGGAGTAAAAAGGGAATAGGGGTTCATTTTAATTAAGTCACAATTGAGGTATAGAAGTAAAGAGTGGTTGTTGGGTAAATTGGGTTGGAGATATAACTGAATCCTTGAGATTGAGCTATATTGGAAGATAAGAGGAACTAAAGGAAATTGAGTAGTGAAGTAAGACTAAGAGATATATGGCTAAATATGAGCAAGAAATAGTTTGGTTAGTAATCTGTAGACATAAGATGAGAATTTGAGGTAAAGATGGCAACTTGTGAGAAGTTGAGACGTTTAAGTTAGGTGGTAACAACTTCTAGTTATTATGGCTTAAAAGAAGTTTTAGTTTATGAATTCATTAGGCTTGGAAATGAACTGGGTGAAGGAAACACGAATGTTAGAGTATAGAAAAGGATTTGGAAATTGGAGTATCAAGAGAGTATGTATCTATATTCATTAATTGTGGTTTTGAAACCAAAGTGAGCTGAGAATTACGCATATGGGAATAAGAGAATCTTGCTTGAGTAGAATATGGATGAATATGAGTAGATGTTAGATGCTTGGATGAATACTTGAATAAATATGCTAGCTTTGGATGTTGAATCTTAACATGGAGATGCTTGACTTGTAAAGCAACTTGCTTCCAAATGTTGCTTGAAAAGTTAGTTTTGAAAGAAGTTCTATGTTTTATGCAAAATGATACTTGAATGTGATTTTTGTGATATATGTTTTTCAAGCAGGGAAACATGTTTCTAAAAAGTGAAACTGATTTGAGAATGTCTGTTAGAAACAAGCGCGATGAGTGAATGTGTTAAAGAAATTGTTTTGAATCGATTTTGTTAGGATCGTTTAGCACAAGGAAGGATTCTAGTTTTGGGCAGCTAGCTAGGGGTCCTGGTGTATCGGGATGCCCAATTGGAATCTTCCTAGATAGGTCCCGGAGCCTTTTATTTGGGGTCGCGCCCCGGAGAAACCAGAGAAATTATGACAAATTACGAAGTACTATTTCAAGTCCACAACCCGGGAAGTGATTCACCGTAAATGATTTATGAGAAGTGATTCAGTAGAAATGGTTGAATTTATGATTAAAAGAATTTGAAAGAAAGTATTGGTGGTTGCACCACTTTGTTTAAAGAGGATTCAGTTTTGGAAAGAGTTCTTAATGATTACAAATCGTGCTTTTAAATGAGTGAAGTGTTGTGATCTTTATGTTACAAAGAATTTCATCAATGAGTATCTATATTCCTATTATGCTATTCTTGTTTTCTCAATGATTATTACTGGTAATGTGTGTGAGGTACTTTTCGTTTTAAGAGTTTAAGACCTTCCGATGAGTCTTAGGAGTTCCTTTTGGGGAATTTTGGTGATGTAATACTCCTAGGGTAGGTTTTGCGGTGTTACACACCGCCTGTGATTGAAATCCACAAATAGGAATGGGATTTTATCAAATGAAATACATAAATAAAAAGGATAAGGATGACACGTTTTAGGTTTATATAGTTAGCCCTCACTTTGACCGAGCCTCGAAAGATGAAGGGTCAAAGTAGACACTAAAGGATACTTATCTCGCTTTTGTGCATTGTTTCGAACCCCGATTGTTTTGTAGTGTTTGGAATCGGTTGCTCGTTGAACTTGAACTACGAGACAAGGCCTGGACTTGACCGTGATGTGTGCGTTCAAGTCCAAGAAGAGAAACCCGAGCTTGGCTTAATCGAGCCTAAAGCTCAATGAATTTTTATGTTAAAACGTCAATCGTTCTTTGATCCGAAGCTTGGCCCGATAATCTACTATACCAACATGCTGGTTAGTGGATTATCATATTTATGAAATTTTAGTGTTTTACCTAAATTATTTAGTTGAAAATAAATTGGAAAACTAATCTGAAAAAGCCGACGTGGTGGGCCCAAGAATCCACTTGCAAGCACATGGTTCTAAGAACCCACTTGCTATGCCCGATTGGACTTCACAAGCTAGCAACCAGTTATGGTTGCAAAGCTATCACCGATGGACGCTATCAAACCTCGTGGCCGGTCTTGGCTAGCCTTTGGCGAGCCTTGTCCCGGCGTGCAGCTGGATGCCTTCTTGGTCTCTTGCTTTTTTGAATTTTATCTTGTATGTTTGTCATGTTATGGTCGAATTTGCCCATAAAAGGAGGGGTTAGAGTGTTCATTTTGCACACTTCACTTACTCCTCTCTTCACTTGCTCTTGCTTTGCTCCCTCTTGTATTGAGAAAACTAGTTGGTTTTCACAAACACAACTCTTCAAAAATGTCTAGGAGGAGAGCTCATTCTATTGGGAGGACAAGAGCCGAGAAATTAGATTATGACAATTTCTTGGAAAGGGAATAGCGTCCTCACAACGAATGGAGCCCTAATGACCTCTTAGTGGAAGCCGAGAACTATGTTTCTTCGCTTGTTTTTTCTCCTTCGGTAAGCTCGTTGGTTTAAACTTCTTTCTTTGCTCACTTGGAGTAATACTTCTACTAATTCTTGTTGGTTTTTCATTTTGTAGAAGAGTTCCATTAGTAGTAGCGGGGTATTAGTAAGAGCATATTTTGACTTTATTTTTAGGGAATTTCGAAAGTGGATTAGGGAATATCATGCTTAAAATGTTTGATTTATACCCCTATTTCCATATTACACTATGCGCTTGCGGCCTGTCAAGTTTCGGCACCGTTGCCGTGGAATTTGTCCCTAGCAACCATTAGAGGAATACTTTCAAATTGACTAAGTGTTTTATTTTCTTTTTCTACTTTGATTGCATTGGTAGTTTTGTTTTTGCTCTTGCTAGGTTTTCTCTCCTTGAATGCAAAAAGTCGAAGTGTTCGAGTTTGATCCAGAAATTGAGTGAACCTTCCGCTCCGGATGGAAGAAACAAAGGCTAGAGAAGGGTGGGAAGAAGTAAGAAGAAAACTCCAAGCAAAAGCCCAAGGTAGCCGGTGAAGAAAGTGAAGACTCGAACACTCGCTCAATATCTTTCCGAGTCATACAAAAGGAATCGAGTATACCGATGTTATTCATGTAGAGTTTTGTTTCCAAGGCATTCTCTGTGTCTTAGAAACTTACTTGAGTAAAATAGTATTTTCTCTAAGTGATTCGGCCCTCACTTATCTCTTTTATCGCTTTTCAATTAGCGACTCGAAAACTGGTTCTTTATTCCGAGTCCACTCTCACTCGGATTAATCGCATTTCGAATATACCGGTATTCCGCCGTTTCTCACTCAGAATCTGACTTATGGTTTTCTATTCTATTGTTTGCATAGTCGGTATTCGTAGTTCTTCTCTTGCTTAGTCTATATCAAGTTTTTCCCACTCGATATTCGTTATAGAACTTGATTCTTTGATTAAGACTAAGTCATATGGAATTCCGAGTATCATGGATATTAGACTCGAAAATTCCATTTCTTTTCCGACTCGAGATAATCAATTGCGTAATTATCATAATTATTCTATTATCCGTGTCTAACCTTGGACCAAAGTATTTTATACTTTGAGAACCAAAGGTGTTTTACTTTTGTAGGTTATTCAATCGAGGATATCTTTTCAAACTACAAAAGTAGCCGAGCTTCGAACGTCAAATCACCAGTAGATATGGCTTTTCACCTTCCCCGCTTTAGTCCCGGAAGATTGTGTCGGAAGCCGTCCGCTTCCATATCCGGAAAAGCTGGAACGCTAAGCCTAACGGTGGTTTCCACCTCATTTTTCAAGACACAACCGATGGTTTTGGGACTTCTAAGAGAGTTAAACCGTTGTCCAACGTCCATATTTCAACGGATACTTTCCGAGTGACTCGAAAGCTTCTATCAACGGTCACGAGAGGACTCTCGGTCAGCGAGATGAAGATAACGGCTACTCTGCCTGGTCATCTATAAATAGAACCTACTTCACAAGACTTGAAGAATTGCCGATTCTATTGTTAATACACATACTTGAGAAAAGTCATTGTATTTACATCTAATCTTCTACTTACAACTCCCATTACTGTATTTATGTACTCTCCGAGTTGTAAGGTCTTGTACTAAGGTACAAAGTCTTCTTACATTCTTTGTAAGGTCCCTTGACTAAGCTATAAGGGTTAACTCAGCTTAGTTGTCCCTAGCTGTAAGGGTTATCTCAGCTAGGAAGTACTAGATCGAGATAAGGTAACTTCGAGTCTAGGAAAACTTATATAGAGTTGTCCAAGGGAGCAACTCGGGTTCGATCGGTTCACGGTATTTTGTGGACTCAAAATAGTGGATTTGACTTCGTGTCCGGATTGACACGGGCCGTGGTTTTACGCCCCAGGAGGGTTTCCACGTAAAATCTCTGTATTCTCTTTACGAGTTCATTCTAGACTCGGACAGACCTTATCGTGCTTGTTTATTCCGATTCATTGCTTTACGAGTCCAACCTTTTCGACCCTGTGCTTAGACTCGAAGCTGTCTTTGCCTCTTTTACGTCAAAAAGAGTGTGTTTTCGCAAAGAATTTTCTATCGCCCTATTCACCCCCTTTAGGGTGACTCGGACTCTCCCAGAGCAAACCTTCAATTGGTATCGAGCCTAGCCTTTCGGAAAGGATCTAACAATCCAAAGGTTTAAAGATCGGATGGCTCGGAACACCGGAGAGTTCGACGAAGGAAGATCTTCTAACAGGCCACCGAAATTCAAAGGTTCAAACTTTGGTCACTTGGAAGAAGCTTATGGAATGTTTCCTCATGGATCATGATGAAGATGTATGGGAAATCATACAACAAGGAAACTACATTCCAATGAAGACGAGATGAATTCAGAATCCTTCCCAAGACAAAGGCTGAGTTCACGCCGGCGAAGCGAGAAGTTCGAAAGAACTTCAAAGCCATGAACATCCTCATGTGCGCCATAAGCTCGGAAGAATATAATCGAGTCTCTGCTCGTGACTCTGCTAAAGAGGTGTGGGACACTCTGGTCAACACCTACGAAGGTACAAGTCGGGTGAGACAAGCGAAGATCGGTCGAGTATCTTCACAAATATGAGCTTTTCAAAATGGAGCCAGAAGAGAACATTACTCGAGATGTTCATTCGCTTCACCGAGATCACCAACAATCTCAAATCTCCGGGAAAGAAAATCTCCCATGAAGAAATGTGCCGAAAAATTCTCGAAGCCTACCCAAGAGACGATGGGATCCTAAGGTGACTTGCCATAGAAGAGGCTCGGAACCTCTCACTCTTGAAGCCGAGACGAGCTCATCGGAAAGCTTCGACTCATAAGATACATCCGGAAGAAGAAGATGCTGAGGGTACTTGTCAAAAGGAACATTGCGCTTAAAGCCTCGGAATCCAAAGAAGCTAGTCTAAGCTCCTCGACTCGGAAGATGATCCCATGGCACTCATTGCAAGAGGCTTCAAGAGAATGATGAAGCATAAAAGATGGGACAAAAGACCAAAAGAAGAATTCTACAAAAAGGACAAGAGAGACGAGAAAAGGTAAGTTTTCTTCACCTTCAAAGTTATCTTTGTCTAAGAATTCGGATGTTTTGAATGTGGCAGCAAAGACCACATAGTCAAGGACTCGTCCAAAACGAAGAAGGGACAGGAAGAAGAAAAAGGCCATGATGGCAACTTGGAGCGATGAGGATTCATCCGAAGGCGACGAGGACTCGAGATGACTCGAAGTGTCGATGGCAATTTCGACTCGAAGGCGAAAGATAGTCGGACTCGGACTCGGACAACGAGGAAGCTGATCCTCAAGAGGTAATAAACTACTTCCTCAAATTCTCCAAAGTTGATTTAGCTAAATATATCTTTACTTTGGAAGAAAAGTCCAATTCGATTCTTCTCATTTCAAGGAACAACTTGAGTCAATCATTTCGAGAGCACTTCTTTAAAAAACGAGTTAGAAAAGCTGAGACTCACACTCGAGAGAACTCAAGACAAGTGCTCAAGCTAATAAGATTGAGTCCGAGTTACTCAAGAAAGAAAACGAGCAACTAAAACGAAGCTCACTGAGTCTCAAGATCTGGCTTTAAAGTTTACTCCAGGTCGGAAGAACCTTGACATGCTCTTAGGATCACAATGTGTCTCGTTTCGAAAAGAGGGTCTTGGTTTCAACAAAGAGGAAGAATCCAATTCTTACTCGGAATTGTTCAAAAAGGATTCTAGAACGGTTAAGTTCAAAAGGCTGAGCATGGTCCCATTCACAAAAATGAAAGGAGGACTAAACCCAGACCTATTTACAAAAAGAAACCGTTTTCTCCTGTTTCAAAAGGAAAGGTTTTTAAAAGGAAAGAGACACGGACTCGGTTCTACGAGAGGAAGACTCGAGAATCGAGACAAAACCAAAAGTCATTCAAATCCGGGTTCCGAAGCACCTTCTTCCTCGAGAAAGGACCACGAGTAAGGAATGTTCTTGGGTTCGTTAGAGGAAGTGAGAAGGGTTAGATTCTCTCTGTTTTGCGGGTCACTCGAAAAGATCAAAGGACACTGGTACCTGGACGGCGGATGCTCTCGACACATGTCGGGTGACCAAGGACTCTTTTACGAGCTGGAGTCATATAAAGGAGGAAAGGTAACTTTTGGTGATGACAGCAAAGGTAAAATAGTGGGCATTGGAAAGATTGGAAACGGAAGCAATCTGGTGAGCCCGGTCTACCTTGTCAAAGGGCTAAAGTACAATCTACTTAGCATATCCCAGCTATGTGACAAAGGTCAAGAGGTAAGATTCACTCAATCCAAGTGCTACATCACGAGATGAGACCACCAAAGAGGTAAAGCTCTCGGGTAAGAGATCAGGTAATACCTACATCATCCCTCTTCTCGACCCAAGTCAGAACTTATCTGTTTAAAAGCATCTCTTCAAGATGATTCTTGGACTTGGCATCGTAGATTAGGTCATATTAGCTTACATACTATCAAAAAGCTTGCATCTCATAGACTGGTTAGAGGATTACCTAAGCGTGCGTTTGAGAAGGACAAAGTATGTGAAGCATGCACCGAGAGGAAACAAGTCGAGATCTTCATTCAAATCTCCGAAGACGGTTTCCACATCCAACGTGCTTGAACTACTGCATATGGACTTATGTGGTGAAATCCCAGTGAAGAGCCTCGGAGGTAAATCTTACATACTTGTTATTATTGATGATTTTTCAAGATTTACCCGGGTGTGTTTTCTTAAGCATAAAAATGAAGCCTTCAAGGAGTTCAGCAAGCTCTGTAGAAAGATTCAAGTTGAGTCTCGGACTCGGATTCAAAAGATTCGAGCCGACCATGGAAGGGAGTTCGATTATCTCGGAATTCTCGAGTTTTGTGACAAGAATGGTATCTCTCACAACTTCTCGGCACCCGGAACTCCTCAACGAGAATGGAGTAGTGGAGAGAAAGAACAGAACCCTTGAAGAAATAGCAAGGACAATGATGATTGAACACAACTTGCCTTACTATTTACAGGCGAGAGCGATGAACACGGCAAACTACATTCTCAATCGATGCCTCATCGGACCCATTACGAAGAAAACACCTTATGAGCTCTACAAAGGGAAGAAGCCAAATATTTCTTATTTCGAGACCTTTTAGATGTAAGTGCTTTGTCCACAACAATGGTAAGGATCATCGACTAAGTTTGATGCTCGGTCGAGATGAAGGTATTCTTCTAGGTTACTCCTCTCATAGCAAAGCTTATCGTATCTTCAACAAGCGAACTAACAAAGTGGAAGAGAGTATCCACGTAGTGTTTGATGAGCTTGAACAGGAGAAACCAAGTGAGTCTTCATACTCGGAACTGAAGCTCGAAAGGATGATGACGAAGATGAGCCTACTAAGACTCGAGATTGAGACCACTCGAACGAGGAAGCTCATAATGAGACAGCTCAAGAGGTCGCTCGGAACGAACAAGTCAATGAAGAGGATCACTCGGAACAAGTCTCCGAAGATCAAGCAATTCAGCCCACAAATCTGGTGAATCAAAGAAGCTGGTAAAGCATTCAAATTTACTCCCAGTCATCCCCAAGAAAACATCATTTCGATATCAACAGTGGGGTAAGAACTCGTTCTTCTTTACACAATTTATGTGCATTCACTGCATTCATTTCATTAACTGAACCCAAAAATGCACTAGAGGCCCTTAATGAACCTGAATGGGTAGAGGCCATGCAAGAAGAACTAAATCAATTTGAAAGAAACCAAGTCCGGACTCGACCAACCGACCTTCGACCACCCGAGTCATAGGAACCAAATGGGTTTTCAAGAACAAAGCTGGATGAGGGTGGAGTGGTAGTCAGAAACAAGGCTAGACTTGTAGCTCGAGGTTACAATCAAGAAGAAGGAATTGATTATGGGGAAACCTTTGCACCGGTAGCTAGAATTGAAGCCATTAGAATATCTGTTGGCATTTGCATCCTGCATGCATATTAAATTATATCAAATGGATGTTAAGTGTGCCTTTCTCAATGGTTTTATTGAAGAAGAAGTTTATGTCGAGCGGCCTCCTGGTTTTGAAAACTCAGAATTTCCAAATCATGTTTTCAAACTTCAAAAGGCTCTCTATGGTCTTAAGCAAGCCCCTCGTGCTTGGTATGAAAGACTGAGCGACTTCTTGGTTCAAAATGATTTCAAAAGAGGTCGAGATCGACAAGACTCTATTCATAAAGACCAAAGGGAAAGATTTCATTATTGTTCAAATATATGTTGATGATATTATTTTCGGTGCTACTAATGAATTTACGTGCGAGAATTTTACGAGTTGATGAGTCAAGAGTTCCAAATGAGTATGATGGGAGAACTCAATTTCTTCCTTGGGTTGCAAATCAAACAAGACAAAGATGGAATCTTTGTTCATCAATCAAAATACACCAAGGAACTGCTGAAGAAATATAAGCTTCAAGATGCAAAGCACGCATCTACCCCCATGAGCAGCGGCATAAAGCTTGACTCGGATGAGAAAGGTAAAGCGGTTGATCAGAAAATCTATCGAGGTATGATTGGATCATTTGTTATATCTTACTTCAAGCGAGGCCGAGATATAATGTTTAGTGTTTGCTTATGCGCACGATTTCAAGCTAATCCTAAAGAATCACATCTCACTTGCGGTGAAGAGAATATTCGAGATATCTTGCGGGCACTCGAGAATCTAGGGCTGTGGTATTCCGAAACTCATAAGCGACTCGATCTGGATACTCGAGACGCGGACTACGCAGGATACAAGGTTGATCGAAAGAGCACATCCGGAGCTTGCCAATTTACGGGTCAATCCTTAATATCCTGGCACTCGAAGAAACAAAACTCAGTAGCTCTATCAGCTGCGGAAGGCTGAATACATTGCCGCTGGAGCTTGTTGCGCTCGAATTCTCTGGATAAAACAACACTTGAAGGATCTTGGACTATTTCTCAACTCGGTTCCAATCAAGTGTGACAATCAAAGCGCAATCGGTATCACTAAGAATCTGTCCGGCACTCAAAAACAAAGCATATTGAGGTCGGGTATCACTTCTTACGCGATCACTCGGAAAAGGGTGATATTGCACTTGAGTTCATTCCTACTAATCTTCAATTAGCTGATATCTTTACTAAGCCTCTTGGTGAAGATCAATTTTGCTTTATTCGGAATGAGCTTGGTATGTTAAATGCTTAGTTACGTGTTATGTTTATTGCATATTTATGTGCTATGTGTTTTACTGTGTTAATCATCATTAGTTCGGTTGATTCCGTGATCTTGGGCTGATAGTTATTTCGTGTTTCGAGTCACTCGAAACTTTTACGAGTCAAACTCGAAGTAGAGAAATTTGGACATTAAATTTTCTGAAGCTATCTCTAGAACAGTGGAGAGTTTCGGATTATTTTTCAAAACCTTTTTCTCTCTCTTTCTCGAGCGCTGCGATCGGATCATAACCGTAGATTTCAAACCGCTGATATCTCAACCGTTGAAGAAGAACCGTCACACCGGGCATTAATGACCGATGGACGAGGCTGAGTCGAACGGAGTTACTTAACGGATAGTGAACGGGCGCGCTTATTCTCTATAAATAACGAATATCCATCTTCATCTCGATATTCGAAACTCCTTCCCTCTCAAACGAAAATCTTCTTGCAAAAGTTATCTACGTGAACAGTGTTCCTTGATCGTACGCAAGCGTTGAAGAAGCTCTCTCTCTCTCTCGTAAGTCTCGATTGGTCTATTCTCTTTTCTTCTACCATTTTCGTTTTCTTCTCTTCTACACCTTCTTCTCTCTCTCACTCGAAAAGTTTCATCTTTTCTCTCCAACTCCCACAATGCCTAAAAGAGGAAACCATCCCGACTTTCGGGTTTCTTCATCTTCCAAAAGCCACGCACCAACAAGCCGAAAGCTCAACCCCTTCTAAACCCGTTGTCACCCGGCACCTTGCGTTGGACGACAAATTCTTCCCAACAACCAAATTCTCCTGGTTGTCCAACATCCAAACCACCGGAGTCTACCCTTTCTTGTGTTTCGGCGAGTTCATCTATCTCGAACTCGTCTCTAAGTTTTATACTCATCTCTCCCACTCTGAAAATGTTCTAACCTCTCGGGTTCGAACATTACTTGTTCATATCAACACCTCTCTCCTTCACCGTCTGTTCAAAGTTTCTTCTCTCTTCTTGAACAGCAACCCTATTCCCTTGACTCGAAGTCGCCGACGACTTCTTTGAAAAGTACGCTAAAGAATTCCACGGGTCCAGAAAGAACTTTTACGTGACTCGGTTGAAGTCGAAGCCGAGGCTTACGTGTTTTCTGCCGATGAGAACCTTCTTCTCACGGCATTCCGAGCAAGGCGAACCCCAACTCCAAGCATCTCAAAGCCCTCTTCGATATCACGGAGGGATACGAAGTCGACCTCTTCCCCTCCATCATTGAGCGGATGGCCGCTGTGCCAGCTCAACTCCAAACCAAGAAGAACACCTCCCTTCCTTTCGGTGCTCTTCTCACCCTTGTTTTCAAACAATTTCAAGTTCCTCTTCCCTCGACCCTAACGCGGTGTGCAGGCGGCCATTGTGGTCGGCAAGAAGGAACTCCGGGGTACGGATACCGGGAAACTAACCTCGGTGTCCGAGTTCACAACTTCGGAGCTGAGGCCTCCTTCTCCACCTCGGACTCGGAAATCAACCCCTCTCCCTCTTCCCTCTTCACCTGGTGGTGCCTCCACCTCGAGTGCTTCCAAAACTCTCTCTGCCCTCTTGTTCCTTGTTTTCATGGACAAGATCGGCTCTGTGTCTTCGAACTCGGAGACATGCTCGGGGCTTTCAAGTCCGTTCTTCGAGGTCGACCATCAACCAAAAGACTGGTCGAGTCCCAAATCCGAGAGCGACGAGTCTCTCGTTCTTGAGATGAGAGAGCTGGTTAAGGAGCAGAAGGAGCTGGCTGAGCTCCTCGGAGAGAGAGGGTCCAAGGCGGCTCGGGACCGGGATGACTCGGACACATCGAGGCGTCTTCGAGCCCGAGCCGACCTCCTCGGACAGCGAGGAAGCCGAGAAAGCCGAGGAAGAAGGCTGCAGATGCGGCGGAGGATGCTTGAGGAACCTACGGGCTGAGGCGAGGCCCTTCGGGCAAAGGGAAGAAGAGGCCGTGGCAACTGCTGAGGGTCGATCTGCTCCCAAGCTCAAATTGCTGTACTCGGCTCGAGACGGCGATCCGAGTGGGTCGAAGATCTCGCTCCTCCGGCGAGTCGGCCGGAGCAGCCCCCTCCGGCCCCGAGGTCCCAAGGGAAGAACCCCTCGATCCACTCTCTCCGGGTCGGCCACTCGAGGCGAGCCCCTGCGAGCTAATTCCGGTTCTCCCTTCGCCGCGCTCAAGCACATCATCAAGATCGTATCGGTCGCGGCGCACCTCCGCATCCACTCGAAATCCCCTCCTCCCTAGTTGGAGCCATGCACTCGAGTCACAATTCCTCGGTGTCTCCAGAATTTCTTCTTTTAAATTTTCTTTTTGTCCGGACAACTTATGTGTATTACTTGTACTTTTCTCCCTTCTTTTTGTTTCTTGTTTTTGCTAAAAGGCAAGGGGAGAAATGTAGTCGAAACTGGTTGTCTTGTTTAGGGAGTTTTTCCGCCCTTGTAATTTCTTTTTAATGAAGTGATGCATTTCATTATTAATTTACGAGTTCTTTATTTTTCGAGTTATTGTTAAAGCATACTTTATTTTATTTTGCTCGATATATTATATCTTGCTCCGATTTACTCACTATGCCTTACTCATGAGCGAACTACTCGGAATCAATCTATTTTCCTGTAACAAAGTTTCTGTTTAAGTATGGACTGCCTTTCATCAAAAGGGGAGATTGAAGACTCGAACATCTGCTCAATAACTTTACGAGTCATACAAAAGAAATCAAGTATACCGATGTTATTCATGTAGAGTTTTGTTTCCAAGGCATTCTCTGTGTCTTAGAAACTTACTTGAGTAAAATAGTATTTTCTCTAAGTGATTCGGCCCTCACTTATCTCTTTTATCGCTTTTCGGTTAGCGACTCGGAAAACTGGTTCTTTATTCCGAGTCCACTCTCACTCGGATTAATCGCATTTCGAATACACCGGTATTCCGCCGTTTCTCACTCGGAATCGACTTATGGTTTTCTATTCTATTGTTTGCATAGTCGGTATTCGTAGTTCTTCTCTTGCTTAGTCTATATCAAGTTTTTCCCACTCGATATTCGTTATAGAACTTGATTCTTTGATTAAGACTAAGTCATATGGAATTCCGAGTATCATGGATATTAGACTCGAGAAAATTCCATTTCTTTTCCGACTCGGATAATCAATTGCGTAATTATCATAATTATTCTATTATCCGTGTCTAACCTTGGACCAAAGTATTTTATACTTTGAGAACCAAAGGTGTTTTACTTTTGTAGGTTATTCAATCGAGGATATCTTTTCAAACTACAAAAGTAGCCGAAGCTTCGAACGTCAAATCACCAGCGAGATATGGCTTTTCACCTTCCCTCGCTTTAGTCCCGGAAGATTGTGTCGAAGCATGTCTGCTTCCATATCCGGAAAACTGGAACGCTAAGCCTAACGGTGGTTTCCACCTCATTTTTCAAGACACAACCGATGGTTTTGGGACTTCCAAGAGAGTTAAACCGTTGTCCAACGTCCATATTTCAACGGATACTTTCGAGTGACTCGAAAGCTTCTATCAACGGTCACGAGAGGACTCTCGGTCAGCGAGATGAAGATAACGGCTACTCTACCTGGTCATCTATAAATAGAAGCTACTTCACAAGACTTGAAGAATTGCCGATTCTATTGTTAATACACATACTTGAGAAAAGTCATTGTATTTACATCCAATCTTCTACTTACAACTCCCATTCTGTAATTCTGTACTCTACGAGTTGTAAGGTCTTGTACTAAGGTACAAAGTCTTCTTACATTCTTTGTAAGGTCCCTTGACTAAGTTGTAAGGGTTAACTCGGCTTAGTTGTCCCTAGCTGTAAGGGTTATCTCAGCTAGGAAGTACTAGATTAGATAAGGTAACTTCGAGTCTAGGAAAACTTATATAGAGTTGTCCAAGGGAGCAACTCGGGTTCGATCGATTCACGGTATTTTGTGGACTCAAAATAGTGGATTTGACATCGTGTCCGGATTGACAAGGGCCGTGGTTTTCCGCCCCGGGAGGGTTTCCACGTAAAATCTCTGTATTCTCTTTCCGAGTTCATTCTAGACTCGGACAGACCTTACTCGTGCTTGTTTATTCCGATTCATTGCTTTCGAGTCCAACCTTTTCGACCCTGTGCTTAGACTCGGAAGCTGTCTTTGCCTCTTTTACGTCAAAAGAGTGTGTTTTCGCAAAGAATTTTCTATCACCCTATTCACCCCCCTTTAGGGTGACTCGGACTCTCCCCGAGCAAACCTTCGGAAAGAACTTTTGGGCAATATGTGATACCCAATGTCACTAATCCATCGACAACCATCAATGTTCCAAATGCTTGCAGAAAATGACTTTGAGTCGAAGAACTCCCTAATCAACTTGGTGGGAGCCGCTCCTTTCTATGGCCTCCCTATAAAGACCCCGACCGACGTCTTCACGTATTCCGCCAAGCTTGTGATAAATTCAAGGTGAAGGGGGCTTGACCGGATGCAATGAAGCTGCGATTGTTTTCATTTTCGCTTGAAGGGAAGGCATGGGAGTGGTTAGACTCTCTTCCGATGAATTCCATAAGCACTTTTGATTAATTTGCAAGTGCATTCTTGGTGAAATACTTCCTACCAAGCAAGTTTGAGGAACCAAATCTCTACTTTTGCTCAAGAGCTGGATGAGACACTATATGATGCATGGGAAAGGTTCTAGGATCTCCTCGCCAATGCCCCCAACATGACTTTGAGCCATGGGTCCCCATTCAAGCTTTCTACAATGGGATTAATGATCAATTGAGAGCCACCATTCTTGTGGCAACCGAAAGGAACATCATAAGAAAATCCATTGATGAGCTCCACACTTTGATCGAGCAAATAGCACTAAACAGTTTTCAATGGTCCAAGCCCCATTCCAAGAGAATAGGAGGTAAGCTCAATGTTGATTCGGTTTCTTTACTTTCTGCTAAAATTGATGCTATTACTAAAAAAATGGACCGTTTGAATGTGAATGTTATACCTCCCTTTCCATGTGTGTCATGTACATCTCATGAACATGAGACTTTGTTTTGTCCTGTGTGTATGGCTAGTAATGAGCCAACCGACCAAACCAATTTTATTGGCAACTCGAACCCAAGGCCAAACTTTGACCCTTTCTCAAATTTTTATAACCCGGGATTAAGGTATCACCCTAATTTTTCCTATCGAATAATAATCCCATGGGTCAACAACAAGTCCAAAGACCACCCACCCTTGTATTCTAAAGACCTACCCAACCATAAGTGGCCCAAAAGTCAAATTTGAAGGTCATAATGGAAAACATGCTTTTGGCTCAACAAAAGCAAGATTAGATTATCAAATAGTTGGCCACCAAAGTTGAAATTTTAGCCACCTATAATAAAATTCTTGAAACTCAGATTGCTAGCCAAGCTAGCTCTTCCTCTAGTCCTCCGGATAAGCTTCTTAGGTAATCGGAGATTAACCGTAGGGAACATTGCAATGCCATTATCTTGCAGAGTGCGAAAACACCTTGAGGGTCCCCAGGTTGTAATTGATATTGAGAGAAGTGAGAATGACCATGAGAAAACTCCTAATAAGCCAAATGATTTGAGTGGTGTAGACATGTCCAAGCATGGGAGTGAAGGACCTAAAACTCCTTCCCCTAAGCCCTATGTGCCATCCTTACCTTTTCCTCAAAGATTAGCTAAGGCTAAGCTTGATAAGCAATTTGGGCAGTTTTTAGAGATACTTAAGAAATGCAATATAAACATCCCTTTCATTGATGCTTTGACTCAAATGCCCTTGTATGCTAACTTTTTGTAAGAGATCCTCTCCAAAAAGAGGACATTGAACAAGCATGGGATTATTGCAATGAGTGAGGAGTATAGGTGCAGTTGTCCAAAATAAGCTTCCGAAAAGCTTAAAGATCCGGGGAGTTTTTCCATCCCATACCCGATTGGAAATATGTCCATTAATCGTACTTTATGTGATTTGGGTTCAAGTGTGAGCTTGACGACCTACTCTTTATGCAAGAATTTGGACTTAGGTAAGTTGAGGTCCACCACTTTTTCTCTTCAATTAGCGGATAGTTTTGTGACATACCCTTTGTATATTTTAGAGGACATTCCCATCAAAGTTGGTGATTTCTTTGTGCCTATGGACTTTTTAATTCTTGATATGGCTGAGGATACCCGCACCCAAACCATTCTTGGGAAGCCTTTCTTAGCTATTGCTGGGTGTAGGATTGATGTGAAAAAGGGAGATTGACCTTTGATGTGGAGGAGCATCACCCCGAATTTGATTTCTTTGAGAAGAATGATGTTTCCCTCAATTCTGCTGAATGTTGTGGTGTTAAGGTGATTGAAGAAGTAGCTTGTAATAAACCTTCACATAAAGGATGTGAACTTGTTAATGCTAAGGTGGTAGGGGTTAAAAATTTCCTCCGTCGATGTTTGCCAAGGGCATGCCCTATGTGTTTAATGAAGTTTGTTTAAATGAGTGTGCTAGGTTAAATCTCGCTTTGGTTAATGCTCCATGCCTTGGAGTTCTTGATTTAGAGCTCAACTAGAAGGTCAAATGTGATGGTGGTCTGTCCGATGGTGACCACCCACGACAGAATAGTAATCCTTGATAAGGCTATTTGGAAGTACCCCATGTTTAAGAAGGACGAGCATTATCTCTTTCTCCAATGGCCTCTTCTTTTACATGAGTTCGATTTTGAAGTCCGTGACAAAGGAGAGATATTTCTTAAGAAGTCCCCTTTCCTTCTGATTTATCCTCTTGTCTTAGATGGATGATTGGAGCTGGGTCTAGCTAACGACCTTCAAGAAGCATTGCTTGGGAGGCAACCTAAGGTGATTTCTTTCCTTTTTTTAAAATAATTTTTAGGTTGTTTGCATTTTGTATAAAAGTTACCATTATGTGCACTTGATTAGTGATGTCTCTCCTCCCATCACATTGATTCTTAATTTCATTGAGGACAATGCTTTGTCCTAGCATAGGGGAAGGTTTTGAATTCATGTGGTTAATAAAGAATGATGTATATAGAGATTGGTGTATATAGTTGCATTTGCATCCATATGGTTTCAATCTCTAAAACTTGCTTTGAAACTTTTCAAAACCGCAATTTGCATTTGCATTGACAATATGATAGAGGCATTTATTTGTTCATTTTATAAGCTATATGAGCCAAAAAGCCACCTGTAGACACCCGATGATGATAATCTCGAGTCCTATTTGAGGATTTGGATCTTGGATTGCGTTTGATTGGTGCGAAGGAAGCTAGTAAACCACAAAGAACCCCGAGCACCACATACATAGCCTTTTGCCTCGGGTCGATCCAAAAATCCCACTTTCTTTCGGACGATCCATGAACTGGGCCAAGCCTTTAGAGACAACGGAGTCTAGTGCCACATACCAGGGAATTCCAGGTTTAGAACACTGCATTTCACTTCGATCCAACCGGACAAGGAGCTGAACACCTGAAGACGACGTTAGACGCTATATTTCATGATCACAAGCATCAAAGTGCTGCTTTTGGCTCCACAGTCCACCCGAGACTAAGATTATGCATCCCACATCAAAATTGGAACCTACCAAAAATAGAAACCTGCCAAAAATGAAACCTACCAAAAATGAAAACTTTTATTTTTGGAAATGTGCACATGGCTGGTGCCTGCTGAAGGTTTGCTCGGGAGAGTCTCGAGTCACCCTAGAGGGGGTGAATAGGGTGATAGAAAATTCTTTACGAAAACACACTCTTTTTGACAGAAAAGATGCAAAGACAGTTTCGAGTCTAAACATGGGGTCGAAAAGATTGGACACAGAAAGCAATGAATCGGAATAAACAAGTGCGAGTAAGACTGTCCGAGTCTAGAACGAACTCGGAAAGAGAACACAGAGATTTTATGAGGAAACCCTCGTGGGGCAGAAAACCACGGCCCGTGTCAATCCGGACACGAAGTTAAATCCACTATTTTGAGTCCACAAAATACCGTGAACTGATCGAACCCGAGTTGCTCCCTTGGACAACTCTATACAAGTTTTCCTAGACTCGAAGTTACCTTATCTGATCTAGTACTTCCTAGCTGAGATAACCTTTACAGCTAGGGACAACTAAGCTGAGTTAACCTTTACAGACTTAGTTAAGGGACCTTACAAAGAATGTAAGAAGAGTTTGTAACTAAGTACAAGACCTTACAACTTAGAGAGTAAAGAATTACATAATGGGAGTTGTAAGTAGAAGATTGAAAGTAAATACAATGACTTTTCTCAAGTATGAGTATTAACAATAGATTCGGCAATCTTCAAGTCTTGTGAGGTGGCTTCTATTTATAGATAACCAAGCAGAGTAGCCGTTATCTTTATCTCGCTGACCGAGAGTCCTCTCGTGACCGTTGATAAGGGCTTTACGAGTCACTCGAAAGTATCCGTTGAAATATGGACGTTGGACAACGGTTTAACTCTCTTGGAAGTCCCAAAACCATCGTTTGTGTCTTGAAAAATGAGGTGAAAACCACCGTTAGGCTTAGCGTTCCAGTTTTCCGGATATGGAAGCAGACGGCTTCGACACAATCTTCTAGGACTAAAGCAGGGAAGGTAAAAAGCCATATCTACTGGTGATTTGACATTCGAAGCCGGCTACTTTTGTAGTTTGAAAAAGGTGTATCCTCGAATGAATAACCTACAAAAGTAAATCAATTATGGTCCTCAAAGTATAAAATACTTTGGTCCGAAGTTAGACACGAGATAATAAAATAATTATGATAATTACACAATTGATTATCCGAGTTAGAAACGAAGTGGAATTTTACGAGTCTAATATCCATGAAACTCGGAATTCCATCCGACTTAGTCTAAGCGATAGAGCAAGTACTATAACGAATATCGAGTGAGAAAAGCTTGATATAGACTAAGCATGAAATGAACTACGAATACTAACTATGCAAACAATAGAGCGAGATAACCGAAGTCGGATTCGAATGAGAAACAGCGGAATATTGGTATATTCAAAATGCGATTAATCCGAGTGGGAGTGGACTCGGAATAAGGAACCGGTTTTCGAGTCGTTAACCGAAAAGCGATAAAAGAGATAAGTGAGGGCCGAAACACTTAGAGAAAATACTATTTTACTCAAGTAAGTTTCTAAGGCACGAGAGAATGCCTTGGAATCAAAACTCTATATGTATAGAATCGTTATACACGATTCCTTTTGCATGACTCGAAGAATATTGAGCGAGTGTCCGAGTCTTCAATCTCCCCTTTTTATGAAAGGCATTCCATACTTTAAACAGAAACTTTGTTAGAGGAAAATAGATTGATTACGAGTAGTTGGCTCATGAGTAATGCATATTGAATAAATCGAGCAATATATGATATATCGAGTAAGATAACGTAAAGTATGCTTTAACATTAACTCGAGAAAAAATAGAGAACTCAGAAATTAATAATGAAATGCATCACTTCATTAAAAAGAAATTACAAGGGCGGAAAAAACTCCCCTAAACAAGACAACCAGTTTCGACTACATTTCTCCCCCTTGCCTTTCAAGAAAAACAAAGTAACAAAAAGAAGGGAGAAAAGTACAAGGAATACACATTAGTTGTCCGGACAAAAAAAATTTGAAAGAAGAAAATTTGGAAACACCGAGGAATTGTGACTCGGTGCATGGCTCCAACTAGGATGGAGGGATTTCGAGTGGAGCAGGAGGTGCGCCGCGCCGATACGATCTTGACGATGTGCTTGAGCGCGGCGAAGGGAGAACCGGAATTGTTCTCGGGGCTCGGCTCCGAGTGGCTGACCCGGAGAGAGTGGATCGAGGGTTCTTCCCTTGGGACCTCGAGGGCTGGAGGGGCTGCTCTGGCTGACTCGCTGGAGGAGTGAGATCTTCTAACGCACTCGAGGCTAGCCGTCCGAGCTGAGTACAGCGATTTGAGCTTGGGAGCAGGCTGACCCTCGGCGGTTGCCACGGCCTCTTCTTCCCTTTGCCCGGAAGGGCTTGCCTCAGCCGCGGGTTCCTCGAGCATCCTCTCGCTGCATCTGCGGCTTCTTCCTCGTCTTCCTCGGCTTCCTCGCTGTCCGAGGAGGTCGAGCTCAGGCTCGAAGACGCCTCGGACGCGTCCGAGTCATCCCGAGTCTCGAGCCGCCTTGGACCGTCTCTCTCGAGGAGCTCAGCCAGCTCCTTCTGCTCCTTAACCAGCTCTCTCATCTCAAGAACAAGAGACTGCTTGCTCTCGGATTTGGGACTCGACCGGTCTTTTGGTTGATGGTCGGACCACTGAAGGATAGACTTGAAAGTCCCGAGCATGTCTCCGAGTTCGAAGACACGGAGCTGATCTTGTCCAGAAAGCAGGGGACAAGAGGGTAGAGAGAGTTTTAGAAGCACCGGAGGTGGAGGCACCACCAGGTGTAGAGGGAAGAGGGAGAGGGGTTGATTTCGAGTCCGAGGTGGAGAAGGAGGCCTCGGCTCCGAGTTGTGAACCCGGACACCGGGGTTAGTTTCCTAGTATCCGTACCCACGAGTTCCTTCTTGCCGACCACAATGGCCGCCTCGGACACCGTGTTAGGGTCGGAGGGAAGAGGAACTTGAAATTGTTTGAAGACAAGGGTGAGAAGAGCACCGAAAGGAAGGGAGGTGTTCTTCTTGGTTTGAAGTTGAGCTGGCACAGCGGCCATCCGCTCAATGATGGAGGGAAGAGGTCGACTTCGTATCCCTCTAGGATATCGAAGAGGGCTTTGACATGCTTGAAGTTGGGGTTCTCCTTGCTAGAATGCTTGTGAGAAGAAGGTTCTCATCGGCGAGAAACACGAAGCCTGGCTTCGACCTCAACTAAGTCACGAAAAGTTCTTTACGGACCCGGGGAATTCTTTAGCGTACTTTTCAAAGAAGTCGTCGGCGACTTCGAGTGAAAGGGATAGGGTTGTTGTTCAAGAAAAGAGAAGAAACTTTGAACAGTCGGTGAAGGAGGGAGGTGTTGATACTGAACAGTAATGTTACGAACCCGAGAGGTTAGAACATTTTCGGAGTGGGAGAGATGAGTATAAAACTCGAAACGAGTTCGGGATAGATGAAGTCGCTCGAAACACAAGAAATGATAGACTCAGGTGGTTTGGATGTTGGACAACCAGGAGAATTTGGTTGTTAGGAAGAATTTGTCGTCGAGCGCAAGGTGCTTGGGTGACAACGGGTTTAGAAGGGGTTGAGCTTTCGGCTTGTTGGTGCGGGGCTTTTGGAAGAGGGGAAGCCTGGAAGTCGGGATGGTTTCCGCGTTTAGGCATTGTGAGAGTTGGAGAGAAAAGATGAAGCTTTTCGAGTAAAAGAGAGAAGGAGGGGTAGAAGAGAAGAAAACGAAAATGGTAGAAGAAAAGAGAATAGAGCAGTCGAGACTTACGAGAGAGAGAGAGCTTCTTCAACGCTTGCGGACAATCAAGAGTCACTGTTCACGTAGAAAACTTCCGCGAGAAGATTTTCGTTTAAGAGGGAAGGAGTTTTAGAATACCGAGATGAAGATGGATAGTCGTTATTTATAGAAAATAACCGCGCCCGTCCACTATCCGTTAAGTAACTCCGTTCGACTCGGCTTGTCCATCGGTCACCAAAGACCGGTGTGACGGTTCTCCTTCAACGGTTGAGAAACGAGCGGTTTGAAATCTACGGTTACGATCCGATCGCAGCGCTCGAGAAAGAGAGAGAAAAGATTTTGAAAATATAATCCGAAACTCTCCATTGTTCTAGAGATAGCTTCGAGCAAATTTGATGTCCAAATTTCTCTACGTTTGAGTTTGACTCGAAAGATTTACGAGTGATTCGAAACACGAAATAACTATCAGCCCAGATATCACGGAATCAAGCTGAACTAATGGTTATTAACAAAGAGAGCACATAGCACGAAATATGCAATAAACGTAACACGAAATTAAGCATTTAACATACCAAGCTCATTCCGAATAAAGCAAAATTGATCTTCACCAAGAGGCTTAGTAAAGATATCAGCTAATTGAAGATTAGTGGGAATGAACTCAAGTGCAATATCACCCTTTTACGAGTGATCGCGTAAGAAGTGATACCGACCTCAATATGCTTTGTTTTTAGTGCTTGGACGAGAATTCTTAGTGATACTGATTGCGCTTTGATTGTCACACTTGATTGGAGCTGAGTTGAGAAATAGTCCAAGATCCTTCAAGTGTTGTTTTATCCAGAGGATCCGAGCGCAACAAGCTCCAGCAGCAATGTATTCAGCTTCCGCAGTTGATAGAGCTACCGAGTTTTGTTTCTTTGAGTGCCAGGATATTAGGGATTGACCCGAAATTGGCAAGCTCCGGATGTGCGCTTTCGATCAACTTTGTATCCTGCGTAGTCCGCGTCCGAGTACCCGATCGAGTCGGTTCGAGTCTCCGGAGTACCACAGATCCTAGATTCCGAGTGCTCGCAAGATATCCGAATATTCTCTTCACCGCAGATGAGATGTGATTCTTTTGGATTAGCTTGAAATCGTGCGCATAAGCAAACACTAAACATTATATCCGGCCTGCTTGAAATAAGATATAACGGTGATCCAATCATACCTCGATAGAGTTTCGATCTACTTGCTTTACCTTTCTCATCCGAGTCGAGCTTTATCTTGCTTGCTCATGGGTGTAGATGCGTGCTTTGCATCTTGAAGTTTATATTTGTTCAGCAGTTCCTTGGTGTATTTTGATTGATGAACAAAGATTTCATCTTTGTCTTGTTTGATTTGCAACCCAAGGAAGAAATTGAGTTCTCCCATCATACTCATTTGGAACTCTTGGCTCATCAACTCGGAAAATTCTCAGCACGTAAACTCGTTAGTAGCACCGAAAAAATATCATCAACATAAATTTGAACAATAAGGAAATCTTTCCCTTTGGTCTTGATGAATAGGGTCTTGTCGATCTGACCTCTTTTGAAATCATTTTGAACCAAGAAGCTACTCGAGTCTTTCATACCAAGCTCGAGGGGCTTGCTTAAGACCATAGAGAGCCTTTTGAAGTTTGAAAACGTGATTTGGAAATTATGAGTTTTCAAAACCAGGAGGCTGCTCGACATAAACTTCTTCTTCAATAAAACCATTGAGAAAGGCACACTTAACATCCATTTGATATAATTTAATATGCATGCAGGATGCAAATGCCAACGGTATTCTAATGGCTTCAATTCTAGCTACTCGGTGCAAAGGTTTCCCCACAATCAATTCCTTCTTCTTGATTGTAACCTTGAGCTACAAGTCTAGCGTTGTTTCGACTACCACTCCACCCTCATCCAGTTTGTTCTTGAAAACCCATTTGGTTCCTATAACTGGGTGGTCAAAAGGTCGGTTGGTCGAGTCCGGACTTGGTTTCTCTCGAATTGATTAAGTTCCTCTTGCATGGCTTCTACCCATTCAGGTTCGTTAAGGGCCTCTAGTGCATTTTTAGGTTCGATTAATGAAATGAATGTAGTAAATGCACATAAATTGTGTAAAGAAGAACGAGTTCTTACCCCATTGTTGATATCGAAATGATGTTTTCTTGGGGATGACTGGGAGTAAATTTGAATGCTTTACCAGTTCTTTGATTCACCGATTTGTGGGCTGAATTGCTTGATCTTCGAGAGACTTGTTCCGAGTGACAACTAAGCTGAGTTAACCTTTACCGCTTAGTCAATGGACCTTACCCAGAAAGTAAAAAAGTGTTTGTAACTAAGTACAAGACCTTACAACTCGAAAGTAATGAATTACGAGTGGGAGTTGGAAGTAGAAGATTAAGAATGAATACAATGACTTTGCTCAAGTACGTGTATTAACAATAGGTTCGGCAATCTTCAAGTCTTGTGAGTTGGCTTCTATTTATAGATGACCAAGCAGCATAGCCGTTATCTCCAACTTCGATAGGAAGTCCTTTGTGACCGTTGTTAAGAACTTTCCGAGTCACTCGGAAAGTATTCGTTGTGATATGAATGTTGGGCAACGATTCTTAACTCTCTTGGAAGTCCCAAAACCACTGGCGGTGTCTTGAAGGATAAGGTGAAAACCACCGTTAAGCTTGGCACTTCAGTTTTCTAGATTTAGAAACAGACAGCCACGACACAATCTTACAGGGCTAGGCCGGAGAAGGGGAAAAGCCATGTCTGTTGGTGATTTGACGTTTTGAAGCTAGGTTACTTTTGTATTTCAAAAGTGTATCCTCGTTTGAATAACCTACAAAAGTAAATCAATTTTGGTTCTCAAAGTATAAAATACTTTAGTCCACGATTAGACACGAGATAATAATAATATAAATAAGATAATTAAGCAACTAATTATCCGAGTGAGAAAAGGAATGGAATTTTACGAGTCTAATATCCATGAAACTCAAAATTCCATCTAAGTTAGTATAAGCGATAATCAAGTTATACAACGAATATCGAGTGAAACAAACTTGATCTAGACTAAGCATGGTTCGGACTAGAAGCGCTGGCTTTAACAGAATAAGAATTATAACATGAAGTCGGACTCGAGTGCGGTTAAGCGAAATACTAGTCAATTCAACATGCGATATATCTAAGTGATGAGGGACTCGGAACTCGAGTGAGACAGCGTGAGTACAAATCTGTTTTCCGAGTCACTTGGAGACAAGCAAAAGTACATGAAGTAAATGCCATATCACTTAGAGAAGATAGCATATCACTCGGAAAAGTTTCTAAAGTGCGAGAGAATGCCTTGGAATCAAAACCTTATAAGTGAGAAGTTCTTATACCTGATTCCTTCGATAGAACTCGGAAAGGTGCGGAGCGATGTCTCGAGTCTTCAATCTCCCCTTTTTATGAAAGGCATTCCATACTTAGACAGAAACTTTATTTGTGATAATGATCCGCTTTTGAATACTTACGCATGAAATCGGATAAGTAAAGCAAGCTTAATGTATCATATCATAAAGAATATATGCTTAGCAATGAAATAATGTTAACTCGTAAATAGTTGCAATAATTAATAATCACAAAGAAAATTAAAGAAAAAGCATTACTTCATTGAAATTAAAGAGAGTACACAGATGAAGAAACTCCCCTTAAACAAGACAACAAGTTTTCTATCTATATTCTCCCCTTGCCTTTCAGCAAAAACAACAAAAGGAATGGGAAGAATATAACAGTTAGTACAAATTTGATGTCCGGACAAAAGAAATAAGTAGAAATCTCTCGAAAGAAGAAGAATCGCGCAGGCTGTGGAATTGTGACACGAGTGCATAGCGCCTACGAGGGAGAGGGGATGCTTGAGTGGAAGCGGAGGGATGAGAGGTACGCCGGTGCTGATAGGATCTTGACGATGTGCTTGAGCGCGGCGGAGGGAGAACCGGGATCGTCGTCAAGGGCTCGGCTCCGAGTGGCTGACCCGGAATGAGAGGATCTAGGGGTTCCTCCCTGTGGACCTCGGTAGGCTGGAGGGGCTGCTCGGTCGACCCACTGCATGTTGTCGTAGCACAGCTGGGTCTTCGACCCACTCGGACTCGCTGTCCGAGCTGAGTACTGCCACTTGAGCTTGAGGAGCGATCGACCCTCAGCTGTCCTTTCTCCTTCTTTTTGTATCTTCCTTGGCCCGAAGGAGCTGCCTCAGCCGCAGGCTCCTCGCGTCTGCTTCTTCTTTGTCCGCTTCTTCTTCCTCCCCGCTTTCTAAGGAGGTCAAGGCCGGGTTCGAGGACGCTTCGGATGTGTCCGAGTCGCCACGGTCCTGAGCCGCCTTGGACCTTCTCTCCTGGAGGAGCTGAACCAGCTCCTTTTGCTCCTTCACCAATTCCCTTATCTCAAGAACCATTGCTCGCTGCTCTCGAATTTGAGATTGGGCTGTTTTTGGTTGATGGCCATAGACCGATAGACAGTCTTGAATGACCTGAGCATGTCCTTGAATTCGGAGGACACGGAGTTGATTTTGTCCACGAAAGCGGAAGACAAAATAGCGGAGAGAGACTTTTGGGCACCTGAGGTGGAAGCACCAACAAGTGGGGATGGGAGAGAGAAAGGGGTTTCTTTCGAGTCCGAGGTGAAGAAGAGGGCCTTAGCTCGAGTTGTGTACCCGGACACCAGGTTGAGTTTCTCGGTATCCATACCCCCGAAGTTCCTTTTTGCCGACAATAACGGCAACCACGAAGTAGCACTTGGGTCCGAGGGGAGAGGAACTTTGAATTGTTTAAAAACAAGGGTGAGAAGAGCACCGAAGGGAAGAGGGGTGTTCTTCTTGGTTTGGAGTTGAGCTGGGACATCCGCCAACTGCTCAATTATTGAGGGGAAGAGGTCTACTTCGTAGCCCTCAAGAATGTCAAAAAGAGATTTTAAATGCTTGGAGTTGGGGTTCTCCTTGTCTGGAATGCTAAGAGAAGAAAGTTCTCATCGCAGAAGCACAGAAAGCATGCTTCAGATTTGAGCTGAGTCACCGAAAAGTTTTTACGTAACTCGGGGAACTCTTTAGCGTATTTTTCAAAGAAGTCGTCGGCGACTTCAGTGAATGGAATAGGATTGCTGTTCAAAAAAGAGAGGAAACCTTAAACAGGCGGTGGAGGAGAGAGGTGTTGATGCGAACAGTCACATTCTGAACCTTAGAGGTTAGAACACCTTCGAGTGAGTGAGGTGAGTGTAAAACTCGAAATGAGTTCGGGGTAAATGAACTCGCTGAAACAAAGAAAGTTATATACACCGGTGGTTTGAAAGTGGGGCAACCATGAGAATTTTGTGGTTGGAAAGAACTTGTCGTCCAGCGTGAGATTCCGGGTGACAACAGGTTCACGAGAATAAAAGAAAAAAGAGTAAAAGAAAGAGAATGAGAGCAATCGAACTTACTTGAGATGACCTTTGCGTTGCTTGAAAAAGTCCAGAGATCACTGTAGACGTAGAAAGCTTCCGCGAGAAGTTTTGCGTACAAGAGAGATAGTGAATGGAATGTGAAGTAACGAGACGAAGATGAATAGCCGCTATATATAGAAAGAAAAAAGTCCGTTAACTTTCCGTTCGACTCGCTTGTCCATCAGTCACCTTAGGCTGGTGTGACGGTTCTCTTCTTCGACGGTTAGGATTCATCGTAGTTTGAAATCCATTGGCTAGCATTTCATCACGAGATCGCGAGAGAGCGAGAGAAAAAAAAATATGAAAATATATTCGAAATTCTCCACTGATCTAGAGATAATTTCAAAAATGTGATGTCCATTTTTCTCAAAAGTCCGAGTCCGACTCAGCTAAGATTTATGAGTGACTCATAAACTAATAATTATCGGCTCAGTATCACGAAATCAACTGAACTAATAGCTAGCAATAAAGCATAAGCACATATCACATAATCAAGCAATGAGATTATCATAAAGAAAAACTCATAGTTATGCATTTAACATTCCAAGCTCATTCCTAATGAAACAAAGCTGATCTTCACCAAGAGGCTTAGTCAAGATATCAGCTAATTGAAGATTAGTAGGAATGAATTCAAGTTCAATATCACCTTTCTCAGAATGGTCTCGTAAGAAATGATATCTAACCTCAATATGCTTTGTCTTTAAGTGTTGAACTGGATTCTTTGTGATGCTGATTGCACTATGATTGTCACACTTGATTGGAACCGATTTGAAAGAAAGTCCAAGATCTCTCAAGTGTTGCTTTATCCATAAAATCTAAGCACAACATGCTCCAGTCTGCAATATATTCAGCTTCAGCAGTTGATAGAGCTACAGAGTTTTGTTTCTTTGAGTGCCAAGATATTAGGGATTAACCCAGAAATTGGCAAGCTCCGGAAGTGCTCTTTCTATAAACTTTGTATCCAGCGTAGTCCGCGTCTCGAGTATCCAGTGAGGGTCAATTCTGAGTCTCTTGAGTACCATAGATCTAAGTTCTATGTTCCTGCAAGATATCTCGAATATTCTCTTCACCGCAGATGAGATGTGATTCTTTTGGATTAGCTCGGAATCTTGCGCATATACAAACACTGAACACTATATCCGGCCGGCTGGAAGTAAGATATAGCAAAGATCCAATCATACCTCGATAGAGTTTCGATCTATTGTTTTACCATTCTCGTCCGAGTCAAGTTTTATACTGCTTGCTCATGGGTGTAGATGCGTGCTTTGCATCTTGAAGTTTGTATTTCTTTAGCGGCTCCTTGGTATACTTTGATTGATGGACATAGATTCCATCTTTGTCTTGTTTGATTTGTAAACCAAGGATGAAATTAAGTTCTCCCATCATACTCATTTGGAATTCCTGACTCATCAACTCGAGAAAATTCTCGGCACGGAAATTCATTAGTAGCTCCAAAGATAATATCATCAACATAGATTTGAACAATAAGGAAATCTTTCCCCTTGGTTTTTATAAAGAGAGTCTTGTCGATCCGACCTCTTCTAAAATCATTTTGAACCAAGATATTGCTCGAGTCTTTCATACCAAGCTCGGGGAGCTTGTTTAAGACCATAGGGAGCCTTTTGAAGTTTGAAAACATGATCCGGAAATTCCGAGTTTTCAAAACCAGGAGGTCTGCTCGACATAGACTTCCTCTTCAATAAAACCATTGAGAAATGCACACTTAACATCCATTTGATACAATTTAATAGACATGCTAGATGCAAATGCCAACAGAATTCTAATAGCTTCGATTCTAGCAACAGGTGCAATGGTTTCCCACAATCAATTCCTTCTTTTTATTGTAACCTTGAGCAATAAGTTTAGCCTTGTTTCGACAACCACCCCTCCTTCATCCAGTTTGTTCTTGAAAACCGATTTGGTTCCTATGACTTGGGTGGTCAGAAGGTCGTTTGGTCGAGTCCAGACTTGGTTTCTTTCGAATCGATTGAGTTCCTCTTGCATGGCCTCTACCTATTCAAGTTCATTTAGTGCCTCTAGTGCATTTCTGGGTTCAATTAATGAGATGAATGCAGTGAATGCACATAGATTTTGAAGAGAGGAATGAGTTCTTACCCCACTTGTTGATATCAAATAGTATGTTTTCTAGTGGATGACTAGAAGTGAACTTGAATGCTTTACCTGTTCTCCGATTCACAAGATTTGTGGGCTGAGCTACCTGATCTTCGAAGCTTGTTCCGAGTGATCTTCTTCATTGGCTTGTTCGTTCCGAGCGGGCTCTTGAGTTGTCTCATTCCGAGTCACTTCGTTCGAGTGACTTCGTTACGAGCCGGTTGAGCTTGTGTCTTTGTAGACTCGGGTTCATCATCTTCTCTGCTGAGTTTCGGATCCGAGTATGAAGACTCACTTGGTTTTTCCTGTTCAAGCTCATCAAGTACAACATGGATGCTTTCTTCCACTTTGTTAGTTCTCTTATTAAAAAAGCGATAAGCTTTACTATGAGATGAATAACCCGGAAAAATACCTTCATCCGACCGAGCATCAAACTTGGTCGGGTGATCCTTACCATTGTTGTGAACGAAACACTTACATCCAAATGGTCCGAAATAGGAAATATTTGGTTTCTTCCCTTTGTAGAGCTCATAGGGTGTTTTCTTCAATATGGGTTAGATGAGGCATCTATTCGAGTATAGTTGGCTATGTTGATCGCCTCGGCCTAGAAATAGTAAGGTAAGTTGTGCTCAATCATCATCGTCCTTGCTATTTCTTCAAGAGTTCTGTTCTTTCTCTCCACTACTCCATTTTGTTGAGGAGTTCTTGGTGCTGAGAAGTTGTGAGAGATGCCATTTTTGTCACAAAACTCGAGAATTCCGAGTAGTTGAACTCCCTTCCATGGTCGGTTCGAATTCTCCGGATCCGAGTCCGAGCCTCAACTTGGATTTTTCTACAGAGCTTGCTGAACTCCTTGAATGCTTCATTTTTGTGCTTAAGAAACACATCTAGGTAAATCGTTAATAATCATCAATAATAACAAATATATATGATTTACCTCCGAGACTCTTAATTGGGATTTCACCACATAAGTCCATATGTAGCAGCTCAAGCGCTTTGGATGTGGAAGCTGTCTTCAGAGATTTGAATGATGACCTGACTTGTTTCCCTCTTGTGCATGCTTCACAAACTTTATCTTTCTCAAAAGCACGGTTAGGTAAACCCCTAACCAGACCATGAGATGCCAATTTTTTATGGTATGCATGCTAATATGGCCTAATCTACGACACCATGTCCATGAGTCATCATGAAGAGATGCTTTTAAGCAAGATAAATTCGACTCGGGTCGAAAGAGGAATAATATAAGTGTTACCTGATCTTTTACCCGATAGTTTGATCTCCTTGGTGGTAACATCGGAAATGTAACAGTTGGTCCGAGTGAATCTTACCTCTTGACCTTTATCGCACGATTGAGAGATGCTAAGCAGATTGTACTTTAGTCCTTTGACAAGGTAGACTGGACTTACCGGATTGCATCCTTTTCCAATCTTGCCTAGCCCAACTATCTTGCCTTTGCTTGTCATCTCCAAAAGTGACCTTTCGTTCTTTATGTTTTTCTAACTCGGAAAAGAGTCCTAAGTCTCCGACATGTGGCGTGAACATCCACTTGTCAAGGTACCAATGTCCTCCTTTTGATCTCTTTTGAGTGACCCGCAAAACAGAGACAATCTAACCCTTCTCACTTCCTCTAACGAACCCAGTAACATTCTTTACTATGGTCCTTTTCTGAGGAAGAAAGTTTTTCGCAACCCAGATTTGAATGACTTTAGGTTTAATCCCATTCTGAGTCTTTTCTTTAGAGAACCGAGTCCGTGTCTCTTTCTTTTTGAAAACATTTCCTTTGGAAACTGAAGAAGATGGTTTCTTCTTGTAAACTGCTCTGGGCTTAGTCCTCCCTTCATTTTTATGAATGGGACCATGCACCACTTTCCTGAACTTTACGGTTCGGAATCCTTTTAAATAGTTCGAGTAGGAATTAGATTCCTCCTCTTTGTTGAAACCAAGACCTTCTTTTCGAAGGAGACACATTGAGATCCTAAGAGCATGTCAAGGTTTTTCTGACCTTGAGTAAATTTTAAGACCAGATCTTGAGACTCAATGAGCTTTTGCTTTAGCTGCTCATTTTCTTTTACGAGTAACTCGGACTCGGTCTCATTGGATTGAGCACTAGTCTTGAGTTCTCTCGAGTGTAAGTCTCAGTTTTTCAAATTCATTTTTCAAAGAGATGCTCTCGGACGAAATTGACTCAAGTTGTTCTTTGAAACGAGAAGAATCGGAATTGGACTTTTCTTCCAAAGTAAAAATATATTTAGCTAAATCAGCTTTGGAGAATTTCAGGAAGTATTCAATTACCTCTTGAGGATTTGTTTCCTTATTGTCCGAGTCCGAGTCCGACTCTCTTTAGCTTCGAGTCGAGATTGCCATCGGACATTTTGAGTCATCTAACTCCTCATCATCTTCCGATGAGTCCTCATCGCTCCATGTTGCCATCATAGCCTTTTTCTTCTTTCTGTCCCTTTTTCTCTTTGGACGAGTCTTTGACTATTTGGTCTTTGCTTGCCATACTCAAAACATCTAGAGTTGTTAGTTAAAGATATCTTTAAAAGAGAAGAATACTTACCTTTTCTATCCCTCTTATCTTTCTTGTAGAATTCTTCTTTTGGCCTTTTATCCCATCTTTTGTGCTTCATCATTCTCTTGAAGCCTCTAGCAATAAGTGCCATGGGATCCTCTTCCGAGTCGGAGGAACTCAGATTTGCTTCTCGGGTTTCGAGGCTTTTAGTGCTATGTTCCTTTTTGTGCTGCCCTCAGCATCCTCCTTTTCCAAGTGGATTTCATGAGTAAGAAGCTTCCCGATGGGCTCGTCCGGCTTTAGAAGTGATAGGTTCCGTGCCTCGCTCTATGGTTGTCACCTTAGGACCCCACCTTCTCTTTGGTAAGCTTCGAGTATCTTTCGGCACATTTCCTCGTGGGTAATCTTCTTACCCAGAGATTTAGATTGTTGGTAATCTCAGTAAATCGAATGAACATCCGAGTGATGTTCTCTTCGGCTCCATCTTGAATAGCTCGTATTTATGAAGATATTGACTGATCTTCGCTTGTCGACCTGGCTTGTGCCTTCATAAGTGTTGACCAGTGTGTCCCATACTTCTTTGGCTGAATCGCGAGCGGATACTCAATTATATTCTTTTGAGCTGATGGCGCACATCGGAATGTTCATTGCCTTGAAGTTCTTTCGAACTTCTCTGCTTCACACAGAGTAAACTCGGCCTTTGTCTTGGGAATGATTCTAAACTCCTCTGTCTTCATGGGAATATAGTTTCCTTGTTGTATGATCTCCCAAACATCTTCATCATGATGTAGGAGGAAACATTCCATGAGCTTCTTCCAAGTGCACGAAATTTGATCCCTTGAATTTTGGCAGTCTACTGGAAGATCTTCCTTCATCGAACTCTCCATTGTTCCGAGCCATTTGATCTTTATACCTTTGGATGGTCAGATCCTTTCGAAAGGCTAGGCTCGATACTAATTGAAGGTTTGCTCGGGGACGATCCGAGTCACCCTAGAGGTGGGGTGAATAGGGTGATGGACGATTTTTGTTGAAAAACAAACTCTTTTGCCAAAGTAGAGATAGAAACAGATTCCGAGTTTAAAACGGAATCGAAAAGTATGAACTCGAATTACAATAAACGAGTAAGGAAGCGGATCAAGCTAAAGCTTTGAGGCTGTCCGAGTCTAGAATGAACTCGAAAGAACAGACACCGAGATTACGTGGAAACCCTCCCGGGGCGGAAAACCACGGACCGTGCTAATCCAAGCACGAAGTCAAATCCACTATTTTGAGTCCACAAAATACAGTAGACTAACTGAAGCCGAGTTGCTCCCTTAAACAACTCTTTACAAGTTTTCCTAGACTCGAAATTCCCCTATCTCGATCTAGTACTTCCTAGCTGAGATAACCCTTACACCTAGGGACAACTAAGCTGAGTTAACCTTTACAACTTAGTCAAGGGACCTTACCCGGAAAGTAAAAAGTGTTTGTAACTAAGTACAAGACCTTACAACTCGAAAGTAATGAATTACGAGTGGGAGTTGGATGTAGAAGATTGAGAATGAATACAATGACTTTGCTCAAGTACGTGTATTAACAATAGGTTTGGCAATCTTCAAGTCTTGTGAGTTGGCTTCTATTTATAGATGACCAAGCAGCATAGCCATTATCTCCAACTTCGACGGGAAGTCCTTTGTGATCGTTGTTAAGAACTTTCTCGAGTCACTCGGAAAGTATCCGTTGTGATATGAACGTTGGGCAACGGTTCTTAACTCTCTTGGAAGTCCCAAAACCACTGGCGGTGTCTTGAAGGATAAGGTGAAAACCACCGTTAAGCTTGGCGCTTCGGTTTTCAGATTTGGAAACAGACAGCCGTGACACAATCTTCAGGGCTAGGCCAGAGAAGGGAAAAGCCATGTCTGCTGGTGATTTGACATTTTGAAGCTAGGTTACTTTTGTATATCCTCGTTTGAATAATCTACAAAAGTAAATCAATTTTGGTTCTCAAAGTATAAAATACTTTGGTCCACGATTACACACGAGATAATAATATAAATAAGATAATTAAGCAACTAATTATTTGAGTGAGAAAAGGAATGGAATTTTACGAGTCTAATATCCATGAAACTCAAAATTCCATCCGAGTTAGTATAAGCGATAATCAAGTTATACAACGAATATCGAGTGAAACAAACTTGATCTAGACTAAGCATGGTTCGGACTAGAAGTGTTGGCTTTAACAGAATAAGACTTATAACATGAAGTCGGACCTGAGTGCGGTTAAGCGAAATACTAGTCAATTCAACATGCGATATATCTAAGTGATGAGGGACTCGGAACTCGGTGAGACAGCGTGAGTACAAATCTGTTTTCCGAGTCACTTGGAGATAAGCAAAAGTACATGAAGTAAATGCTATATCACTTAGAGAAGATACCATATCACTTAGAAAAGTTTCTAAAGTGCAGAGAATGCCTTGGAATCAAAACCTTATAAGTGAGAAGTTCTTATACTCGATTCCTTCGATAGAACTCGAAAGGTGCGGAGTAGTGTCCGAGTCTTCAAGGTGGATTTCATGAGTGAGAACCTTCCCGATGAGCTCGTCCTGCTTTAGAAGTGATAGGTTCCGAGCCTCCTCTATGGCGATCACCTTAGGACCCCATCTTCTCTTTGGTAGGATTCTGAGTATCTTTACGCACATTTCTTCGTGTGTAATCTTCTTACCTAGAGATTTTAGATTATTGGTAATCTCAATAAATTGAATGAACATCTCGAGAGATGTTCTCTTCTAGCTCGCATCTTGAATAGCTCATATTTATGAAGATATTGACCGATCTTCGCTTGTCCGACCCGGCTTGTGCCTTCATAAGTGTTGACCAGTGTGTCCCACACTTCTTTGGCTGAGTCACGAGCGGATACTCGATTATATTTTTCTAAGCCGATGGCGCACATCGAATGTTCATTGCCTTGAAGTTCTTTCCGAACTTCTCCGCTTCATCCTGGAGTAAACTCGGCTTTAGTCTTGGGAATGATTCTAAATTCTTCTCTCTTCATGGGAATGTAGTTTCCTTGTTGTATGATGTCCCAAACATCTTCATCATGATCCAGGAGGAAACATTCCATGAGTTTCTTCCAAGTGTATAAAATTTGATCCTTTGAATTTTGGCGGTCTGCTGGAAGATCTTCTTTCATTGAACTCTCCGTTGTTTTAAGCCATTTGATCTTTATACCTTTGGATGGTTAGATCCTTTACGAAAGGCTAGGCTCGATACCAATTGAAGGTTTGCTCGAGGAGAGTTTGAGTCACCCTAGAGGGGGTGAATAGGGTGATGGAGGATTTTCGATGAAAAACAAACTCTTTTGCCAAAGTAGAGACAGAAACAGATTCCGAGTCTAAAACAAGGTCGAACACGTATGAACTCGAATTACAATAAATAGTAGGGAAGCGCATTAAGCTGAAGCTTTGAGACCTGTCCGAGTCTAGAATGAACTCGGAAAGTAAAGATACGGAGATTACGTGGAAACCCTCCTGGGGCGGAAAACCACGGACCGTGCTAATCCAAGCACGAAGTCAAATCCACTATTTTGAGTCCACAAAATACAGTAGACTAACCGAACCCGAGTTGCTCCCTTAAACAACTCTTTACAAGTTTTCCTAGACTTAGAAATTCCCTTATCCGATCTAGTACTTCCTAGCCGAGATAACCCTTACAACTAGGGACAACTAAGCTGAGTTAACCCTTACAGCTCAGTCAAGGGATCTTACTTAGAGAGTAAGAAAGTGTTTGTAACTAAGTACAAGACCTTATAACTCATAATATAATGAAATACAGAGTGGGAGTTGTAAGTAGAAGATTGAGAAAGAATACAATGAGTTTGCTCAAGTACGTGTATTAACAATAGGTTCGGCAATCTTCAAGTCTTGAGAGTTGGCTTCTATTTATAGATGATCAAGCAAGCATAGCCGTTATCTCCAACTTCGACGAGAAGTCCTTTGTGACCGTTGTTAAGAACTTTCCGAGTCACTCGAAAGTATCCGTTGTGATATGAACGTTGGGCAACGGTTCTTAACTCTCATGGAAGTCCCGAAACCACTGGCGGTGTCTTGAAGTATAAGGTGGAAACCACCGTTAAGCTTGGCGTTTTAGTTTTCTAGATTTGTAAACAGACAGCCCTAACACAATCTTCCGGGGCTAGGTCGAGAAAGGGAAAAGCCATGTCTCGCTGGTAATTTTACGTTTTGAAGCCGGTTACTTTTGTATTTCAAAAGTGTATCCTCGTTTGAATAATCTACAAAAGTAAATCAATTTTGGTTCTCAAAGTATAAAATACTTTGGTCCACGATTAGACACGAGATAATAATATAATTAAGATAATTAAGCAACTAATTATCCGAGTCGGAAAAGGAATGGAATTTTCTGAGTCTAATATCCATGAACCTCAAAATTCCATCCGAGTTAGTCTAAGCGAGAATCAAGTTATACAACAAATATCGGAGCGAAATAAACTTGATCTAGACTAAGCACGGTTGAGACTAGAAGTGCCGACTACAACAAAATAGAACTATAACATGAAGTCGACTCGAGTGCGGTTAAGCGAAATACTAGTCAATTCAGCATGCGATATATCTAAGTGATGAGGCACTCATAATCGAGTGCGACAACGTGAGAACATATCTATTTTCTCGAGTCACTTAGAGACAAGCAAAAGTACAAGAAGTAAATGCCATATCACTTAGAGAAGATACCATATCACTCGAAAAGTTTCTAAGGTACGGAGAATGTCTTGGAATCAAAACTCCATAAGTGAGAAATTCTTATACCTAATTTCTTTGTTGGAACTCGGAAAAGTACGAAGCGATGTCCGAGTCTTCACTTAAGACCGGTGCTCAAGAAAATAGACTGAGTTTGAGTCACTTAGAATAAAGAATGAACAACTAAAAAGGAAGTTCAATGAATCTCGGGAGCTTGTTTTGAAACTCACTTAAGGTTAGAAAAATCGTGATCTTTTACTTGGCTCTCGGTGTGTCTCATTTAGGAAAGAAGGACTTGGTTACAATGCTCGAATAGGAATCTAATTCCTATTCAAATCTCTTTAAGATTGATTCCGAAGCTGTAAAGTTCAGGAAGGCTGAGCATGGTCCCATTCATAAGAATGAAAAGAGGACTGAGCCCAAACCAATTTAAATGAAAACTCCTTCTCCACCTGTTTACGAAGAAATGATTTTCAAAAAAGGAGACATAGACTCGATTTTCTAGAAGGAAAACTCGAGTCGGACTAGACTCAAATTCATTCAAATCGGGTTCCCAAGAGTGCTCTTCCTCAAAGAAAGACCACAGTAAAGACAGATTCATTGGGTTTGTAAGAGGAAGTGAGCAGGGTTAGTTCGTTTATGTTTTGTAAGTAACTTAGAAGAAGAAAGGTCATTAGTACTTAGACAAGTGGTTGTTCACGCCACATGTTAGGAGATTCAAGACTCTTTTTTGAGTTAGAAAATCTGAAAGAAGGAAAAGTCACATTTGGAGATAGTAGCAAAGGCAAGATAGTAGGGATTGGCAAAATTGGTGAAGGAAATAACTCAGTTAGTCCAGTCTATCTTGTCAAAGGGCTGAAATACAATCTCCTCAACATTTCTCACCTGTGTGACAAAGGCCGAGAGGTAAGGGTCACTCGGACCAACCGCTACATTTCGATGAAGTCACCAAGGAGACTAAGCTCTCGGGTCCGAGGTCGGGTAACACCTATACTATTCCTCTCTCAAATTCAAGTCATAATTTATCTTGTTTGAAAGCATCTTTAAATTATGATTCATAGACTTGGTATTGCAGATTAGGTCATATTAGCATGCATACCATCAAGAAACTTGCATCTCATGGATTGGTTAGGGGATTACCTAACTTTGCATTTAAGAAAGATAAAATCTCTAAAGCATGCGCAAAGGAAAACAAGTAAGATCATCATTCAAACTACTCAAAACTGTGTCTACATCCAAAGTGCTTGAATTGGTTCATATGGATTTGTGTGGTGAAATTCCTGTAAAAATCCTTGGAGGTAAATCATATGTACTTGTCACTCGTTGATGATTTCTCACGATTTACCTGGGTATGTTTTCTAGAGAACAAGAATGAAGCCTTCAAAGAGTTCACTAAGATCTACAGAAAAATTCAAGAGGAGTATAGGACTCGGATCGGGAGGATTCGAACCGACCATGAAAGGGAGTGCGATTATTAATAATTTGCAGAGTTCCGTGACAAGAATGGTATCTCTCACAATTTCTCAGCACCCATAACTCCTCAATAAAACGGAGTAGTGGAGAGAAAGAACTGAACTCTTGAAGAAATAGGAAGGACCATGATGATTGAAAATGATCTACCTTACTATTTACAGGCCGAGGCATTCAACAAAGCAAATTACATACTCAACAGATGCTTCATCCGACCTATCTTGAAGAAGACTCTCTACGAGCTATGCAAGGGAAAGAAACCCAACATCTCCTACTTCAGAACATTTTGGTGTAAATGCTATGTTCACAACAATGGTAAGAAGCATCCGACTAAGTTTGATGCTAGGTCGGATGAAGGTATATTTCCGGGTTACTCATCTTATAGCAAAGCTTATCGTGTTTTTAACAAGAGAACTAACAAAGTGGAAGAAAGTATGCACGTTGTCTTTAATGAGATTGATCTTGGCAGGATAAGTGAGTCCGCATACTCGGATCTCGAGCTTAACGAGATATGAAGATGACCTTGCTGAAGCCGAGCATAGAAAGATTCAAAATAGAATTACCGAGGTAAATCGGAATGGAGCAACTCAAAATGTTACGACTCAAACCGAACAAGCTCAAGAGCCAGCTCGGAATGCTTGAAGGACAAGTCAATGCGGACACTCAGCAAGATCAACCAACTGAAGATCAGGTTGTTCAACAAACAAACTTGGTAAATCAAAGGACAGGTAAAGCTTTCAAATATGCATCCAAGTCACCCACCTGAAAATATACTTTCTAACATCAATAGTGGGGTAAGAACTTGATCTTCTTTGCATAATCTGTGTGCATTTTTGCATTCATATCATTAATAGAACCCAAAAATGCACAAGTGGTCCTAAATGAACCTAAATGGGTAGAGGCCATGCAAGAAAAGCTTAATCAATTTGAAAGACCAAAGGACCTTTTGACCACCCAGTCATAGGAACCAAATGGGTTTTTAAGAAAAAGCTGGATGAGGAAGGGTTGGTAATTGGAACTAAGGCTAGACTTGTTGCTCGAGGTTATAATTAAGAGGAAGGGATTGATTATGGGGAAACCTTTGCACTGTTCCTAGGATTGAGGCAATCGGAATCCTGTTGGCATTTGCATCTAGAATGAATATCAAGCTCTATCAAATGGATGTCAAATGTGCTTTTCTGAATGGTTTCATTCAAGAAGAAGTCTATGTTGAGCAAACCCCTGGATTTGAAAACTCAGAATTTCCAAATCATGTTTTCAACATGCAAAAGGCTTTATATGGTCTAAACCAAGCTCCCAGAGAAAGGTGATAATGAACTCTTTTTAGCGAGTGTCTTAGTTGAAAATGATTTCAAAAGAGGTTAGATTGACAAAACTCTTTTTAGCAAAACTAAGGGAAAGATTTTCTTATCATTCGATTTATGTTGATGACATTATTTTTGGAGTTACTAATGAAAGTCTATGTCAAGAGTTTTCCGAGTTGATGAGATAGGAGTTCCGAATGAGTATGATGGGAGAACTCAACTTCTTTCTTGGCTTACAAATCAAACAAGACAAGGATGACATCTATGTCCGTCAATGTAAGTATACTAAGGAGTTGTTAAAGAAGTACAACATACCGGATGTGAAACATTTAGCAACACCTATGAGTAGCAGTTTGAACTGGACTCGGATGAGAAAGGTCAAGTCGTAGATTAGAAACCCTACAGAGGTATGATTGGATCTTTAATTTATCATACATCAGGTAGGCCGAATATCATGTTTAGTATCCGCCTTGCGCAAGATTTCAAGCTAATCCAAAATAATCACATCTCACTCGCGTAGAAGAGAATTTTCAAATATATTGCAGGGACTCATAATCTTGGTCTATGGTTTTCAAAAGGCTCAAAACCGACTCTCATTGGATACTCGGATGCCAATTATGTTGGATATAAAGTTGATAGAAAGAGCATATAAAGAAACAGAACTCGGTTGCTCTATCAACTGCTAAGGCTGAGTACATTGCAGTGGAGCTTGCTCTGCTCGGATTCCGTGGATCAAGCAGCACTTGAAGGATTCCAGGCTATCATTCACATCTATCCCAATTAAGTGTGATAATCATACCATTATGAGAAAGGTGATAATGAACTTGAATTCATTTCTACCGAATTTCGGTTAGTTGATATTTTCATTAAGCCTCTTAGTGAGGATCGGTTTTGTTTTATTAGGAATAAGCTTAGCATGATTAATGCATGACTATGTGATTTATTACATGAATTATCTTTGCATAATTATGTGTTATGTGTTTTAATAACGAATGGATCGGTTGACTTAGAGTGAGACCGAGCTATGAGTTATTAGCTTTTGAGTGATCTTAGTCACTCGGAAACGATACTCGAGTCGGACTCGGTGTATGAGCAAAATAGACATCAAACTTCGAGATCATCTTTAGATAAATGGAGAATTTCATAAATCTTTTTAAAACTCTTTCTTCTCTCTCTCTACCACACGTTTCAATAAGAGGAAAGGAGTAGTTGGAAGAAAGCTGCTGGAATACTAGCCATTGGAGTGCGAACGTCACACCAGTTTGAGAGTACTTGCTTGGCTTTCGGGTCGAACGAAGGTTGAAGGTCATTTTTTCCACTATAAATAGCACTCCTTTACCTTCTTTTCTTTACTTTGCCCACTGCTTACTTACTCTCTCTATTCTCGATATTTCTACTCGCTCATTTTCCCTCTCTCTCTCTCGTGTATTCGAAGCTTTCTCTACTCTCTCTCTCTCTTCTCTTATTTTCTCTGTTTCTTGTCGTTCACCATGCATAAATGAGGAACTGGTCAAGAATTGGGTTCGGCTACCAAGAAGCCCCTAATAAAAAATGCCTAAGACAAGTACATCCAATCCTTCTAAAATCTTTGTCGTCCAACACCTCACGTTGGATGATAAATTCTTTCCAACCATATCCTTCTCATGGTTGCGCTATATCAAAACTACTAGGGTTTACAATTATTTGTGCTTCAATGAATTCATTTATCCGGAACTTGTTGCTGAGTTCTATGTGAACATGTCTTTCTCCGAGGGAATGATCACCTCCAAAGTTCAAGATAAAGATGTTCGTATCAACATCTCTCTTCTTCACGAGACTCTTCAAAGTTCTCTTTTTCTCAATTCCAACCCTATACCTTTCATGGTAGTTTTTGACGACTTCTTTGAAAAGTATGCCAAGGAAATACCTTAGTCAAGAAAGAACTTCTCGGTGACTCGGATGAAAGCCGAGGCAAGCCTCGCTCTATTTTATTCCGATGAGGACCTTTTTGTTCATCATTCTAGGAAAGAGAATCCGAACTCCAAGATTCTCAAAGCCTTATTTGATATCTTAGAGGGCTAGGACATAGACCTCTTTCCAAGCAATCATTGAGCATATGGCTTCGTGCCAGCTCACTCAAAGAAGTCCGCTCCATATCCTTTCGGAGCTCTTTTGACCATTATCTTCAAACAGTTCAAAGTTCCCTTCCCCTCGGATCCAAACACTGTCTCCGAGGTCTGTCATTTGTATTGGAAGAAAAGAGCTTGTGGGGTACGGGCACTAGGAAGTTTAGCCTGGTGTTTGGATTCATGGGTCCGAGTTATCACCTCCTTCTCCTCCACCCACTCGGACTCGGATCGCACCAAGCACTTCCACCCCTACTACTGGTCCCTCTACCTCTCAACCTTCTCATCCCTCTAATACTATGTTTTCCAAGTTGGTAAACAAAATTGATTTTGTATCCGATGAATTTCAGACCACTCTCCATTCTCTCAAACATGTCCTTCAAAACCTAGTTATTAACCGGAAAACCGCGCAGTCCCGGATCAAGGAAAACCAGGACCTCATGATCGAGCTCAAGGAGATTATCAAGCAACAGTGCGAGCAACTTCAACTCCTCCAAGAACGAAGGTCGAAAGCTGCTGAGGACTTGGACACTACTAATACATCTAAGGAGTCCTCCAGTCCAGCTAAGTCTACCTCATTTGAGGTAGAAAAGGTCTGTTAAGGAAGTCGCCGAGGAAAAAGCTCAAGCTGAAGAAGGAGGAGAAGAGAATAAGGGAGAAGAGGATAAAGACAAAGAAGAGGCTGCTCAGCCTGAGGGCCAAGGTGCACTAGAATAAGAACCAGAGCTGATCTCCTCGGATCATGCTCCGAGTGGGTCGAAGAGGCTGGTGAAGTTAGTCGGTCCAAAGCGGTTGTCCTACAAGCACCGCCCGCTGGTGTCTTCGAGGAAGATGAGCTCGAGGAAGATGTGTCCTTCGTCATAGAACCAGGACATAGTAGAATCCAGAAATTCGAGTGCTACAGTCGCCTCTATTCTCTGTTTCTATTTTTTTTCCAACATCGGTTGTACTTATCTACTATTTTCTTCCCTCCTTTTGATGAAATGAATAGGGAAAGAGAATATAAAAAACTTGGATGTTTAGTTTAGGGGAGTTCCTCCTTTGTTGTTGTTTTTTTAATTTGTATTATTGTTGTTTTTCCGAGCAATGAATGATTCTTACTTTTATGAGCATACTTGTTTCTCGGTTACATATTTATCTTGCCTTGATGCTCGATACTTAATTTTATAACATACTCACTCTGGATACAATCTATTTCTTTTTCTTTGCTTTGATTTATTATCCACACAACGAGTTCCGAGTTATGATATTATCCGAGCTGCACTTTATAAGTATATCTAGTCACTCTCTACTTTGATACTTTAGAGAACATTATTTCCTATCCTAATCATTGACAATGAAAACTCATGTTTTGAGCAAACAAGTTTATCTTATGTTTGGAATGCCTTTCATCAAAAAGGGGAGATTGAAAACTCAGGTATAAATCTCTATCTCTCTTAAGTTTTGATTCTAAGTCATTCTACGTATTATAAAAACTCTTATCTAAGTTTTCATTATGTTCTATCCGACTCGAAAGCGCTTTCTTTCATATCTCCTACACTCGGTGTCTCTAACTCACTCGGACATCACTCGGAACCATCACATGCTCAAATAATCTCTAACGCTTTTATTCTAAGCACCGACTTTGTATTTCAACGCAAAGTGAATTACGAGTGTTAATTCTCTATTCTAAGTCGGTTTATTTCCTTGAGAATTATTTGACCGGATCAAGTTCTTATACTCGATATGTTATTCTTTCTAACTTGATTATTTTAAGATTGACTCAAGATGGAATTTGAACATATTGAATATTAGACTTAGAAAATTCCATTCTTTTAGGACAAAAGCATTTAATTACTCTATTTTAAATATTATCTCGCTCCCAATCTTGCACCAAAGTATTTTATACTTGGAGAACTAATGTGGTTTGCTATTGTAGGTTATTCAAACGAGGCTAATCTATTTTTGAATTTCAAAAACAACCAACTTCTACCCGTTAACCACCAGCAGACAAGTTTTAGCTACTTCGGACATGGCTCGGACACCGTGTCAAGGTTGTTTGTTTCCAAAATTGTAAAACTCCAACTCTGGGCCTAACGGCTGTTTCCACCTCGGTTTTCAGTCACCACCAAGTGATTGGACCATCTTTTGGAGCCAAGAGCCGTTGCACAACGTTTACATCCCAACGGATCTTTTCGAGTGACTCAAAATAACCGTTACAATGACCAGTGAAGTTTTCGAGTCCGAACCAAGACTCAACGATCACTTGGCCTAGTTGGTTATAAATAGAACCCACTTCACAAGACTAGAAGATTGTTGAACCTATTGTTGAACACTTACTAAGTGCATACTCGATCAATCTTTTTCTTAAAACTCGAAATTTATATTTAATATTCTCGAGTTGTAAAGAAAGTCTTGTAATCAATTACATACTTTTCTTACTTTCTTTGTAAGTCCCTTGACTGAGCTGTAAGGGTTAAATCATCTTAGTTGTCCCTGAATGTAAAGGTTACCTAAGTCAAGTGTACTAGATCGGATAAGGGAACTTCGAATCTAGGAAAATATTATAAGGAGTCTGTCTAAGGGAGAAATTTTGGTTGGGTTAGCCCTTTGTATTTTGTGGATTCAAAATAGTGGATTTGAGTTGGTACTTGGATTAGCACTGTCCATGGTTTTCTTCCCCATGAGGGTTTCCATGTATATTTATGTTATTGTCTTTCCGAGTCCAATCTAGACTCGGAATCCGCTTTGGTTTGTGTTCGTGCAAAAACTATTTAATTTTCTTCATCACCCTATTCACCCCTGTCTAGGGTGACTTAGACTCTCCAAGAGCAAACCTTCAATTCATACATTCCAATTATGCATTAGCCAAAGCAAATTCATCTTCCATTAGGATAAATCATTTATGAATTTCGGTTATGCACTAGTCAAATCATACAATCATCCCAGATTAAGTCATGCGCATTGTTGCATTCCATTCCATTTGTTTATGTGCATCCAAATAGAAGAGCAGATCATTTTCTCCTAGGATCGGTTGCTCCTCGGGTCAAGCACTTAAGCCCCATCTCCCTTAGAAGTTCTTCCATGAGCCAATCCCGAGCGTACTCTTTTGGGATATAGGATAGGAAATCCTATGCAAATCGGGAACCCTAGCATGAAGCTTACGGGAAGTAAGAAATCTACATCAACACCGACACGGTTGACACCCATTCGTCCCACATTAGTACGTACCACACCAGTACGTCCCACACCTGGACTACTAACACTAGTGCGCCATCCAAGGCCTCAATCAAATCCAAATCCTAAACCTTTCCGATTCCAATTTCCAATTTCCTAAATCCAAAAGCCACTTTGCGAATCCCAAAACAACTTTGCCTATCCAAAGGAGCATCAACCCATTGGGAAAAAGCATCGAATCATCAAGATACATGCCAGTCCGATTCAACACCAAACCGTTAGGAACACGGTCCACCGAGTAGCAGTACATCACAGTCCGAGCATCTTACCATTCTTTAGGCTGTAGTTTAGGGAGTGGGGGCTAAAAGTGCATCTTTGTGTTTGTATTTTTGAATTTTTTGCATCATCTTAATAAAAGAATGCATTTGTTCTTAAAAAGAGTCTTGCATTCATCTCCTTTGCATGAGTCAAACTTATAAAAAATACAAAAATTAATAACAAAGCACCCTACAAGGAATTATTCAATCAAGTAGCATCAAGCATAAAGCAACAGACAAGCATCACGCATCATATCGGCATTAGGAAGGTCACCAAGACTTGTCACCTTCAAAGCGAATCTCCCATGCCATCAACTCATCAAATCTTGTCAATTCTCCAAACATTCGAGAAGAGTTAGACACAAGCACCCAAGAAGAAAAGTGGGGCTCAAGATCGAAAGAGTCATACAACCACAACCAACTTTAAGAATACTCAAGGGAAGACATAAATCTTCTACCATACAATCGAAGGAGCTATTAGCACTCAAACTAAAAGCTTAATGTAGAATGAGGCACATAACCTCACGGAACATCATATTTTCATGTAAGCAGACTTCACTCATCCAACGACCAAGTCTAAGAAAGAATTTCTACATAAAGTAAGCATGCGTTCCTATTCCGATGAAAGTGGATAGAAGTCGTGCTTTAAGCCCAAGCAGTGGTCAAGGTTCGGACACAACTTAGTTGAGTCTCAAGCCTAAGAGCTATCAAGGTTCGGACACAATTCAATAGAGCTTCGAGCCCGAGTAGCGGTCAAGGTTCGGACATCATTCCATCGAGTTTTAGGCCTAACTCGTGGTCAAGGTTCAAACACCTCTCCGTCGAGCTTCGAGCCCAATCATGGTCTAGGTACGGACACCACACCAAGACTTCGGAACCACTCCATGGCCAAGTCGAGGAACCACATTCAAAATATGATATGGTTGTAGACTATCTCCGAGTAATACTTGAAACTATTTACATTTGTTATTAGCTAACAAAGCTGTTAGTGCGAAAAAATTTTCAGCCAAGCTTTAGACTAAGAAAGGTCAAGTTTAGGTACACCTAGCCGAACATCGGATCTAAGAAGCGGTCAAGTTCGGGCACTCTAGCTGGATTTCGGACTTTCTACCCGAGTTAAGTTCAAGCTCCCGCCAAGCTTCGGACTACGCATATGGTCAAGTTTAAACATACTTATCCGAACTTCATGTCTTTAAGCGACCAATTTTAGAAATCAACAACCTGGATTTCGGACTCCATCAGTCAAGTCCGGACCCTCTACAAAGTTCAAGTCAACAGTACCTAATTTCGGATGCATTAAGTCGGTCGAGCAACGCTAATACCGAGTAGGTAACCTTTAGTGTCTACTTTGACCTTCTTCTTTCGGACTCGATGAAAGTGGGGGCTAACTATAGACACCTAAAAAGTGTTGTCCTTTATCTATTTTTTATTTGTTGGCCCGATGATGATAATCCCGAGTACTTGTTTGAGGATTTGGATCTCGGATTGCGTTTGATTGGTGCCACGGAAACCAAGTAAACCACAAAGAACCCCCAGACACCACATAAATAGCCTTTTGCCTCGGGTCGATCCAAAAATCCCCATTTCTTTCGGATAATCCAAGAACCGGGCCAAGCCTTCGGATACAACGAAGTCCAATGCCGCATACCGGGAATTCCAGGCTTAGAAAATTACGTTTCACTGCAGATCCAACCGACAAGGAGTCGAAGACCTAAAAACGATGTTAGATGCTCGTATTTCATTATCACAAGCATCAAAGTGTTGTGTTTTGGCTCCAAGAAAGTCCACCCAAGACTAGGAGTACGCATCCCACATCAAAATTAGAACTTGGCAAAAATAGAAACCCGCCAAAAATGAAAACCTATCGAAAATGGAAACTTTCAATTTTGGAAATGTGCCATGGCGGCGTCCGCCACCCCAAAATATTAAGTGGAACGTTGCGTTTTGCCCAGAGACTCCCTTGGAAGCACGTTAAGGCACAAAACCCTAGGCAACCCTTGATAGCCGATGCTCGCCTTCCTGGTTCTATCCGATTTTATCTCTTCTTATCCAGTTCAATCTTGTGATATCTTGGCCTCGGTTTATTTTCGGTTGTTCCGGACTGGCTAACCGCATGCAAACCCTAGGTCATTCCTTAACCTAACATATCCCTATAAATAGAGAGCCTTGGCTCTCATTCTCCCAATGGCTCAATCCTCAATGTTACTCTACTAAAATTCGCGTAAGAGCAACTAAATACTCCATTCTGAATTCGATGTCTTAGTCCCTTTTTAGCCTCTTCCCACTCTTCTCTCCTTTAAAACCACATCTAAACCCGAAAACTCCATCAGTCACACGTTTTGAAGACTTAGTTTCTAACTCTAAGTCATTCCGAGTAATACATAAAGAACTCAAGTATAAATCTCACTTCTCTTAAGTTTTGATTTCAAGTCATTCTGAGCATTATAGAAACTCCTGTATAAGTTTTCATTCATTTCGATCGACTCAGAAAGCACATTATGGTATATCTTCTACATTGATGTTTTTGACTCACTCCGACATCACTCGGAACTATTGCATGCTCAAATTATTTTTCTAACACTTTTATTCCGAGTACTGACTACATATTTTAATGCAAAGAGATTATAGTGTTAATTCCTTATTCTAAGTCAGTTTATCTCCTTGAGCATTATTTGTTCGGATCAAGTTGTTAAACTCGATATTCTATTCTATTAACTTGACCATCTTTATGATTGACTCGATGAAATTTGAGTATATTGAATATTAGACTCAAAAAATTCCACTTCTCTAGATCTAAGATAATTAGACACTTAATTATCCTAATTTAATTATTATCTGCGCCTAATCTTTGACCAAAGTATTTTATACTTTGAGAACGAAAGTGGTTTACATTTGTAGGTTATTTAAATGAGGCTACTCTTTTTGAAATACAAAAGTAGCCAGCTTCTAGTCGTCAATCACAAGCGGACGAGCTTTATCTACTTCGAACATGGCTCGGACACTCGTGTCGGGGTTGTCTTTTTCAAAACTAAAAACTCCAACGCTAGGCTAAATGGTGGTTTCCGCCTTGCTTTCGGATAACACCTGTTGAGTGGAACACCTTTTGAAGCCAAGAGCCATTGTACAACGTTCACATCCCAACAGATCTTTTCTAAGTGACTCGGAAGAGTCGTTACAACGACTAGTGAAGACTTTTGTTCAAAACCAAGACTCAACGGTCACTCGCTTGGTTGGATATAAATAGAAGCCACCTCACAAGACTTGATGATTGCTGAACATCATTGCGAGACACATTACTTGAGCAAAAGTTATTGTTTTCGATTCAATCTTCTATTTACAACTCCAAGTCCGTATTTAATGTTTTCCGAGTTGTAAAGTCTTGTAATGAGTCACATTATTTTCTTACTTTCTGAGTAAGGTCCCTTGACTGAGCTGTAAGGGTTAACTCAGCTCGGTTGTCCCTTATTGTAAAGGCTACCTCAGTCGGGAAGTACTAGATCGGATAAGGGAACTTCGAGTCTAGGAAAACATTGTAAGGAATTTTTAAGGGAGAAATTATGTTAGAGTTAGTCCTTTGTATTTTGAGGATTCAAAATAGTGGATTTGACTTGGTGCTTCGATTAGCACCGACCATGGTTTTCTGCCCAAGGAGGGTTTCTACGTATTTCTAAGTGTTTGTATTTTTGAGTCCAATCTAAACCGAGAATCACTTGTTTATCACTTTCCAAGCAAAAAGTGGCTAAGTTCTTTTAAATTTCCTCATCACCTTATTCACCCCCTTCTAGGGTGACTTAGACTCTCTAAGAGTAAACCTTCAATTGGTACCAAAGCCTAGCCTTTCAAGAAGGATCTAACAATCCAAAAGGTCTAAAGATTAGATGGCTCAAAACATTGGAGAGTTTGATGAAGGAAGTCATCCACTGGACCACCAAAGTTCAAAGGGTTAAACTTTGTGCATTGGAAGAAACCGATAGAGTGCTTTCTGCTGGACAACGATGAAGATGTCTAGAACATCATCCAAGAAGGCAACTACATCCCAATGAAGATGGAAGGAACAAGATCTCGTGCCTTAAGAAAAATTCGAGTACACCAATAAAGAAGCGAGAAGTTCGAAAGAACTTCAAAGCAATGAACATACTCGATGTGTGCTATCAGCTCGGAAGAGTACAACAGAGTGTCAGCCGTGACACGGCCAAAGATGTGTGGAACACTCTTGTCAACACATACGAAGGAACAAGCCAAGTGAAACAGGTGAAGATAAGCCAATATCTTCACAATATGATCTGTTTAAGATGGAGCCAGAAGAAAACATCACTCGGATGTTTATTGGCTTCACCGAGATTACAAACAATCTCAAATCTCTGGGTAGAAAAATCTCTCACGAAGAAATGTGTACAAAAATTCCGAGAAGTCTACCAAAGAAGAGATGGGGTCCCGAGGTGACAGCCGTCGAGGAAGCTCGGAACCTCTCACAAATAAAGCCGGACGAACCGATTGGGAAGCTGCTTACTCATGAGATTCATCCGGAAGAAGAGGATGCCGAGGTCGGCACCAAAAGAACATTACGCCGAAGGCCTCAAAAAGTAATAGGGAAAGTCCGAGCTCCCGAGACTAAGAAGAGGATCCAATGGCACTCATTGCTCGAGGCTTCGAAAGAATGATGAAGTATAAGAGGTGGGAAAAGAGGCCAAAGGAAGAGTTCCACAAGAAAGATAAGAAGGACAGAAAAGGTAAATATTCTTCTCCTTCAAAGTTATCTTTAACTAAGAACTCGGCTATTTTGAATATGGCAGCAAAGATCACATAGTCAAAGACTGTCCGAAGAGAAAGAAGGACAGAAAGAAGAAGGTTATGATGGCCACATGGAGCGATGACGACTCATCCGAAGATGAAGATGATTCTGATGACTCAAAGTGTCTAATGAGCACTAACGGACTCGAAGTTGAATCCGAGTCCGATGCCGACAACTTAGACACTAAGGAGATAAGTCCTCAAGAGGTAATTGAATACTTTCTCAAATTCTCCAAAGCTCATTTAGCCAGATATATTTACAATATGGAGGAAAAGTCCAATTCCGATTCTTCTCGGTTCAAAGAACAACTTGAGTCTCTTACTTCGAGAGCAATGGTTTGAAAAATGAATTGGAAAACCGAGACTAACTTTGAAAGAACTCAAGACCAGTACTCAAGCTAATGAGACCGAGTCTAAGTCACTTAGAAAAGAAAATGAGCATCCGAAAAGAAAGCTCAATGAGTCTCAAGAGCTTGTTTTGAAATTCACTCAAGGTCGAAAAACCTTGACATGCTTTTAGGCTCTCAGTGTGTCTCCTTCAGGAAAGAAGGACTTGGTTTTAATGAAGAACAGGAATCTAATTCCTATTCTAATGTTTTCAAAAAGGATTCCAGAATTGTGAAGTTCAAGAAGGCTGAGCATGGTCCTATTCATAAGAATGAAATGAGGACTAAGCCCGGACCAGTTTACAAGAAAAACCTTCTCCACTTGTTTACAAAAGAAAAGTTTTTCAAATGAAAGAGACACGGACTCAGTTTTCTAGAAAGAGGACTCGGAATCGGACCAAACCCAAAGTCATTCAAATCTGAGTTCCCAAGAGTCTTCTTCCTCAGAAAAGGACCACGAGTAAAGGGAGTTACTCGGTTCGTTAGAGGAAATGAAAAGGGTTAGATTATTTCGACTTTCGGGTAACTCGAAAAAGATGAAAGGTCATTAGTACTTAGACAGTGGATGTTCATGCCACATGTCAGGAGATTCAAGACTCTTTTCTAAGTTAGAAGATTTTAAAGGAGGGAAAGTCACTTTTGGAGATGACGGTAAGGGCAAGATAGTTGGGATTGGCAAGATTGGTGAAGGAGACAACCTAGTCAATCCAGTTTATCTTGTCAAGGGATTAAAGTACAACATTCTCAAGCATCTCTCGGTTGTGTGACAAAGGCCAAGAGGTAAGGTTCACTCGGACCAATTGCTACATTTCCGATGCAGCTACGAAAGAGACTAAGATCTCGGGTAAAAGGTCGGTAACAACTATACCATTCCTCTTTCGATCCAAGTCGGAATTTATTTTTCTTAAAAGCATCGTCGCATGATGATTCTTGGACATGGCATCGTAGACCAGGTCATGTTAGCATGCACACTATCAAAAAGCTTGTATCTCATGGTTTAGTTATGGGTTTATCTAACTGTGCATTAAACAAAGATAAAATCTATGAAGCATGCACAAAAGGAAAACAATTTATATCATCCTTCAAACCACTCAAAATTGTTTCCACATCCAAAGTGCTTGAATTGCTTCATATGGATTTATGTGGTGAAATCTCTGTGAAAAGCCTTGGAGGTAAATCATATGTACTTGTGGTTGTTGATAATTTCTCATGATTTACCCGGCTTCGTTTTCTTAAGAACAAGAATGAAGCTTTCAAAGAGTTTAGTAAGCTCTACAGGAAAATTCAAGTGGAGTCTTAGACTCAGATTAGAAGAATTCGAACCGACTATGGAAGGGAGTTCGACCACTTAGAATTTGCAGAGTTTTGTGACACGAACGGTATCTCTCACAACTTCGAGCACCCATAACTTCTCAACAAAATGGAGTAGTGGAGAGAAAGAACCGAACTCTGGAAAAAATAGGAAGGACCATGATGAATGAAAATGATCTACCTTACTATTTCTAGGCTGAGCGATCAACGCAGACAAATTACATACTCAATAGATGCCTCATCAAACCCATCTTGAAGAAAACTCCCTACGAGCTTTACAAGGGAAAGAAACCCAACATCTCATACTTCAAACCATTTAGATGTAAGTGTTTTGTTCACAATAACTCGTAAGGATCACTTGACCAAGTTTGATGCTAGGTCATATTAAGGTATATTTCTGGGTTACACATCTCACAAGTAAAGCTTATTGTGTTTTTAACAAAAGAACTAACAAAGTGGAAGAAAGTATCCACATTGTGTTTGATGACATAGATCATGGAAGAACAAGTGAGTCAACCTTCTAGATCCGAAACTCAGTCGAGATGAAGATGACTTTGCTTGAGCTGAGCTTAGAAAGATTCAAAGAAAGCAACTCGAGTGAGGCAACACAAAACATTATGAGTCACACTGAACAAGCTCTAGAGTTAGCTCATAATGCTAAAGGACAAGCAAATGTGGAGACTCAGCAAGCTCAAACAAGCTGAAGATCAGCCAGCTCAACCAACAAATTTGGTGAACCGAGAGGATAGGTAAATCATTCAAATATACATCCATTAACCTACTCGACAACATTCTATCCGACATTAACGAGTGGGGTAAGAACTCGTTCTTCTTTACAAAATTTATGTGCATTCACTACATTCATATCATTAACCGAACCTAAAAATGCACTAGAGGCCCTAAATAAACCTGAATGGGTAGAGGTCATGCAAGAAGAGCTCAATCAATTTGAAAGAAACCAAGTATGGACTCGACCAACGACCTTCCGACCACCCAGTCATAGGAACCAAATGGGTTTTCAAAAACAAACTGGATGAGGATGGGTTGGTAGTCGAAATAAGGCTAGACTTGTGGCTCGGGGTTACAATCAAGAAAGAATTAATTGTGGGGAAACCTTTGTACCTGTTGGTAGGATCGAAGCAATTAGAATCTTGTTGGCATTTGCATCTAGCATGAATATTAAATTGTATCAAATACATGTTAAATGTACTTTTCTGAATGGTTTCATTCAAGAGGAAGTTTATGTTGAGCAACCCCTGGATTTGAAAACTGATCATTTTCAAATGTTTTCAAATTGCAAAGGCTCTATATGGTCTTTAACAAGCTTCCGGAGCATGGTATGAAAGACTAAGCAATTTCTTGGTTAAAAATGATTTCAAAAGAGGTCGGATTGACAAAACTCATTTTATAAAAACCAAGGGGAAAGATTTCCTTATTGCTCATATTTATGTTGATCATATTGTTTTTGGAGCTACTAATGAAACTCTATGTCCAGAGTTTTCTAAGTTGATGAGACAGCGAGTTCCAAATGAGCATGATGGGAGAGCTCAATTTTTTCTTGATCTACAAATCGAGACAAGACAAAGATGGAATCTATATCCATCAATCTAAGTATACCAAGGAGTTGTTGAAAAAGTACAAGCTTCAAGATGTGAAACATGCAGCCACGTCGATGCGTAACGAGTATCAAACCGGACTCGGACGAAAAAGGTAAAGCGAGTAGATCGAAACTCTATAGAGGTATGATTGGATCTCTGCTCTATCTCACATCTAGTAGGCCGGACATTACGTTTAGTGTCCGTACGTGTACAAGATTTCAAGCTAATCCAAAAGAATCACATCTCGCTGCGGTGAAGAGGATTTTTAGATATCTTGTAGGGACTCGGAATCTTGGTCTATGGTTTTCAAGAGACTCGGAACCGACCCTCACTAGATGCTCGGATGCTGACTATGTTGGTTACAAAGTTGATAGAAAGAGCACATCAGGAGCATGCAAATTTCTAGGTCAATCCCTCATATCTTGGCAATTAAACAAACGAACTCAATTGCTCTATCAACGGCTAAAGTCTGAGTACATTGCGAGCTGGAGCTTGCTATGCTAAGATTCTATGGATCAAGCAGCAGTTGAAGGATCTAGGACTATCATTCAAATATATTCCAATCAAGTGTGACAATTAGAGTGCAATCAGCATTATTAAGAATCCAGTTCAGCACTCAAAGACAAAGCATATTGAGGTCGGGTATCATTTTCTAAGAGACCATTATGAGAAAGGTGATATTAAGAATCTCTCTCTCTTTCTTTCGTGTCCTCTCGACTTCTCAAAAATTCTCACCATGCCTAAAAGAGGTTCTGCACCTGATTTGTCTGTGGTCTGCTTGTTAAGTCGTATTTTATACGTATTTTTAGTAGTTATTTAGTTTATATTATATAGTTTATTTTATCTAATTTATTCTATTTTGTCTATTTATAGGTAATTATCGAATAAAGTGGGGAAGAGAAGAAAAGTCGTTAAAAGTGTATTTTTAGCTACCGACAAGCATCCAAGAAAATATATGAAGTCGGTGCATAAATATAATATGTAATAAAATATTTATTTTAGGATATTATATTTTAGGAAATCCTAAGTAGAATAGAAAAGCAAACTTAGAAGAGAAGAAAGAGAAATAAACCCTAACTCTTTCACCCTATATATACTACTTATTATCATCATGGAGAGGGAGAGAGGGGGCTCTTGCCCACAACATCAGCCGCTGCCCAAAGCCACACAGCCCTTGCACACACCCCTTCCCTCCTCTTGCTGGCTTCCCCTTACTGCCGACAGCACACACAACCCTTGCCCACTTCATCGCTGCTCCCCTCACGCTAATCCTACCCTTGCTGCTCATCACCATTAGCTTTCACGCCATCTCTTGCTGTCCTTTTCTTTACCTACCATCATCATAATCATCCTCATCATCATCTAACCTCTTTATCATAATCATCATCAACTCTCCTCATCACCTTCTTGATCATCATGGCAAGGATTATGGTAGTAATTTTATTATTGTAATTTTTATTATAAAGACTCTATTTTTATTGTAGTTTGATATTAAAGATGTTATTTTTATTTAGTTTACATGTCCCAAGTTACATTATGTTTGAGTAGTTTTTCTTATACTTAGTATAATCTCATTGAAGCCATGTTAAATTATTTATTTTGAAACAAAGTTTTGATTTTTATTGTCTTATTGATTTGATCCATGATTCTATGATAATTTGTGTTTAATGTTTATGAATTTATGTCTAATTAATTAGAGTGCACGCTATTTAGTTTTATATAAATTCATGTGATAGTTTAGAGGGTTTAAGTACGTAATTGCTTGATCTTTTAGACATAAGTATCACCCTAGTTAATCATGGATGGCTCATACCCATCTCTTTTAATTAGGAAATTATCATAGATCCTTCTTAAATCAATTTGCTAGTAGATTGGTTATTAGGTACTAGATGATGTTTTTCTAATACTTAATGCTCTAATTTAATTAAATTCTAGTGCTAGTGCTAGGGTTATCATTATTAGTAGGGTTTATATTAGGGCTAGGCCTAAGTAAACTAATAACTAAGGAAAAACGGGGAAGATCCGCTAGTGGTTGTCTTCTACGGTTTAGCTCATGGGTAGATCAATTTGTGTGTTAATGATAAATAATAATTTGCATGGTGGATATAGATTATACTAAGTGTTTTTTATAAATTTGCTATCTTTGATAATTATTTGTTTGCTTTTTAGTTATTTTCTTTAGCTTGTCAATTTTTATTTATAAATATATAGTCTTTTATTATTAATTTCGTTACCCCCTAAAGATCAGTATTTTAGGTTAGTTTTAGTAATTTTATTTTAATTTAATTTTGAGTCTTTATATATTTTAATTTTTAGAATTAATTTTCTGTTAGTGTGTATTATTTTTGAGTCAGTTTGTTAGAAATTAGTTTAAAAATAGTTTCTTTTGTTATTTTTCTTGTTTTATTTTCTTTTAGGGTTTAGATAGAGTCCTAGTTTGCTGTGATTAAATTTTATAATTTTTGGAATTAATTTGATATTTTTTCAGATTTAATTCTTGAATTTAATTACTGCAGGTTTTTAATAAAATAAATTCGTAAATTAGATTTTAAATTTTGTTTTTATATTTTTAGGGTCTGGTTAGGTTTAGAAAATTAGTATTATTATTCTGGGTAATTTTAGTATTTATTTTCGTAATTATTTTAGTGCAGAATTTTACTTATTTAATTTTCTGTTTTAGAATTTGTTTGTTTTCTGCTTTAGTTTTCTGTTTTAATTGTTCTAAAAATATACAAAAATATTTCTGGGTTATTGTAGTTTTATTATTCTGTATAAATTATTTATTTAGTTATTAGATAATTTTCTATGAATTTTAGTTATTGATTTTAATTTATATTTTCTGTTTTGTTTTTAAGAGTAGTAAATTTAATTAGATTAAAACTTGCATGTTATTATATCTTTCCTCGTGGATTCGATCCCTACTTGCCCTTGCTATATTGTTTATTATAAGTTTAAGTAGTGGTTTAATTTGTTGCTGTACGACAAGCTAAACATCTCGCTACCGAGAAGCCTCGCACCAAAAACTCGTCAAGAGGGTACCTCTCATCTTTCTAAGATCTTCGTCACACAACATCTCACGTTGGATACCAAATCTTTCCAACCACTTCGTTTTCGTGGTTGCAGCACATAAAGAGCACTAGAGTGTATAATTTCTTGTGCTTTAGTAAATTTATCTATCTTGAACTCGTTGTCGAGTTCTACTCTAATATGTCTTACTCGAGGAAGTCATTACCTCACGAGTTCAAGAGAAGGTTGTTCATGTCAACCTCTCTCTCTTCATAGGATTTTCAAAGTCTTTTTCTTTTTCTTAACTGCAACCCCATTCCATGACGGAGATTGCAGATGAATTCTTTGAGAAGTACGCTAAGGAGGTCCCCGAGTCACGCAAAATTTCTCGGTGACTCGGATGAAGACTGAGGCCGGACTACTCTATTTTCTCTTAATGAAAACTTTCTTTTCTCATCACTCTAGCAAAGAGGATCCCAATTCAAAAATTCTCAAAGCTTTATTTGATATTTTAGAGGGCTATGACGTAGACCTCTTCCCTTTTATTCTTGAGCGGATGGCTTCGTGCTCGCTCAATCCAAAATATCTCGCTCCTTTTCCCTTCGGAGCGCTTCGACTGTAATTTTCAAACAGTTCAAGGTTCCCTCCCAAATGTAGTTTTTGAGGCTCAATCTAATTGTAATTTTTAGGCTCGCCATAGTGGTTAGCGGAAAGGAGCTTCTCGGTTACAAATACCGGGAAGTCAAGCTCGGTGTCCGGGTCCATGGATCCGAGTTGAAACCCCATTCACCCCCTCCCAATCGGACTCAAATTCCTCTATCACTTCCTCCTCCATCCACTGGTCCCTTTACTTCTCAACCACCTCCTACAGCGTCTCGCTACTATGTTTACCATTTTGGTAGACAAAATCTCTTCGTGTCCGAAGAACTTAGCGACACCCTCCGCTCTCTAAAACCGTCCTTAAAAGCCTCGGTGATCAACCAAAAGATCGCCGGTCTCAAATCCGAGAGCAGTAGGATCTGCTAATCGAGCTCAAGGGCATCATCAACAAGCAGCGCGAATAGCTCCAACTTCTCCGAGAACACCGATCTAAGGCTGCCCAAGACCCAAAACCTCGGATACCTCCGAGGAGTCCTCCGATCCAGCCAAGTCTCCTTCGGCTGAGGTCTAGATTCGAGATCCGGATCAGTAGGTGGGACCACCTAAGGGCATAGATCTAGTTTTCAAAACAATTTATTTTATTTTATGCTTCTTTATCATTTCCGTATTGTGGAAAAATGACATATCGCTTTTAATTCCTCCTTACCCGATGTAATCTTTTAGATTTACTACTTTCCTTTACTTTTGCTTTTATTGCGTTCTTTTATTACTCGTTCCGGTTGCTTTATTTTTCGCTTAGCATGTTGCTTGCTTGCTTGTTTTGTACATTATTTTAATTCACTACTCAAACTAGTAATGGTCGTCTTCGGACTAGCGGAACAGAAGGGTTTATACCTACGTTTCGTACCCTCGCCTCCAAATTCGATTCTCGGTTCAAAGATTGATGGAGTCATTTTTAGCCTCTTTTAGTCTTAGTTTTCCCATACTAAGATCGAGAGAGCAATCTTTTCTTTTGTTTGTTAGTTTTTCTTTCCTAAAAATTGAATGGCGACTCCTCTTTTACTTTATTTCAAATCAATCTACTTCTCGACTATTTTTTGATCGAATAGTGAAAAACGTAATTTGGATCTGCCAAGCCAGGGCAAAGGTCGAGGTTGATCTCATTAGCCATGGCCTCCGGCCGCAGGCTACCACCACTAGGTACAGCTGCCGCCCGCATCGTGTGGTCGATGGCGGGCTCGAGTCCAAATCGGTGTTTTCACACCATTTTGGCCCCGAGCCTCACCGCATAAAGTGAAACCCTAATTTTTATTTTTTGGTTAAGATATAATATCCCGGGACTTCTAAAAATAATTACTAAAATAAAACAATTAATAAAACCACCATTCAAAATTTGTCTAATTCGCTTTAATAAGATTTAATAAAATTCAGAAATCTTAATAAAAGGTCCATCCCCACATTCTAAAATCGACTTTCTCAAAACTATCTTCAAAATCAATCTTTAAAAGAGAGACCCGACACAAGTGGGGAAGCTCGGTGGGCCCCGGCCAGCCGTGGTTCCTACACCACCCTTTCATGTATGAATTACCACTTTTACCCCGTTTCTAGCCTTTGATCACTCTTTTTATTGAACCTATACTAACAAGCCTTGGCCAAATATATTTCTTCTACCCTTACACCATTGCCTGGAGTGTTTTGAGTGTGAAATGGGTTGCTTATGGTAAATGTTGTGGTTTGGTTGATGGGGAATAGTTGTGAAAATTCATTCTTGAAACTTTCTCCACTTGTGTAGTTTCATTTAGTTGGAAATTGCAAACTTGCTAGTATCATAAATTTGTTTGTTTTGCCATTCACAAAGAAAAAAATATAAAAAATCAGAAAAACGAAACCAAAAAAGAAATCAAAAAAAAACCGAGAGGAAGAAATAAAGTGTTTTGGCATTAGCTTGTGTAGATTTAAGGTAGTTTCCAATGGGTTTTTCGGGTTTGATTAGAATTTTTATGAGAGGTTTGTATTGTATATATGAGATATTTGATGTGTTAGCTCTAAGTTTGGCTTTTAGCTCCACTTTACCTAAATATTTTTCCACTCTGTACCCTTAGCCCCTAGCTCTGTTACAACCCTTAAAAAGATCTCTTGATTGTCATTTGCATTTGCATGCTCATGGTGGAGAGTTGAGATTGTTAGCAAGCATATGGTAGATTGTGTCTTTGGTAGGAGTATTGAGAGATCTTTCATTGTTATATATTTTCAAACACATGAGATGAGTGTTTCCACCTTCCGAAAGTGAGGTTTACTCTCAATCTTTCAAGTTTCATGCTCATACATATGCCAACTTGTTATCATTGGAGATTAAAGGTGATATATTTGATCTTGATTGTGTGATTCTTAGAAATCTTTTTGAAAACTTCCCTCTTACTTGTGCTTAATGATTTTCATCACTTTCGGGCTATTCTTGGTTAGACTTAGTTGTTAGAAAACTCTACCGATGTTTCCCTCGGGGGATGTGTAAATAGATTTTTCTTTTTCAACTTGAGTTTTTTTAATTTCTTCTTGAGTCCGTTTATTTTCTTTTTGAGTCATTTAGTTTTTGTTTGAGTCTTGTACTTACTTGGGGACAAGCAAGCGGTTATCATGAGGGAGTTTGATAAGAGCATATTTTTGACTTGATTTTTAGGGAATTTTGGTAGTGGATTAGGGAAAATTATGCTTAAAATGTTTTATTTATATCCCTATTTCTATATTACACTTGGTGTTGTTGTTTTTGATACAAATTTGTAGGTTTTGAGGCCCAAAACGACCCAATTTCCTAACTTTCTGGTAAAAACAAGTTGACCACGGACCTCCCCATATAGACCCCCAAACCATGGTAGAAAAATTAAGGCGATAGAAGTTGAATAGAGGCCACTCCGGGCTGCCCGGAGTGATCACTCCAACTTGGAGGGGCTACTTTTTCTGCATTTTTCGCTTGGCTGCTCAAATTTTGGCGGTTTTGGGTGTTTTGAATGCCGATTTCTAGCTATTTAAATTGAAGAACTATAGCATCCACGAAGAAATCAGTCCATAATCCATCAATATTTTCATACCTTCATCATCCACATCAAACCTAAAACACTTTTGAAGATTGAAGAAGAAGATTGAAGTAAGTTGAGGGAATTCAATTCGAAGTTAAGACATTCAAGTAGAGTTCTTGAAGGCCATCAAGCTAATCTTCGTTCTTGTTGTTTGAGGTTTGATTACCATGTTTAGGATTTTTGTTATGCTTTCAATAATAATGTGTGAGTAGATTTAGTTTTTCTAAGATTTATAATCCGAAAAATAAAGTTTAATTAGACTTTTATGATTTGTGCTTGAATTCTAATGTTGAATCAATAAAAGGTTATTTTTTTCATGTTTATGAATATTTTTAAGGCCTAGAATACTTGTGATTTGAGATTAATCGTGAAGTACTGAAAAGTGAAATGGAATAATTCGAAAATCAACTATTCTACCTATTTTATGAAATTTGAGAAAAGATTAGTAAATTAGGGGATTACTTTGATAATTTAAAATCTTTAAATTTGATTAACTTGAAAGGCATACGAAAGTTGTTTGTTAGGTTAATTAGAGCAATTCTATTAAGCATCGAAAGAGCGGTAGAATTATTTGATTATCAATCTTTGATTCAATTGAAAGAATGATTGCACAAATTAGGTTTTAATAATCAAACTCATTGTTAGGAAATAAAATCCCTAGATGCTTTTATCCATTAATTTAATCTTAGATAAATTTTCTTAATTTTTGATAATAGAATTAGTTTAAAGAAGCAACCAACTCAAAAATCTGATTTGCTTAGCAATTGAGTAGAAGGCTAGTTTATTGTGTTGTTAGATTGAGTCCTTATGGGATCGACCTTGACTTGTTACAACCATACACTCGTGTGCTTGCGATCTGTCAACTATCGCGAAATTCATGGAGACGTTTAGAGAAAGGAACTACCCTCTTGAGAACATCATGAACAACACCAGCTTTGGTTCCCTCTATATTGTTTTAAACCATTTATGTGGTAAAAAGAGCGTGACCCCATCCGAGCCATTAGCGAGCGCTTTGGGATACCACTAACATGTTCCATCTTCCTTTTGGGGAGATAACTATTACTCCTTTTGACTTTGCTCGTCCTGTCGAGTTTGGGCTTCTCGGGAGCCTTTAGTTTATGACCAAAATTTGTACAAAAACCGTGACTATTTGAATCACCTCTTTGGTCCCGTGGCTAGTAGGTTTCCTCAGGAAAATTTCTTTAAGCATACTCTTCTCTTTTAGGCTTTTGAGAATGTTGAGTTTTGGGCTCAACGTACCCCACAACAACAAGTCCGGGTTGTACTTGCCCTCATGTTAAGAACATCAATCTTCTCGGACCAAGCTTCCAAGGTGCATGTTCACTATTTGATGAACCTAGTGAACTTAGACAAGATTAGAGACCTTAACTAGGGTTCACCCGCTTATAGTTACCTCATAAAGGGTTAACATTCCGGTGTGAGGCACATAAAGGCCGAAAGAGATTTGACGAACTATCTTCCCTTGTGTGGCTTATTAAAGATCATCAAGGTATGCTTCATTTCTTTTTTATTACCGAAATACTTTTCTTGCATGGATAAAGATCTCACTTGTCTTGCAAAATTGTAGTCGTGGCTATATGAGTATTTTCCTCACCTTTCGCCCAGCTCAAGAAATCATCCTTCATTCCTAGCCTCGAGTATCATGGGCCAAAGTCCACCTTCAATAACCCAAATCTCATGATTTAGGCCTTTTGAGGTCCGCCCTCAACTGCGTGGCTTCGATATGTCACTTTCAAGCTTTAAATTTAACTCAAGATATCCCCATAAATTTTTCTTCTTCACTGCCCGATCTGCAACCCCAGCCCACGGCCTATGGTAGACTTGTGGGTTCAGCCGTGGTTGCCAGGCACTAGTCATAAAGCTAGGCATTTGGTGCCAATTTTGACGTTTTTCTTAATTCCTCATGAGTCCTATGTGTGCAGGCTAATGTCCGCCCTTGGACCCAACTTCAACTCTCTCCGAGTGTAGGTGTGGCGCGAGATGTTTTATTTGAAGGACCTTTTGGATATTGTTGGTATCTTGACGAATGGGTCACACCTCAAATCCATCATAATTTTGAGATTCAGCTAATGCATATTTGGAATGCATACATGATTATTCCTAATTGAAGATGGATTGTTTTGGCTAGATGAAAATGTCAAATGCAAAATCGAACCCACCTAATTTGGAATGCATTTATTTTGGCTAAATGAAAAATGCAAAATAGACTTACCTAATTTAAGATTAATTTATTTTAGCTAAATGAAAAATAAAAAATGCAAAATGGACTCACCTAATTGGAGATGAATTTATTTTGGCTAAATGAAAAATGAAAATGAAAAATGGACTCACCTAATTTTGAGATGAATTCATTTTGGCTAAATGAAAATGAAAATGGAAAATGGACTCACTTAATTTTGAGATTAATTTATTTTGGCTAAATGAAAAAATGCAAAAAGTCAAAACCCTAGAACAGTCGGACCGATTGAAGAAGTAAAGGGGTCCCTGGTAGGACCCTTCTAGGGTGACCAGCGGCAGCTCGATCCGACTAAGCTTGGCAACCGGTGGCTGCCTGAAACCTAGACTACCTAGATTGAGATGATTTTTAGGATGACTCGGAAATGCAATTAATGGAATGACCTAAAAAGGTGATAGAAAATTTTTGAGTTTTGGCTAAAATGCACTTAATGGACCGACTCTAAGAAATTAATTATGGTATTTTATTTGCACCCATACAAGGGTTAAACACCACTCCGCACCTAACCTAAAGGCTCACAATTAGAAGATTAAAAGCTAAAAGTAACTAGACTCACCCAAGCATGCAAATGAAGAAACAAGGGATCACTTAAACAAGCAAGGGTCTACGGTCAAAAGGGATAAATCTAGGTAGGATACATGGCGTCCCATAGTTTGAATATTTAGTCCTCCGTGGGTTACCACCTCCCCGATAATCAAGCCTAGTTAAGCTCTGCCTGGGTTAGCAATTTGAACCTCTTCCAAAAGTTGTTCTTACAAATGTAAAGTCTAACGGTCAAACAATATTAAAAACAACTATGTTCGAGGTTGCCCAAATGCGGGATGCCTACCGCAAAATACATTACAAAAACTCACAACTCAAACTTTCAAGTTTTTCCCTCTTAATAAGTGATTATTCCCAATGGAGTCGCCATCTGTAGGAACCACGGACTTTGTCCCGAAAACTAGACCTCGAGCTTGCCCATGAATTGACGGGTTTTGTGTTTTTGAAGATGGAAATGATTTGATTTTTGAAAGTGGGGATGAATCTCTTATTAGGATTTCCGATTTTTATAATTTGACTTGGAATCATTTTAGGCAAAAGTGAATGGCGATTTTATTAACCATTTTATTTTAGGAATTATTTCTAGAAACCCGGGATATTATTTCACAACTAAACAATAAAACAAATTAGGGTTATCTCAATTCCGCTATAGAACTTTTGGGCCAAGCCGGTGTGAAATGAAGCCCTACCCACCGATCGTCCGGCATCGACGAGAGCAAGCGTCGTCGGATTGGCGGCACCGGCCATGGGCCCGGACCGAGGTGATCGGTCTTAGTCCATGGCCCGACTATCGATCCAAAATTCCCTTTTTAGTTACTTTTAAGTCGAAATGTCGAAAAGCAAATTAGGAGAAATAAACAGGAAAAACAAAGTCGCCAGTTAGTTTTAAACAACAAAAAATAACAAAAATAAAATAAAAAAATACTCTTCCAATCTTAGTATGGGAAAACTAAGATTGAAAGAGGTTAAAAATTGACTACATCGGTTTTGCCCGTCAAAAGACGACCTTGACTAATTTGAGAGGTGAGTTTAGATAACACATTAAAAATAGGCACACAGCATAGTGTGATACGAAATTTAAACAATCAAAGCATGCTAACGAAAGTGGTAAAAGAAAATATGAAAAGTTATAAATGGAAGTGATAAAGAAACGAAAAGAAAAGCGAAAGAAAATGAAAGCGAAAATAAAAAGTTACACAGGGAACGGAGAAATTAAATGTGATTACAACTTTTCTCCAATATACCAAAAACGATAAATAATAAAATTAAATAAACCATAGTTTAAAGGCCAACTTGGCGCCCGTGGTTGTCCCACTCGCTGATCCGGATCTCGAATTGGATCCGAAAGTATGATGGCGAGTGACTAGATGAGGCTTTTTATGAACTTTTGTGAAGGTAAGTAGAAAGATGTGCATGGTTGATGGAGTATTAGGGATTGAATGCGGGGAGTATGATAAGAGTAGGCTGAAAAGAAACTAAGATTAGAATACAAGAGGGTGTATTCAATTGCTCTTAATTTAGCTTCAGTACCTCATCGCATAGGAATGAGCCATATGCAAATGAGAGCCAAAACTCTCTATTTATATGAAATGATTAGGTCACAAATGACCTACGGTTTAAGCTTGAGCAATCGACTATGAGCAAAAACAGCTGAGAAAATCACAAAAACTAGACCAAAATCAAGATTGAACCGGATTCCGGGACTCGAGTCGTGGAGCGCGGCACCGGACACTAAACGATGTCGTACGGGATCTAGCTTCCTCCGTGTTGTAGCTAAAATCTAAGGCAAAATGCAACATTTGTGGGTGAAATCCCCTTAATCGCGTCGTCGGCCATAAGTGACGTCGTTTTGTAAAAGGAAGCACCGTGTCTCGTTTGGATACTTGGAGCAAAATGTAGCATTTTGGTGCTTCGACCATGAAATGCGACACCGGCCATGAGGACATCGTACGGATGACTTTATCTCCGTGGTTCGGTTGGATGATGATGGTGAAACTTGACATTTTGAGCGTTGAAAGTCTATGTGCACAGTGCCGGCCACCAATGACTTTGGAGCTTTGACTCGGGCTAGGACCATTTGAAGATAATGGATTTTTGGATCGACTCAAGGTAAAAAGTTTATTTTTTGTGCTAAAAGGTTTTTTGTGGTTTACTCGGTTTCCGTCACGCTAATCGGACATCGGCCATGATCCAAATCCACAAACAAGATTGGGATTTCATCATTGTGCCACCAAAATAAAATGCAAAAATTAAAGAGATAAGGATGACACGTTTTAGGTGTCTACATTAAATAATAGTGTTGAGCAACGAAGGAGATTTGGATTCTTCCAGTTTGAGGGAAGATCCAACTTTGGTTTATGAGGCCTTTTTCTAAGGAACCAAAGGCTTAGAAACAGAAGATATAAGCCGAGAAGAGGTTCTAGGCTTTTTCTTGGTGGCGTAAGTCGCCTCAACCTCTGGATTTCTCTTAGTCATGTTGACTTTTAGAGAGAGAATGGAAAGAGAAGAAGTAGAGTTAGAAAAGAGGGAAATAAAGACTATGAAAGAGAAAGAAATGAGAACCCGAGTCCGAAAAAGTAAAGCTTGGAGAAAACCGAGTGATGTAAAATGAATTCCGAGTTAGCTTTGAACTAAGTCTAAGTTGGTTGAGAGTGTTTGAGAGTAAGAATCCAAAGTGTGAAATGTGTGAAAATGAGGAGTATTTATAGAGAAGACACTTTCAAACAACTATAAAAGAAAGACCGAGTTCCAGAGCAATCCAACGACTAGTTTCCCAATGACTACTTTCCATCACCTTGATGAGTCGGCGTTTCCCAACGTCTAGTTTTGTGATCAAAGCACGTACACAACAGAGAGAAAGAGTTTGTGAAAACTTTATCCAAGATTCTCTATTAATTAAAGATGACTTTAGTTATTTGAATTTTCATTTCATTTTAACTAAATATGACTCAGCTTAGTCATTTGAGTGCTCGAAACAACTTAGATAACCAATAAATAGGGATCGGTTTCATAAATTCTCAACTAGAATTCCAGTCAATCATATTTCTCTTAGTGAAAACATGCTCAATCAATATACACATAATAAATCACTCATGTAAACATATAATTAGGTATTTAACATACCAACCTCATTTCCGACAAACCAAAACTAATCTTCACCTAAAGGTTTTGTAAAAATATTAGCTAATTAAAGCTTAGTAGGAATAAATTCTAACTCAATATCACCTCTTTCGAGTGGTCTCCCAAAAAATGATACCTGACCTCAATGTGTTTCATCTTGCAAGTGCTGAACTAGGTTTTTGGTTATGTTGATTGCACTTTAATTGTCACATTTGATAGGTATTGCTGAGAAGCTCAGTCCTAGATCTTTCAAATGTTACTTGGTCCACAAGCAATTGAGCATAACAAGCTCCTCGCTGCTATTTACTTGGCCTCGCCTATTGATAAGGCGATTGAGTTCTACTCTTTGAGTGCTAGGAGATCAATGAGTGTCCAAGGAATTTGGCATGCTCCTAATGTAGTCTTCCCATCAACCTTATATCCAACATAGTCCACATCCGAGTAGCCATTGAGGGTCGGACTCGAGTATTTGGAATACGAGAGACTTAGTGAGTGAGTGCTAGCCGGATATCTAAAATTCTCTTCATCATAGTGAGATTAGATTATTTTGGATTAGCTTGAAATCTTGCACAATGATAGACACTAAATATTATACTCGGCCTACTCGAAGTTAGGTAAAATAGAGATCCAATCATACCTCTGTAGATTTTCCGATGTACTAACTTACCCATTTTATCCGAGTCCAGTTTTGTGTTACTTGCCATAGGAGTTGCTGCTGGTTTAACATCTTGAAGCTTGTACTTCTTGAGTAACTCCTTCACCTACTTGGACTGGTGAACATAAATTTCATCTTTCTCTTGTTTGATTCGTAATCCAAGGAAGAAATTTAGTTCTCCTATCATGCTCATTTGAAATTCATGCCTCATTAACTCATAAAATTCTTGGCAAAGTATTTCATTAGTAGCAGATGAGAATAATATCATCAAAATATATTTGAATGATAAGAAAATCATTCCCCCTAGTTTTTGTGATTAAGGTCTTGTCAATCAAATCTCTTTTAAATCCATTTTAAACCAATAAACTACTCAATCTTTCATACCAAGATCTAGGAGCTTGTTTCAAACCTTAAAGAGCTTTTTATAATTTAAAAACATGGTTTGAAAACTGAGGATTTTCAAATCTAGGGGACAACAAAAACTTCTTCTTGAATATAATCATTAAGAAATGCACACTTTACATCCATTTGATAAAGCTTTATGTTCATGCTAGATGCAAATGCAAGTAGGATTCTAATGACTTCAATCCTAGCAACCAAGTGTAAAGGTTTCCCCACAATCAATACCCTTTCCTTGATTGTACCCTTGGGATACTAGTTTGGCCTTATTTGTGACTACGAAACCCTCCTCATCCAGTTTGTTCTGGAAAACCCATTTGGTTCCTATAACTGGGTGGTTAGTTGGTTCTTTGGTTAATGTCCAAGCTTGGTTTCTCTCAAATTGGGATAGTTCAACCTCTACACATTCGGGTTCAAGTAAGGCTTCTATTACATTCTTAGGTTTAATCAATGAGATGAATGCAGAAAATGCAGAAAGATTTTGCAAAGAAGAATGAGTTTGCGGACTCGAGTTAATGCTTGAGATGATATTCTCAGGAGGATTACTAGAAATATACTTGAAAACTTTACCCGACCTTTGATTTACCAGGTTTGAGTCTCGAACATTTTCTTCATTGGTTGGTTGAGTCTCGGTCTCTTCTTAAGCTTCGTAGTCCGAGCCGAGTCTAGAATTGGGTCGATTGGTTCCTCGGTTATTTTGTTTTCCAACATTCTGAGCTCAACTTGAACTAGATCATTATCATCTTTGTTCGGTTTGATGTCGGAGAACGTACACTCACTCATCCTACCATTATCAATCTCAGCAAAGACAACGTGGATACTTTCTTCCATTTTGTTAGTCTTTTTATTGAAAACACGAAAAACTTTGTTGTAAATTGAATAGCTAAGAAATATACCTTCATCCGACCTTGCATCAAATTTGGTTAAATGATCCTTACCATTGTTATGTACAAAGCACTTACACCCAAAAGGTTTGAAGTAGGAAATGTTGTGTTTCTTCCCTTTGTAGAGCTCATAAGGTGTTTTCTTTAGGGTTGGGCGAATGAGGCATCTGTTTAATGTATAATTTGCGGTGTTTACTGCCTCGACCCGAAGTAGTAGGCTAGTTTATTTTCAATCATTATTGTCCTACCAATTTCATCAAGATTTCGCTTCTTTCTTTCCACCACTCCATTTTTTTGGGGCATTCTTGGTGTCGAGAAGTAGTGGAAGATCCCAAATTTGGCGCGTAAATCAACAAACTCAAAACATTCATTCCCTTCCATGGTCGGTTCCGACTCTTACAATTTGAGTCCCGCATTCTACTTGAATTTGTCTGCATACTCGATGAACTCCTTGAATGCTTCCTTCTCATTCTTAAGAAAACACATACAGGTAAATCTTGAATAATCATCAATAATTACAAGCACATATGATTTGCCTCCTAAGCTCTTTACAGGAATTTCAGCACACAAATCCATGTGAATAAGTTCGACCACTTTTGAGGTGGAAACATTTTTAAGTGGTTTGAGTGAAGATCTGGCTTGTTTACCTTTTGTACATGCATCACAAATTTTATCTTTGTTAAATGCACATTTAGGAAGTCCTCGGACTAACCCTTGTGAAGACAATTTCTTAATTGTATGCATGCTAATATGACCTAATCTATGATGCCATGTCCAAGAATCATCACTAACTACTACTTTTAGACAAGATAAATGCTGAGTTGAATCACTTAAAAAGATAGTGTAAATGTTACCCGACCTTAGACGTGACAGGTTTCTTTCATTTGTGGTTGCGTCTCGAGATGAAATAATTTGTCCGGATAAATCTTACTTATTGGCCTTTATCACAAAGTTTGGATATATTTAGAAAATTGTATTTGAGTACTTTGACAAGATAAATAGGGTTGATCGAGTTATCACTATGGCTAACTTTACCAATTCCCATAATCTTCCTGTTAAGTCGCATTTTATACATATTTTTAGTAGTTATTTAGTTTATATTATATAGTTTATTTTATCTAATTTATCCTATTTTGTCTATTTATAGATAATTATCGAATAAATTGGGGAAGAAGAGAAAAGACGTTAAAAGTGGGTTTTTAGCTACATACAAGCATCCAAGAAAAGATATAAAGTCTGGTCAATAAATATAATATGTCATAAAATATTTATTTTATGATATTATAGTTTAAGAAATCCTAATTAGAAGAGAAAAGGAAACTTGGAAGAGAAAAAGAGGAATAACCCTAGCTTCTTCACCGTATATATATCACTTACCCTCATCATCATAGAGAGGAGCCCCACGCAGCCCTTGCTGCCTCTTGGCTGGCCGGACACATACACCAGCTGCCCCTTCTTCGCTGCCATTCCACTCTGCTCACAATATCTCACACCATCACCTCTCTTGGCTAGTCTGTTCATCATCCACTTCCTTCGCTGCCTAACTTCTTTCGTTGCGCATCTTTTCTTATCCACCATCATCATAATATTTCATACAATCCCGTAATCATCTTCATCATCTTCAAAGTCACAGACCAGCCATCAACATCGTTGCTAATCATCATCAACGTCATCGTCCCGTGGTCGAAGAAACTAATATCAGTAGTATTATTTAGTATTGTAATTTTTTTACTAGTAAAGATTGAATTTTTATTATTAAATTAAAATTAAAGATACTATTTTTATTTAGATTACGTGTTTTAAATTACATCATGTGTGAGTAGTTTTTTATACTTCGTATAATCTACTTGAAACCATGTTAAATTATTTATTTTGAAACAAAGTTTCGATCTTTATTGTCTTATTGATTCGATCCATGATTCTATGATAATTTGATTTTAATGTTTATGACTTTATATCTAATTAATTAGAGTGCACACTAATTAGTTTTATATAAATTTATATGATAGTTTAAAGGGTTTAAGTACGTAATCGCTTGATCTTTTAGACATAAGTATCACCGTAGTTAATCATGGATGGCTCATACCCATTTCTTTTAATTAGGAAATTATCATAGATCCTTCTTAAATCAATTTGCTAGTAGATTGGTTATTAGGTGCTAGATGATGTTTTTCTAATACTTAATGCTCTAATTTGATTAAATTCTAGTGCTAGTGTTAGGGTTATCAATATTAGTAGGGTTTATATTAGGGATAGGCCTAAGTAAACTAATATTTAAGGAAAAACGGGAAGATCCGCTAGTGGTTGTCTTCTACAGTTTAGCTCATGGGTAGATCAATTTGTGTGTTAATGATAAATAATAATTTGCATGGTGGATATAGATTATACTAAATGTTTTTATAAATTTAATATCTTTGATAATTACTTGTTTGCTTTTTAGTTATTTTCTTGAGTTTGTTAATTTTTATTTATAAATTTATAGTCTTTTATTATCAAATTAATTATTCCCCCTCCCTAAAGATCAGTATTTTAGGTTAGTTTTGTTAATTTTATCTTAGTTTAATTTTGAGTCTTTATATATTTTAATTTTCAGATTATTTTTCTGTCAGCTTTTATTATTTTTGAGTCAATGGTTAGAAATTAGTTTTAAAATAGTTTCTTTTATTATTTTTCGTGTTTTATCTTCTTTTAGGATTAAGACAGAGTCCTAGTTTTATGTGATTAAATTTTAGAATTTTTGGAATTAATTTGATAATTTTTCAGATTTAATCCTTGAATTTAATTATTGCAGGTTTTTAGTTAAATAATTTTGTAAATTCGATTTTAAATTTTATTTTTATATTTTTAGGGTCTGTTTAGGTCTAAAAAATTAGTGTTATTATTCTAGATAATTTTAGTATTTATTTTCATAATTAATTTAATGCAGAATTTTACTTATTTAACTTTCTATTTTAGATTTGTTTATTTTCTGCTCTAGTTTTCTGTTTCAATTATTCTAAAAAATATTAAAAAAATATATTTCTGGGTTATTATAAATTTTGTATTCTGTCTAGGTTATTTATATATTGTTAGACAATTTTCTGTTAATTTTAGTTATTAAATTCTGAGTTATTCTATGTTTTAATTTTCTGTTTAAGTTTTTATTTGATTTTCTGTTTTGAATTTTCCAGAATTAATTAGGATAGTTTCGTCAAATTTAGATTATCATAATAAAGTTGCATAATTTCAGAAGTCTTTCTCAGAATTAAATTTAGCAATTTAGTAGTTTAATTTGATTTGTTTGAGTTCTACAAAGTTAAACAAAATAACTAGAGTAGTAAGTTTAATTAGATTGAAAGTTTGATTTTTACATCATCTTTCCTCGTGGATTCGATCCCCACTTCCCTATGCTATATTGTTTATTATAAGCCTAAGTAGTGGTTTAATTTGTAGCTGTACGAGACAAGCTAACACTTCCCTTTGCTATTGTCCCCAAATGTGGCGTTGCCGCCATCCATTTTTTCTAACTCAAAAAGAGTCTTCGCTTCCCCATTATATGTCAAGAGCATCTATTATTGAGATACCAATGGTCCTTCTTCTTGGTTTGTAGTTCCTGCAAAATAAAACACACTAACCCTTCTCACTTCCTCTTATAAACCCAATAATTGTCCTTACCGAGGTCGGCTTTGAAGGAAGGGCACTCTTGGGAACCCAGATTTGAATAATTTTAAGTTTGGTCAGATTTTGAATCTTCTTCTTTGGGAATTGGGTCTCATTTTTGTTGAAAATGTTTTTTTGTTATGAGTTTCGAAAGACATCTTTTGATAAACTTGTCTTCGCTCAGTCCTTTTTCTCATTGAATGAATGGGACTCGTGCTCATTTTTTTAAAAATCAATTTTTCTGGAATCATTGTTTAAAAGACTCTTGTAGGAGTTATCCTCCTTTTTAGAATTAAAACCCGGACCTTCCTTTCTAAAAGAAACACATGATAACCGCGTAATAAATCAAGGTTTTTCTGACCCTAGGTAAGTTTTAAAACAAGGTTCCGAGACTTTTAGTTCTAGACACTCAAACTCAATCTCATTATCCTGTGAGTTGGTCTCAAGTACCTTTAAGTCGAGTCTCGGCTTTTCTAAATCAACTTTTAAAACTTTATTCTCATATTTAAGAGACTCAAAGGTTTCTTCAAATAAATAAGAATCAAAGTTAGACTTTTCCTCTAAATTATAAATATACTTAACTAAATCTTGCTTAGAGAATTTGAGGAAATAGTTAATTACCTCTTGAGGGTTTGTTACCTCGGAATCATACATTTCTAGTTCTAATTCAAACTCGCTTCGAGTCGAGTCATAGCCATTAGACATTTGGACGTATCCTCAATATCGTCTAACTTATCCTCGGAGGCGCCAATCTCTTCGGAGGATTCTTCTTCTTCTTGTTGTTGAGGCTAAGGAGGCTGGAGGGTGATTTTACGCTCCCTAAAACATCTCGATCAACCGCTTTGTGAGAGCTCGGGCATCAACAAGCTCTTTTTCAAGTGCTTTTTGCATGCTAAGAAGACTAGGGAGAAGAGCCTTGAATAAAGATAAGGCTTCATGGAATTGTTTAGGAGAAAAGTAGAGATCCGAGGCCAATTTTTGATATTCCGAGTTGCGGATCTAGCCTCGGATGGGCCAGGAGTTATAAGAGGAGTAGAAGAAGATTGTTGTGTGATCTCAAATGGGTGATTCCGAAACCAGATCAGGTTTCCTTGTATCCAAGACTTTTAAGTCATCTTTCCCGATTAGAGCAGTAGGAGGAAGAAATTGATCGGGGAATTTCAGCTCACAATGATCAAAAACTTTGGAGAGAAGAGCTCCAAAGGGGAAAGGGAGGTTTTTTGTGTGAGAGGGGACTGAGCTAGTCTGTGTTGGAGAATGGAGGGGAAAATATCAATGTCAAACCCCTCTATGTTAATAACTTTAAGGATGATGTTGTTGGGGTTTCTTTGGAAGGAAAAGAAAGAGAACACAGTCATCATTAAGAAAAAATAGAGAAGTTTGGGCCTAAGCTTCAACTATGTAATGGAAAAGTTGTTCCAAGACTTTGGTTTGACTTGGGCATGCTTAGAATAGAAGTCATGAATGACTATCGAAAAGTTTTTAGTGTTATAGTTAAGGAACAAACACTCAATGTTAAAAAGTTTGTGAATAAGGCCAAGATTTATGACAATCTTTTTCCCTTGAACTCAAGAAAATAGAATTAAGGGGTCAAGAGAAGAAAGATTTTGGTAGAATTCAATTACTAGAGAATAATAAACATAATCGCAGAAGGTCGAAGACCTAGAAATTTGGTGGAATGCAGGGTGTGAACCTTAGAAATGTTTGTACAAAGGAAGAATTTGTTGTCCAAAATAGTAGTGAGGTGCGACTGAGGGTTCTTTGGATTCCTCTAGTCTTAGAGAGGATCCAGCTTGTTGCTATGAGGTCTCACGTTCCGAGGCCTCGTACTTACAGATTTGGAGGATAGCTCGAAAGAAGTTATAAGCTTCTTCTTAGTTGCTTTCTTAGTTGCGAAGCAACTTCAACTTTAGCTGATCTCTTAGTCATTTTAAATGAGAGAGAAAGAGAGTGAATTGAAGAGAAGATAAGGAGTTTAAGTGAAAATGAAAGAGTGAACTTAAAACGAAAATTGAGTGAGGAAGTGAGATTAGAACAAGTCTAAGTGATGAGAGAGAGAGAGAGAGAGAGAGAGAGAGAGAGAGAGAGAGAGAGATACATAGATAGATAGATAGATAGAGACAGAGAGACAGAGAGACAGAGCAAAGTAAGAATTCAGGTGAGAATGTTGAGTATTTATGTAAAAAGATTCTCAAATGTCTAGGAAATGAATCCGAGTCCCAAAATTCTCTCACGACGTAGAACCAGTAACGACTAGTTTTCAGCACGAGTGATGAGTCAAGAGTCCAAACGACTAGTTTTTCAATTAGAATCACATGGGATTAACTAAAACGGTTTACAAAATATAATATAAGATTCTCTATTATTTAGATATGATCTCGGAAGATTTAATTGTCCATTTTAATTACAAAGAATCTTACTCAATTAGTCCTCTCGAGTGCTTAGATGAGACTCAATTAACCAATGATTGAGGCTCGGTTTCATGAAGTATCAACTAAACTAATCGATCTATAAAATTTCTCACATTAAAAACATGCTCATGCAAATAAACACATAATCATGCAAACAAGTAAGCGTATAATCAAGCATTCATTATACCAAGCTCATTTCTAATAAAGCGAAATTGAGCTTCACCTAAAGGATTAGTGAAAATATCAACTAATTGAAGCTTAGTAAGAATAAATTCGAAAACAATATCATCTTTCTCAGCATGGTCTCTCAAAAAGTGATACCCGAGCTCAATGTGCTTCGTCTTAGAGTGTTAAACTGGTTCTTTGTAATGCTTATTGCACTCGATTATCACATTTGATAGGGATGGTTGAGAAGGTTAGTCTAAGATCCTTTAAATGTTACTTGATCCATAGTAACTAATTATAGCTAGCTCCAACGGCTATGTACTCAACTTCAGCAATTGATAAAGTGACTCTGTTCGCTTCTTGGAATGCCATGAGATTAAGGAGTATCCAAGGAATTGGCATGCTAGCTCTTTATGTGCTCTTCCTTTCAACTTTATACCCAACATAATCAACATCTAAGTAGCCATTGAGGGTCAAACCCGAGTCTTTAGAATATCAAAGACCAAGTGACTGAGTGCCTATAAGATATCTAAAACTTCTCTTCACCGCAGATGAGATGAGATTTCTTTAGATTAGCTTAAAATATTGCACAAAGGCATACACTAAATATGATATATACCCTATTGGAAGTTAGGTAAAGTAGAGATGCAATCATACATATGTAAACTTTCCGGTGTATTGACTTACCTATCTCATCCGAGTTCGGTTTAGCGTTGCTTACTAATGGTGTAGCTTATGGCTTTGCATCCTAAAGCTTGTATTTCTTTAGCAGCTCTTTGACATACTTTATTTGATGAACATAAATTACATCTTTTCTTTCTTGATTTGTAATCCAAGGAAGAATTTAATTCTCCCATCATACTCATTTGGAATTTCTGTCTCATCACTCACAAAACTCTTGGTAGAGGGTTTCATTAGTAGTACCAAAGATAATATGATTTACATAAATCTGAATGATAACAATATCGTTGCCCTCGGTTTTTATAAATAGGGGCTTTTTGTTCGGTGAAATCTCTTTTAATACCATTTTCAATTAAGAAATTGCTTAATCTTTCATGTTATGCTCTTGGAGCTTGTTTGAGACCATAAAGATATTTTTGCAATTTGAAAACATGGTTTGGAAAATGAGGATTTTCAACTCCACGGGATTGCTCGGCATAAAATTCTTCTTGAATAAAGCCATTTAAGAAAGCACATTTGACATCCATTTGATAAAGTCCGATGTTCTTCTAGATGTAAATACAAGCAAAATTCCAATGGCTTCAATCCTAGCAATCGGTGTAAAGGTTTCCCCACAATCATTACCTTCTTCTTGATTGTATCCTTGAGCTATAAGTCTGGTCTTATTTCTAACTTCTACATCCTCCTCATCCAGTTTATTTTTGAAAACCTATTTGGTTCTTATAATTGGGTAGTCGGTTGGTCGATCGATCAAGGTCGAAACTTGGTTTCGTCAAACCGAGAGAGTTCTTCTTTGAAAACTCGGACTCGAAACTATATCATTCCGAGTAATACCAAAGACTCGGGTACAAACCTCATTCCTCCTAAGTTTTGATTACAAGTCATTCGAGTATTATAGAAACTCCTATTTAAGTTTTCATTCGATTCTAACCGACTCGTAACATACATTCTTGTCTATCATCTTACATTGATGTTTCGAGTCACTCAAACATCACTCAGATTTATCGCACGTTCAACTAATCTTTCTAATACTTCATATCTAATTTTTGACTTCATATCTTGATGTAAAGTGAATTACAACGTTAATTCAAATTTCTAAGTCAGAATATTTGTTTGAGAATTATTTATCCGGATCAAGGACGTATACTCGATGTTTTCACTCTTATAGCTTGATCTTTCTTAGGATGACTCGATGGAATTTGAGTATAATGAATAATAGACTCAGAAAATTCCACTCTTCTAGGCCTGAGATAATTATGCACTTAAATATCTTAATTAAATTATTATTTGGGCCTAATCTTGGACCAAAGTATTTTATACTTTGAGAACCAAAATGATTTACTTTTGTACATTATCCAAACAAGGTTATCTTATTTTTGAATTACAAAAGTAACCAGCTTCAAGCTGTCAATCACCAGCGAGATAAGGCTTTTCTACTTTTGAACAACGCTCGGACGCTATGTCGGGGTTGTCTATTTCCAAAACTAGAAAACTTCAACGCTAAGCTCAATGGTGGTTTCCACCCTACTTTTCAAATATCACCTGTTGATTGGAGCACCTTGAGGAGCCAAGAGCCGTTGCATAACGTTCACATCTTAACGGATCTTTTCCGAGCAACTCAAAAGAACCGATTACAGACGGTCACAAAGGACTTCTACTCAAAAATTAGTTATAACGGCTAATCCGCTTGGTCATCTACAAATAGAAGCCACCTCTCAAGACTTAAAGATTGCTGAGATTATTGTTGATATACATTGCTTAAGCGAAAGTCTTTGTATTCATACTCAATCTTCTATTTACAACTCCCGACTTGTAATTCATACTTTTCTCGAGTTGTAAAGTCTTGTAATCGATTACATACTCTTTCTTACTTTCGAGTAAGGTCTCTTGATTGAGCTGTAAGGGTTAACTCAGCTCGCTTGTCCTTAGGTATAAAGGTTATCTCGGTTAGGAAGTACTAGATCGGATAAAGAAATTTCTAAGTCTAGGAAAACTCACTACTAGAAACACTCGGATTTTGTGACCGCCAAAATCGGTCACAAAATGGCAAATTTTGGTCACAAATGGGGTTTGTGCCCGATTTTGTGACCGATTTTGGCGGTTACAAAACCCCTCATCGGAAAATGGATTTTGTGATCGATTCGGTCACAAATTGTGACCGCAATTGTGACTGAAATTTCGGTCACAAATTGTGACCGCTATTATGACCGCTCTAAGTTTCACATTGATTTTACGACCGTAATTTTTGTGAGAAATTATGACCACTTTGTGACCGATTTTGTGACCGAAAACATTTGTGACCGATTTTGTGACCGTTATTCTTTAGAAATTTTGTGACCGTTATATAATTATGACCGCTTTTATAATCGACTTAGTTTTGAAGCTGTGGTACTTTGTGACCGCTTTTCGACTAACTTAGTTTTAAAATTATGTTTATTTGTGACCGCTTTGTGACGGATTCCGTTTTATTCTTAAACACTTTTGTGACTAATTTTGTGACCGATTCTGTTTTGTACTTAACTTTTTGTGACCGATTTTGAGAAAATTAAACACATATTGTGACTGGTTTTGTGACCGCTTTTTACCATAAAAACTATTACATACAATCATGCGGCGAATCCCTCTATTACAAAATCATATATATTAAATGTTTATACATAATCAATGTCCAACTATTGACTCGTAAGAAAAGAGAAATAATACAGGGCCATTCACAGGAATCTAGCTAGTTTAAAATTTACACTATAGCATAACATAGACAAATAATACAAAAGACTACCATCTCGTGCACCTGGCATCCATATGAAGAGTAGTGTAGCAATCCATCCCGATATTACTCCAACAAATTTGACGCCTTTCTCGGACAATTTACCTGTTCTAGCCTAAAAACATCCAAGAACACTTTACGAATAATCAAGGATATAGATTTTTCCTTCATGAAAACAATCTAGTACAAAAGCTATAGACAATGCATCAAGCCATCCACTCACCGGGAAAAAATAGTCGACATTCAGTAGTTAAATGACACACTCAATATATGTCCGTAGAACGCTAGATAGGTTGAGCACACAACAAAATCTACATGATTCACCTAATATACGATGTTATCTCAGGGAAACTTGTTGTTCAAGACTCTCACAACAAATATATAGATAGTTGAATGGATTAGCACACTCGAAAGATAACATTATCCACCTAACAAGTAAATATGAACTTTACTATGTAAGATAACTTAGCCTCGCCTAAAATATGCTTCTTTCTTCCGGGGCAGCAGGTCGGGTAATTTGACTAGCATTGGGCTTCGCTTGCAGTCTTATACTTGCAATATTACAATAAATCATACGCCTACCCATTTCCACAATTCACTGGACCTTACATTATAAATGAACATAAGAATGCTACCCATATCCATAAGTGCTAAGGTGACAGACTATACTTACCATGATAACCGTCACGATAGTAGCAACAAAAGCTATAATTACTCCCAGGCATTGTACTATCATGGCTTTTGTCTCCTTTTTCTTGGCAAAGTAGGAAAGAAGTGAGAGATTTCCTAGCAATCCAGTGAGAATGCCCTACCATGAATTTCACTAATGATTTAAACTTAGGTGTTCCAATATTGAACAAAATGACAGAACAAAAAAGGGGAAGGGGCTAAGTAGGCTTACCAGCCAACTAACCGCCAATAACGCAGCTTTTATTTCCATCCATAAGATTACGGCCTTTGAGTAAGATCCGGGGCAGCTGTCGGAGGAGGAAGGGAATGTTCGCACATGCAGCGAACTTAGCTGTCCAACAATCCCATTGCTTGAAGGCCTCGTCATTTTTGCTCACTGTTACTTTTCTTCTCCCTTAATTTTCAATATCCAAGGCAAATGGCCGAGGGGGAGTCACTTAGTAATCAAACAAATCAACCCAAATCTAAAATGGAAAACAAATAGAAAGAAAACATGAGATTATAGGAAATTACCAAATGACTAGGTTGGGGAAGTTCGGAATGAAGGGCGACAACAAGCTTGAACCGATGATGGAGATGGAGGGAGGACAGAGCTACTGCTGCAGAAATTACCGATCAAATATAGTGAAGAGCCACTCGCCATCTGCTACAACCATGAAGGTAGTTGTTATTGCTCTTCTTGAAGAGAAGGGAGGAGGAAACAGACGGCAAATGACATGATCTTGAGGAAGGATGTGAAGGACGAATATATGAAGGAGATAATTGCAGAGGCCGTAGCAAAGACAAGTGTCACCGCCTGAGCTGACCTTGCTACTCCCATTTCATCAATTCCAGTTTAAAATTTGAATGTAAAAACAGATAGCAGAGACCGATTCACGATCGTTCGAAGCACTTAGTTTCACACCTAATTCAACTACGAAAATTCTCTTTCAAACCCAGATTTCTCACTATCAACCCCCACCAACACCCCACACCCCCCAAATAGTAATTATACATATCCAGTCCAAAAATCCGACATTGGCATTCATATCAACCACAACATAATTAACGAACTCCAATAGACAAGGAACACAAAAATTCAATTTTTCGATTCTAATATGCAAAGAGTTACAAAAATATTTGCGTAACCCTATTCCCTAACAGTTTTCTTTCCATTTTTCAGACTTGAAACATTGTGAAGATGTAGAGTAAGCAGAGACAAATAGAAGAAAAAGGTAGTGTTACTACATGCCACACAATCAGTAGCCAATGAACAATGGGTTTAAGGGGTTCCTAAATCAAGCGACAATAACCCAAATTCGGAAAATCCATACATAATTCATAATAAAATGAAAAATCTCCAGCCACGGAGTCGCCTGCCGTGGAGTCGCTCGACGTCGGTGGAGTCTCCGGCCACGCTGCTCCCGAAGGTCGGACCGTGAGAAAAATCATGATTCAAATCAAGACTCGAATAGGAAGGGAGGGAGGGGGACACATCTCGCCACTGGAGTCGCCACTAGACGCGGAATCTTGGGCCGCTGTGGAGTCATCGGTCGCCGCAAGAGTCGTCGGGCACAATGACGCTTGATGGTGAGATCGAGTGAGAGAAAGAGATATGGATCGCGAGAAACGAGTGTGGGGGACACACTTGCCACTCGTCATCGCACTAGCCGCGGAAGCTTCGGTCGCTGTGGTGCCGCCAGCCGCCGCAAGCGTCGCTAGCCGAATCGAGCCCCGACGATGAGATGGAGAGCAAGAGAGAGGCTGCGAGGGTTTAATTTGGTCACGGAATCAGGCCCTACGGTGAAAGATTTGTTATTGTAATAAAGTAGCTTAACCAATTTTGTGACCATATTAAATTATTTTATGGTTCTGCGGTATTTTGTGGATTCAAAATAGTGGATTTGACTTGGTGCTTGGACTAGCACTGTTCGTGGTTTTCTCGCCCCAAGAGGGTTTCCACGTATTTCGAGTTTACAATTTTCCGAGTCCAATCTAGACTCGGATTGTCTTGATTATTCTTTTCAAGCTTAAATCTTCCAAGTTTGCTAAAATTCCCTCATCACCCTATTCATCTCCCCTCTAGGGTGATTAAGACTCTCCAAGAGCAAACCTTCATTCTTGTATAGCTTCTGCCTACTCAAGTTCAAGTAAGGCTTCTATGACATTCTTATGTTCTACTATGGAAACAAATGCAACAAATGCACAAAAATTACGACGAGAAGAACGGGTTTGCACACCCGAGTTGATATATGAAATAATGTTCACGGGGGTGACCAGATTTATACTTAAATTATATTCCGGACCTTTGATTTACCATATTAGTATATTGAATACTTAGTTCCTTAGTTGGTGGAGTCTCGGTTTCTTTTTGGGCTTGATATGCTCGAAGCTGAGTCTTGACCGAGCTACTCAGTCTATTAAAGTGGGTTAGTTAGGGGCTCAACTCTTTTGTTTTCAGCATTTCTAAGCTTAGCTTCAATCAAGTCATCATCCTTCCTAGTGAGCTTAAGGTATGAGACTGTTGACTCATTTATCTTACCACGATCGACTTCATCAAAAACAACTTAGATACTTTCTATCGTGTTAGTACTTTTGTTAAAAACCCGATAAGCTTTTCTACGGGTAGAATAACCAAGGTAAATAACTTCGTCCGATCTAGCATCAAAATTAGTTAGATGAGTTTTACCATTGGTGCATCCAAAAGGCTTGAAGAGATGTTAGATATCTTGCCTTTGTACAGCTCATAGGGTGTTTTCTTGAGAATTGGGCCAATGAGACACCTGGTTTAATGTGTTTTTGTTGTGTTAACTGTCTCATCTCGAAGTAATACGGTAAATAATTCTTGATCATTATTGTTTTATAAATCTCCTCAAGAGTTCTGTTCTTTCTTTCTACAACTCTGTTCTATTGAGAAGTTCTTGGCGTTGAGAAGTTGTGAAAGATCCCAAATTTGGCATAGAATTGTGCAAACTCATAATAGTCAAATTCCCTTCCACGGTCAATTCGACCGTTATGATCCGAGTCCTAGATTCAAGTTGTATTTGTCTACAAATTATAGAGAACTCTTTGAAAGCTTCCTTTTTGTTCTTAAGAAAACACACCCAGGTAAATCTTGAATAATCATCACAATAACAAGAACATAAGATTTACCTCCTAAGCTCTTAATAGAAATTACTCCACATAAATCCATATGTTCAATTTAAGCACTTTAGATGTGGAAACATTTTTTAGTGGTTTGAATATAGATCTAATTTGTTTCCCTTTTACACAAGCATCACCAATTTTATCTTTGTTGAATGCACATTTAGGGAGTCCTCGAACTAACCCATGTAAAGATAATTTCTTGATATTATGCATGCTGATATGACCTATTCGACAATGCCATGTTCATGAATCATCATTTACAACTGTTTTAAGAAATGAAAGATCTTGAGAAGAATTGTTTAAAGAAATAGTATAAGTATTACCCGACCTCGGACCAAAAGGTTTGGTTCCATGAGTCGTTGCATCTAAGATGAAATGGTATAAGTTAGGGTTGCCTTGTTATTTCGATCTAAAACTAAACTGCTAGACTCTAATGTAAAATTGTATTGCGAGAGAAAAATTTTAGGCACTTTTTCTCGGTACAAGGGTACGAAAAATTTTTTAAAAAATTTAGACCTATTACTGCTTGTTCTTACCCAATCGTAGTAATAGCTACCTATTACTATAGTTCTACAAATAAACCGTAGTAATAGGTTCTCTTTTACTACAGTTTTGAATCGTAGTAAAAGATGTCAATCTACTACAATGCTCGCATACACGATGCTTAATAATCATAGTAAAAGGTATTTCGGAACCGTAGTAGAAAGTGGTTCCTGTAATAGTGATATTGTGGTTTTGAAGTGATGCAAATTCATTTATTCCTTCCACACACAATGTAATAGCTTAGACTTATTACTTTCCTTTATTTCTTTCTTTATTACTTTTATTTATGATTTGATTGTTTTAATTTCGCCATTCACGTGATGTTTGTTTGTCTCTCTTAACATAATTTTTACTTTCCCATTTTTAATCGGTAAAAATCGTTTTTAACAGGAAGAATGAGGAGCACCATTCTTCATTTCTTCACCCCCAAGCACTCGCATCATAGGTTTCGGGTAATGGAGACTTTTTGAAAATCTTAAACTTTTTGTCCCTTCGGTTTAAGTTCAAATCGGAAAAGTGACTTATTTTGTTAGTTTTTATTCAAAACTAACTGGCAACTCATTTTAATATCTTTTTTTCTCTCTATTAAACATCTCGATTTTTACTAAAATAAAAATATTTTGAACTAGACCTATAATGTAGGCCTTTTCCCCAAGACCGATTTAGCCCGATCCAGTCTTATGAGGCACGTTCTAGGCCCGGCCCTTGGTCTAAGCAGCCTTAAGCTGCTTGGCCTAGTGAACCGTGATGTAGTATGTTCAAAATTAGTCTTTCTGTTTGCCTATCCCTAGAATTCTAAAATGCTTCTAAAAATAAAACGATTTAAAAATAGCTAGTCAAAAATAATTTCAATAATTAAAGACTTATTTATTAGTAGGCACACCTCCTTGCAATCAACATTCGTGGAGAACACATACCGCCCCCACGGACGGGCATCTAACAAAGAGAATAGTACTTGATGTCACATTTATAAAACATATCCATTATAGATACAATTAGGGAGTTTCCTGTGGATCTATTACAGTTTGATTAACCCAAATTTGATATCATTTAGGGTATGGATTGATTATCAAAAAATAAGGTTAAAATAAAATGTTATAAGGGCAAGGTAACCTTAATATATGCTAAAGGAAAAGGAGTTCATTTTAAGTCAACCAAACAAACTATTGAGAATATATTACATTTGATATTATGTACAGTATATGGAGATTGAAAATGTCGAGGGTATTTATGTTGTCTGAAAGAGAGAATTTTGGGGAAATGAGAATAAAACAAATTCCAGTAACATTTGAAATCATAGATGTTTTTATAAGGAAATATCAGGATTAGCCCCACAAAGAGAAGTTGATTTTCAAATAGAATTGACACATGGAGCACAAACTATATCAAAATCTCCTTATCGAATGGCTCCAATTGAATTACATGAATTAAAAACTTAGCTAGAAGACAAATTATAGAAAGTTTATATTGGACTTAGTGTATTCCCATGTAGAGCGCCTCTAATTTTTGCGAAGAAAAATAATAGATCTTTAAAACTTTATATTGGTTATTAGCAGTTGAATAAGATTGCAATGAAAAATTTGATACTCGTTATTATGGATAGATGATTTATTCAATCAATTATTGAGAGAAGGAGTCTTTTCAAAAATTTGAGGTTTAGATATCATCAATTGAGGATTAAGTCTGGTGACATTCCTAAAATAGACTTTCCGAACAAGGATATGAACATTATGGGTGTGTTTGGTTGAAAGGAAAACATTTTCCAGGAAATTATTTTTCATGGGAAAATGAATTCCTAGGAAAATTATTTTCCACCCCGATTTTCCTTTGTTTGATAGAAGGAAAATAATTTATAACTTTAATTAAGTGTAGATTAATGAACAATTACAAATGCTCTATGTTGATTAAAATCACGAACCCAGCATACCACTAATCACAAACCGACTAAAATCAAGCGACAAACTTATTTCAAGCATCAAAAGAAGCAAAATTGAAGGAAATATGAAAAATTGAACCAATATAGACCTAGCGCAAATCAAGCAGCTAATCAACGAGTTTGACTTCGATCACAACAGCTGAAATAGAGCAAAAATCTGATATGATGAAAGTAGTGAAAGCAATTTTCTTATGAATGTATCTATACTTGCTCTTCTTCTCAAAATCCTCAAATATGGTAAATCGATCTCCATAAAGCTCCGGCATCTTGAAACAGTGATTATCTAAAAACTGGGGAAAGTTTCAAGATCTAAACAAGTAGGAGATTAGGGAGGTTCAATAAGCGACTGAGATTGCTGAGAACAAGAGAGAGAGAGAGAACTAGATACGAGAAACAGAGCATAGAGAGACCCTGAGAGAGACAGAGGAGAGAGAGAGAAAACCAGTTTTTGCCATTATTGAACGAGTGAGCAAGCGAGAGGAGAGAGAAAGTGAGATCAACGAGAGGTTTCGAGGTTCAGGTGAAAGTTGAGCGAGAGTCTAGCGGCAGGGAAGGATAGCTGAGCGAGAGGGAGGACATGGAAAATTAACTTCCGTCCGAAAACTAAAGAAATTATTTTCTGCTCATTAAGGGAAAATAATTTCCCTAAAATTATTTTCAGATTTTTAAGTTGCCAAACATGGGAAAATAGAATCTTAATTTTCCAAGAATATGTTTTTGTCCCAATCAAACACACCCTATGAGTTCATAATTATGCCATTTGGATTAACTAATACATTAAACTTTTTATGTATTTGATGAACAGAATTTTTCAACTTACCTCAATATAATTTGTGGTTGTTTTTATCCGTGATATTTTGATATACGCAAAAACAAAAGAAGAACATGCAAGCATTTGACAATTGTATTATAAGTGTTAAGAAAGTATTCGTTGTCTGCAATTTTTCTAAATGTGATGTTTGGTTAACAAAGGCGGTATTTTTGAGACATGTGATTACTACAGGAGGTATCCAAGCGGATGCTTAGAAAGTACAAGCAGTAACAAAATCCGCACAACCCATGAGCATTACAAATATATATATGGAGCTTTATTTGGTATCATTACAGGATATTCATAAAAGATTTTCAAAAGTAGCATTACCCTTGACCAAATTTCTCAGGAAGATATCAACTTCACATAGGATGATAAATGCGAACAAGTATTTTAGAAGTTAAAAACTCCCTTAACCACGACACATATTATGGATTTACTAGATATGAGTAAGGATTTTATTGTATGCAGTGATGCATCAAAAATGGCTATTGCGTGTGTTTTGATGCAAGATCACAAAGTGATAGCTTATGCATTCAGACAATTGAAATCATATGAATAGAACAACCCTACTTACAATTTGAAAATGGTTGACTATATATTTGCATTCAAAGTTTGGAGATATTAGCTATATAGGATTACATTTAAATTATTTACAGATTATAAGAGTCTTAAGTACATTTTCACCTAAAAGGATTTGGATTTAAGATGAAAGGATTATGATTTACAGATACAGTACCATCGAAGCAAGGCCAATATTGTGATTGATGCTCTAAGTCGGAAAAGTAAATATGGGGCAGAGAAGGGAATCTGCAAAAGACTATATGCAAATTTGGGAATTCTTTTTTGGTAAAAAGTTAGCATATTTTGTATTTCAAACTGGACATCAAGACATATACTTCTTTTCCATAGCGCATACCCTGTTGAGAAGGTTCATAATACTGCCCCACTCCTCTCATTTTGTTTTTGGTTGTTCTGCCCACATTCTAAGCTAAGTGTGAATACATCCCTGCTTTGCTCTGTGAAGATCCTTTTGTTTCTTTATTACCACAGGAATACATGATCACATTAACAACCATGCATAATGAATTTTCTCGCTTTTTGGTGGCCCTGTGTTGTAGTAGAGTCTTATGCCATTCCCCCAAGTTATATCCTGAAATTGAAAATTGCAGTAGATGTTGCAAGGTATGACTGAGTGATAGTATAATATATCTGCATTCAAAGAAGAGATAGTCATGTGATTCATCAGCAGTGAGCAAAAATACATTACTACACATTGAATGCTAAATTTCTTCAGTCTGTCATTAGTCAGGAGCTTTTTGTGCATGACCAACCATGTTATAAATGCACATCTAGGAATTCCGTATTTGTTCCAAACTACCTTGTACTAGCTAACTTCCTCTCCTTTGTGTCTAAACCATTCATATCCTGATTTAGCTTGTGAACTGCAACAGTTGCGCCAATCCAGAAATTATTACTGGTGGTGAAACCTAGTAACATGGTGTCTCTAACTTTCAGCAGCTTTCTTAAGTACCAACTATGCTGACAATAATGTCCATTGCCAAATATCACCTTTTTTTAAGTAATATTGATGCACCCATTTAATCCATAAACTATCAGATTTGTTGGCAATATGTCATATGTGCTTTATTAGGAGTGCCATATAGCTTTGCTAGCATTGTTTGATCCTCATACCTCCTTTTTTGGGTAAGCATAATGTTGTGTTAGGACCAAGGAGATTTCTGAGTTCTATCAAGCTTGGATTTTAGAGCTTGACGTCGTGACTCGAAGAGCGCTAAGCGCCAGAGAACAGGAGAGAGGAAGAGTCCCACCCGTTGTTCAACCTTTGCAGATAATGGCGCAGATCCTTTGAGGGAAGAAGAAGAGCGTAGGAAGGAAGCTACGAAGAAGGATCGGGAAGCGGAAGAGCAGGGCAATCTAAGACACTCGAGGAAGTCAAGAAACAAGCGTATGAGACCTCCTTAGAGCATACCGATCCTAAGGATAAAGGAAAGAAGATTAAGTTGGACTAGGGATAAGATTTGTTTAGATTATTTGCCTTTTTAATTTGTTGAACAATTTATAATTTTTTTGACAATTAGGATGTTCATTATTTTTCCCTTTTGTTTCTTTTTTTTTCGTTTGGATCAGATAGGCTTGTCGCTTTTCTTATTAATAAAGTAGAAAACAAATTTTGTGCTCATTTTTCAACTTATGATAATAACTGCATAATTTTGGACCACTCTCAATAATGATGAACTAATTCGCAAAATGTAAGCCTTGGTCCACTCTTCTTCTAGAATCTGGCTTTTAACCACTAACCTTAGTGAAAGGAGGACTATTTCAACTGGAAGTATTACTTCCATAACATATAACCAAAGAATAAGGAGTTGCTCATATTGAGGCTCTTATTACAATTTGATAGTCCCATAAGGCAAATGATAATTTATCGGACTAATCCTTTTAATTAACAATCATTTTCTTAATAATTTTGTAAACATTCTTGTTTGCGGCCTCAACTATGGCCAAGTAAATTTTTTAAAAAATAATTAAAATTCAATTAGCAGTTGATTTTTAAAAAGATTAAACTAAAATCTATAAGGAAATAAATTTTACTAACTCTTAATAAAGAGTTCATATCAAAAAAGCCTTATAAAAATTTACCCTCAAGCTAATAATAATTAGATCTATAAAAAGTTTACAAGTAAAGACCTGAAGAGATATGTAAACCAGATTTGCAAATATATTGACATTAATTTGATTTTAGATTAAAAAAAAAACCTCGAGGAGCAAATAATTTGGCATCCATTGAGCCTTGGATTAGCATCCAAGGAGGAGGCAAATGTGAGACATGGTCCAAGTGCAACAATTGGTGCTATGAGATCATAATATTTGTCATATACGGTAAGTTGATTATGAAACAACTTATATTGAACTAATGGGAGAGTCCCAACTCAGCATTCCTAAGAGCTTGTTCGATCTTCTATATAAGCAAGTTATAATATATGTTAAGTGAATTCTAAGTTAACTACAACCTTTTAAATTCCGCAAATATTATACCAATTTTATTGTTTAACTTTGAGTGTTAAAAGTTGGGATAAAGGATGAACCCTCCCATTCTTGATCACTTATGTCAGGTTTTTTAAGGTCATCAAAACGGCTCAACAATAGACCTAAGCGCAACCATATTGGTTTTTCACTTATGGACTATACGTACTATATAAAACTAAAATCTTATTTAATTACTAATTGCATCTTATATGGTTTGTGATTAACATAAGCACATCATTGACATAAATTGTAAAAATTTTAAAAGGATTGCATTTTTGTTTTCTACACTAATGAACTCGTGGCCCCTACTCTAGTGGAGTATTATGTAGGAAATCGAGAGGAGCCTAAGCCCACAAGTGACTTGTTAGTTACAATTCATAATTTTCTTTATAAAGAATACCAATGCATGTTGTTATACAAGTAGACCTAATCAAATTTACCGAAGATTTCGAATCCGCATCGAATTACTTATACCTATATCTCACATATCCTTTGAAATAGGCTTATTTAAAAGTATACTCATAGCTCAAATGACTAAAATTTGTCCTTAAATTTTCTACGAAGTTACTTCTTTAACAAGACAAATCTCACCTCTTAATTTGAAATTAACCAGAATAAAAAATTAGGCAAACCTAACCTAATCCAAAATATAATAAACTTGAAGTTTTAATTTGTATTTAATTTGGTTTCTTACAAGAGCTGAATGATCCATTGGCCAAATATAATGACAGGAAAGAAACATGTAAATTTAATAAAAATGATTAAAAAATTTAGAAGTATACTTTTGAGTAGGTAGTCCTCTACCTCTATCCCTGGATTCCTTGGCTTGAGGTCATCAAAAGGACTCCATAGTTGCACCTTTCATTTCATGCTTTGTAACCCTACCTTCCTCTACAAATAGGTGCACCGCCCTCTTTATCTAGTACTCGGAATTAGTACAAAGAAATGAATAAAAAAAAAAAGGAACACTAAAGCAATAATCAATAAAAAGACCCATATAAAAACCTAACCCAAATATGGCAAACGACAAAGCCACTTGTACATATATCACCGATACTAAACAATGGGGAAACTTCTTCACATTATTGGAAAGCCACTTAATTATTCACTTTTCTTTCCCTTTTATTTTGACAGTGACAACCATGCAATTGGATTACAAGAGAAAATTAATGAAAAAAATATATATATAATAAATAATCCTCTATTTCAAAATACGTGTCGTTTTAATATTATGGAGGATATTAAGAAAATATAAAATTAATGATAAATTTTATGTTAAAAAACTAAGTTGCTCTTATATTTTTATAAAATGAAAAAAATTAATAAAAAGTAAAGAAATAAAATAATTAATAAAAACAAAATTTTAGTAAAAATTACATATATTTTAAGATGAAAGGATTAAACAACTTATGTAGCCCTGGTGAGTTCCTTCCACATGAGGTCACGAATACTGGTCAATAGTTTCATTCGTTCATTTCGTGTTTTGTAGCTGTAGAAGAAGATACTGGGTCCCACCGACATATTGAAACAAAAAAGAGGAGAGATAAAGGAAATCAACGGCTGGGATTGTTAGCTTGCGTTTTCCTCCATTCCAAACTAAACTGCAAGGAATTCCAGGAGGACCACATATCAATGACTAGATTTTTTGAATTTTTTAATTTTCGTCCACCGTCAATCCAACGGTCAGATTTCAATCGGCGGCTACCGCCCATAAATTGTGCCCCTGTCTTGGGCTTGCCAGTCGCCGCCCCACAGCATTTGTCGGTAAATTAGAAGAAGTGATTTTTATTTTTCTTAAATATTTTTTTGGAAAATAAGAATCTTTCCTCCATTTCGTTTCTGTAATTGTATCGTAATTTCAATGTTTGCTAATTAGCCAAAGAAACTGCCATGATTCATTTAGTTCTTCCTCCATCATTCTTTATCTTAGATAATATTGATAAAAATTTGGATTCATAGATCAGATAAATTGATTAATGTATAAAATTTAGATGAAATATGTTTGTCTAAAATTTAATATTTTTCGTTGGATAATTCAAATAAATCTAAATTTGTATTAAAATCAGATTGAGACAATAAAAATAGAAAAAATCTTATTTTCGAATTTAAATTTAGGACAAAAAATTTATGACCGAGATCCGACTATTTTCGGATCGGATGAAATTTTACCAAGTGTAAATTTTAGGGTATAACCCCTTGCAATGCAACAACATTAATAATTTTGTTTATAATTAATTATTTTTTAATTTTATTATGTCTAATTAATTTATAATGATAAAATTAATAATAAGTTAAAAAAATAAGTTGATATACTTTTCTTTAAATAATTAATAACAATAAATCTTTTAATTTTTTCATTATTCTGGTAACTTATTTTTTGTATTATTTAAATATTTAATTTATTATTTATATTTTCTCTTTTTACAACATGATATAAATTTTATAAAAACTATTTTTTTTAGGAAAAGTTAAAAACTTTTAACCACTAATCAAATCAAGATATACACAGTCGTTGGGGCATACCCAATGATTACAGAATTTTCTATCTAACATATGTCGTACCAATGCTTGTATTTGTTCTTTTTCCATTTCCGAGATAGATTTTTAACTCATTTCTAATATGTGCACTGATTTCTATCCAAAAAAAAAAAAAAAATGTGCACTGGTTTGCTGGTCTGTTGATTGCTTCCCCTTCCAAAAAATCTGGCATCCCTTCCTTCCAAACAATGATAGGTTATTGCAGCTATAAGGGGAAAAAGCACTGCTTGTTTTGCACAATTTTTACAAAACCTCAATCAATCTTTAATTTAACAAAATACATGAATCATTTCAACATTTTATATTACTATCTTACATAATGTAACATAAGCGACTTACATATCAATTATACATTTATTCTACACATACATCATTATTAAGAATAACTTTTGATATAATGGGTATTAGTTAGTAAAATTAATAAAGTTTCTAAAAATTATTATAAAGAAATTAGTTTTGAATCTTATGTTCATTGAGCTTTACATCTTATTAGTACAAAAAGAAATAACATTAAAAGATAATCTAATATGTATACACAATGAGCATATTTTGCTCATGAATTAATTAATCCTTTTGCAATACAGGACTAGCTGTAATTGGGTAAGTAGGACATTAATATAGTATATTAATTGATTGTGTATGCAGAACCTTTTTTTTTTTTGTGATGTCATGAACCACAGTAATTTATAGCAGTTCTCAAGTTAAGATATATTATCACTCTAAGTCAACGAAAAAATAACATGTGTTGTAACAAACACGCATGCGCATGCACACACACACACACACATATATATATATATATATATATATATATATATATATATATATATATATATATATATATATATATATATATATATATATATATATATAATGATGGTTAGTACATGTTACCTAATTGAACCCCTATTTCGGGATAAATCTAGTTAATTTTAAAGGCTCAGGGGAAGGTGATAAGGATATCAAGTCCACAACAAATCCCAATTTCTTGCACACCTAATAAGGAAATTATTTCCACCAAGGTTCGAATTCGACAGAGATACTGGAAGTGTGGAGTATTTAAAAAGAAAAGTCGGGAATACTATTGAATATTGACCAACGATCCTTGCATTAGCTTAGCTAATAGTGAAGGTTTGCTTGTGTAGAGTTTAAGTCACCCTAAAGGGGGATGAATAGGGTAATGAAGAAAATTAAATAATTTTTGCAACAATTCAGGTAAACAACAGATTTTGAGTGTAGATTGGACTCGGAAAAGTGATAACACTAATTTACGTGAAAACCCTCATGGGGCAGAAAACCACGAGCAGTGCTAATCCAAGCACCAAGTCAAATCTACTATTTTGAATTCCTGAAATACGGAGGATTGATTCAACCAAAATTGCTCCCTTAAACAATTCCTTATAATGTTTTCCTATACTCGAAATTCCCTTATCTCGATCTAGTACTTCCCGACTAAAGTAACCTTTACAATCAGGAACAAATGAGCTGAGTTAACCCTTATAGCTCGGTCAAGGGACCTTACGTAGAAAGTAAGAAAAAATGTAACCGATTACAAGAGTTTCTTTACAACTCGGAAAATATTAAATACGGACTAGGAGTTGTAAATAGAAGATTGAGTAAGAATGAGAACAACAAATAGTTCTTCAATAAATTCAGTTACAACAATGTGTTTAGCAATCTTCTAATCTTGTGAGGTGGCTTCTATTTATAGTCAACCAGTGCACAGTGACCATTGATTCTTGGTTCTAGACGAAGTCTTCACTAATTGTTGTAACGACTCTTCCGAGTTACTTAGAAAAGATCCGTTGGGATGTGAACGTTGTGCAACGGCTCTTGGCTCCAAAAGGTGGTCCAATCACTTGGTGGTGACTGAAAGTTGTGGCGGAAACAACCGCTAAGTCTAGAGTTGGAGTTTCTAGTTTTGGAAACAAACAACCCCGACACGGTATCCGAGCCATGTCCGAAGTAACTAAAACTTATCTCGTCGGTGATTAACGGCTAGAAGTCTGGTTGCTTTTCTAATTAAAAAGATAGGGTGGCCTCATTTGCATAACCTACAAAAGCAAACCACATTGGTTTTCAAAGTATAAAATACTTTGGTCCAAGTTTAGGCATAGATAGCAATTAAATTAGAATGAATTAATGCTTAATTATCTTTAACCTAAAAGAATGGAATTTTCCGAGTCTAATATTCAATATACTCATATTCCATCCGAGTCAATTCTAAGGATGATCAAGTAGAGAGAGTAAACTATCGAGTATAACAACTTGATCCGGTCAAATAATTCTCAAGGAAATAAGTCTGTATTAGAATAAGTAATTAACTTTGTAATTCTCTTTGCGTTGAAGTACACGATCGAGTGCTCGGAATAAGAGTGGTAGAGAAATTATTTGAGCATGCGATCGTTCCGAGTGATGTCCGAATGACTCAAAAACATCGGTGTAGGAGATATGCAATAAGGTGCTTTCGAGTCGATCGAACGGAATGAAAACTTAGACAAGAGTTTCTATAATACTCGGAATGACTTGAAATCAAAACTTAAGAGAGATAGGATTTATAGCTGAGTCTTCATGTAATATTCGGAATGACTTAGAGTTAAAAAGTGAGTCTTCAATCTCCCCTTTTTGATGAAAGGCATTCCACACTTAAGATAGAAACTTGTTAGTGCGAAACATGAATGTTCATTTTCAATGATTAGAACGTATCGAGTGAAGAATGACGGGTGAGAGGCATTCCATATTTATAAAATGCATTTCGAGATCATATTATCAGTCATCATAGTTATGCGGATAATAAATTAGAGCAAAAAATTAACAGATTGTATTATAGCAGAAAAGTAGAAAGAAACATATAGCTCGAAACATATAACTCAAAAACAAGTTTGTTCGAAAAATAAAAACTTCATTCACTACTCAAAAGAGGGTGAGCTCCTCCTAAACACAACATCAAGTTTTCTATATTCTCTCCCCTAGCATTTTAGCAAAAAGGAGGGAAGAAAATAGCAAATGAGTACAATTGATGTGTGGACAAAAGAAAAAAAAAGAGAAAAATAAATTAAGAGGAGGGGCGTGTCTGTCAGGAGGAGGAGGGATGGGCAGTGCGCCTACTCGATAAGCTTGGGAGGAGGTGTATGATCGCGAGTGGCGGCAGTACGAGGATGTCCGGAAGTTGCTCCATCTTGGTTCTTTGAGCCAGGGGCATATCTTTCTCGGGCTCATCCTCCTGAAAAACAAGCAGCAGGTGGTGCTTCTAACCCAGCAGCTTTGGATCGACCAACATCCCCAGCTTCTTTTGACCCGCTTAGATTGTGATATGAGGAGATGAGTTTTGGTTCGAGATCTGCTGCACCTTATCCCTTAGGTGAGGCAACCTCTTCTTTTTCTTTCTCCTCTTCATTATCCTCTTTAGGCTCAGCTTGCTCCTTCTTTAGTTGTCGCTTTAGCTTCTTCTTCGACCTCGACAAAGGTAGACTTAGTCAGGCTGGAGGATTCCTTAGAAGTATCCGAAGTTTCGAGTTCCGAGTAGCCTTGGACTTGCGTTCTTAAAGAAGTTGGAGCTTTCGCGTTGCTTATTGATGATGCCCTTGAGCTCGATCAACGGATCCCGGTTCTCCCGGATTTGAGACTGGCCGGTCTTCTAGTTGATAACCAGGCCTTGAAGGACATTTTTGAGAGAGCAGAGAGTGTCTCAAAGTTCTTCGGACACGAAGTAATTTTGTCTACCAACATGGTAAACATAGCAGCAAAGGTCGTAGGAAGGTGGTAAAGAAGTAGAGGGACCAGCGAGAGGAAGGTGGAAGAGTTAAAAGAGTCCGAGTCCGAGTGGGAGGGGGTGAGGGAGATTTCAACTCGGACCTATGAACCTAGACACCAGTCTGGACTTCCCGGTACTGTACTCGAGAAGCTCTTTTCTACCAACCACAATGGCAGCCTCGGAGACAACATTTGGATTTGAGGGGAGGGAAACTTTAAACTGTTTGAAAATAATAGTCAAAAGGGTTCCGAAAGGGAATGGAGCAGATTTCTTTAAATGAGGTGGCACGTAAACCATCTCGCTCAATGATAGAGGGGAAGAGGTCTACGTCGTAGCCCTCTAAGATATCGAACAAACCTTTGAGAATCTTTGAGTTAGGATTCTCTTTTCCGGAATGATAAGAGAAGAAGGTTCTCATCAAAATGAAACAGAGTAACCTTGCCTCAATCTTCATCCGAGTCACGGAGAAATTCTTCCGTGACTCGAGAACTTACTTGGCATATTTCTCAAAGAATTAATCGGCAATCTCCATAAATGGTATGGGATTGCGGTTAAGAAAAAGAGAAGAGACTTTGAAAAGTCTCGTGAAGAAGGGCGAGGTTGACACGAACAACCTTCTCTTGAACTCTTAAGGTAATGATTCCCTCGAGTAGGACATATTTGAATAGAACTCAACAATGAGTTTCGGGTAAATGAATTCACCGAAACACAAATAATTGTACACCCCAGTGCTTTTGATGTGCTCCAACCACGAGAAAGAAGTGGTTGTGAAGAATTTATCATCCAACGTGAGATGTTGGGTGACAAAAGTTTTAGAGGGGTTGGAGGTACCCTCCGGAGGATTTTGGTGCGGGGCTTTTTGGTAGCGGACCCCAACAAATCAGGTGTTGAACCTCGCTTAGGCATGTTGATTTTTAGAAACAAAGAGAAAGAGAAGACGCTTAGAATTCGAGAGAGAGAGAGAAAACGAGTGAGCAGTAAATGCTTAGAGTAGAGAGCAAGAAGGAAATGAGTAAAGTAAAGAAATGAAGGTAACGGAATGCTATTTATAGCGAAACGAAATGACCTTCAGCCTTCGATCCGACTAGAATACCAAACAAGTACTCTTGGACCGGTGTGACATTTTGCTCTCTAACGACTAGAATTCCAGCAACTTTCTTCCAACGGTTATCCGATTAAAACGCGTGATAGAGAGAGCGAGAGAGAAAGAGAAGAAAGAATTTTTGAAAAATAATTATGAAATTCTCTATTTATTTAGAGATAAAACTGAGTTTGACTTAGTATGTTTTCTATGTGACTCGTAACACTCGGAGAACTAATAACTCATAGCTCGGTCTCACTCTATTAATCGATCCATTTGTTTTAAAACAAAAGAAAATATATAACACATAATTATGCAAGGATAATTCACTTAGAAATCGCATAATCATGCATTAATCATACCATGCTCATTCCTAATAAAGAAAAATTGATCTTCATTAAGTGGCTTAGTGAAAATATCAGCTAATTGAAATTTCGTACAAGAGTGGTCTCTTAAAAATTATACACGACCTCAATATGCTTTGTCTTTAAGTGCTCGAACCGGATTTTTGGTAATCCCGATTGCACATTGATTGTCACATTTGATTGGGATAGATGTGAATGATAACCCTAGATCCTTCAAGTGCTCGCTTGATCCACGTGAATCCGAGCATAGCAAGCTCTAGTTGTAATGTACTCGGCGTTGGCAGTTGATACAACAACAGAATTTTGTTTCTTTGAGTGCCACGAGATGGGGGATTGACCCGAAATTGGATTGCTTTTGATGTGCTCTTTCTACTTTGTATACAACATAATCAATATCGGAGTATCCGAGTGAAAGTTAGTTATGAGTCTTTTGAAAACCATAAACCCATATTCCGAGTCCCTGCAAGATATCCGAAAATTCTCTTGACCGCGAGTGAGATATGATTCTTTTGGATTGGTTTGAAATCTTGCACAAAGGCGGACATTGAACATGATATCTAGCCTATTAGATGTGAGGTAAAGTAGAGATTTAATCATACCTCTGTAGAGTTTCGATCTACGACTTTACCTTTTTCATCCAAGTCTAGTTTCAAACTGCTACTCATAGGTGTTGCTGCATGCTTCACATCTTGTAGTTTGTACTTCTTTAAAAGTTCCTTGGTATACTTGGATTCATGGACATAAATGCCATATTTGTCTTGTTTAATTTGTAAATCAAGAAAGAAGTTGAGCTCTGTCATCATACTCATTTGGAACTCCTATCTCATCAACTCGTAAAACTCTTGACATAGATTTTCATTAGTAGCTCCCAAAATGGTATCATCAACATAAATCGACCGATAAGAAAATCTTTCCCCTTGGTTTTTATGAAAAGAGTTTTGTCAATCTGACCTCTTTTGAAATCATTTTCAACCAAGAAACTACTTAGTCTTTAATACCAAGCTCCGGGAGCTTGTTTAAGACCATATAAAGCCTTTTGTAATTTGAAAACATAATTTGAAAAACCGCAAATTAGCGAGTCAAATCCGACCTGAACCCTTCGACTGTTGGGTCAAGACAATAAAAACCACGATTTTAACTTTGTGGCTTATTGATTGAATGTTTTATGCATGTTATATGATTTTTTCCTTCACTTTATCACTTTTTTAATAATAATTATTTATCATATCATATCATTTGTAGAGACATTACATATTTTAAAGCAATCATTTACAAAAGAAGATTAATACTTGTTTTATTTCTTAACTTCTTCCTTATAAAAACCCATTATATAAAAAGTTATGCATAATTAATTTCAATAAAAATATAATTACGGATTCAAATGGCGTGATATATTAAAAGTACTAAAAGTACACAAGTTATACTTGTTGTATTTTTGGTGAACTGAATATACCTATTCACATCTTAAATAATATACTTTTATTTTGTAGAAATAATATTACTATAATGATGTAAAATTTTGATGTTATAATTAAAAATAATAATTTTAGTGTATTGTAAATCTCTAATTCTTATTTATTTGAAAATGTTTTAGTTGAACTCGAACCATAACTCCTAGGATGGGCAAAGGGTCGGGTTAAAACAAAGTCAAATTTTTGTCGGTGAATAAAATGGGTCGTCGGTTATGCATACCAAGGTCAATCCTTTGTCGATGTGTTTGAAAATGATGTAAATATTCATATAAATCTCCTTAGTATAATAGAAGAGGTGAAATAAATACCAAAACCTTAAACGAATCATTAACGTAACAAATCATTATTATTCAACCCCATTATTGACCCAATCTTTCATTGACCTTATTTAAACGGGTCAAGCGTTCAAACCGCTCGACTCAATGGGTTCTTTACACAAATATGATAATAAAAGTTTTGACTATTTTTTAATATTCTTTTAAAAAATACAAATAATTGACTTTTTCGTAAAATTATTGGTAATTCTAAGCAAAAACATGTTGAATTTTATAATTAAAAAAGAAAAAAAATGATAAAAAGGCGAGTCCCAACCCATTGTGTCGACCCGAAACCCGTATAACACGATATATACCATCCGTATTTTACCCGAATTCGAAATATATCCAACTCATATTTTACCCGAACCCTGGATACACCCGATCCATATTTAATCCGCCCGCCTAAATTGACAAGTCTAGTTACTCGCATAGGATACAAATAAATGGCGAAATAGTGAATATAAAATAAATAATAATGAAATGAAGTTTTAAAATGAAAACTACAAAAAGATTGACCTGATGGCAAGTTTGTACTGTTTTAAATAAATTTAGTAAAAGTGATTCTAACTTAAATTAATAATTTTGAAATTCGATAGAATCAAATCCAACCTAATACTTAAAAAACTAAATTGAGATGACCCGAACCGACTGAATAATTTTTACCAATGTGCTTTGTCTTTGCGAAACAAATTAGATTTTCTTTCTTTCGATAAACACTTGAAAAGCTAAATTTATAAATTTAGTATAACTATACCACATGTAATATTTAAGATTTTCAATGAATGAAAGTCTGTCACGTGACATCCCATGAACCTATAAAATTATTATCAATGTTAAGTTGGTAATTCTACTTTTCACAATGTCAAGTGCAAAGAATAATCCAAAAGATAAACTTTACAAATAACGAAATTATTCTATGTAACAATGTTGCCGAATCTTTCCGGTTGAAACAATAGAAATTCCTGTAACACTTTTTCCAAAAGTAAAAAAATAAATTTTAATTACATGTACTAGCTATCTTTCTGATCATATTTTATTTGTGTAATTTGTATAATGTACCAATTGCGATACACTCATTCAATGTCTTCTCTTAACTTAAAAATTATATTATCATATATTAAATTAAAAAAATGGTATTATCCAAGTGTGGAAAGTGCAATAATGTTACAACATATAATTTGTGTAACATCATTTTTTACAAATAATTTTTTACAATTATAAAATTACATGTAATGATACTTTTCTACGAATATGTTTGATTTAATTAGGGTATCATTTTATTCCAACTAAATAGATATTAAAATTTCATATTTAATAATTAAATTTAATTATTAAAATATTAGAATTTCAAACTAGATAACATATTAAATTAAATTAAATCAAAAAAAGACATATAACACATCTCAAGACACATATCAACACCTTTATAGTTTTATTATTTATTGTTCAATTTTTTTTAAAAAATTGGAAGACTTTGGCATTTAATATCTCTCCTCTGTGGTCTATTTAAAGAAGCTTCTGTCCAACGAAAGAAGCATCAGATACCGAAATAAAGTCTCTTGATGAGACCTCCATAGCCTTGGGGTTTCTCACAACCCAAATACCAAATCTTCCAATTACTCACATACCTCTTTTTTATTTGGAGGGGTTCATTTTTATTAGCGCCCCCTCTCCTTTTGCCGTGTTCAGAAATTAGCTAAGCCTTTTTCTTTCAATTTTCATTTCGTTATTGGATCCAATCCAAAATAGCTTCTTTTAATCTCTACGAGCAAACTATCAGTTTGAGAACAGCCCTAAATTTCCAAGTTCTTGTGCCAATACAAAATATAGTCTATCGATCTGAGTTTATTCTTTTCAGATCATAGTCAATTCAATCTTTTTTTTTCCCTATACATGTTTTGTTCGATTATTTTTGTAAATCATCAAACAAGAAGTTGCTTTTTAAAATTAGTTTTGTTTATCTATGGAGGCGAAATTAGCTGATAGATCACTCTCTTTATCCAACAAGCAAATCAAAAACTCAAAAACAAAAGCTCAAAATCATCATCTTCTTCATCATGGGCAGGAGGTGGCTCGATCTTCAAGTATTTCGAGACAAGCAAGTAATATCAATGTACAGTTGGAGAAGGTGCATGGCCATGGGGGTGTGTTTTTGAACCCCACAGGCACAGCATCATTTTCTCTCTCCTCTTCTCTCTCCCTCCCACCAAACTACGTCTACCACCCAAACCCAACAACACTCTTCCCTCATCACAACCACAAAAACATTCATCAACCTCCTCTTCTCCCTCTTCCCATCTTCCACTCTCTCCCTCCACACATCACACACAACAACAAGGAACCTCTCTCTCCTCTTCCCTACAGAAAGCAGACCAAAAAGCCAAACCCAAAAGCCTGAACCCGAAAAGGGTTACCGCGTCAAAACCAGCACAAACTAAGGCCGACCCGCAGCCAATAGCTGGTGGCTTGGTTGATGACAAGGTTGCTAAACTGGAACAGCGTTTCAGTCTCTCTCCTCCGCCGAGCAGCCTGCCTCTGCCTAAGTTCTCATTGAGACAGCCGAAGCTGAGCTGCAAAGTGGAGGCAGCAGCCGCCCGTGATCAGATTATTGAGGACGGGGGTGCAACGGACAACCTCTGCCGGATGCTGAGGCTCCGGTGAAATATATATAGATGATACCTTCTTTCTTTCGGTTATGAGATATAATTGTGTGGGCTTCGCTAAGTACACTGATTTGACAGAAATAATTGTTGGGTGAGTAATTTAGGGGTGGAATTATTATTAGTTAGTGGTGTTCGTCTACATGTTTTTTTAACTTTTGTTTTTGTTTTTATTTCTGTTTTTTTGAACAATTTTTTGCTGTTGTGTAAAACTGTTTGGAAGTGAATCAGCCCCTTGTGATCACTGCCCAAGTTATATATATATATATATATATATTTTTTTTTTCAGAATTGGGGGTGCACATGTGACATGTAATTTGAGATATGTGGTTCATTTTTAAATTGGATGGTATCTATCTTAATATATAAGAGTAAAAATGAAATATTTTCTGCAATTATTATATATCACTCTCATATAATATTTTTTCATTTTTTTAAATTTCTATTATTTAGAAAATTCTCAAAATATTATTTTGATTTCTTTATTAGCATCTCTAATATTATTATTTTTTATTATGAATTTTTAAAAATATACAAACTAAAATATTTTGATATCTAATATTACCAAAAATTTGACAATGTAAATTGATGAAAAGACTCTTAACTTTTACCTAAAAGAAATTGAATTTTTATTGGTATCGAGAATTGGTGAATAGATTGTAAATTGATGTTATCCTTTGGGTATGCCTAGGAGTGAGTGGGACTGAGTACCTGGTCATTTTAGCCATACCCGATTGTCATTTTATTTTTTTGTTTTTAGTTAGGATACCATTTTAGTTTTTACAATTTTTACTGTTTTTTGGGTAAAATTTTAGCCAATAATTATCCTATATTTTAACTATTTGCTTTGCTTTGCAACCGTGTAATTGTAACTAATAATCCAATATTAACAATGAAAATCCACATACAAAACAAATACCAAATTACAAGTTTACATCTTAAAAATATCATGGAAAAAAACATAAAGAGAGTCTCAAATATATATTTTATTTTATTTTTTAATAATAAAACCGAGTAACCGGGTAATGGGTCCGGATCCAGGTCCATGATTTCATTACCCGGTTCCGGACCCGGTTGTAACCGGGCCCTAAAATTTGGACCCGATTCCGGTCCCGGTTCAACTGCGTCCGAGTCTGGACCCACTGGGTTCAGACCTGGTCTGGGTCCAGAACCAGGTGCCTGAAACTTTTACTCAACCCTAGGTATGCCCAAAATAATGTGTAGAAATGATTTAGTCAATGGTGAAAAGACGCTTAACTTTTACCAAAACAGAAAAATTTGACAATGTAATACAAAAGTTATTATCAGATGCTTTTATGTTGCCGAACTCTTAAATAATTTTAGTATTTATATTAAATTAAAACTAATGTGGCGTTTGGTTGGATGTAATGCAATATGGGTGTAATGTAATCAATTATGTAATGTAATTAGGTATGTAATATAATGGGATAATAATTACATTACCATGTTTGGTTACATAAAAAGTGTAATGTAATCACAAAGATAATGGATTATTTCAATGGAAGAAAATAGTAATTAAATTATTGTAGTGGAGATAAATGTTATCTAAATAAATATTTGAGCTACATATTTAAATTTGAGCTTTTAAAAATATTTTCTGTAAATAATCAAGTTTTATTTCTTTCATGACAAATATCAATTATATTATTCTAATGGCCATAAATATTGTAACAAAAATAAATGTTATCCATACGAAAATATTTTAAATTCGAAATCATATTTTAGATTTTTTTAATCTTTTCTATCATATTTTCCAATTTTAAAATTTTTGCTGGCAAAAGACATCAAACGGATTATTCTAATGGCGATAAATGTTTGTCGTAGTGAAGATAAATGTTATCCAAATAACAAAATTTTAAACTCTAAATTTATATTTCAGCTTTTTTAATCTCTTCTATCACATAATTAACTTTTGAATTTTTTTCATTGATAAAAGAATACCAACTAAAATTATTTTATTGATGATAAATATTTATTGAATTAAAGATAAATTAAAAAAATTAAAGATAAATGTTAACAAGTAAAAAATGTTGATCTAAAAATTTAATTTAAACTTTTTTATCTTTTTTATTGAATAGTTAAATTTTGAGTTCAAAATGTTGAAGTTGAATTTTTCTCTTAATGACCAACCGATCATATTATATATTAAGATAATAGAAGAAAGAAAATCAAGTCTTTTATCAAATTGATGAATTTTTTGATTGCCAAGGAGGAGGGAGAAAAAGGATATGGAATAGAGAGAGAGGGAGAGAGAGAGAAAGTTATTGGAAATGTGTTAAAATTTGATCACAAAGATGGATGTAATCATGATTGTTTAGTAAATGTCAAAGTAATTGTAATTACATAGGTAGAGGTTAATGTGATTACAATGCAATTTTAATTGCATTACAATGCAATTTTAATTGCATTACAATCAATTTTAATTACATTACAAACTTGTAACCAAACATGGTAATGTAATGAACATTACCACTTTGATTGGATTACCACTTTGATTACATCCAACCAAAATACCCTAATATATGATACACACACCTAATGAAACATTGACATATTTTATTTTAGATTAAAATAAATTATATTTTGGAGGACTTGGACGATTATATAACATACTAGACCCAGGTGTCTATACATTATTAGTGTCAATTTTACAAATAGTTAATATTATCGATTAATAAAAATAATAATGCAAATAGTGAACAACTAACAACTATTTTTTTAAAAATAGGACGCGCCCTATATTAAAGATTTTGGAAGGCAAAAAAACACGGGGTGTGAGATGAGAGAATTCTTGTATAATAGAGTTAATTTCGTGTGCAATACAAGGGATATTTGCAAGTACTTAAGATGGCATCTCTATAGTGGTGGAAGGAATTTCGTCACTAACATCCACCTAATAGTGATTAAATACAAATTAACACTAATAAACTAATTGAGCTATAAAACAAGAATGATGACATGCACAGCAAGTGGCAACTAAAACAGCAAGCATATTAAATTAAAAACTAGTAAGCTAAACCAACTAGCAACATGAGGTAACTAACACTAAACAATTCGACTACTTTTAATCATCACAAGAAAAACCATATAACTACTCTAATGGTGATCATGGCCTTCTTGATCCAATAACAATAAAATATCTTCCTCAAATTGACCACCCATTGATATCAGTATAATCTAATCATTACTTGTAATATTAAAATATGTTAGAAAAACTATAGTGAAAACTATTATAAGCCCATAATTTAATATGTCGAATAAATAAAGAGATTAATACAAGTATACCCGAATCTATAGTTGACATCAGTTCTCCTTAAATTGATGTTGTTAGATCTTTTAAATCGACATACTATTATGAGAACATCTTAGAATTTTTACGCTCTCACTTTCTTTTTTTAATAATGGAATATCGGGGATAAACAATCACTACTAGAAAACTAACGAATAGCGACTGGAAATAACAACGAAAAATTTTCAAATAGCGACGGATTTTTGAAAATAGCGACGGAAAAATTCCGTCGCTAAAATTTAGCGACGGAAATTTCCGAATCCGTCGCTAATTAGCGACGAAATTCCTTCCGTAGCTGATGGAAATCAGCGAAGGAATACTTTTCGTCACTAATTTTAGCGACGGAATTTGTGGTATTTCCGTCGCTGTATTTTGTCGCTAATTCGTTCCGATCCGTCACCGATCCGTGTTGATTCGTCGCTGATCCGTCGCTAATCCGCTGCTAATTCGTCGTTGATCCATCGCTATTCGTCACTTCGTTCCATTGCTATCTTGACAGAATTCCAAAATAGCTTTTTCTAATTTTTCGTTACCCTAATACAAAAAATTGTGAATGGATATACAAATCCAACATTCACATATGTGACAATTACATTTGGCATTTACGTATGCCGGCCACAAACTACTTATCCAAGTTGGATATACAAATCCAACATACATATTCAAAATCATGAACAATCCAAACATATTTAAAACCAATTCACAAGTTCACAAAAACAACCATACATAAGTTCACAACGAACCATAAACACATTATGTGAAAAGTTCGCAAAATGTTCACCAATACACAAAAGTTCACAATGAATTCAGTGGTCCTCACTCTTCCTCTTCCTCATCCTCTTCCTCATCCTCTTCCTCTTCCTCTTGTGGATGCACTCGGTCTACGGTGAGATCCGGATGCTTGCTGAGATTTCATAAATTCAAGGAAGCGTGCTATTGGCTCACGTAAACCGTACACCTTTTCTTTAAGCTGCCTATTTTCCAACCCAAGCACACGAGCATGCTCAATCCATTGATGTAATTCAGAAGTTAAATTATGCACTCGTTGCTCTCAAATCCGAGTCATCCGGAGTAGAAGCTTTCGGTGATTTGAAGGACATGGTTGATTTTAAGTTTTAGCCTCGGATCCAAGTCCATAAATGCGACCTTTCTTATTCGCATTGGCTTTGACCCACAACTCATGTTATGAAGGGGTGGAGACATGATCCTCGAAGAGTTGGGGTCATCAGTAGAAGGTTGAGTGGGTTGAGTGTTTTGCAACTCTTCCCACTCTTTTTGAAACTTGTCCTGAATAATATATAAATATTTGAGGCATGTAACTATCACGAGGTTGTCATAGAAGACCATATATTGAAAAATATGAAAATTACATATATAAGGTTACTCACATAAATGGCCTTGGATTTTTGGTCGACCCATTCATCCCTTTTTGTTTTGTGGGTTCGTGAAAATAGTTGGGCCGGTAGAGGAAGAACTCCTTTAAGCTCCTTCATCTAAATACAAAAAAGTTAGTAGAGATTCAATTTACTAATATGAACATGTTAATAGTTGCATGCGTAATCACTAAAGGGGTATGTACCAATCGCCGCTTATGCTCCGTCATAGGGATTGGGCCACAAGTATGGAGCGATGAACCAAGTCCACCTTGATCGAGCATTGCGGTTTTTCGAGCCTGCTCACGGAACTTCTTGTAGTCAGCAGTTTCCCAATATTCTAACAACTCTCGCCAGTAGTTGTCACCCAACCATTTCGACTTCTTATTTTTCATTGCCTTCAGCATGAAGTCCTTTAATCGATCACTTCCTTTCTTCTCAAATTTCTTCTTATTTGGACTTCATCGGTTGGAGACCCAAGTGAGAATTTCTGTATAAATGAAAAAGTAGTTTATAAGTTATGAAATTATAATATAATGCTCAAACATGCACAATAAGTCATTATGTTATCTCAAATTCGGAAAACTAAAGATTTGTCATTACCTTGAACTCATAAAATCACAGATCACGTTGTGATCGAGGAACTTTACCCCATGTAGGCCATGCTCCGTCATACTTGCTTTGGAAGATGTGGGAAATTGTGCCCACAACTTTATCAATGGGAAAAACCTAATCAAGAAACATATAAAACAATTAGTTATACTATTCTAATATTAAGCTTAATTTATTTTATTACTTATTATCACACTTACCCTTCACCATCCGGCTCAATCCGAATCTTTTCCCAGCTGCTAGCATTGCTTGATTCAAGACTAGCCTGCTCGTTGTCCGCATCAGTTGCCCCATCATTTGTAGGCCTTTGTGGTGGCCTTTGTTCGGCACCAATGTGGATGCGTGGTATAAGGGTCGTACCATATTGGTTATATGCGTACGTATTGGGCGAGTTTGAGTACATATGAGCGTGTTGAGAATATGGAGGGTTTGGGATGAAAGACCCACCCATTGGGCTTTGCATGTGTGGGATGTTTGGAGGTTGGAAATAAGATTGGAGTTTGGTTGTAAGGGGAGTGTGGAGATAGTGCTCCGTCTACGGGAGACTGAAGGTTAGGAGGGTTTTGAGAGGGGTAGAAGTGCTTACATCATTACCTTCACCATCGGTACCGATGTTTCTAGCCCTTCCCCAAGTAGCTGATCTTTTCGACCTGCCTCTACCTCTCTCCATATTTCCTAACATAAACAACATAAAAATATTAGTAAACATCCAATGATTAAAGTGATTCAATATAAAACAACATATAAACATTAGTAAACATATAAACATGTAAGCGTTAGATATAAATATTCTTCTATTAAGAAATTACACTTCAATTGTTTCACCTTCATTACATTAATAAGAATTCATTTGATTACAACATAAATGAAAGTGATTCAATATAAAACAACATAAAAAGAACATCATCAACTAGCCATCATCCTCATCATCAGTATCATCATCGTCTTCTTCACTATCCTCTTCAACATCATTGAATATGAGATGTTCTTCTTCCCCATCGGTGATGTTATCATCGTCCCATTCACCATCCTCTTCTTCAATAACATCCTCAATCCCATCTTCTTGGTTTAAAATAACATCATCAACTAATTCTTCTGTTGATATTGAGTTATCAACCAAAGTGTCCGGAAAAGTTTCCATTATAGGATCGATTGTACCCATACTATCCTCTTGAAATGCAAGAGGAATAGTATATTAGTCATCAACTCTTGCCCTTGGTTTTCTCGCCACTACGACGAACCAATTCGGTTTTTCTCTAGGGACCCCTTGTGGATATGACATATAATACACCTGAGTTGCAGTACTAGCAAATATGAAAGGATAGTACTTATGATAACGCCTTGTACGATGCATTTCAACATACGAACTAAATTTATGGCACCGAGTTCCCGAGGACGACTAGGGTCCAACCAATCGCATTTAAACAAGACACACCTTTTTATTGGTTCACCAATATATTCAACTTCAACTACTTCTTGCAAGCTGTTATAGTAATTATTTTCAACATGTCCTCCATCGGTTCCTTCACACAAACACCACAATTGAAGGTCATCCTCCCTTCATTTCGAGCCTCGGTATGAAATAACATTCCATTCACCGTGTATGCTGTCCATGTTTTCACTCTCCTTAAAGGACCTTGAGCTAATTGCATCAAGTAAACATGCTTTTCATCATGATATACTCGATAACAATGTATCTCGTGTCAATAACATAGTATTAGTTTAGTTTATTAAAATTAAAAAACCAATACTAATAAATTTGAGGCATGAGTATTAAGTCTTAATATATGATACTTACAGCTCCTTTGAACCAATCTTCAAACTCATTTTCCACCATTGCATCAATTGCAGCATGTGGTCTTCGAAGAGACCGAGTTTAAATTGTTTATTAATATGACATCATCGTTGCGAAAAAATTGATTGAAACGAGTGTTGTATAGGACAAGATAAACTCACTCAAGGTAAGGTTTAACTTTGGAACAGCTTTAGTAAAACATAGACATGTTCAGCCTTTTTTCCTTCTTATCAAGGAAACGCAGAGTGAACTTCCCAATTGGAGCACCTTCCGGTATGAATACTCGAAAGAGTAGGATTGTGATATGGAACTTCACTCCTTTCATTTCGTCAACTTCTATTGCGCATACAAGGCACGTTACAGTCGAAATAGTAAGATGCAAAATGTGTTTCTTCAAATCGTGCATATTTTTCAGCGATACTCCCTTCGAGCTTCGATTTGTTTCCTATGGATCTCTTCAATCGGTCAAAGAACCTCTCAAATGGATACATCCACCGGTATTGTACCGGACCACCCAATTTTGCTTCCTCCACCAAGTGAACAGGCAAGTGTTCCATCACATTGAAGAACCTAGGAGGAAATATTGTTTCCAATTTACAAAGTGTTATTGAAATATTTCGATGCATTTGCTCTAACTTCACATCCCGTAAAACAGATGAGAAAAGGTTCTTGAAGAACTCACTAATTTCAGTAAGAGGCGCTAAAACCTTGTTCGGGAGTGCACTAAATGCTATTGGAAGAAGACTCTCCATGAAAACATGACAATCATGACTTTTCATGCTATGGAACTTAGTGGAGTTTGAGTCTACAAGGTATGAAATGTTAGAACAGTAATCATCCGGCATTTTCAACTCTCTTCCCCATTCACATATTGCCTTCTTCTGCTCCAACGTCAACACATATTTTGCCTTCGGTTTGAGAATTTTACTATTTACTCCATGCATTAAATTCAACTCCACACAATCACACAACTCTTCCAAATCCATTCTTGCCTTGATATCATCCTTTGTTTTCCCAGGAATATACATAACGAGTGTTAATTATATTCTCAAAAAGTTCTTTTTAATGTGCATCACATCTAGGTTGTGGCGAAGCAATTGATCTTTCCAATATGGAAGCTCCCAAAATATGCTTTGTTTTGTCCAATTATGATCCTTTTTAACCCCGAAATGTTAATTTCCTGCTCTTCGTTACTTTGGGAAAGTTTTCAACCCATTGTTTTATTTCTTCCCCTGTATATCGACGAGGAGGACCCAAATGTACGGTTTTTCCTTTTGCAAACGATGTGCTATTCCTTCGAACGCATGACTTCGTGGCAAAAACCGCCGATGTAAATCAAACCGTGAAAATTTTCGCCCATTTCTAAGTTTTAATGCTTTTTTGATTCATACATATCGGGCATGACATGGCACCATGAGTACTCCATCCGGACAACATACCGTATGCCTAGGAAATCATTAATGGTCTACATCAACGCAGCCTTCATGAGAAAGTTCTCACCTTTTGAAATATCATATGTTTCCACATCATCTTCCCATAGTGTTTTCAACTCGTCAATAAGAGGTCGCAAATACACATCAATTTTATTTTTCGGATTTGTAAGCCCTGGTATGATGCATGTCCAGAACATATAAGGCGTCATCATGCATAACTCTGGTGGTAGATTATAGAGCGTAACAACGATCGGCCAGATTGAATAAGACGTTGAAGGTTGGCTGAATGGATTAAACCCATCCGTGCACAAACCAAGTCTAATATTTCTAGGCTCAGTAGCAAATTCGGGGTGAACTCTATCAAAATGATTCCATGCTTCACCATCCGAAGGATGACATAGGACATCATACTCTCTTACATTCTCATAATGCCATCTCATGTGCTCTCTTGTGGTTTTTGAAGCAAACAAGCGCCGAAGTCTTGGTATTAATGGCAAGTAATGCATCCTTGCAAATGGAGTTCTTTGACTTTTTCCTTGCCTTTCCCTTTGGCGCTTCCATCTTGCATAACCACAAAACTTGCATGAATCAAGATTAACGTCCTTTTTGTAGAACAACATGCTACCTTTTCGACAACAATCATTTTTGTGAACATCCATCCCAAGATTTTTAATGACCTTCTTTGCATGGTGAATGTCACGAGGAACTCGGTTATCAGGTGGACAAATCTCCTTCATAAGTTGAGCAATCTCATTCAAGTAATTTTGAGGCATGTTGTAGTCGGACTTGATGCTCAACATTCTAACGGTGGCGGACAACTCGGTGTGAGTTTCATTTCCTACCCACAAAGGTCGTTGTGCAACCTCAACCATATTAAAGAAAGTTTGGGCATGGGTATTTGGAGGCTCACTTGTAGAGCCTTGATTTGAAATCATGGCATCTCGTGACCATATCATTCATACGGTCGATATTTGATTCTACATCGCCGTAATTCATATGATTGTAGCCACTTTCGGCGTTGAATATGATAGAAGTCATACCACCATCCTCATGTAAATGAGGATCTAGTTATCCATGACTAGTCCAATAGCAATAGTTTGGAAGAAAACCATATTGATAAAGGTGTAACTTAACTTCATCGGGATCCTTATACTTCCGATTTTTGCATTTGCGACATGGACACCTATATTGTTGATTATGTACAAATTCCGATTGACTTCTAGCATGTGCATCAAACTCCTCAACCCCGTCTAAAAACTCTTGTCTATACCCAACTCTACTAGGTAATAACCTACGATATATCCATCTACGATGCGTAGGCCCGTCCATATATATTCTGATTGACATTTAACAATTTATTAAATTATTAGTTAGTAATCAATACATGAAGATGTTATGATTACATTTCTTCTATAATGAACATAATATATATAACCATTATGCATTGAACATATACTTTTCTTATACATAAATTTCTTTAATTTCTATATTTTATTCGTAAGTATTTATGTCATAATTAAACTAACCATACCTAATTAGCATAAATAAACTCACACAAATATAATTGATTACATTATTTCTACCTAATTAGTATAAAATAACACACACACAATTATAATTTATACAATTATTTCAAAATTTACAACAATAATTTCATTTCTAATTTCACATAACTAACTACTATTTATTAATAATTTGTCAAATGTTCAATAAATTTATAAATAAACAACAAACAATTACACATATATAAATCACAAATAACATTTACTTCAACTATAATTTCCAATAAATCTAACCCCACATACTTTAAACAACACAAATTCTATACATAAATAACATTTACTTCAACTTCAATAATAATTTCCAACAAATCTAACCTCACATACTTTAAACAACACATCATCTATACATAAATAACATTTACTTCAACTTCAACAATAATTTCCAACAAATCTAACCTCACATACTTTAAACAACACAACATCTATACATAAATGACACAATTGCACATTTTTCTTTTCAAATTCATTCACAAACAACATTAATTTGAAGCAAATTATATAAATTCATAAATTTGAAGTTAAATTATTGAAAACCCTAAATCTAAAAACATTAAAGAAAACTATACCTTCAAACTAGGCGGTGGCGTCAGGACAGTGCATGTGGCGGTAGCGGCACAAGGGGCGGGAGCAACCAAGGAGAGCTCACCCGTCTTTGGCCTTCGGGTTCCTCGAGCAGCGGACGAAGGGTGGCGGATGGAAGCGGGGCGGCCGGAGACGGCGGCGGCGGTCTACTGGCGGCGGGAGGGGGTTGTCGATGGGCTGGGCACTCTCGGTCACAAAATCGCTCGGACTCCTCTCTCTCTTCGCTTCGGTTTCTCGACCGGCCGAAAGGCCAAATCTGAATTTTATTCATCGTTAATGACTGAACAGTCCGTTGCTAATGTCTAAATTAATTTAATTATATATTTTTTGGTTTTCCTAGATCTGAAAATTTGAAATACCCCGATTACGGATTAGCGACGGAATATACCGTCGCTAATTACATCGGCGACAGATATTTCCGTCGATAGTTCCAAATTAGCGACGGATCCTCGTTTCCGTCGCTAATTCCATCGTTGTCCGACACGAGTTGCCAATTTTTGTCACTTTTCGTCATTGATTCCGTCGCTATTTAGGGACAATAACCTTTATTTAACAATGATCCGTTGGTATTTAACAGCTTTGTAGTAGCGAATTTGTACATATGACACTGGGGACAATAACCTTTATTTATAACTATAAACCTTTACGGGTTTTTGAGGCACTACTGTTACGCCCTTCATAGAATATTAATAGGCCACCGATCTTACACATGTAAAGCCCATGCCCAACTAGATACATTAAAGCCCAAATTATTGTATTCTTATCGGATCACTTTCGATTGAGTTATAATTATGACAGTTCTTACAATACATATTTAATCACATATAAGCTCATCGGTGGAATATGATCCAACAATCTTCCACTTGAGTTATATGTAACCTTACAATATGTATCAACCAAATTTTGAGCTCAACTTTACAATCATTATAATAATATATCTAATAAACCCATCCATCAATAATATCGAGTATAGGACCAAAGCAGCCTTCATTACGTTATCATAATTTAACCCACCAATGGTCACTTATGCTCATATAAAGAATCCTTACTACAGTAATCACTTAATACTATGTGCGTTTTACAACAATTATGAATAAAAACCGTAAGACCCGAAAATTTCAGGTGCTTGCTTAATAAGGAATTAAGTTATTAAAAGTTAAGTTAAAAAAATTCAAAATTATTAATTTAAGTTGAATTATAATTTTTCCGAATCAAAATTTAAAACCCGAGAATTGAAACCCGAGTGTGATTTAAATAAGTGGGCTTTGTGAAGCCAATTTGGGCCCAATTAAAATAAAAGAAAAGAAAAGAAAAGAAAAGAAAATGAGAAATGGAGATGGCCGACATTTTTGAGGAGGGGAGTTGGTAGATTATTAAGCAAGAGAGAGAAATTGATCCAATTGAAATGAAACAGACAAATTAATTAGGTGTAATTAGGAGAAGAGGAGAGAGAAATTGGGATTGAGAACAAAAAGGAGGAACGAAAGAAGCAGTAAGAACGGGAAAGCGAGAGGGAACAGAACGAGCCGAGAGGGAGAGAGCACGAGAGCCGGGAGGCCGGTGGCCGCCTCAACGGCGAGGGTGCCGCTCTCGGTGGGTAAAGGGAGAGCGAGGACTCGGGAGGCCGAGCAGAGCAAAAGAAGAGGGAAAAGCGAGAGACCGAGAGACAAAGACCACGAAGGGGAAGCGAGCGAGAAGAGGATAGGCAGTGAAACCGGGTAGAACCTAGACGGAACCGAGACCAGGAGCGAGAAGAACGAGGGGGTGAGAACCACGACGGAAGCGAGACGAGAGGGATAGTGAGGGATTGAGCAAGAAAAGCGAGAAATCGAGAGACCGAGAAACGGAACTAGACCAAAAGAGGAAAGTGAGAAAAGAGAGCGAGAACTCGAGAGAAACCAGAACACAACGAAGAAGAAGAGGGTCGGGAAAGAAGAAGGAAAGGGAAACTGAGAGGAAGAAAGGGAAAGTGAAAGCACAAATCGAAACCCAAATCAAAATCTTCAAACTGAAATTCTTAGAATCACTAAGAATCTAAGGTGAGTAATTTGAATTCATCCTCTAGAATTAAAATGAATTAGGTGAATTAAACTTGAAATTGATTCATGAAGTTGAAAACTCTAAGTTAATTGAAGAAGTTAGAGACCTAAATTCACGAATTTACCAACTCACGGATTGAAAAGCACGTTGCGAATTATGTGCCCGATTCATGAATTTAATGATGATCGAGTATTGTTGAGCATGATTATTCAATTGTATATTGGGAATTTGATGAAAGTAGATTGAATAGAATTAGTGAGAAAAATCAGAAAATTGAATCCATGGTTTAGGTGCAGATTTTTCAATAATTTATCCTACTATCTGAATTATTGTGAATTCATGTGTTGCCCGAAATTCTTGAAACTTTTACTCTGGCTTTCTGATAATTTATGAGAATTTCCTGTAAATTTTGGTATGCTTTGGATGAGTAGATTGGAAGATATGAATTTTTGAGTAAAAATGTGTTGTTTTGGGCAAAATCAAAACTAATTGAGTAATTGAGCTAAGAACTGAAATTGAAGAAGCTATATGGCTAGATTAAGAGATATCTATCGATGAAGGAAAGTTATGAAACTATAAACCACCTATACGTGATATTACGCAATCATGAAAACGATAAGTCCGTTGATTAGAAATCCTAATTGATATGTTTATGTGATGATGTGTTTATCTTAAAGTACATTAATTGTAAATGAAATAAGCGTGCCTATATGAGTTGGATTGATTGCACTTAAATTGGAACTTGCTTACATGAATTGTTAGTTGTGAAAAAGTTACATACGAAGTTGTTGAGCATGAATTATATGAATTAAGTGCATTTCTTCAATGAGTAATAAAAAGATAATAGGAAAATAAGAAACATAAAGAACTAAATAAGGGAAAAAGGATTGTGTTATTGATCTAAGACCTCATGAATTAAAGAACCCTCTCGAAACTATGGCCATAGAAGTGTCTCGTCAACCGAAGCCACAAATTCTTTTGCTTCCACGAATTATTGACACTATACGTCCTTCGAGTGAGGCAAGCCTCGAGGCCACGAATTATTTTTGCCTCGAGGCCACGAATTATTTTGTCTCCAAGAATTGAGCCAACGAATTATTTTGGCTCCAAGAACAGGGTCTTTAGAGCGGAACATAAATCTTCTTTCCATTCGAAACTAAGAATACTTAAAGAATTATGATATAAAGAAACGAATGATTATGCATGATGAACAAGAAAGAAAGAAGCAATGATTTATGAAATGCATAATTGAACTCAAGAAGAAGAACGAGAAGAAGAACGAATCCTAATTTCATAAGAAATTAATACAATAAGAAGTAAGATATGATTTACATAATGAGTGACTTACACGATGAATGATTATATGAGGTACTTGTGTAGAAAGAAGAATAACGTACGTTTGAGTGAATTCAAGAGCAATTGATGTCATTCTGCTTCTCGGCAAGTTGGTAAGTTTAGTATCTTGCGTGTCTTAAGCATGTATGATCCGAATCGCATGTTATGAATGAATTGTGAACTTACATGTGTTTGTTAATTAATTAATGTGCAAAGTGAAACCAGAGGTTGGGTTTGGGTTATTCACTGGGCTCGTGGAGCTCATGACCTCACCAACATTTTAGGTGCGAAGTTAAGACTGGCTGGAGTTGCCTTTGGCTTTAAGACATAGCAGACGGATAGGAGATGCCGGATTTACTTGCATGTTTCTGTCTTTTTGTTTGTAAAGATGTTGTAAAGATCGGTTGTGTGTGAACTTAAGTTTTGATTATGAATATAAAAGCCCTATGTGAATACTCCAAGTGTGTGGCTCGTTGAGTTTGTGTTGTGTTTACTCCGAGCGCGTGTTGTTGATACTACGAGCGTGTGACTCATTGAGTTTATGAATGTGTTTCGTGCGGGATTTGCTTTCCTAACGCAATGAGTTTGATTATTTAAACATAATTTGTTCAATCATTCTTTCAATTAAATCAAGGATCGATAATCACAAAATTCTACCGCTCTTTCGATGCTTAATAGAATTACTTTAATTAACCTATCAAATAACTTTCGTATGCATTTAAGTTAATCAAAGTTAAGGATTTCAAATTATCAAAGTGATCCCCTAATTTACTATTCTTTTCTCAAATTTCATAAATTAGATAGAAAGGTTGGTTGTCGGATTATTCTATTTCACTTTTCAAGTACATGATAGATTAATCTCTAAACACAAGTATCCTAGGGCTTCAAAACACTCATGAACATGATAAACACAACCTTATATTGAATCAAAATCAGAATTCAAGCACAAATCATAGAAAACTAATCAAACGACATTATTTCGGATTACAAATCTCTAGAAAAACTAAACTACTCACACATGTTTATTGAAAGCTTAACTAAAATCCAATACATTGAAATCAAACCTCAAACAGCAAGAAATGAACAAGTAGATGATAGGCTTGAAGTGCTCCACTTGAATCTCTTGACTTCAAATGGAACCCCTCAACTCGCTTCAATCTTCTTCTTTGATCTTCAAAGTTTTTTGGTTTGATGTGGATGAAAGGAGGAAGAAAAATGGAGATGGATGAATATAGAGGAATGAACTCTGAATTTTGGACTGGATTGATGTAGGAATGGCCAAAAATCAGCTTAAATAAGCCATTAAGAAGCAATCAAGGGCCGAAACCGTCAAAACCGAATCGTCTCGGCATGTTTTACCTCCAACATGGGCGGTGTCCTCCGACACGGGCTACCCATGTTGGATGCTGGCACGTCAAATTGGACAGGAACGCTGAAAACGGGTCGTGTCCTTTGACACGGGCTTCCCGTTCTCGATGCAAAGGCTCGACCTCCAACACGTGCCGTTTCCTCCGAAACGGGCTGCCCGTGTTGGTCGCTGGAATGCATGCGTCAAATTGATTCGATCATAACTTCCTCGTCCGATGTCCAAATGATACGATTCTTGAATTTCTGGAAAGCTCATTGAGTCTAGTTTCTAATTCTTTTATCATTATTATTGCTTCATAAGTGTGGGAAAAAACATGATTCAGAGAGTAAAGAAGTGTCCGTTATCGCACCCTTCTTACTTTTCAACTCATATCTTTTTCGTTCCTCAACAAAACTGAGCTTATAATATGTCATTGGAAAGCTCTTTTAATAAGGACACTAGAACATAGACCCAAAATAGCTTTGGACCGAAAATATGACTAAAAATCAGGTTCAAATCACTAGGAAGTTGCTTGAAACAGGACCAAAAGCGTAAAACCCAAGTGTAAAGCATAAATGGGGCATAAAGTACATAAATATGAATATAAATCCCCAAAAATGACAAGCAACCTCCTATGAAATCTTATACAAATATGGCAATTATCAAAGGCGTTGCACACAACAATGCCGTTTACTTAACCATAACTTGCATCAACAAGTTTGTTCCCTAACCTTGGTAGACAATGGATCAGCGAGTAAACTTGTGTCCTTGGAGAACTGCTAGAAGGTTAGGAATTAAGGAGCAACAACTCTCGAAATAGACTGTCCATCTTTAAGCTTACGAAAATTCTAAAAGAATAGTCTTAGGAACAATGACCTTGCCAATTAATATAGGGCCGGTACAAAGGAACATCAATTCCAAGTCCTAGATATCCTAGCTATCTTCGATTTAGTTCTAGGATGCCTTTGGTTACATGATCATCAGGCGGTGCCCTCTACACTCGCATCGAAAGTTAAGATGGTTGTCAAAGGTCAGGTAATAACTGTCAATGGGGATAATCTTTGTGCTACTACTACTTATAAAGAATCCATAGTTGAGATCGAGCATGATGCCAACGATGAGGAACTATATGGATTCGAGACTGTCATTGTCTTAGAAAGGGATGAAACACCTCTTAACTTCAATCCTTATAGTAACCCTAGTGTCCATTCAATTTGTAGGAAGAAGGGGTACTTTCCAGGTCTTACTACAAGCCAAAGGGCATATCACCTTACTTTTCCACCCCTTGAACCCACTAACAACTACAAATTTGGGCTAGGTTATCAACCTATCGCTAAGGAAATAGCCCAAGCCAAGTGGGAAGTTCAAACTAAGAGGACTGTATCGCACACTTGTTTGCTCTATCAAGCCCTTTGCCTACACTTTGAATAGGCAGTTCCTAAAAGAAGGAGATGACTTCCCTATTATGGTTTTCTTGAGCTTTACTATATCAAGGAAATGGGAATCCCGGTACTGTATTGGAGATTTTCAGTGATTGCTATATTCCGGAGAAGGAGCACCTTACCTCCTTGAAGAGGGACAAGTACACACCGACTAGATAATCTTATTGGGAATAATATTTTCAGTCTTCTATTCGGACAAGGGAGTAACCTAGAAGGGAATTCGGTCTCGTTATTGTCACGAGTTATGTCGCACCCACAGTTCGATCCATCTAGGTTCATCACCGATGTTGGTATTGAAGGGTCCAAGCATGACACTTGGATTGACGCCATGGAGGGCCAAGAATTTGTCTGTCGGTTTAGGAGCGTATCCTCTTTCCGAGTCTAGTACTAGGGCTTTTATTTCCCCTTTTGTTATTTGTAGTTCTTTTCTTAATTCTATCACTTCCGATTCGTATCTTTAATTTCTAAGACTGATGTACTCGTTGCTTCATTCAATAAAGTGAATCTTTCCGCTTACTCTTTGCCTCCTATTGCTTTTAATTGTTTTGCCTCTAATGAAGACAAGAAATCCCTAAAGAACTAATAAAAGCTTTGGAAGATCATAAAAATCGCTCACTAATGATAGATGAAATAGTCACTATTAATCCGGGGTAAGTTGACCAACCCCAAGAAGTTAAGATCGGGTAAACATTATATCTAGAAGAGTAAAAGCAATTTACTTTGTTCCTTACAGAGTTCATAGATGTCTTTGCATGGTCCTACAAAGACATGCCGAGTATAGATCCAAGTATAACGGAACATAAAATCCCACTTTATGATGATGATAAGCTAGTTAAGCGTAAGTTGAGGAGGATGAAACCCGAGTGGGCTTTAAAGATTAAAGAAGAGGTCTAAAAGTAATTAGAGGCTGGGTTCATTAAGGTAGTTTACTATCCTCAGTAGGTAACAAATATAGTACTAGTTCCGAAGAAAAATGGTAGGGTTTGTATGTGTGTCGACTTCGGAGATTTAAATATGGCCAGTCCCAAAGATGATTTCTCGCTGCCTCATATCGACATCCTTGTAGATAACACAACAGGTCATGCTTTGCTTTCGTTCATGGACGGCTATGCTGGGTATAATTAGGTGAAGATGGCTGAAGAGGATATGGAAAAAGCAACCTTCATCACTCAATGGGGACATACTACTATGTGGTGATGCCATTTGGGCTCAAGAACCCCTGTACAACGTATCGGTGGACTGCTACAACCTTATTGCATGACATGATCCATAAAAAGCTGAAGTTTATATGGATGACATGATCATAAAGTTCAAAGATAAGGCAGGGCACCTACCCAGCCTAAGAAAATTCTTCCAGAGACTCAAGAAATATAACATGCACCTTAACCCTAAAAATGTGCCTTTGGAGTTACCTCGAGCAAACTGGTAGGTTATGTTGTTAGTCTCGGGGAATTGAAGTTAATCAATCGAAGATCAAAGCCATTGAAGAGATCCCTCCACCAAGCACAGAAAAAGAGATAAGGGGTTTCTTAGGACTTTTACAATACGAGTAGTCATTTCATATCAAAACCGACTATGGTCCGTGAACCTCTTTTCGGGAAGTTGAAGAAAGGATGTGAGCCTATTTAGGATACCGAGTGCCAATAAGAATTCGAGAAGGTTAAGGAATTCCTAGCTAATCCTCTACTACTAGTTCCACCCCAACCAGGGAAACCTTTACTTATGTATCTCACCACAACGGAAACCACTATGGGAGCCTTGCTTGCTTAACGAGAGGGGAAAGAAGAGCATGCGATTTACTACCTAAGTAAGAAGTTCCTAGATTATGAGACTAGATACTCGCCATTAGAGAAGACATCATTGGCACTAGTCCGGGCTACTAAGAAGCTCATGCCCTACATGTTAGCCTACATGGTACATGTGGTGGCATATATGGATTCTATTAAGTACATACTTGAGCAACTAACTATCGGTAGCAAGATAGCAAGATGGACTATCATGTCTGTCGGAATTTAAACTCAAGTTTACCCCTCAAAAGCTCAAAGGAAGGATCTTAGCTGATCTACCCATACCTGAATCGCAACCTGAACACCTTGACTTTCCGGATGAAGATATCTTACAAGTAGAGGTGGATGTTTGGATAATGTACTTCGACGACGCTTCCAACCGGAAGGGCTTCGGAGTAGGGATTCTTTTAGTCTCACCAGAGGGAGCACATACTCCTATTTCGATCAATGTAGATTTCAAAGTCACGAACAACGCTACAGAGTACAAAACTTACATCACATGACTTGAAGCTATTACAGAGATCGACGTCAAGAATATCGGGGTTTTTAGTGATTCTAGTTTGATCATTAATCAGATTTTGCGAAGGTGGAAGGTAAGTAGTGAAACCTTGGCACCCTATCAAGCATATCTAACAAAATTATCCAAACATTTTGAGAATATCTCTGTCATCTATCTTCCTAGGGATGATAAAAAATTTGCAGATGCATTAGCTAAATTAGCATCCATAATTAATATCCCTACCGGCATTCATTCAATGCCCGTTTACATTGAGAGACGGAATCATCCCGCACATGTCTATAAATTAGAGGTGTCTAATACTCGACCACACCAGTCGAGCACTGGATAAGTAAGAATACCCCTTGGACTCCACATCTAGAGTCCAACGAGCCATCAAGATGTTAGTTGCCCAATTCTTCATCAATCAAGGGCAACTATACAAGAAAACCAACTCTGGAATTAACTTACTTTATGTCAACAACCATCAAGAAAAGCGCATCATGGATGAGATTTATGGTGGGGAGTGTGGGCCTCATATGAACGGTAAGATGTTAGTCTATAAGGTTCGGAGACTTGGCTATTACTCGGTCGACCATGGCGGCAGAATGCCATGAGTTTGTTAGAAGGTGCCACAAATGTCGGGTGTATGCAAATTTACGACACCAACCGCCATCATTCCTCACAACATTAGCTTCACCCTAGACATTCTCGGTTTGGGGAGTAGACATTATTAGCAAGGTTACCCTTAAAGGAACATGTTGTCATGAATTCGTGCTAGTAGCAATCGATTATTTCACAAAGTTGGTAGAGGCGGCCTCTTATGTAACTCTAACGTCAAAACGAGATAGCTAAGTATATTACTCGGAATATCATCTCTCGCTATGGGGTGCTCCATGAGCTAATTAGTGACGATGGTAGTCCTTTTAAGAAGGAGGTAGCAGATTTGCTTGGATAAGTACAAGATCCAACATTATAGATCATCCCCTATCGTCCTCAAACTGAAGGTTTTCTCGTGGAAAGTCTAAGTCACCCTAGATAGGGGGTGAATAAGGTGATGAAGAAAAATAAACAATTTTTGCAACAGTTCAGCTCAACAACAGATTCCGAATCTAGATTGGATTCAGAAAAGTAATAACACAAATTTACGTGGAAACCCTCATGGGGTAGAAAACCACGAGACAGTGCTAATCGAAGCACCAAGTCAAATCCATTATTTTGAATCAACAAAATACAAAGACCGACTCTACCAAAGTTGCTCCCTTAAACAATTCCTTACAATGTTTTCCTAGACTCGAAGTTCCCTTATCCGAACTAGTACTTCCTAACCGAGGTAACCTTTACAATCGGGGATAAGTGAGCTGAGTTAACACTTACAGCTCGGTCAAGGGACCTTAGAAAGTAAGAAGAGAATGGAACATATTACAAGACTTTCTTTACAACTCAAAAAATATTAAATACGAGACTTGGAGTTGTAAATTGAAGATTGAGTAAGAACAATAAATTCAATTCAAGCAATGTCTTCAGCAATCTATTCCGCAATTTTCTAGTGTTGTCAAGTGGCTTCTATTTTTATCTAACCAGGTAGAGCGACCGTTGAGTCTTGGTTCTGGACGAAGCCTTTACTAAGCTGTTGTAACGGCTCTTCGCAGTCACTCGGAATAGATCTGTTGCGATGTGAACGTTGTACAACGGCTCTTGGCTCCAAAAGATAGTCCAATCACTTGGTGGTGACTGAAAGTTGTGGTGGAAACAACCGTTAAGCCTAGAGTTGGAGTTTTCCAATTTTGGAAACGAACAACCTGACACGGTGTCCGAACCACGTCTAGAAGTAGCTAAAAGTTGTCAGCTGGTGATTAATGGCTAGAAGCCGGTTGCTTTTGTACTTCAAAAGTAAGTTAGCCTCGTTTGAATAGGCTACAAAAGCCAACCACATTGGTTCTCAAAGTATAAAATACTTTGGTTTAAGATTAAGCATAGATAATAATTGAATTATAATAATTAAATGCTTAATTATCTTTGGCCTAAAAGAATGGAATTTTCTGAGTCTAATATTCAATATACTCAAATTCCATCCGAGTCAATCCTAAGAATGATGAAGTAGAGAGAGTAAAATATCGAGTATAGCAACTTGATTTGGTCAAATAATTCTCAAGGAAATAAACTGACTTAGAAAAAGGAATAAACGCTGTAATTCTCTTTGCGTTGAAATACAAAGTCGAGTGCTTCGAATAAGAGTGTTAGGGAAATTATTTGAGCATGCGATAGTCCTAAGTAATGTCCGAGTGACTCAGAAAAATCAGTGTAGAACATATGTAATAAGACGCTTTCTAAGTAAGTCGAACGAGTGAAAACTTAGACACGTGTTTCTATGGTGCTTAGAATGACTTGGAATCAAAACTTAGGAGAGATAGGATTTATACCCGAGTCTTCATGTAATACCGAGAATGACTTAGAGTTAAAACATGAGTCTTCAATCTCCTCCTTTTTGATGAAAGGCATTTCATACTTAAGATAGAAACTTGTTAGTGCGAAACATGAGTTTTCATTTTTAATGATCGGAACATATCGGAGCAAAGTGTGACGGATGAGAGGCATTTCATTCTTATAAAATGCATTTTAGATTATATCATTACTCATAATAGTTATGCGGATAACAAATCGGAGTAAAGAAATGAAATATTGTATCATAGCAGAAAAGTAGAAAGAAACATATTGCTTAGAAACATATAACTCGGAAACAAGTTTGTTCGAAAAATAAAAACTTCATTCATTGCTCAAAAGAGGGTGAGCTCCCCATAAACATAACATCAAGTTTTCTATATTCTCTCCCCTAGCATTTCAGCAAAAAGGAGGGAAGAAAATAGCAAAAGAGTACAATTGATGTGTGGACAAAAGAAAAAAAATCAAGTGAGACATAAATTACGAGGAGGGGGTGTGCTATCGAGAGGATAGGGATGGCCCGTGCGCCTGGGCTGATAAGCTTGGGAGGAGGTAAATGATTGGGGCGGTGGCAGCACGGGGATGTTCGAAAGTTGCTCCGTCCTGGTTCTTTGAGGCGAGGGCATATCTTCGTCGAGCTCATCCTCCCGAAAGACGAGTAAGGGCGATGCTTTTGACCCGAGCACCTTTGGACGGACCAACGTCCCCAACTTCTTCTAACCCACTGAGATCGTGATCTTAGGAGATCAACTCTAGTTCGGGATCTGTTGCACCTTGACCCTTGGGTGGCGTAACCTCTTCTTTTTCTTTCTCCTATTCCTTCTCCTCTTCGAGCTCAGCTACTCCTTTTTAGCTACTCGCTTCACCTTCTTCTTATACCCTTGGTCAGAGCTGGAGGATTCGTCAAAAGTATCCGAAGTTTCCGAGTCTTGAGTAGCCTTGGACCTGCTATCTTGATGAAGTTCGAGTCTGCTCGCGTTGCTCGTTGATGATGCCCTTAAGCTCAATCAACATATCCTGGTTCTCCTAGATTTGAGACTGGCCGGTCTTCCGGTTGACAACCTATCCTTGAAGGACATTTTTAAGAGAGCGGAGGGTGTCTCGAAGTTCTTCGGACACGAAGCGCTTTTGTCTATGAACAAGGTAAACATAGCAGTAGAGGCTGTAGGAGGTGGTAGAGAAGTAGAGGGACCGCTAGAGGAAGATAGAAATGTTAGAAGAGTTTGAGTCCGAGTTGGAGAAGGTGAGGGAGGTTTAAACTCATACCCATGCACCCGGACACCAGGCTGGACTTCCCGGCACCTATACCCGAGAAGCTCTTTTTGCCAATCACAATGGCAGCCTCGAAACAACATTTGGATCCGAGGGAGGGAAACTTTGAATTGTTTGAAAAAGAACAATCAAAAGGGCTTCGAAAGGAAATGGAGTGGACTTCTTTGATTGAGGTTGCACTGAAGCCATCTACTCAATGATAGAGGGGAAAAGGTTTACGTCGTAGGGTTTTAAGATATCGAATAAAGCTTTGAGAATCTTTGAGTTAGGATTCTCTTTGCTTGGAATGATGAGAGAAGAAGGTTCTCATCAAGATGAAACAGAGTAATTTGGCCTCGGTCTTGATTTGAGTCACTAAGAAATTTTTCCGTGACTCATGAACTTCCTTAGCATATTTCTCGAAGAATTCATTAGCAATCTCCATAAATGGGATGGGATTGCAGTTGAGAAAAAGAGAAGAGACTTTGAAAAGTCTATGAAGAAGACAGAGGTTGACACGAACAACCTTCTCTTGAACTCTTGCGGTAATGATTCCCTCGGAATAGCACATGTTTGAATAAAACTCGACAACAAGTTCGGGTAAATGAATTCACCGAAGCACAAGTAATTGTACACCCCAGTGCTTTTGATGTGCTGCAACCACGAGAAAGAAGAGGTTGGGAAGAATTTATCATCCAATGTGAGATGTTGGGTGACAAAAATTTTAGAGGGGTTAGAGGCACCCTCTAGAGGATTTTTGGTGCGGCACTTTTGGTAGCAGACCCCAACAAATCAGGTGTTGAACCTCGCTTAGGCATGATGATTTGAGATACGAGAGAGGACACGAGAGAGCAAAGAGAGAATGGGAGCCTTGACTTTAGAGAGCGAAAGAATACGAGTGAGCAGAAGTGCTTAGAGTAGAGAGCAAGAAAGCGAGTGAATAAAGTAAAGAAATGAAGGTAAAGGGATGTTATTTATAGCGAAAAGAGATGACCTTCAGCCTTCGTTCGACCGGAATACCAAACAGTACTCTCGGACCGGTGTGACGTCCTGCTTTCCAACTACTAGAATTCCAGTAGCTTTCTTCCAATGGCTAGTTCTCTCCGATCGAAATGTGTGGCAGAGAGAGGAGAGAGAGAGAGAGAGAAGAAAGACTTTTCAAAAATATTTTTGAAATTTTCATTTTATCTAGAGATAATTCCGAAGCTTGATGTCCATATTGCTCAAAAACTAAATCGACTCGAGTATGTTTTTGAGTGACTCGAACACTCAAAGAACCAATAACTTATAGCTCAGTCTCACTCTGTCAACTGATCCATTTGTTATTAAAACAAAAGAAAACATATAACACATAATTATGCAAGGATAATTCAATGAGAAATCACATAATCATGCATTAAGCATACCAAGCTCATTCCTAATAAAGCAAAACCGATCTTTACTAAGTGGCTTAGTGAAAAGCTAATTGAAATTTTGTAGGAATAAATTCAAGTTCAATATCACCTTTCTCGAGTGGTCTCTTAGAAAATGATACCTGACCTCAATATGCTTTGTTTTTGGGTGCTGAACCGGATTCTTTGTAATGATGATTTCACTTTGATTGTCACACTTGATTGGGATAGATTTGAATGATAGCCCTAAATCCTTCAAATGCTACTTGATCCATAGAATCCGAGCACATCAAGCTCCAATTGTAATATACTCAGCCTTAGCAGTTGATAGAGCAACATAATTTTATTTCTTTGAGTGCCAAGAGATGAGGGATTAACCTATAAATTGGCATGCTCTCGATGTTCTCTTTCTCTCAACTTTGTATCCATCATAATCAACATCCGAGTATCCAGGTGAGAGTCGGCTTCGAGTCTTTTGAAAACCATATACCAAGATTCCGAGTTCCTGAAAGATATCCAAAAATTCTCTTCACCGCAGCTTATATGTGATTCTTTTTTATTAGCTTGGAATCTTGCATAAAGGCGGACACTTAACATGATATCTCGGTCTACTAGGTGTTGCTGCACGCTTTACATCTTGTAGTTTGTACTGCTTCAAAAGCTCCTTGGTATACTTGGATTGATGGACATAAATGCCATCCTTCTCTTGTTTGATTTGTAGACCAAGAAAGAAGTTGAGTTCTCCCATCATACTCATTTGGAACTGCTGTCTCATCAACTCATAAAACTCTTGACATAGAGTTTTATTAGTAGCTCCAAAAATAATATTATCAACATAGATCTAAGCGATAAGAAAATCTTTCCCCTTGGTTTTTATAAAAAGAGTTTTGTCAATTTGACCTCTATTGAAGTCCTTTTCAACCAAGAAACTGCTTAGTCTTTCATACCAAGCTCGAGGAGCTTGTTTAACATCATATAAAGCCTTTTGTAATTTACAAACATTATTTGGAAATTGTGAGTTTTCAAATCCGGGGATTGTTCAACATAGACTTCTTCTTGAATGAAACCATTTAGAAATGAACATTTGACATCCATTTGATAAAGCTTAATATTAATGCCGGATGGAAATGCCAATAAGATTGTTATTGCCTCGGTCCTAGCAACAGGTGCAAAGGTTTCTCCACAATCAATTCCTTGTTCTTGATTGTAACCCTGGGCAACAAGTCTAGCCTTATTTCGACAACCAACCCTTCCTCATCCAGCTTTGTTCTTGAAAACCTATTTGGTACTTATAACTAGGTGATTAGATGGTCGTTTGGTCGAGTCCACACTTGGTTTCTTTCAAATTGATTAAGCTTTTCTTGCATAGCCTCTACCCATTTAGGTTATTTTACGGCTTCTAGTGCATTTTTGGGTTTATGAATGCTTAAAATGCACACAGATTATGCAAAGAAGATTAAGTTCTTACCCCACTGTTGACGTCCGAAAGTAAGTTTTCAGGTGGGTGGCTAGATGCATATTTGAAAGCTTTACCTATCCTTTGATTTACCAAGTTTGTTGGTTGAACAGGCTGATCTTCGGTGGTTAATCTTGCTAAGTCTCATTGACTTGTTCTTCAACGATTCCGAGCTGGCTCGGAGTTTGTTCGATCCGATTGTCATGACATTCCGAGTTGCCTCGAGTAGTTTTGTTTTGACTCTTTGTGAGCTCGGCTTCAACAAGGTCGTCTTGATCTCTGTTAAGTCTAAGATCCGAGTATGTGGACTCATCCCGCCAAGATCAATTTCATAAAAGACAACGTGGATACTTCCACTTTGTTAGTTCTTTTGTTAAAAAATGATAAGCTTTGCTATGAGTATGGTTTCTTTCAAATTGATTGAGCTTTTCTTGCATAGCCTCTACCCATTTAGGTTCATTTACGGCTTCTAGTGCATTTTTGGGTTTAGGTAATGATATGAATGCTTAAAATGCACACAGATTATGCAAAGAAGATTAAGTTCTTACCCCACTCGTTGACGTCCGAAAGTAAGTTTTCAGGTGGGTGGCTAGATGCATATTTGAAAGCTTTACCTATCCTTTGATTTACCAAGTTTGTTGGTTGAACAGGCTGATCTTCGGTTGGTCAATCTTGCTAAGTCTCATTGACTTGTTCTTTAGCATTCCGAGCTGGCTCGGAGTTTGTTCGATCCGATTGTCATGACATTCCGAGTTGCCTCGGTAGTTCTGTTTTGACTCTTTCGAGCTCAGCTTCAGCAAGGTCGTCTTCATCTCTGTTAAGTCTAAGATCCGAGTATGTGGACTCATCCTGCCAAGATCAATTTCGTAAAAGACAATGTGGATACTTCCACTTTGTTAGTTCTTTTGTTAAAAAATGATAAGCTTTGCTATGAGTATGGTTTCTTTCAAATTGATTGAGCTTTTCTTGCATAGCCTCTACCCATTTAGGTTCATTTACGGCTTCTAGTGCATTTTTGGGTTTAGTTAATGATATGAATGTTTAAAATGCACACAGATTATGCAAAGAAGATTAAGTTCTTACCCCACTGTTGACGTCCGAAAGTAAGTTTTCGGTGGGTGGCTAGATGCATATTTGAAAGCTTTACCTATCCTTTGATTTACCAAGTTTGTTGGTTGAACAGCTGATCTTCGGTGGTTAATCTTGCTAAGTCTCATTGACTTGTTCTTCAACGATTCCGAGCTGGCTCGGAGTTTGTGCAATCTGATTGTCATGACATTCCGAGTTGCCTCGGTAGTTTTGTTTTGACTCTTTCGAGCTCGGCTTCAGCAAGGTCGTCTTCATCTCTGTTAAGTCTAAGATCCGAGTATGTGGACTCATCCTGCCAACATCAATTTCATAAAAGACAACGTGGATACTTCCACTTTGTTAGTTCTTTTGTTAAAAAATGATAAGCTTTGCTATGAGTATGGTTTCTTTCAAATTGATTGAGCTTTTCTTGCATAGCCTCTACCCATTTAGGTTCATTTACGGCTTCTAGTGCATTTTTGGGTTTAGTTAATGATATGAATGCTTAAAATGCACACAGATTATGCAAAGAAGATTAAGTTCTTACCCCACTTGTTGACGTGTGAAAGTAAGTTTTCAGGTGGGTGGCTAGATGCATATTTGAAAGCTTTACCTATCCTTTGATTTACCAAGTTTGTTGGTTGAACAGGCTGATCTTCGGTTGGTTAATCTTTCTAAGTCTCATTGACTTGTTCTTCGACGATTCGAGCCGGCTCGGAGTTTGTTCGATCCGATTGTCATGACATTCCGAGTTGCCTCGGTAGTTCTGTTTTGACTCTTTCCGAGCTCGGCTTCAGCAAGGTCGTCTTCATCTCTGTTAAGTCTAAGATCCGAGTATGTGGACTCATCCTGCCAAGATCAATTTCATAAAAGACAACGTGGATACTTCCACTTTGTTAGTTCTTTTGTTAAGAAAATGATAAGCTTTGCTATGAGTATGGTTTCTTTCAAATTGATTGAGCTTTTCTTGCATAGCCTCTACCCATTTAGGTTCATTTACGGCTTCTAGTGCATTTTTGGGTTTAGTTAATGATATGAATGCTTAAAATGCACACAGATTATGCAAAGAAGATTAAGTTCTTACCCCACTTGTTGACGTCCGAAAGTAAGTTTTCGGTGGGTGGCTAGATGCATATTTGAAAGCTTTACCTATCCTATGATTTACCAAGTTTGTTGGTTGAACAGCTGATCTTCGGGTGGTTAATCTTGCTAAGTCTCATTGACTTGTTCTTCGACGATTCGAGCTGGCTCGGAGTTTGTTCGGTCCGATTGTCATGACATTCCGAGTTGCCTCGGTAGTTTTGTTTTGACTCTTTCGAGCTCGGCTTCAGCAAGGTCGTCTTCATCTCTGTTAAGTCTAAGATCCGAGTAGGTGGACTCATCCTGCCAAGATCAATTTCATAAAAGACAATGTGGATACTTCCACTTTGTTAGTTCTTTTGTTAAAAAATGATAAGCTTTGCTATGAGTATGGTTTCTTTCAAATTGATTGAGCTTTTCTTGCGTAGCCTCTACCCATTTAGGTTCATTTACGGCTTCTAGTGCATTTTTGGGTTTAGGTAATGATATGAATGCTTAAAGTGCACACAGATTATGCAAAGAAGATTAAGTTCCTACCCCACTGTTGACGTCCGAAAGTAAGTTTTCAAGTGGGTGGCTAGATGCATATTTGAAAGCTTTACCTATCCTTTGATTTACCAAGTTTGTTGGTTGAACAGTCGATCTTCGGTTGGTTAATCTTTCTAAGTCTCATTGACTTCTTCTTCGACGATTCCGAGCCGGCTCGGAGTTTGTTCGATCCGATTGTCATGACATTCCGAGTTGCCTCAGTAGTTCTGTTTTGACTCTTTCGAGCTCGGCTTCAGCAAGGTCGTCTTCATCTCTGTTAAGTCTAAGATCCGAGTATGTGGACTCATCCTTCCAAGATCAATTTCATAAAAGACAACGTGGATACTTCCACTTTGTTAGTTCTTTTGTTAAGAAAATGATAAGCTTTGCTATGAGTATGGTTTCTTTCAAATTGATTGAGCTTTTCTTGCATAGCCTCTACCCATTTAGGTTCATTTACGGCTTCTAGTGCATTTTTAGGTTTAGTTAATGATATGAATGCTTAAAATGCACGCAGATTATGCAAAGAAGATTAAGTTCTTACCCCACTTGTTGACGTCCGAAAGTAAGTTTTCAGGTGGGTGGCTAGATGCATATTTGAAAGCTTTACCTATCCTTTGATTTACCAAATTTGTTGGTTGAACAGGCTGATCTTCGGTGGTTAATCTTGCTAAGTCTCATTGACTTATTCTTCGACGATTCCGAGCTGGCTCTGGAGTTTGTTCGATCCGATTGTCATGACATTCTCGGTTGCCTCGGTAGTTCTATTTTGACTCTTTACGAGCTCGGCTACGAGCAAGGTCGTCTTCATCTCTGTTAAGTCTATGATCCGAGTATGTGGACTCATCCTTCCAAGATCAATTTCATAAAAGACAACGTCGATACTTCCACTTTGTTAGTTCTTTTGCTAAAAAATGATAAGCTTCGCTATGGATATGGTTTCTTTCAAATTGATTGAGCTTTTCTTGCATAGCCTCTACCCATATAGGTTCATTTACGGCTTCTAGTGCATTTTTAGGTTTAGTTAATGATATGAATGCTTAAAATGCACACAGATTATGCAAAGACGATTAAGTTCCTACCCCACTTGTTGACGTCCGAAAGTAAGTTTTCAGGTGGGTGGCTAGATGCATATTTGAAAGCTTTACCTATCCTTTGATTTACCAAGTTTGTTGGTTGAACAGTCGATCTTCGGTTGGTTAATCTTTCTAAGTCTCATTGACTTGTTCTTCGACATTACGAGCTGGCTCGGAGTTTGTTCGGTCGATTGTCATGACATTCCGAGTTGCCTCGGTAGTTCTGTTTTGACTCTTTGTGAGCTCGGCTTCGATAAGGTCGTCTTCGTCTCTGTTAAGTCTAAGATCCGAGTATGTGGACTCATCCTGCCAAGATCAATTTCATAAAAGACAACGTGGATACTTCCACTTTGTTAGTTCTTTTGTTAAAAAATGATGAGCTTTGCTATGAGTATGGTTTCTTTCAAATTGATTGAGCTTTTCTTGCATAGCCTCTACCCATTTAGGTTCATTTACGGCTTCTAGTGCATTTTTGGGTTTAGGTAATGATATGAATGCTTAAAATGCACACAGATTATGCAAAGAAGATTAAGTGCCTACCCCACTTGTTGACGTCCGAAAGTAAGTTTTCGGGTGGGTGGCTAGATGCATATTTGAACGCTTTACCTATCCTTTGATTTACCAAGTTTGTTGGTTGAACAGTCGAACTTCGGTGGTTAATCTTGCTAAGTCTCATTGACTTGTTCTTCGACGATTCCGAGCCGGCTCCGGAGTTTGTTCGATCCGATTGTCATGACATTCCGAGTTGCCTCGGTAGTTCTGTTTTGACTCTTTACGAGCTCGGCTTCGAGCAAGGTCGTCTTCATCTCTGTTAAGTCTAAGATCCGAGTATGTGGACTCATCCTGCCAAGATCAATTTCATAAAAGACAACGTGGATACTTCCACTTTGTTAGTTCTTTTGTTAAGAAAATGATAAGCTTTGCTATCGAGTATGGTTTCTTTCAAATTGATTGAGCTTTTCTTGCATAGCCTCTACCCATTTAGGTTCATTTACGGCTTCTAGTGCATTTTTGGGTTTAGTTAATGATATGAATGCTTAAAATGCACACAGATTATGCAAAGAAGATTAAGTTCTTACCCCACTTGTTGACGTCCGAAAGTAAGTTTTCAGGTGGGTGGCTAGATGCATATTTGAAAGCTTTACCTATCCTCTGATTTACCAAGTTTGTTGGTTGAACAGGCTGATCTTCGGTGGTTAATCTTGCTAAGTCTCATTGACTTGTTCTTCGACGATTACGAGCTGGCTTTGGAGTTTGTTCGGTCGATTGTCATGACATTCCGAGTTGCCTCAATAGTTCTGTTTTGACTCTTTCGAGCTCGGCTTCAGCAAGGTCGTCTTCATCTCTGTTAAGTCTAAGATCCGAGTATGTGGACTCATCCTTCCAAGATCAATTTCATAAAAGACAACGTGGATACTTCCACTTTGTTAGTTCTTTTGTTAAGAAAATGATAAGCTTTGCTATGCGTATGGTTTCTTTCAAATTGATTGAGCTTTTCTTGCATAGCCTCTACCCATTTAGGTTCATTTACGGCTTCTAGTGCATTTTTGGGTTTAGTTAATGATTTGAATGCTTAAAATGCACGCAGATTATGCAAAGAAGATTAAGTTCTTACCCCACTTGTTGACGTGTGAAAGTAAGTTTTCAGGTGGGTGGCTAGATGCATATTTGAAAGCTTTACCTATCCTTTGATTTACCAAATTTGTTGGTTGAACAGGCTGATCTTCGGTGGTTAATCTTGCTAAGTCTCATTGACTTATTCTTCGACGATTACGAGCGGCTCTGGAGTTTGTTCGATCGATTGTCATGACATTACGAGTTGCCTCGGTAGTTCTATTTTGACTCTTTACGAGCTCGGCTACGGCAAGGTCGTCTTCATCTCTATTAAGTCTAAGATTCGAGTATGTGGACTCATCCTTCCAAGATCAATTTCATAAAAGACAACGTCGATAGTTCCACTTTGTTAGTTCTTTTGCTAAAAAAATGATAAGCTTTGCTATGGATATGGTTTCTTTCAAATTGATTGAGCTTTTCTTGCATAGCCTCTACCCATTTAGGTTCATTTACGGCTTCTAGTGCATTTTTAGGTTTAGTTAATGATATGAATGCTTAAAATGCACACAGATTATGCAAAGAAGATTAAGTTCCTACCCCACTTGTTGACGTGCGAAAGTAAGTTTTCAGGTGGGTGGCTAGATGCATATTTGAAAGCTTTACCTATCCTTTGATTTACCAAGTTTGTTGGTTGAACAGGCTGATCTTCGGTTGGTTAATCTTTCTAAGTCTCATTGACTTGTTCTTCGACGATTACGAGTCGGCTCCGGAGTTTGTTCGATCGATTGTCATGACATTACGAGTTGCCTCGGTAGTTACTGTTTTGACTCTTTGTGAGCTCGGCTTCGAGCAAGGTCGTCTTCATCATCTGTTAAGTCTAAGATCCGAGTATGTGGACTCATCCTGCCAAGATCAATTTCATAAAAGACAACGTGGATACTTCCACTTTGTTAGTTCTTTTGTTAAGAAAATGATAAGCTTTGCTATGCGTATGGTTTCTTTCAAATTGATTGAGCTTTTCTTGCATAGCCTCTACCCATTTAGGTTCATTTACGGCTTCTAGTGCATTTTTGGGTTTAGTTAATGATTTGAATGCTTAAAATGCACGCAGATTATGCAAAGAAGATTAAGTTCTTACCCCACTTGTTGACGTGTGAAAGTAAGTTTTCAGGTGGGTGGCTAGATGCATATTTGAAAGCTTTACCTATCCTTTGATTTACCAAATTTGTTGGTTGAACAGGCTGATCTTCGGGTGGTTAATCTTGCTAAGTCTCATTGACTTATTCTTCGACGATTACGAGCGGCTCTGGAGTTTGTTCGATCGATTGTCATGACATTACGAGTTGCCTCGGTAGTTCTATTTTGACTCTTTACGAGCTCGGCTACGAGCAAGGTCGTCTTCATCTCTATTAAGTCTAAGATTCGAGTATGTGGACTCATCCTTCCAAGATCAATTTCATAAAAGACAACGTCGATAGTTCCACTTTGTTAGTTCTTTTGCTAAAAAATGATAAGCTTTGCTATGGATATGGTTTCTTTCAAATTGATTGAGCTTTTCTTGCATAGCCTCTACCCATTTAGGTTCATTTACGGCTTCTAGTGCATTTTTGGGTTTAGTTAATGATTTGAATGCTTAAAATGCACGCAGATTATGCAAAGAAGATTAAGTTCTTACCCCACTTGTTGACGTGTGAAAGTAAGTTTTCGGTGGGTGGCTAGATGCATATTTGAAAGCTTTACCTATCCTTTGATTTACCAAATTTGTTGGTTGAACAGGCTGATCTTCGGTGGTTAATCTTGCTAAGTCTCATTGACTTATTCTTCGACGATTACGAGTCGGCTCCGGAGTTTGTTCGATCGATTGTCATGACATTACGAGTTGCCTCGGTAGTTCTATTTTGACTCTTTACGAGCTCGGCTACGAGCAAGGTCGTCTTCATCTCTATTAAGTCTAAGATTCGAGTATGTGGACTCATCCTTCCAAGATCAATTTCATAAAAGACAACGTCGATAGTTCCACTTTGTTAGTTCTTTTGCTAAAAAATGATAAGCTTTGCTATGGATATGGTTTCTTTCAAATTGATTGAGCTTTTCTTGCATAGCCTCTACCCATTTAGGTTCATTTACGGCTTCTAGTGCATTTTTAGGTTTAGTTAATGATATGAATGCTTAAAATGCACACAGATTATGCAAAGAAGATTAAGTTCCTACCCCACTTGTTGACGTGCGAAAGTAAGTTTTCAGGTGGGTGGCTAGATGCATATTTGAAAGCTTTACCTATCCTTTGATTTACCAAGTTTGTTGGTTGAACAGCTGATCTTCGGTTGGTTAATCTTTCTAAGTCTCATTGACTTGTTCTTCGACGATTACGAGCTGGCTCGGAGTTTGTTCGATCGATTGTCATGACATTCGAGTTGCCTCGGTAGTTACTGTTTTGACTCTTTGTGAGCTCGGCTTCAGCAAGGTCGTCTTCATCTCTGTTAAGTCTAAGATCCGAGTATGTGGACTCATCCTGCCAAGATCAATTTCATAAAAGACAACGTGGATACTTCCACTTTGTTAGTTCTTTTGTTAAAAAATGATAAGCTTTGCTATGAGTATGGTTTCTTTCAAATTGATTGAGCTTTTCTTGCATAGCCTCTACCCATTTAGGTTTATTTACGGCTTCTAGTGCATTTTTGGGTTTAGTTAATGATATGAATGCTTAAAATGCACACAGATTATGCAAAGAAGATTAAGTTCTTACCCCACTTGTTGACGTGTGAAAGTAAGTTTTCAGGTGGGTGGCTAGATGCATATTTGAAAGCTTTACCTATCCTTTGATTTACCAAGTTTGTTGGTTGAGCAGCTGATCTTCGGTTGGTTAATCTTTCTAAGTCTCATTGACTTGTTCTTCGACATTACGAGCTGGCTCCGGAGTTTGTTCGATCTGATTGTCATGACATTACGAGTTGCCTCGGTAGTTACTGTTTTGACTCTTTACGAGCTCGGCTTCGACAAGGTCGTCTTCATCTCTGTTAAGTCTAAGATCCGAGTATGTGGACTCATCCTGCCAAGATCAATTTCATAAAAGACAACGTGGATACTTCCACTTTGTTAGTTCTTTTGTTAAGAAAATGATAAGCTTTGCTATCGGTATGGTTTCTTTCAAATTGATTGAGCTTTTCTTGCATAGCCTCTACCCATTTAGGTTCATTTACGGCTTCTAGTGCATTTTTGGGTTTAGTTAATGATATGAATGCTTAAAATGCACACAGATTATGCAAAGAAGATTAAGTTCTTACCCCACTTGTTGACGTCCGAAAGTAAGTTTTCAGGTGGGTGGCTAGATGCATATTTGAAAGCTTTACCTATCCTATGATTTACCAAGTTTGTTGGTTGAACAGGCTGATCTTCGGTGGTTAATCTTGCTAAGTCTCATTGACTTGTTCTTCGACGATTCGAGCGGCTCTGGAGTTTGTTCGATCCGATTGTCATGACATTACGAGTTGCCTCGGTAGTTTTGTTTTGACTCTTTCGAGCTCGGCTTCAGCAAGGTCGTCTTCATCTCTGTTAAGTCTAAGATCCGAGTATGTGGACTCATCCTGCCAAGATCAATTTCATAAAAGACAATGTGGATACTTCCACTTTGTTAGTTCTTTTGTTAAAAAATGATAAGCTTTGCTATGAGTATTGTTTCTTTCAAATTGATTGAGCTTTTCTTGCGTAGCCTCTACCCATTTAGGTTCATTTACGGCTTCTAGTGCATTTTTGGGTTTAGGTAATGATATGAATGCTTAAAGTGCACACAGATTATGCAAAGAAGATTAAGTTCCTACCCCACTTGTTGACGTGCGAAAGTAAGTTTTCAGGTGGGTGGCTAGATGCATATTTGAAAGCTTTACCTATCCTTTGATTTACCAAGTTTGTTGGTTGAGCAGCTGATCTTCGGTTGGTTAATCTTTCTATGTCTCATTGACTTCTTCTTCGACGATTACGAGCGGCTCTGGAGTTTGTTCGATCGATTGTCATGACATTCCGAGTTGCCTCGGTAGTTACTGTTTTGACTCTTTACGAGCTCGGCTTCGACAACGTCGTCTTCATCTCTGTTAAGTCTAAGATCCGAGTATGTGGACTCATCCTGCCAAGATCAATTTCATAAAAGACAACGTGGATACTTCCACTTTGTTAGTTCTTTTGTTAAGAAAATGATAAGCTTTGCTATGAGTATGGTTTCTTTCAAATTGATTGAGCTTTTCTTGCATAGCCTCTACCCATTTAGGTTCATTTACGGCTTCTAGTGTATTTTTGGGTTTAGTTAATGATATGAATGCTTAAAATGCACGCAGATTATGCAAAGAAGATTAAGTTCTTACCCCACTTGTTGACGTTTGAAAGTAAGTTTTCGGGTGGGTGGCTAGATGCATATTTGAAAGCTTTACCTATCCTTTGATTTACCAAATTTGTTGGTTGAACAGCTGATCTTCGGTGGTTAATCTTGCTAAGTCTCATTGACTTATTCTTCGACATTACGAGCTGGCTCCGGAGTTTGTTCGATCCGATTGTCATGACATTCTCGAGTTGCCTCGGTGGTTCTATTTTGACTCTTTACGAGCTCGAGCTACGACAAGGTCGTCTTCATCTCTGTTAAGTCTATGATCCGAGTATGTGGACTCATCCTTCCAAGATCAATTTCATAAAAGACAACGTCGATACTTCCACTTTGTTAGTTCTTTTGCTAAAAAATGATAAGCTTTGCTATGGATATGGTTTCTTTCAAATTGATTGAGCTTTTCTTGCATAGCCTCTACCCATATAGGTTCATTTACGGCTTCTAGTGCATTTTTAGGTTTAGTTAATGATATGAATGCTTAAAATGCACACAGATTATGCAAAGAAGATTAAGTTCCTACCCCACTTGTTGACGTCCGAAAGTAAGTTTTCAGGTGGGTGGCTAGATGCATATTTGAAAGCTTTACCTATCCTTTGATTTACCAAGTTTGTTGGTTGAGCAGTCGATCTTCGGTTGGTTAATCTTTCTAAGTCTCATTGACTTGTTCTTCGACGATTACGAGCTGGCTCTGGAGTTTGTTCGATCGATTGTCATGACATTCCGAGTTGCCTCGGTAGTTCTGTTTTGACTCTTTGTGAGCTCGGCTTCGATAAGGTCGTCTTCGTCTCTGTTAAGTCTAAGATCCGAGTATGTGGACTCATCCTGCCAAGATCAATTTCATAAAAGACAACGTGGATACTTACACTTTGTTAGTTCTTTTGTTAAAAAATGATGAGCTTTGCTATGAGTATGGTTTCTTTCAAATTGATTGAGCTTTTCTTGCATAGCCTCTACCCATTTAGGTTCATTTACGGCTTCTAGTGCATTTTTGGGTTTAGGTAATGATATGAATGCTTAAAATGCACACAGATTATGCAAAGAAGATTAAGTTCCTACCCCCTTGTTGACGTGCGAAAGTAAGTTTTCGGGTGGGTGGCTAGATGCATATTTGAACGCTTTACCTATCCTTTGATTTACCAAGTTTGTTGGTTGAACAGTCGAACTTCGGTGGTTAATCTTGCTAAGTCTCATTGACTTGTTCTTCGACGATTACGAGCTGGCTCCGGAGTTTGTTCGGTCTGATTGTCATGACATTCCGAGTTGCCTCGGTAGTTACTGTTTTGACTCTTTGTGAGCTCGGCTTCGATAAGGTCGTCTTCGTCTCTGTTAAGTCTAAGATCCGAGTATGTGGACTCATCCTGCCAAGATCAATTTCATAAAAGACAACGTGGATACTTCCACTTTGTTAGTTCTTTTGTTAAAAAAATGATAAGCTTTGCTATGAGTATGGTTTCTTTCAAATTGATTGAGCTTTTCTTGCATAGCCTCTACCCATTTAGGTTCACGTACGGCTTCTAGTGCATTTTTGGGTTTAGTTAATGATATGAATGTTTAAAATGCACACAGATTATGCAAAGAAGATTAAGTTCTTACCCCATTGTTGACGTGCGAAACTAAGTTTTCGGGTGGGTGGCTAGATGCATATTTGAAAGCTTTACCTATCTTTTGATTTACCAAGTTTGTTGGTTGCAGCAGGCTGATCTTCGGTTGGTTAATCTTGCTAAGTTTCATTGACTTGTTCTTCGACGATTACGAGCGGCTCTGGAGTTTGTTCGATCGATTGTCATGACATTACGAGTTGCCTCGGTAGTTACGTTTTGACTCTTTACGAGCTCGGCTTCGACAAGGTCGTCTTCATCTCTGTTAAGTCTAAGATCCGAGTATGTGGACTCATCCTGCCAAGATCAATTTCATAAAAGACAACGTGGATACTTCCACTTTGTTAGTTCTTTTGTTAAGAAAATGATAAGCTTTGCTATCGAGTATGGTTTCTTTCAAATTGATTGAGCTTTTCTTGCATAGCCTCTACCCATTTAGGTTCATTTACGGCTTCTAGTGCATTTTTGGGTTTAGTTAATGATATGAATGCTTAAAATGCACACAGATTATGCAAAGAAGATTAAGTTCTTACCCCACTTGTTGACGTCCGAAAGTAAGTTTTCGGGTGGGTGGCTAGATGCATATTTGAAAGCTTTACCTATCCTATGATTTACCAAGTTTGTTGGTTGAACAGCTGATCTTCGGGTGGTTAATCTTGCTAAGTCTCATTGACTTGTTCTTCGACGATTCGAGCGGCTCTGGAGTTTGTTCGATCGATTGTCATGACATTCCGAGTTGCCTCGGTAGTTCTGTTTTGACTCTTTACGAGCTCGGCTTCGGCAAGGTCGTCTTCATCTCTGTTAAGTCTAAGATCCGAGTATGTGGACTCATCCTTCCAAGATCAATTTCATAAAAGACAACGTGGATACTTCCACTTTGTTAGTTCTTTTGTTAAGAAAATGATAAGCTTTGCTATGCGTATGGTTTCTTTCAAATTGATTGAGCTTTTCTTGCATAGCCTCTACCCATTTAGGTTCATTTACGGCTTCTAGTGCATTTTTGGGTTTAGTTAATGGTATGAATGCTTAAAATGCACGCAGATTATGCAAAGAAGATTAAGTTCTTACCCCACTTGTTGACGTGTGAAAGTAAGTTTTCAGGTGGGTGGCTAGATGCATATTTGAAAGCTTTACCTATCCTTTGATTTACCAAATTTGTTGGTTGAACAGGCTGATCTTCGGTGGTTAATCTTGCTAAGTCTCATTGACTTATTCTTCGACGATTCGAGCGGCTCTGGAGTTTGTTCGATCGATTGTCATGACATTCGAGTTGCCTCGGTAGTTCTATTTTGACTCTTTACGAGCTCGGCTACGGCAAGGTCGTCTTCATCTCTATTAAGTCTAAGATTCGAGTATGTGGACTCATCCTTCCAAGATCAATTTCATAAAAGACAACGTCGATACTTCCACATTGTTAGTTCTTTTGCTAAAAAATGATAAGCTTTGCTATGGATATGGTTTCTTTCAAATTGATTGAGCTTTTCTTGCATAGCCTCTACCCATTTAGGTTCATTTACGGCTTCTAGTGCATTTTTAGGTTTAGTTAATGATATGAATGCTTAAAATGCACACAGATTATGCAAAGAAGATTAAGTTCCTACCCCACTTGTTGACGTGCGAAAGTAAGTTTTCGGGTGGGTGGCTAGATGCATATTTGAAAGCTTTACCTATCCTTTGATTTACCAAGTTTGTTGGTTGAACAGGTGATCTTCGGTTGGTTAATCTTTCTAAGTCTCATTGACTTGTTCTTCGACGATTACGAGCGGCTCTGGAGTTTGTTCGATCGATTGTCATGAGATTCCGAGTTGCCTCGGTAGTTACGTTTTGACTCTTTGTGAGCTCGGCTTCGGTAAGGTCGTCTTCATCTCTGTTAACTCTAAGATCCGAGTATGTGGACTCATCCTGCCAAGATCAATTTCATAAAAGACAACGTGGATACTTCCACTTTGTTAGTTCTTTTGTTAAAAAATGATAAGCTTCGCTATGAGTATGGTTTCTTTCAAATTGATTGAGCTTTTCTTGCATAGCCTCTACCCATTTAGGTTCATTTACGGCTTCTAGTGCATTTTTGAGTTTAGGTAATGATATGAATGCTTAAAATGCACACGAGTATGCAAAGAAGATTAAGTTCCGACCCCACTTGTTGACGTGCGAAAGTAAGTTTTCAGGTGGGTGGCTAGATGCATATTTGAAAGCTTTACCTATCATTTGATTTACCAAGTTTGTTGGTTGAACAGGCTGATCTTCGGGTGGTTAATCTTGCTAAGTCTTATTGACTTGTTCTTCGACGATTCGAGCTGGCTCCGGAGTTTGTTCGATCGATTGTCATGACATTCCGAGTTACCTCAATAGTTACTGTTTTGACTCTTTGTGAGCTCGGCTTCAGCAAGGTCGTCTTCATCTCTGTTATGTCTAAGATCCGAGTATGTGGACTCATCCTGCCAAGATCAATTTCATAAAAGACAACGTGGATACTTCCACTTTGTTAGTTCTTTTGTTAAAAAATGATAAGCTTTGCTATGAGTATGGTTTCTTTCAAATTGATTGAGCTTTTCTTGCATAGCCTCTACCCATTTAGGTTCATTTACGGGTTCTAGTGCATTTTTAGGTTTAGTTAATGATATGAATGCTTAAAATGCACACAGATTATGCAAAGAAGATTAAGTTCCTACCCCACTTGTTGACGTGCGAAAGTAAGTTTTCGGGTGGGTGGCTAGATGCATATTTGAAAGCTTTACCTATCCTTTGATTTACCAAGTTTGTTGGTTGAACAGGCTGATCCTCGGTTGGTTAATCTTTCTAAGTCTCATTGACTTGTTCTTCGACGATTACGAGCGGCTCTGGAGTTTGTTCGATCCGATTGTCATGACATTCGAGTTGCCTCGGTAGTTCTGTTTTGACTCTTTGTGAGCTCGGCTTCGATAAGGTCGTCTTCATCTCTGTTGAGTCTAAGATCCGAGTATTTGGACTCATCCTGCCAAGATCAATTTCATAAAAGACAACGTGGATACTTCCACTTTGTTAGTTCTTTTGTTAAAAAATGATAAGCTTCGCTATGAGTATGGTTTCTTTCAAATTGATTGAGCTTTTCTTGCATAGCCTCTACCCATTTAGGTTCATTTACGGCTTCTAGTGCATTTTTAGGTTTAGTTAATGATATGAATGCTTAAAATGCACACGAGTATGCAAAGAAGATTAAGTTCTTACCCCACTTGTTGACGTCCGAAAGTAAGTTTTCAGGTGGGTGGCTAGATGCATATTTGAAAGCTTTACCTATCCTTTGATTTACCAAGTTTGTTGGTTGAACAGGCTGATCTTCGGTTGGTTAATCTTGCTAAGTCTCATTGACTTGTTCTTCGACGATTCGAGCTGGCTCTGGAATTTGTTCGATCGATTGTCATGACATTCCGAGTTGCCTCGGTAGTTCTGTTTTGACTCTTTGTGAGCTCGGCTTCAGCAAGGCCGTCTTCATCACTGTTAAGTCTAAGATCCGAGTATGTGGACTCATCCTGCCAAGATCAATTTCATAAAAGACAACGTGGATACTTCCACTTTGTTAGTTCTTTTGTTAAAAAATGATAAGCTTTGCTATGAGTATGGTTTCTTTCAAATTGATTGAGCTTTTCTTGCATAGCCTCTACCCATTTAGGTTCACGTACGGCTTCTAGTGCATTTTTGGGTTTAGTTAATGATATGAATGTTTAAAATGCACACAGATTATGCAAAGAAGATTAAGTTCTTACCCCACTTGTTGACGTGCGAAAGTAAGTTTTCGGTGGGTGGCTAGATGCATATTTGAAAGCTTTACCTATCCTTTGATTTACCAAGTTTGTTGGTTGAACAGGCTGATCTTCGGTGGTTAATCTTGCTAAGTCTCATTGACTTGTTCTTCGACGATTCCGAGCTGGCTCTGGAGTTTGTTCGATCCGATTGTCATGACATTCCGAGTTTCCTTAGTAGTTCTGTTTTGAGTCTTTGTGAGCTCGGCTTCAGCAAGGTCGTCTTCATCTCTGTTAAGTCTAAGATCCGAGTATGTGGACTCATCCTGCCAAGATCAATTTCATAAAAGACAACGTGGATACTTCCACTTTGTTAGTTCTTTTGTTAAAAAATGATAAGCTTTGCTATGAGTATGGTTTCTTTCAAATTGATTGAGCTTTTCTTGCATAGCCTCTACCCATTTAGGTTGACGTACGGCTTCTAGTGCATTTTTGGGTTTAGTTAATGATATGAATGTTTAAAATGCACACAGATTATGCAAAGAAGATTAAGTTCTTACCCCATTGTTGACGTCCGAAACTAAGTTTTCAGGTGGGTGGCTAGATGCATATTTGAAAGCTTTACCTATCTTTTGATTTACCAAGTTTGTTGGTTGCACGAGCTGATCTTCGGTTGGTTAATCTTGCTAAGTCTCATTGACTTGTTCTTCGACGATTCCGAGCTGGCTCTGGAGTTTGTTCGATCGATTGTCATGACATTCCGAGTTGCCTCGGTAGTTCTGTTTTGACTCTTTGTGAGCTCGGCTTCAGCAAGGTCGTCTTCATCTCTGTTAAGTCTAAGATCCGAGTATGTGGACTCATCCTGCCAAGATCAATTTAATAAAAGACAACGTGGATACTTCCACTTTGTTAGTTCTTTTGTTAAAAAATGATAAGCTTTGCTATGAGTATGGTTTCTTTCAAATTGATTGAGCTTTTCTTGCATAGCCTCTACCCATTTAGGTTCATTTACGGCTTCTAGTGCATTTTTAGGTTTAGTTAATGATATGAATGCTGAAAATGCACACAGATTATGCCAAGAAAATTGAGTTCTTACCCCATTTGTTGACGTCCGAAACTAAGTTTTCGGTGGGTGGCTAGATGCATATTTGAAAGCTTTACCTATCTTTTGATTTACCAAGTTTGTTGGTTGCACAGGCTGATCTTCGGTTGGTTAATCTTGCTAAGTCTCATTGACTTGTTCTTCGACGATTCCGAGCTGTCTCTGGAGTTTGTTCGGTCTGATTGTGATGACATTCCGAGTTGCCTCGGTAGTTCGTTTTGAGTCTTTACGAGCTCGGCTTCAGCAAGGTCGTCTTCATCTCTGTTAAGTCTAAGATCCGAGTATGTGGACTCATCCTGCCAAGATCAATTTCATAAAAGACAACGTGGATACTTCCACTTTGTTAGTTCTTTTGTTAAAAAATGATAAGCTTTGCTATGAGTATGGTTTCTTTCAAATTGATTGAGCTTTTCTTGCATAGCCTCTACCCATTTAGGTTCATTTACGGCTTCTAGTGCATTTTTAGGTTTAGTTAATGATATGAATGCTGAAAATGCACACAGATTATGCAAAGAAGATTGAGTTCTTACCCCATTGTTGACTTCGAAACTAAGTTTTCGGTGGGTGGCTAGATGCATATTTGAAAGCTTTACCTATATTTTGATTTACCAAGTTTGTTGGTTGAACAGGCTGATCTTCGGTTGGTTAATCTTGCTAAGTCTCATTGACTTGTTCTTCGACGATTCCGAGCTGGCTCTGGAGTTTGTTCGATCTAATTGTCATGACATTCCGTGTTGCCTCGGTAGTTCTGTTTTGAGTCTTTGTGAGCTCGGCTTCAGCAAGGTTGTCTTCATCTCTGTTAAGTCTAAGATCCGAGTATGTGGACTCGATCCTGCCAAGATCAATTTCATAAAAGACAACGTGGATACTTCCACTTTTTAGTTCTTTTGTTAAAAAATGATAAGCTTTGCTATGAGTAGTGTTTCTTTCGAATTGATTGAGCTTTTCTTGCATAGCCTCTACCCATTTAGGTTCATTTACGGCTTCTAGTGCATTTTTGGGTTTAGTTAATGATATGAATGCTGAAAATGCACATAGATTATGCAATGAAGATTAAGTTCCTACCCCACTTGTTGACGTCCGAAAGTAAGTTTTTAGGTGGGTGGCTAGATGCATATTTGAAAGCTTTACCTATCCTTTGATTTACCAAGTTTGTTGGTTGAACAGGCTGATCTTCGGTGGTTAATCTTGCTAAGTCTCTTTGACTTGTTCTTCGACGATTCCGAGCTGGCTCTGGAGTTTGTTCGATCCGATTGTCATGACATTCCGAGTTGCCTCGGTAGTTACTGTTTTGACTCTTTACGAGCTCGGCTTCAGCAAGGTCGTCTTCATCTCTATTAAGTCTAAGATCCGAGTATGTGGACTCATCCTGCCAAGATCAATTTCATAAAAGACAACGTGGATACTTCCACTTTGTTAGTTCTTTTGTTAAAAAATGATAAGCTTTGCTATCGGTATGGTTTCTTTCAAATTGATTGAGCTTTTCTTGCATAGCCTCTACCCATTTAGGTTCATTTACGACTTCTAGTGCATTTTTGGGGTTAGTTAATGATATGAATGCTTAAAATGCACACAGATTATGCAAAGAAGATTAAGTTCTTAGCCCATTGTTGACGTCCGAAAGTAAATTTTCGGGTGGGTGGCTAGATGCATATTTGAAAGCTTTACCTATCCTTTGATTTACCAAGTTTGTTGGTTGAACAGGCTGATCTTCGGTGGTTAATCTTGCTAAGTCTCATTGACTTGTTCTTCGACGATTCCGAGCTGGCTCCGGAGTTTGTTCGATCGATTCTCATGACATTCCGAGTTGCCTCGGTAGTTCTGTTTTGACTCTTTCGAGCTCGGCTTCGAGCAAGGTCGTCTTCATCTCTGTTAAGTCTAAGATCCGAGTATGTGGACTGATCCTGCCAAGATCAATTTCATAAAAGACAATGTGGATACTTCCACTTTGTTAGTTCTTTTGTTAAAAAATGATAAGCTTTGCTATGAGTATGGTTTCTTTCAAATTGATTGAGCTTTTCTTACATAGCCTCTACCCATTTAGGTTCATTTACGGCTTCTAGTGCATTTTTGGGTTTAGTTAATGATATGAATGCTTAAAATGCACACAGATTATGCAAAGAAGATTATGTTCTTACCCCACTTGTTGACGTCCGAAAGTAAGTTTTCGGTGGGTGGCTAGATGCATATTTGAAAGCTTTACCTATCCTTTGATTTACCAAGTTTGTTGGTTGAACAGTCGATCTTCGGTGGTTAATCTTGCTAAGTCTTATTGACTTGTTCTTCAACGATTCGAGCTGGCTCTGGAGTTTTTCGATCCGATTGTCATGACATTCTAAGTTGCCTCGGTAGTTCTGTTTTGAGTCTTTCCGAGCTCGGCTTCAAGCAACCACCTGTCTTAGTGCTAATGACCTTTCGTCTTCTTCCGAGTTATCTACAAGACAGAAACAAACTAACCCTTCTTACTTCCTCTTACGGACCCAATAACTCCCTTTACTTGTGGTTGTTTTATGAGGAAGAGCACTTTTGGGAACCTAGATTTGAATAATTTTGGAGTGCGGTATGATTACGAGTCTTCCTTCCAAAAACCGAGTCTATGTCTCTTTCTTTTGAAAATCTTTTCTTTTGTAAACATGAGGAGAAGGCTTTTTCTGTAAACTGGTCCAGGCTTAGTCCTCTGTTCATTTGTATGAATAGGACCATGCTCTCGGCCTTCCCGAACTTAACGAGTTCTATAATTAGTTTTGAAAAGATTAGAAAGGATTTTGATTCCTCTTCTTCATTGAAACCAAGTCCTTCTTTCTTGAAGGAGACACACCGATAGCCTAATAGCATACCAAGGTTTTTCTCACCTTAAGTGAATTTCAAAACAAGCTCTTGAGACTCATTGAGCTTTCTTTCGATTACTCATTCTCTTTTACGAGTAACTCGGACACGGTCTCATTTGCTTGAGTATTAGTCTTAAGTTCTTTCGGATTTTGTCTCAGTTTTTCTAATTCGTTTTTCAAAGCATTGCTCTCATCATTAAGAGACTCAAGTTGTTCTTTGAACTTGAACTAGTCGAATTGGACTTTTCTTCCAAAGTGAAAACATATCGTGCTAGATCAACTTTTGAAAATTTAAGAAAGTATTCAACTACCTCATCAATATTTGAGTCCTCCTTGTTTGACTCGGATTCAGCTTCCGAGTCCGTAAGTACCATAAGACACTTTGATCGTCCGAGTCATCTTCTTCGGATAACTCGTCATCACTCCAGGTAGCCATCGTAGCCTTTTTGATTCTCGTCCTTCTTTCTCTTGGGATAATTTGTGACTATGTGCTCCTTGCAGCCACATTCATAGCAACTAGAGTTCTTAGATAAAGATAAATTTAAAGGAGAAGAATATTTATCTTTTCTCGTCCTTCTTATCTTTCTTGTAAAACTCATTCTTTGGCCTTTTTCCCGCTTCTTGTATTTCATCATTCTCTTGAAGCCACGGGCTATGAGTGCCATAGGGTCCTCTTCGATTCCGAGGAGCTTAGACTTTCACGTCTACTTTCCGAGGCCTTTAGCGTAATATTCTTTTTGATGCCGACCTCGACATCCTCTTCTTCTAGATGAATCTCGTGGGTAAGTAACTTCCCGATAAGCTTATCTCGGTCTTAGTTTAGAGAGGTTCAAAGCTTCTTCAATTGCTGTCACTTTTGACCCCATCTCTTCTTTGGTAGACTTCTCATAATCATTCTGGACATTTCTTCGTGAGAAATCTTTCTACCCAGAGATTTGAAATTATTGGTAATCTCTGTGGAACCGAACATACGTCCGAGTGATGTTTTCTTCGGTTCCATCTTGAAGAACTCATACTTATGAAGATATTGACTTATCTTCATTTGCTTCACTTGGCTTGTTCCTTTATAGGTGTTGACAAGGGTGTTGACAAGAGTGTCGCACACCTCTTTGGCTATGTCACAAGATGAGACTCTGCTGTATTCTTTAGTGCTAATGGCACACATCGGTGTGTTCATAATCTGTTAGCTTGTTGTATAGCTACAAATTAAACCATTACTTAAGCTTATAATTAACAATACAAGTAAAGGGAAGTAGGGATCGAATCCGCGAGGAAAGATATAATAATATGTAAGTTTTAATCTAATTAAATTTACTACTCTTTAAAACAAAAGAGAAAATATAAATCAGAAAATTAATATCTATAAATCATTGAAAATTACCTAACAGCTAAATAAATAATTTATACATAATAACAAAACTATCATAACCCAGAAATATTTTTGTATATTTTTTAGAATAATTAAAAGAGAAAACTAAAGCGAGAAAATTAAATAAGTAAAATTCTGCACTAAATTAATTACGAAATAAATACTAAAATTACCTAGAATATTAACACTAATTTTATAGACCTAACCGGACCCTAAAAATATATAAATAAAATTTAAAATTGAATTTACGAATTTATTTAACTAAAAACCTATAGTAATTAAATTCAAGAATTAAATCTGAAAACTTATCAAATTAATTCCAAAATTATAAAATTTAATTACATCAAACTAGGACTCTATCTAAACCCTAAAAGAAGATAAAACATGAAAAATAATAAAAAAACTATTTTAAAACTAATATCTAACAAACTAACTCAAAAATAATAAAAATTGACAGAAAAATAATCTAAAAATTAAAATATATAAAGACTCAAAATTAAATTAAAATAAAATTCCTAAAACTAACCTAGAATACTGTTATTTAAGGGGGATAACGAAATTAATAATAAAATATTATAACTTTGTAAATAAAAATTATTAAACTAAAGAAAACTACTAAAAAGCAAATAAATAATTATTAAAGATATCAATTTAAAAAAAAATACTTAGTATAATCTATATCCACCATGCAAATTATTATTTATCATTAAAACACAAATTGATCTACCCATGAGATATACTATAGAAGACAACCACTAGCAGATCTTCCCTATTTTTCCTTAGTTATTAGTTTAATTAGGCCTAACCCTAATATAAACCCTACTAATATTGATAACCCCAGACACTAGCACTAGAATTTAATCAAATAAGAGGATTAAGTATTAGAAAAATATCATCTAACACCTAATAACCAATCTACTAGCAAATTAATTTAAAAAGGATCTATGATAACTTCTTAATTAAAAGAGATGGGTATGAGCCATCCATGATTAATTAGGCTGATACTTATGTCTAAAAGACTAATCGATTACGTACTTAAGCCCTTTAAACTATCATATGAATTTATATAGAGCTAATTAGCGTGCACTATAATTAATTAAACATAAAAACAAAAACATTAAATACAAATTATCATAGAATCATGGATAAAATCATTAAGACAATAAAGATCGAAACTTTATTTTAAAATAAATAACTTAACATGTTTTCAAATAGATTATACTAAGTGTAAAAGAAACTACTCAAACATAATATAATTTAGAATACGTAAAAATAACATCTTTAATATTAAACTAACAATAAAAATAAAATCATAAAATAAAATTACAATAATAATACTACTATCATAATATTTCTTCTCGGCACGATAATGATCAAGATGATGGTGATAAGGAGGATGAGAGATGAAGATGTGAGATTGTGATGATAATAAAAAGAGGTGATGATGTGAAGAGTAGAGAAAGGGTGACATAGGTGGAGCGGTGGTGATTGGGGTTATTGTGATGAGAAGCCCCCGAGAGGCAACTGTGTGATGATGAGTATAAATAAGTTGGTGTGAGGTGAGAGTCCTTGCATGGTGATTCCTCTTCTCTTCTAAGTCTCCTTCTTATGCAACTCTAAGGAGGAGTCATAGTGGGTTTGGGAGTAGGATAATTCCTACTCATAATAGGACATTATAAAATAAATCCTCATGTAATAAATATTTTATGAGTCATTATTTTTCGACCTACTTCATGTCTTTTCTTGAACGCTTGTCAAGTAACTAAAAATTCACTTTTAATCGTCTTTTTGCTCTTTCCCCTTTAATCGAAAATTACCTAAAAATAACCAAAATAAAATAATTTAGATAAAATAAACTATATAATATAAACTAAATAACTACTAAAAATACATATAAAATACGATTTAACAATAGCTTTGAAGTTCTTTATAAACTTATCGGTCTCTTCGATTGTGAACTCGGATTTGGCTTTTGGCACAATAGTTCCATTCTCCATCTTCATTGGAATGATGTTGCCTACTTGGATGATGTTCCAAACATCTTCATCATTATCCATCAAGAAACACTCCATCATCTTCTTCCAATGGGCAAAGTTTGACCCTTTGAACTTCGGTGGTCCGGTGGATGATCTTCCTTCATCGAACTCGATACCAATTGAAGGTTTACTTGTGGAGAGTCTAAGTCACCCTAGAGGGGCGGGGAAGGGGTGAATAGGGTGATGAAGAAAAATAAACAATTTTTGCAACAATTAAGCTCAATAACAGATTATGAGTCTAGATTGGACTCGGAAAAGTAATAACACGATTTACTTGGAAACCCTCATGGGGCGGAAAACTATGGATCTGTGCTAATCCAAGCACCAAGTCAAATCCACTATTTTGAATCCACAAAATACAAGGACTGACTCTACAAGAATTGCTCCTTTAAACAATTCCTTACAATGTTTTCCTAGACTCGAAGTTCTCTTATCCGAACTAGTACTTCCTAACTAAGGTAACTGAAGACTCGGACAACTGTTCCGCACTTTTCCGAGTTCTAACAAAGGAATCAGGTATAAGAATTTCTCACTTATAGAGTTTTGATTCCAAGGCAGTCTCGGTACCTTAGAAACTTTTCCGAGTGATATAGTATTTTTCTCTAAGTGATATGACATTGACTTCATGTATTTCTTGCTTGTCTCTAAGTGACTCGGAAAACGAGATATGCACTCACACTCTCTCACTCGGTTCCGAGTCCCTCATCACTTAGATTTATCGCATGTTGAAGTGACTAGTATTTCGCTTAACCGCACTCAGGTCTAACCTCGTGTTATAAGTCCTATTCTTTTGTAGTCGGCGTTTCTAGTCCGAACCATGCTTAGTCTAGATCAAGTATGTTTCACTCGATATTCGTTGTATAACTTGATTCTCGCTTAGACTAACTCGGATGGAATTTTGAGTTTCATGGATATTAGACTCGGAAAATTCCATTCCTTTTCTAACTCGGATAATTAGTCGATCAATTATCTTAATTATATTATTATCTCGTGTCTAATCTTGGACCAAAGTATTTTATACTTTGAGAACCAATTTGATTTACTTTTATAGGTTATTCAAACGAGGATACACTTTTGAAATACAAAAGTAACCGGCTTTAAAACGTCAAATCACTAGCGGACATGGCTTTTCCCCTTCTCCGGCCTAGCCCCGAAGATTGTGTCGAGGCTGTCTGTTTCCAAATCTGAAAACTGAAGCGCCAAGCTTAACGGTGGTTTTCACCTTATCCTTCAAGACACCGCCGAGTGGTTTTGGGACTTCCAAGAGAGTTAAGAACCGTTGCCCAACGTTCATATCACAACGGATACTTTACGAGTGATCGAGAAAGTTCTTAACAACGAGTCACAAAGGACTTCTGTCGAAGTTGGAGGTAACGGCTATGCTGGTTGGTCATCTATAAATAGAAGCCAACTCACAAGACTTGAAGATTGCCAAACCTATTGTTAATACACGTACTTGAGCAAAGTCATTGTATTCATTCTCAATCTTCTACTTACAACTCCCACTCCGTAATTCATTACTTTACGAGTTGTAAGGTCTTGTACTTAGTTACAAACACTTTCTTCTTGCTTTCTTAGTAAGGTCCCTTGACCGAGCCGTAGGGTTAACTCAGCTCGGTTGTCCTTAGCTGTAAGGATGATCTCGGCTAGGAAGTACTAGATTTGATAAGGGAACTTCGAGTCTAGGAAAAACTTGTAAGGAGTTGTCTAAGGGAGCAACTTAGGTTTAGTTAGTCTACGGTATTTTGTGGACTCAAAATAGTGGATTTGACTTCGAGTTTAGATTAGCACAGTCCAGTGGTTTTCTGCCCTAGGAGGGTTTCCACGTAATCTCTGTGTCTTTACTTTACGAGTACATTCTAGACTCGGACATTCTCTTAGCTGCGGCTTGAATCGCTTCCTTACTTTTTACTGAGATTCCGAGTTCATACTTTTCCGACTTTGTTTTAGACTCGGAATCGCTTTTGTTTCTACTTTGGTAAAAAGAGCTCAATCTTCACGAAAATCCTCCATCACCCTATTCACCCCCTCTAGGGTGACTCGGACTCTGCCCGAGCAAACCTTCAATTGGTATCGAGCCTAGCCTTTCAGAAAGGATCTAACCATCCAAAGGTTTAAAGATCAAATGGCTCGGAACAACGGAGAGTTCGATGAAGGAAGATCTTCCAGCAGACCATCAAAATTCAAAGGATCCGAAGACTCGGACACTCGCTCAATATCCTTCGAGTCATGCAAAAGGAATCGGGTCTAACGATTCTATACATATAGAATTTTGATTCCAAGGCATTCTCTCGTGTCTTAGAAACTTACTTGAGTAATGTAACGCCCCCAATCACCATTACTTAATAATCCCTTCATTAGGGACTAATACGTAAGGTCGCAGCGGAAGGTACCGATTGAAGACGTTACCGCAGTCCTAAAAATAGGACAAGGCTAAATAATTGAAATAAAATGAAATACAATTTGGTGCATCCACTGTTATATTTCCAATGATCCTATTAGGAGTAATTACTTATTACCCAAGTAGTTAGGACATCCCAAAATACGGTTTACGGGTTTAGCAATATAATATTTACACAACCTAGACTTTTGTCTAATCCACGAGGTAATGTACAATGTATAATAATTCCCAAGGTCATACCTAAACCCCGGTTGAGGGTAAAATCACCTGTGAGCGTCTATGTACCTTCGGATCTGCGAATGCCACGTGGCTAGCTAGGGTTTGCCTTCATCGGACTTAGGAAATGGTTGATTGTTCACCAATGCTTCTTCCTAAAACAAAAACAATAAAATATTTGGAAGAGTGAGTCGAAACTCAGTACGAACATTCCTGCACTGTAAAATAACTTGAAGAATATTTTGATTGAGCGCGCGCATTTCAATTCATTTTAATTTGAAATCGGGGGAGAGAATATAAGTAAAATTGCTTGCCGGTTATTATCTGGAAGTGGAACCCCTTGATAATTGATACGATCGTTGAACAGGTGTCACCCCAGGCCGATCGATAACCCGAGTTGACGCCGCGCGCGTATAATTGGCGGGCCTAAGCCCTTGGTAATTGATAATTGGGCGGGGACCACTTAATTAGGTGGCAAAACTTGCCTTGTAAATAATTCATTATTAATTGCATATATGAGAAATGTTGAGATTTGATGAAATATGTGAGTTTTCGTAAGGTACGAGCAATGAACGCACTCTGAGTTGAAAATATTTGTTTCTCCCCTTTTTGCGAAATTTGAGTCACCAGCTATTCGGCAACGGAAGTGGCCTCAATTCTGTTTAAAATGGATTTCTAGGGTTAATGATGTTTTCTTGAGTTTTAATGCTTGAATTTGTATAAGCTTTAACAATTTATTTCATTTCTTATACTCGTATGAAAATCGATTAAACTAATGTTTGTATTACTCAGCTTTACTGCGTTGATTGAATACAATTCATATTAATTAAAGAAGTTGATTAGGCTAACTAAATACCCAATGTTGTTGGTGTTATTCGATTTGCTAGCTGACTTGGATTAAAAATGGTGTGCGTATATATATGCACAAACACTTATTTATAACTCATTCCTCACTTCTTTGCACTCAAAGCTCATAGTCAAGTAATTAGTTAATCAGTCAAATGCCCTTCCATGGGAAGGTCTCATAATCTACTAAATTGCTCAAACTCATGCATATACCATTCTACGATCATAAGCATTGTTCTCCCAACAAATTTCACATTCACAACCACTATTAGGTGTGCCTAATGCCCAAATCTCCCTCACACTTTTACACTTACACATTGCTTAATTTCAGTCTCTACATACACATTCTCATTCATTTGCTCAATATAACCGTTTCCAACATATAATAAATCCATCAATTTACCCAATTCTATAATAAGCATCTCCCAAACTCATTCATTAATTCATAATCTCCCCATGAGAATCACATTTGTTCTTATTCAACAATACACAACCAATCCATCGAGATGCCACAACTCGATTATTCACACCAAATCGGATTTTCCCAAATTAATCTTTGAGTTTACTCCACAAATATATTTCTAATTATGCTTCAATTTATAGTTATAATTGCTCAAATAGATAACGAAATTGATAATTTAGGGTTTAGAGTTTTACCTTCAAAACCAAGAGAGGGCAGCCAAGAGGAGGGTGGAGTGATGGCGGTACAGCTGGACTCGGGCGGCCGCGGCGGCATCGGCGGCGAATCCGGCGGTTGCAGCAGCCGGTGGTTGGATGTGAAATGGCCCGCGGCAAGGGAACCGGGCCGCGCCTGCGAACGCGCGGAGAGCGAGAGCGCGGGAGAGTGAGAGAGATAGAGGGAGAGAATGGTGACCGGCGCCGGTCTTCCAGCCGGCGTCGATCGTGCTTGGGGCCGAAGGAGGCGATGCCAGCGAGAGGGAAGAAGCAGGGCGCGAGCGAGCACGTGAGGAAGAGACAGAGCAGAGCGCGAGGGAGAGTAAGAGGGGTGCTTGCGGGCGGCGCCTAGCGCCGGCTCGGCCGGCTTAGGTGGCGTCCGATGGCCGAGCTGTGCGACGGCAGTAGGAAGGTGGTGAAGCAGGGGAAAGGCAGGGGAAGCGAGAGGAAGCGGGGAAAAGGGGAGAACGAAGGAGCACGGGAGAGAGAGGAGGAGCCCGAGATGTATTTTTAAGTCTGCCTCACATTCCAGAGAATTCTCTCTGGATTTTTCTTTCAAAATATCAGCGTCACTATTTTTATTTTGTTTTCATTTATTTATTCTCTTATTATCTGTCCGATTTTATGTAACTTACTTACATTGTTACGATTATTATTATTTTGTTCGTGCTATTGCTAATAATGTTGTAAATAAGTTATATGATCTGTTTTCAAATATAGTGCTTCGTTTAAATTTACAATTGCTAATATGAAATATTATTGGAGGCCACTTCGTTACCTTAGCCGCATACACACGGATAAAAATAATTTAAATATAGAATACCGAATTGAAGTGTACGCGCTCAATGAGATTAGTCTCGTAATTGATAAGATAATGTGATTTAAGGTCGGGTCATTACAAGTAAAATAGTATTTTCTCTAAGTGTTTCGGCCCTCACTTATCTCTTTTATCGCTTTCGGTTAGCGACTCGAAAACCGGTTCTTTATTCCGAGTCCACTCCCACTCGGACTAATCGCATTTTGAATATACCAAGTATTCCGCCGTTTCTCACTCGGAATCCGACTTGTGGTTATCTATTCTATTGTTTGCATAGTCGCATTCGTAGTTCATTTCATGCTTAGTCTATATCAAGCTTTTCCCACTCGATATTCGTTATAGAACTTGATTCTTCGCATAAGACTAAGTCATATGGAATTCTCGAGTATCATGGATATTAGACTCGGAAAATTCCATTTCTTTTCGACTCGGATAATCAATTGCGTAATTATCATAATTATTTTATTATCTCGTGTCTAACCTTGGACCAAAGTATTTTATACTTTGAGAATCGAAGGTGCTTTACTTTTGTAGGTTATTCAATCGACGATATCTTTTGAAACTACTAAAGTAGCTGGCTTCGAACGTCAAATCACCAGCGAGATATGGCTTTTCACCTTCCCTGCTTTAGTCCCGTGAAGATTATGTCGGAAGTCGTCCGCTTCCATATCCGGAAAACTGAACGCTAAGCCAAACGGTGGTTTCCACCTCATTTTTCAAGACACAACCGATGGTTTTGGGACTTCCAAGAGAGTTAAACCGTTGTCCAACGTCCATATTTCAAGGGATACTTTCTAAGTGACTCAAAAAGCCATTATCAACGGTCACGAGAGGACTCTCGGTCAGCGAGATAAAGATAACGGCTACTCGCTTGGTTATCTATAAATAGAAGCCACTTCACAAGACTCGGAAGATTGCCGAATCTATTGTTAATACACATACTTGAGAAAAGTCATTGTATTTACTTCCAATCTTCTACTTACAACTCCTATTCTGTAATTCTTTACTCTACGAGTTGTAAGGTCTTGTACTTAGTTACAAACTCTTCTTACATTCTTTGTAAGGTCCCTTGACTAAGTCTGTAAAGGTTAACTCGGCTTAGTTGTCCCTAGCTGTAAGGGTTATCTCGACTAGGAAGTACTAGATCGGATAAGGTAACTTCGAGTCTAGGAAAACTTGTATAGAGTTGTCCAAGGGAGCAACTTGGGTTCGATCGGTTCACGGTATTTTGTGGACTCAAAATAGTGGATTTGACTTCGTGTCCGGATTGACACGGGCCGTGGTTTTCTGCCCCAAGAGGGTTTCCATGTAAAATCTCTCGTGTTCTCTTTCCGAGTTCATTCTAGACTCGAACGACCTTACTCGTACTTGTTTATTCGATTCATTGCTTTCGAGTCCAATCTTTTCGACCCCGTGTTTAGTCTCGTAAGCTGTCTTTGCCTCTTTTCTGTCAAAAAGAGTGTATTTTCGCAAAGAATTTTCTATCACCCTATTCACCCCCTCTAGGGTGACTCGGACTCTCCCCGAGCAAACCTTCGAGGATCAAATTTCGTGCACTTGAAAGAACCACATGGAATGCTTCCTCCTGGATCATGATGAAGATGTTTGGGACATCATACAACAAGGAAACTACATTCCCATGAAGGCGGAAGAATTTAGAATCATTCCCAAGACTAAGGCCAAGTTCACTCCAGGTGAAGCAGAGAAGTTCGAAAGAACTTCAAGGCAATGAACATTCCGATATGCGCCATCAGCTCGGAAGAATATAATCGAGTATCTCGCTTGTGATTCAAGCATCATAAATATGAGCTATTCAAGATAGAGCCGAAGAGAACATCACTCGGATGTTCATTCAATTTATTGAGATTATCAACAATCTCAAATCTCCGGGTAAGAAGATTACCCATGAGGAAATGTGCGGAAAGATACTTAGAAGCCTACCAAAGAGAAGATGGGGTCCCAAGGTGACTGCCATAGAAGAGGCTCGGAACTTATCACTTCTAAAGCCGGACGAGCTCATTGGGAAGCTTCTCACTCATGAAATCCACCTGGAAGAGGAGGATGTTGAGGGCAGCACAAAAAGAACATAGCACCGAAAGCCTCGAAATCCGAGAAGCAAATCCGAGTTCCTCCGACTCGGAAGAGGATCCCATGACACTTATTGCAAGAGGTTTCAAGAGAATAATGAAGCACAAAATATGGGATAAAAGGCCAAAAGTAGAATTCTACAAGAAAGATAAGAAGAACGAGGAAAGGTAAGTATTCTTCTCCTTCAAAGTTATCTTTAACTAAGAATTCTGGATGTTTTGAGTGTGGTAGCAAAGACCACATAGTCAAAGACTCGTCCAATGAGAAAAAGGGACAGAAAGAAGAAAAAGGCTATGATGGCAACATGGAGCGATGGGGACTCATCGGAAGATGACGAGGACTCGGACGACTCAAAATGTTTGATGGCAATCTCTAACTCGGAAGCTGAAACATAGTCGGACTCGGAATCGGACAACGAGGATTCTAATCCTTAAGAGGTAATTGAATATTTCCTCAAATTCTCCAAAGTTGATTTGGCTAAGTATATTTTTACATTGGAAGAAAAGTCCAATTTTGACTCTTCTTGTTTCAAAGAACAACTTGAGTCAATTTCTTCGAGAGCATTTCTTTGAAAAATGAATTGGAAAAGCTGAGATTTACACTCGGGGAACTCCGGACTAGTGCTCAATCCAATGAGGCCGAGTCCGAGTTACTCGAAAAGAAAATGAGCGGCTAAAGCAAAAGCTCATTGAGTCTCAAGATCAGGTCTTAAAATTTACTCAAGGTCGGAAAAATCTTGACATGCTCTTAAGATCTCAATATGTCTCCTTCAGAAAAGAAGGTATTGGTTTCAACAAAGAGGAGGAATCCAATTCCTACTCGGAACTATTCAAAAGGATTCCGAGCTGTAAAGTTCAGGAAAGCTGAGCATGGTCCCATTCATAATAATGAAGGGAGGACTAAGCCCAGGAGCGGTTTACAAGAAGAAACCATCTTCTTCGGTTTCCAAAGTAAATGTTTTCAAAAAGAAAGAGACACGAGACTCGGTTCTCTAAAGAAAAGACTCGGAATCGGATTAAACCCAAAGTCATTCAAATCCGAGTTCGAAAAACCTTCTTCCTCGAAAAGGACCACGAGTAAAGAATGTTACTTGGGTTCGTTAGAGGAAGTGAGAAGGGTTAGATTGTCTCGTTTTGCGGGTCACTCAAAAGAGATCGGAAGGACATTGGTACCTTGACGGTGGATGTTCACGTCACATGTCGGGAGACTCGGGACTCTCTCCGAGTTAGAAAAACATAAAGGAGGAAAGGTCACTTTTGGGGATGACAGCAAAGGCAAGATAGTTGGGATAGGCAAGAGTGGAAAAGGAAGCAATCTGGTTAGTCCAGTTTACCTTGTCAAAGGATTAAAGTACAATCCGCTTAGCATCTCTCAATTGTGCGATAAAGGTCAAGAGGTAAGATTCACTCGGACCATCTGTTACATTTACGATGTTACCACCAAGGAGATCAAACTATTAGGTAAAAGATCGGGTAACACTTATATTATTCCTCTTTCGACTCGAGTCAAAATTTATCTTGCTTAAAAGCATCTCTTCATGATGACTCATGGACATGGCATCGTAGATTAGGCCATATTAGCATGCATACTATCAAGAAATTGGCATCTCATGGTTTGGTTAGAGGGTTACCTAAGCTGTGCTTTTGAAAAAGATAAAGTTTGTGAAGCATGCACAAGAGGGAAACAAGTCGAGATCTTCATTCAAATCTCTGAAGACAGTTTCCATATCCAAATTTCTTGAGCTACTACATATGGACTTATATGGTGAAATCCCAGTTAAGAGTCTCGGAGGTAAATCATATATATTTGTTATTATTGATGATTATTCACGATTTACCTGGGTGTGTTTTCTTAAACACAAAAATGAAGCATTCAAGGAGTTCAGCAAGCTCTGCAGAAAAATCCAAGTTGAGTCGCACACTCAGATTCGAGAGAATCGAACCGACCATGGAACAGAGTTTGATTACTCGGAATTCTCGAGTTTTGCGTTAAGAATGGAATCTCTCACAACTTCTCAGCACTAAGAACTCCTCAACAAAATGGAGTAGTGGAGAGAAAGAACATAACTCTGGAAGAAATAACAAGGGCGATGATGATTGAGCGCAACTTACCTTACTATTTACGAGGCTGAGGTAGTCAACATAGCCAATTACACTGCGAACGGATGCCTCATCGGACCTATATTAAAGAAAACACCTTATGAGCTCTACAAAGGGAAGAAACCAAATATTTCCTATTTCATACCATTTGGATGTAAGTGTTTCATTCACAACAATGGTAAGGATCACTCGACCAAGTTTGATGCTCGGTCGGATGAAGGTATTTTTCCGAGTTATTCATCTCACAAAAAAGCTTATCGCATTTTTAATAAGAGAACTAACAAAGTGGAAGAAAGCATCCACATTGTATTTGATGAGCTTGAACAGGAAAAACCAAGTGAGTCTTCATACTCGGACTTAAAGCTCAGCAGAGTAGATGATCATGATGAACATAAGACTCAAGCTCAACCAGCTCGGAATGAAGTCACTTAGAACGAAGTGACTTAGAATGAGACAACTCAAGAGCCTGGTCAGAACGAACAAGCTAATGAAGAATATCACTCGGAACAAGCTTCGAAGATCGGGTAGCTCAGCCCACAAATCTTGTGAATCGGAAAACAAGTAGAGCATTCAAGTTCACTTCTAGTCATCCATTAGAAAACATATTATCCGATATCAACGAGTGGGGTAAGAACTCGTTCCTCTCTTCAAAATTTATGTGCATTCACTGCATTCATTTCATTAACTCGAACCTAGAAATGCACTAGAGGCCCTAAATGAACCTGAATGGGTAGAGGCCATGCAAGAGGAAGTCAATCGGTTCGAAAGAAACCAAGTCCGGACTCGACCAAACGACCTTCGACCACCCAGTCATAGGAACCAAATGGGTTTTCAAGAACAAGCTGGATGAAAGTGGGGTGGTAGTGAGAAACAAGGCTAGACTTGTGGCTCAAGGTTACAATCAAGAAGAAGGGATTGATTGTGGGGAAACCTTTGCACCTGTTGCTGAATTGAAGCTATTAGAATATTGTTGGCATTTGCATCCAAGCATGTCTATTCAATTGTATTAAATGGATGTTAAGTTTGCATTTCTCAATGGTTTTATTGAAGAGGAAGTCTATGTCGAGCAGACCTCCTGGTTTTGAAAATTCAAAATTTCCAGATTATGTTTTCAAACTTTAAAAAGCTCTTTATGGTCTTAAACAAGCTCCCGAGCTTGGTATGAAAGATCGAGCAATTTCTTGGTTCAAAATGATTTTAGAAGAGGTCGGATCGACAAGACTCTCTTTATAAAAACCAAGGGGAAAGATTTCCTTATTGTTCAAATCTATGTTGATGATATTATCTTTGGAGCTACTAATGAATTTACGTGTCGAGAATTTTACGAGGTAATGAGTCAAGAATTTCAAATGAGAATGATGGGAGAACTCAATTTCTTCCTTGGTCTACAAATCAAACAAGACAAAGATGGAATCTATGTCCATCAATCAAAGTATACTAAGGAGCTGCTGAATAAATACAAACTTCAAGATGCAAAGCACGCATCTACACCCATGAGCGACGAGTATAAAACTTGACTCGGACGAGAAAGGTAAAGCAATAGATCGAAACTCTATCGAGGTATGATTGTATCTTTGCTATATCTTACTTCCAGCTGGCCGAGATATAATGTTCGGTGTTTGTTTATGCGCAACATTCCAAGCTAATCCAAAAGAATCACATCTCACTGTGGTGAAGAGAATATTCGAGATATCTTGCGGGAACTCGGAACTTAGGTCTATGGTATTCAAGAGACTCGAAGCCGACCCTCATTGGATACTCGGATGCGGAATACACTGGATACAAAGTTGATCGAAAGAGCACTTACGGAGCTTGCCAACGTCCGGGTCAATCCCTAATATCTTGGCACTCAAAGAAGCAAAATTCGGTGGCTCTATCAAGCTGCTGAGCTGAGTATATAGCAGCTGGAGCATGTTACGCCCAGATTTTATGGATAAAGCAATACTTGAGAGATCTTGGACTTTCTTTCAAATCGGTTCTAATCAAGTGTGACAATAAGAGTGCAATCGGCATCACAAAGAATCCGGTTCGAGCACTCAAAGACGAAACACATTGAGGTCGGGTATCATTTCTTAAGAGACCATTCGAGAAAGGTGATATTGAACTTGAGTTCATTCCTACTAATCTTTAATTAGCTGATATCTTTACTAAGCCTCTTGGTGAAGATCGGTTACATTTTATTCGGAATGAGCTTGGTATGTTAAATGCATAATTGTGTGCTTTCTTATCCGAAAATATTCATTGCTTGATTATGAGTTATGTGCGTTCAAATTGTTAATAACCATTAGTTCGAGTTGATTCAATGATACTTGAGCCAAGCGTTGTTATTTGTGTAAAGTATCCGAGTCACTTAGAAATCTTAGCTAAGTCGGACTCGGACTTTTGAGAAAAATGGACATCATATTTCGAAATTATCTCTAGATCGGTGGAGAATCTCGGAATATATTTTCAAATTTTTTTCTTTCTCTCTCTCGCTATCTCGCGATCTCGTGATGAAACGCTAGCCGATGGATTTCAAAGCTGCGATGAATCCTAACCGTTAAAGAAGAGAACCGTCACACCGGTCTAAGGTGACTAATGGACGAGCCGAGTTAGAACGGATAGTTAACGGACGTTTATCTTTTTATATATAGCGCCTATTCATATTCATCTCGTTACTTCACATTTCATTTACTATCTCCCTCGTACACAAAACTTCTCGCGGAAGCTTTCTACGACTACGAGTGGTCTGTGGACATTTTCAAGCGACGTAAAGATCATCTCAAGTAAGCTCAACTGCTCTCATCTTTTCTTTCTACTCTTTTTCTTTCACTCTTGTCGACCTACTCTCTTCTTCTCTTCCTCAAAAGTTTCATCTTTCTTTCCTCTCACTCACAAAATGCCTAAGAGAGGTAATCATCCCGACATTCTTGGCTCCTCCTCTAAGAAGCCAAGCACCAAAAGCTAAGAAGGCTCAACACCTTCTAAACTCGTTGTCACCCAGACATTTCACGCTGGACGACAAGTTCTTTCCAACCACAAAATTTTCGTGGTTGCCCCACATTCAAACCATTGGTGTATATAATTTTCTTTGTTTTAGCGAGTTCATTTACCCCGAACTCGTTTTTGAGTTTTACACTCACCTCACTCACTCTGAAGGTGTTCTAACCTCCGGGGTTCGAACGTTATCGTTCGCATAAACACCTCTCTCCTCAACCGCCTGTTCAAGGTTTCCTCTCTTTCCTTGAACAACAACCCTATTCCTCTCACTTGAAGTCATCGACGACTTCTTTGAAAAATTCGCCAAAGAGTTCCCTGAGTCACGGAAAAAGTTTTCGATGACTCGGTTGAAGTCGAAGCACGTCTTACGTGCTTCTCGCTGATGAGAACCTTTTTCTCTCGGCATTCCAGCAAGGAGAACCCCAACTCCAAGCATTTAAAAGCACTTTTTGACATTCTTGAGGGCTACGAAGTAGACCTCTTCCCTTCTATCATTGAGCGGATGGCAGTGTGCCGGCTCAACTCCAAAATAAGAAGAACACTCCTCTTCCCTTCGGTGCTCTTCTCACCCTTGTTTTTAAACAATTTAAAGTTCCTCTCCCCTAAGACCTTAACGCTACTTTTGAGGCTGCCGTTGTTGTCGGCAAAAGGAACTTCGAGGGTACGGATACCGGGAAACTCAACCTGGTGTCCGGGTACACAACTCGAGTTGAGGCCCTCTTCTTCACCTCGGACTCGAAAGAAACCCCTCTCTCTCTCTCCCTGCCCCACCTGGTGGTGCTTCCACCTCAAGTACTCGGTCCCTCTCCTCCATTTTGTCCCCGCATTCCTGGACAAAATTAATTCTGTGTCCTCCGAAATCAAGGACTTGCTCCGGTCGATTAGGACTATCTATCGAGTCCTTGACCATCAACCAAAAACAGCCCGAGTCCCAAATTCAAGAGCAGCAAGAGCTGGTTCTTGAGATGAGGGGCTTGGTGAAGGAGCAAAAGGAGCTGGTCGAGCTCCTCCAAGAGAGAAGGTCCAAGGTGGCTCGGGACCATGGTGACTCCGACACTTTTGAAGCGTCCTCGAGCCTAGCCATGACCTCCTCGAAAGCGGGGAGGAAGAAGAAGCGGACAAAGAAGAAGCAGACGCCGAGGAGCTCGCGATTAAGGCAGCTCCTTCGGGGTAAGGGGAGGCTCACAAAGAAGAAGGAGGACGAGACAGTGAGGGTCGAGCTGCTCCTCAAGCTCCAGTGGCGATACTCGGCTCGGACAGCGGTCGAGTGGGTCGAAGACCTAGGCTGCGCTATGACAACATGTAGCGGGTCGAGCCGAGCAGACCCCTCCAGGCTACGAGGCTCACGAGGAGGAACCCCTAGATCCTCTCGTTACGGGTCAGCCACTCGGAGCCGAGCCCTTGAGGACAATCCCGGTTCTCTCTCCGCCGCGCTCAAGTACATCGTCAAGATCCTATCGGCGCCGGCGTACCTCTCATCCCTCTCGCTTCCACTCGGACATCCCCCTCTCCCTCGTAGGCGCTATGCACCTGTGTCACAATTCCACGAGTCTACCAGATTCTTCTTCTTTACGAAAATTTTTCTTTTGTCCAAACATCAAATATGTACTACTTGTTGTATTCTTCCTTTCTTTTGTTTTTTCTTGAAAGGCAAAGGGGAGAATATAGATAGAAAATTTGTTGTCTTGTTTAGGGGAGTTTCTTCATCTGTGTACTCTCTTTAATTTCAATGAATTAATGCTTTCTCTTCAATTTTCTCTGTGATTATTGATTATTGCAACCATTTACGAGTTAACATTATTTCGTTGCTAAGCATATATTCTTTATGATCTCATACATTAAGCTTGCTTTACTTATCCGGTTTCATGAACAAGTATTCAAAAGCGGATCTTTATCACTAACAAAGTTTCTGTCTAAGTATGAAATGCCTTTCATCAAAAAGGGGAGATTGAAGACTCGGACAACTTGCTCCCGCACTTTTTGAGTTCTAACAAAGGAATCGGGTATAAGAATTTCTCACTTATAGAGTTTTGATTCCAAGGCATTCTCAATACCTTAGAAACTTTTCAGAGTGATATAATATTTTCTCTAAGTGATATGACATTGACTTCATGTATTTCTTGCTTGTCTCTAAGTGACTAAGAAAACAGATATGCACTCACGTTGTCTCACTCGGTTATGAGTCCCTCATCACTTAGATTTATCGCATGTTGAAGTATTTCGCTTAACCGCACTCGAGTCGACCTCGTGTTATAAGTCCTATTATGTTGTAGTTAGCGCTTCTAGTCCGAACCATGCTTAGTCTAGATCAAGTACGTTTCACTCGATATTCGTTGTATAACTTGATTCTCGCTTAGACTAACTCGGATGGAATTTTGAGTTTTATGGATATTAGACTCGGAAAATTCCATTCCTCTTCGACTCATACAATTAGTCGATCAATTATCTTAATTATATTATTATCTGTGTCTAATCTTGGACCAAAGTATTTTATACTTTGAGAACCAATTTGATTTACTTTTGTAGGTTATTCAAACGAGGATACACTTTTTGAAATACAAAAGTAATCGGCTTCAAAACGTCAAATCACCAGCGAGACATGGCTTTTCCCCTTCTCGACCTAGCCCCGAGAAAATTGTGTCGGAGCGCATGCGTTTCCAAATCGGAAAAGCGAAACGCCAAACTCAACGGTGGTTTCCACCTTATCTTTTAAGACACCACCGAGTGGTTTTGGGACTTCCAAAGAAGTTAAGAACCGTTGTCCAACGTTCATATTTCAATGGATACTTTATGAGTGACTCGGAAAGTCGTTAACAACTGGTCACAAAGGACTTCCAGTCGAGAAGATGGAGATAACGGCTACTCTGCCTGGTCATCTATAAAAGGAAGCCAACTCATAAGACTTGAAGATTGCCGAACTCGTTGTCAATACACGTACTTAAGCAAAGTCATTGTATTCATTCTCAATCTTCTACTTATAACTCCCACTCTATAATTCATTACTTTACGAGTTGTAAGGTCTTGTACTTAGTTACAAACACTTTCTTCTTACTTTCTTAGTAAGGTCCCTTGATTGAGCTGTAAGGGTTAACTCAGCTCAATTGTCCCTAGCTGTAAGGGTGATCTCAGCTAGGAAGTACTAGATGAGATAAGGGAATTTCTAAGTCTAGGAAAAACTTGTAAAGAGTTGTCTAAGGGAGCAACTCGGGTTCGGTCGATCTACGGTATTTTGTGGACTCAAAATAGTGGATTTGACTTCGTGCTTGGATTAGCACGGTCCGTGGTTTTCCGACCCGGGAGGGTTTCCACGTAATCTCGTGTCTTTACTTTCCGAGTACATTCTAGACTTAGACATTCTCTTAGCTGCAGCTTGAATCTACTTCCTTACTTTTCTTGAGATTCCGAGTTCATACTTTTCGACTTTGTTTTAGACTCGGAATGCGCTACTGTTTCTACTTTGGTAAAAAGAGCTCAATCTTCACGAAAATCCTCCATCACCCTATTCACCCCCTCTAGGGTGACTCGGACTCTCCCCAAGCAAACCTTCGGTAACCTTTACAATCAAGGACAACCGAGCTGAGTTAACCCTTATAGCTCAATCAAGAGACCTTACTTAGAAAGTAAGATGAGAATGTAACCGATTACAAGACTTTCTTTACAACTCGGAAAAGTATTAAATACGAGTAAGAACAATAAATTCAGTTCAAGCAATGTGTTCAACAATCTATTCAACAATCTTCTAGTCTTGTGAATTGGCTTCTATTAATATCCAACCAGGTAGAAGACCGATTGAGTCTTGATTTTGGACAGAAGTCTTCACTAGCCGTTGTAACGTCGCTTTTGAGTCATTCGAAAAGATCCGTTGGGATGTGAATGTTGTGCAACGACTCTTGGCTCCAAAAGATGGTACAATCACTTGGTGGCGACTAAAAGTTGTGGTGGAAACAACTATTAAGCCTAGAGTTGGAGTTTTCCAGTTTTGGAAACAAACAACCACGACACGGTGTCCGAGCCATGTCCAGGACGTAGCTAAAACTTGTCTGTTGGTGATTAATGGCTAGAAGCCGGTTGCTTTTGTACTTCAAAAGTAAGTTAACCTCGTTTGTATAGCCTACAAAAGCAAACCACATTGGTTCTTAAAGTATAAAATACTTTGGTCCAAGATTAGGCATAGATAATAATTAAATTAGAATAATTAAATGCTTAATTATCTTTGGCCTAAAATAATAAAATTTTCCGAGTCTAATATTCAATATACTCAAATTCCATCCGAGTCAATCCTAAGAATGATCAAGTAGAGAGAGTAAAATATCGAGTATAGCAACTTGATTTGGTCAAATAATTCTCAAGGCAATAAACCGACTTAGAAAAAGGAATAAACGTTATAATTTTCTTTGCGTGGAAATACAAAGTAAGTGCTCAAAATAAGAGTGTTAGAGAAATTATTTGAGCATGCGATAGTTCTAAGTGATGTCCGAGTGACTCGGAAAAATTAGTGTAGGACATATGCAATAAGACGCTTTCGAGTTAGGCGGAATAGAATGAAAACTTAGACATGGGCTTCTATAGTGCTCGGAATAACTTGGAATCAAAACTTAGGAGAGATAGGATTTATACCGAGTCTTCATGTAATACTCGGAATGACCTAGATTTAAAACCCGAGTCTTCACGGACCAATGAAGTAATCGAAGTCTGCTAATAAAAATATTTGTAAAATAGTGAAAAATATGGTAGTTACTTATAAGGATTGGCCCGACAAGCTGCCTTTTGTTTTGTAGGGTTATCGAACATCTATAAGAGCCTCTACAGGAGCAATGCCTTACTCCCTAATTTATGGCATGAAAGCAGTCCTTCCGATAGAAATTGCCATTCCCTCGCTAAGGATAATTGTTGAAAGCCGATTCGAGAAGCGAGAATGTGCTAGAGCACGCTATATATGAAGAGTTGATACTAATGGATGAGAGGCGCCTCAACGCCCTACATAACGTCCAAATATACCAAGCACGTATATCCAAGGCGTTTAATAAGAAAGTTAAGCCTCGAAATCTGCAAATTAGAAATTTAGTCCTTAAGGAAATGAGAGCACCAATTTAGAACCCACAAGGGAAATTTAAACCCAATTGGCAAGGCCCATTTATACTTAGTCAAATCTTACTCGGCGGGGTGGTGAAATTAACTGATTTGGATGGAGAAGAAATTTTCCGAGTACACGAAATTAGATTAGTTGAAGAAGTATTACGTGTAGTACGACCCTAGACAGTGAGCCAAGTCCGGTCCAACCAGGCTAGGCTATGGCGGACGCTGTCCACCACGTGGACAATGGTGGGCTTCCGGGCCGATTTTTTCTTTTCTTCCCTTTGACTCTGTGACCTACTAACCATCCAATTAGATGGTTCATTTATTTTTAGGCGGTCCAATTAGGCGGTCCAATTTATCTTTTTACCTCTAGGTGAGCGATAAAATGTAAAAGTATAGCACAATACTTACTTTTATTTAATAACAGGTAAGCCTACTACTTACTTGAATACATAGCTAATAAAGGGAAATCATTGCAAGCACACTACTTGTAACACAATAATAAATTTTTCTAAAGATGCGTAACTAAACCTCCTTCTCTTTTATTCTATTCGAAGTTCTATTTAAAAGATCCAAGCCGTAGTCTATCTTTACTTTCTTTCCTTTAGGATAACTAGACTTAGTTTCATCATCCCGGGTGCGTTCTTTCAGTTCCTTACTTCTTTGGGCCCTCCTCTCTTCGGTTTCTTTGACTCCAGTTTCTCTTTGGTCGACGCATTCAACCACCCGAGGGATCCACTTCATCGTTAGGGATCAATCTCTCGGCTCTCGGTGCCTTTCATCGTTAGGGATCCACTTCTATTATCCACTATCGATAATAGTTTGAAACGAAGTATTGGGTTTGCACTGGGGTGTCAACAACTTTGGTAGGTTCGTCGAGTATTCAAGCCGATTTTGTCCGGTTAGAGTTACCAAACCCTTTGAACAACTCAAAGGTAGTAGACCGAGATGCGATCTAATAAGGGAATCATTTGCTCTCTTCCCATCTGCAACAACGGATGGTCAAGGAAGTAGTAGGAACTTCTTTCTAGGCCCAACACACGTTCAAAGGGATACTCGCTTAGTATGCGTCCTAAATCGGGACACCTTCCGAGTGCTTAATGTAGAATGCTATATCATTGTTGTGATTCTTGAGGTACTCCTCTCGCCAAGAAGCCGGGTGATCAGCTACCTCTCGTTTTCACTGGAAGAAGTGTATTGCTAAGTATGCATCGGTTTTCGGAGGAGCTCGAATTAACTTTAGGTTCTCCATTAACCAGATCCGCACATCATAGATTAAAATTAAAATAAGTGTCCTGCGCGATTAATGTGCAATCTTTTTAGGCCCAACAAGAGTAAAAAAAAAAAAGCAGTCGAAAAACAAAAAGGAGCGAATTTAGACACTTTCGGCGTGAACCGGAGGCATTTAAGCCTCGGTGGCGTTTGACAACCGCCATGTGGCTGGTGCCGCCGACCGATCACACACTATTTGGTCTTGTCTATTTTTATCCGCTTACTCGCAATAATAGGGGGCTCTGAAAAGTCTTCCTCGGAATTAGATTTAAGTCGATCTAAGCCTACGATTATTTGATAGCTATAAGGGAGTTAGAGAATAATAATTCTCTAATTCTTCATCTAAACTTAGTAGTGCCGCTGGCACCAGTGAGAATCCACCTATCGGACGGGTGATAATTGCCCGCCGCCTCGGGATAATGATTGCCTCGGAACAGGCATACATGTTACGATAGTGTTTCATCAAGTTTGTCGATTTACTTGGTTCCAAATAAGAATCCACCCTAGATTCTTATTGCTCGGAGTTCAGCAGGTACTTGTAAGTCTCGCGGAAGTTTTCCGATGATTTGGGTAAAGCTGGTTTTGTACGTCTATAACTTCCTAATATGGCATCGAATTCTTCAGGCAGGGAGCATAGTTCCTTATCCCCAAACCTGAAGACGTGATGGTGAGGGTCCCAAAAGGGCACATCAGCCCTTAAGAAAGTCTAGTAGACCTTTACTTGCCGAATGTTGAATAGGACATTCAGCTCTATAATTTGATAACCCAAATCTGTCCGTATTGCTCATCTCATGCATCCACTTGGGTTAACTCACTCCTAAAGATGTCTTTTAGAAGGAAACAGAAGACACAAAATGCTCTTAGTTTCATGGGTGGCCGGTCTCGGCCATCGACTTGTTTGGCCCGATTCGCAGCTTTCTAAAGCCCGCACACTCCTTGGGTCATATTATTTTCTACCCCAGCCCATTGCACAGGCCGTATTGATATTTTGGACCATGCACTTGAGATTTTTCTTTTTCTTATTATTATTTTCTTTTAGGGGGAATGGAGGCTAGTGCATTTTTTTCTATTTGTCTTTGTAAGTTTCCCTAATTTTTTTTGCGTCATATTAAATAAAAGAACGGATTTCTTAGAGTTGAGTGGCCTTGCATTTCATACCATTGCATAAGAGTCATCATAAATATGGATGTGGTCCTGCCTCGGAAGCACTCTTATGATGCTCGCGCCGTGAAGAACGTCGAGAAGAACCTTGTCTAGCATTACTACTAGAAGGTGCTTGTTGGCCGAATGGATGTGTTTGTGCCCCGGGTCCGCCAAGAAGGCTACCGGAGGGAAATGCTTTAGACCGACATCTCTACAAGAATAAGAAGGGAAATTAGCACTCACTAAAAGCTTGATAAAATTAGCACTCCACTAATTAAGAACTTAACCAAAAAGTAGTGAAGGATTGCCTAGTAAGGAAGTTTTGGATTCCCCGGAGAGCGGATCGGAAATTGATGGACATAGTCCTTGATTGTTCTCGGTTATGCTATAAAATTCGATACTACGAGTATTAACAAAAATACTTTTATCATACAACTAAAAGTAAAGAGTATGAAACTCTTACCCCTCTCCAATTTTGAGGGAAAGGATGCCCAAGATATTCTTCCTTAAGGATTTCGGGAATTCTTACATAATAAGGAGATTCCCTGGGTTTAGTAACATCCACGTCAAGGCTTGGGATATGGATGTTCGCTAGTGTAAGCTACCGAAAGATGAGGTTAATTTCCACGCAAGAAATTTAACTGTGATAAGAAAAGTTGAAAACTCACCGGTTGGGTCATAATCTGTGAGCATGGTGGGCATAAGATGTGTTTAGTTTAAGAATTAGGTAAAAGGATACCCCACGAGTAGCAGCCACTTGCTCATTTGAAAGAAGGAAGCAAAAGTAGAACATGGTCGGGGTGGATCGATAGGTACAAACGGAGGCCACGTGCTAACTTGGAGTTTAGGTGTGATCCTCGCTCCAAGATACCAACAAAACCTAAAGGGTTTTTCAAATAAGATCCTCCTTTCATTTAATTCTTATACAACAATGACACTTGGAGGGAGTTGGAGTTGGGCCCAAAGATGAAAGTTAGCTTACATTCAAGGTTTGCCAAGAAACAAGCAAGCAATAATGAAACATAGCAAGAAATTGGATCAAAAACAGTGCATAATTAAGGCTGGATTCCACCACAGGCGAGTCCCACGAGCAATCCCACAGAGCTATGGACGGGGGTAGAAAACTAAATTGTGTGATAAAAATTCTCGAAAGCATATTTCGAGGCGAATTTTAAAATTAAAGAGGCATACCAAGGTCACACGGTTGAGGGCTGATCTTAAGAAGTCTATCCCATGAATATTACGCCGTTCAGGATAGACCTTAGCCCATAATACAGAGGCCGAAAACACCGGACGATTCGTTGCACCGGGTGAAAGATGCGGGAAATATTCATACAACCACGGCTGCATGATCATAGTTGAGTAAGTTTTTATCCACAAAAGATGAAAAATACCTTGGGAAAAGGAGAATTTGAGCATACTTTAATAATCTTCCACAAACCATTCAACGGTAAATAGTTGGTTGAATCCGACTCCGGTCTTGTATGTCTGCACATGGCACGGAGGCCCCTAATCAAGCAAGTGTATGCCAGTGTACCCTAGTTGAGCTCGTTTATTTATCAAGGTTCGCTAAGTTCACCAAATAGTGAACATGAACCTTAGAAGATTGGTCGGAGAAAATAATCATACTCAAGAGGAGACCAAGCACGATTCGGACCTATTGTTGAAGAGAGTGTTGAGGCCAAAACCTATTATCTTCGAAGGCCTTAAAGAGGATGGTATACTTAAAGTAATTGTCTTGGGGAAACTTATCGGCCATAGGACTAAAGAGGTGACGAAGATAGTCAAAGTTTTTATACAAATTCCAGTCATATGCTCGAGGTTCTCCCGAAAAGCCCAAACTAGATAAAATGGCAAAATGAAAAGGCGTTATGGTCATTTCTCCGAGGGGAAGGTGAAAAGTGTTGGTAGTGTCCCCAAAATGCTCACTAATGGCCCTGATCGGATCCCTCTCGCTTTTGTCGGTAAGGTGGTTCAAAGAAAGGTAAAGGGGACCAAACCGAGCACTACACATGACATCCTCAAGAGTAAAGTTCATCCTCCTACATATTTCCAAGAATTTATGGATAGCTCCAGTACTCGAATTGAACCTTTTCGCAAGACAAAAATCCAACAAGATTTTTAGTTGAAGAGCCACTTTCAATGAGCAAATGAAGAAACTTAAGCCAATTAGCTTACCGAAGGAGTGATAGCAAGTGAAGAAACATGACTCTTAACACCACTAAGAGGTCACTTGGGTTCCACTCGTTCGTGGACGCTATTCTCATTTAAGGAAGTTGTCTTGAACAAGCTTGTTAGCTCTAGACCTTCCTGCAGGGTGGGCCTTTCTCCTAGACATTGTGGAAAAAGAGATTTTGAGAACCAACTAGTTTTCAAGAAGAAGCAAAGTAAGAGACCACAAGAAGAATGCAAGAGCAAGAGAAGGAATAAGTGTGCAAAATGAACACACCAAACCCCCTGTTTTAGGAGAACTCGATCAAGTCAAGCCAACCACACAAGACAAGAGTCAAGCAAGTAGTGGGAGACCAAGGAAATCCCGCGAAGTACGCCGGGGCAAGGCCTGCCAAAGCCCGATCGGCGCTGGCCACGAGGTGCTTGTGATGTCCCATCGGCGACAACATTGTAGCCCTAGCCTATCCACCTAGCTTGTAGAGTTTCATTAACCATGGCATGTGACTCTTTGGCATCTTGTGCATGCAAGTGGGAGTTTCGAGCCCACCAATCAGCTTTTTCGGATATGATTTTTCAATTTGTTTTTGATTATTCAGGTAAAACACTAAACTTTCGTCAATTTGATTATACACTAACAAGTATGTTAGTAGAGTAGATCATTTAGCCAGCCTTCGGATCAAGGAACGATCGAAGTTTCAGTATTAAAAATCTACCAAGCTTAGGACCCTCTCATTAGACTTCGAACGCATGCATCGTGATCAAGTCCAGGCCCCATTGTGGAGTTCGGGTTCGATTACAACCAATTCTATGCATCACACAGAAACAAATATCAAAACTCAAAGTAAGTACCCTTTAGTGTCTACTTTGACCATTCGTCTTTTAGACTCGGTCAAAGTGGGGGCTAACTGTAGACACCTAAAAAGTGTCGTCTCTTATCTCTTCAATTATGTTTTTTGTTTTGTTGGCCCGATGATGAAGTCCCGAGTCCTGTTTGAGGATTTGGATCTTGGACTTTGTTTAATTGGTATGGCATAAGCCAACAAACTACAAAGAACCCCCAATACCAAATAAATAGTCTTTTGCCTTGGGTCAATCCAAAATCCCCTTTCTTTCGAACGATCCAAGAACCGGGCCAAGCCTTCGGAGACAACGAGTACCGTTACGTGTGCCGGGAAATTCCAAGTTCATAATACGACATTTTATTTTTGTCCAATCGGACAAGGAGCTCAAGACCTTAAAACAGACATTGAAGCATTGCATTTCATGATCACGAGCATCAAAGTGCTACGTTTAAGGTCTATAAAATAGTCCACACGATACAGGAGCTTTTCCCTTCAAAACGACGTCGTGGCCGACGCCTACAACCCTTGAATTTTAAGTGAAATGTTGCATTTTGACTTGGAGAATCCTTTGGAAACACGGTGGGGCACGAAACCCTAGGCATGCCCGTGTGATCGGCCTCGTGAACCAGGTTCTATCCGGTTTTATCCTTGCTTTATCCGGTTCAATCTTGTGAGATTCTCGGCCGTGTTTATTTGTAGTTGTTTAGACGACCGGCCGAGTGTAAACCCTAGGTCATTTGTTACTTAGGTCTCTCCCTATAAATAGAGAGCCTTGGTTCTCATTCCCATACGACTTTCTCCTATGCATAGTATTGCAAAAAGCTAACCAGAGCACTTATACCTAAATGTTGCTGTAATGAAATCAATTTCTTTTTCCTTCTTACTTTTGTTGAATTCGCGTAGAGATAAAGAATATTTAGTTATTATGATCTCTGGGCACTTATTCAACCGATCTTTCCTACTCCTTACATATTCACCTTTTTCATAGTTCACAAAAATAAGCCTTTTTTTATCCGTCGCTATCGCATCAAGAGATGTAGTGTGGAGATCCGGATCAGCCAGGTGGGACAACCCGAGGGCAATCGTTCAGCCTCAAATGGTTATTTAAGTTTTGTTTTATTTATCGCTTTTCGTATTGTGGATTAAAGAGATGTAATCGCTTCTTTCAATTCCTCCTCACCCGATGTAATGTTTTAGTTTTCTGCCTTTTCTTTCTTTATTGCTTTCTTTATCACTTTTCCTTTAATTCGGTTAGGTTTTATTTAATTTCGTTTAGCATGCTCTATGCTTGTGTCTAGCACGTTATTTTATTATACTACTCAAACTAGTAATAGTCATCTTCAAACGGGCGGAATGGAGGGGTTTTCCCTACATTTCGTATCCTCACCCCAGCATCTAATTCTCGGTTTAAAGACCGATGGAGTCAATTTTAGTCTTTTTTAGTCTTAGCTTTCCCATCTTAAGATTGAAAGAGTTTTTCATTCCTAGAAACATACTGGCGACTACCTTTTTGTGTTTTATTCTTATAGAAAACCGCATCTCGGTTATGTTCTGGTTGAAGGATAAAAACAGAGATCTGGATCTGTCTCGCAAAGCTAGAGGCCGAGGCTGATTGCTTCAACCCAAGCCTCGGCCGGCGCCGGTGATCGTTGATTGCAGGCGACAGGGCTGAGGCTTGGGTCTAGACCGGTGTTTTCACACCGGTTTGTCTCGAAATCCTCATGACAGAAACCCTAATTTCTAAGTTTCATTTGTTCTTCAATTAGGAAATAATGTCATGGGAATTCTAAAAATAATTTATAAATTAAAATGATTCGTAAACCGTCAATCAATTCAATCTATTTTAACTTGTGAACTTAGCTTAATAACATTCGAGACTCTTAATAAAAGTTTCATCCCCACTTTCTAAGAGGCATATTCAAAAACCTAAAATCATTCTTTTCCACTTTCTAAATATCCTCACGCCAAAAGAGGCACATGGGAAAGCTCAGTCCGGGTCCGCCTGGGCCGTGGTTCCTATAGTGGTGACTTGACTGGAATAAATCATTAATTAAGAGGGCGAAACTTGAAAATTTGAGTAGTTTATTTTTATGATGTGTTTTCATTAGGCATCCCGCATTTAGCAAACTTTGAACATAGTTTAATTACTGGTCCGGACCCTTAGGAAAAGTTTATTCTACCCCCTGTTTACCATTTCTAGAATGAGGCTCCTAATGAATCCTAGGCGGGCCTAATTAGACTTGATTTCCCAAGTAAACCGTAACTCTTCTCTTATAGCACGCGCTCTTGTGCTTAACCGTTTGGTTCACCGAGAGGCACCGAGAATTCTGGCCTTTACTCGTGTCGTGCCCCACATGGACGAGCAAATTCTCGGAATATGAGTCACCACGTATTCTACGAGTGTCTAAACCTCTGTTGACCATAAAATGTTTTGACTATTAGGAGCCCCCTTTGACTTCATTTGCATGCTTGAATGAGTGTGTGTGTTTCGATTTGATCTTCCGCTCGAGAGCCTTTAGGAATAGGTAAGAAGTGCTGATTAGCCCTTGCATGGGTAAAATAAAACACTTTAATCAATTTCCTAGAGTCGATCCAATATGTGCATTTAGCCAAAAGTCAAAATTCCGTTTTCTTACTAGGGTTAGTCCATTATTTGCACTTCCGAGTCGTATTAAAAATTTTCTTTAGGTAGTCTAAGTAGTCACCACCTGGCAATCCAAAAGGGATCTTACTAGAGATCCCCTTTATCTTTTGGTCGGTTAATTTTTCTTGACTTTCTTCTTTTTTTCTTTTCTTCTTTTACATTCCCATTTTGTATTTTCATTAGCCAAGTCAAATTCATATTAGGTGAGTGCATTTGCGTTAGCCAAATCGAATTCATCTCATATTAGGTTAATACATTTACATTTGCCAAATTAAATTCATCTCATATTAGGTGAGTCCATTTGCATTAGACAAATCAAATTCACCTCATATTAGGAGAGTCCATTTCCATTACCCGGATAAAATCCATCTTAGGTTAAAGGAGTTCATTTTTTACATTAGCCAAAGCAAATTCATCTCAAATATAAAGGAAATACATATAGCTAGAATAGAAAGAATCTTTTCTTGAAGGATGAGTCATTCATTAATTAGATCATCATCTCAACTAAGTCATACATCATTACATTCTTTATGTGCATCCAAATAAAAGCATCCTTAGTCTCTTTGGGTCTTGCGCTTAAGTCCCTTCCTTCCAAAAGTGGTATTCTCTCACATGGTCGTAAACCTCATCCTTTTGGCTGCAAAATAGAGAAGTCTACGACAATTGAGTATCACCAGTAATCCAAGCTGTAAGAGATTAGAATCAAGGAACGATCGAAGTTGTAGCATTAAAAATATACCAAGCTTTAGGCTTTGATCAACCCAAGCTTAGAACCCGAAGACTCGGGTTTTGACCCTGAGTCATTTTGAGTATTACATGAAGACTTAGGTATAAATCTTATCTCTCTTAAGTTTTGATTCCAAGTCATTCTAACAACTATAGAAACTCTTATCTAAGTTTTCATTATGTTCTAACCGACTCCGAAAGCACCTTATTACATATCTCCTACACTCGGTCTTTCCGATTCACTCGGACATCATTTAGAACTATCGCATGCTTAAAAAATTTATCTAACACTCTTATCCCGAGCACCGATTGTGTATTTCAACGCAAAAAGAATTACAATGTTAATTCCTTATTCTAAGTCGGCTTATTTTACTCTCTCTACTTGATCATCTTTGGGATTGACTCAAGATGAAATTTGAGTATATTGAATATTAGGCTCGGAAAATTCCATTCTTTTATGCCAAAGATAATTAAGCATTTAATTACTTGGATTTAATTTTTATTTATGCCTAATCTTGGACCAAAGTATTGTTATACTTTGAGAACCTATGTGGTTTGCTTTTGTAGGTTATTTAAACGAGGCTAATCTATTTTTGAATTACAAAAGCAACTGGTTTATAGCCACTAATCACTAGCAGACAAGTTTTAGCTACTTACGGACATGGCTCATACACCATGTCGGGGTTGTTTGTTTCTAAAGCTAGAAAACTCCAAATCTATGCCTAACGGTTGTTTCTAGCACAACTTTCAATCACCACCAAGTGATTGGACCATATTTTGGAGCCAAGAGCCATTGCACAACGTTCACATCCCAACGGATCTTTTCCGAGCAACTTAGAATAACCGTTATAACGGCTACTGAAGCTTTTAGTCCAAAACCAAGGCTCAACGATCATTCCGCCTGGTTGACTATAAATAGAAGCCACTCGCATAAGACTAGATGATTGCTGGGACAAAATTTATTGTTGAACAAATTATTGTTCTCATTCATACTAAATCTTCCATTTACAACTCCAAGTTTGTATTTAATATTTACTGAGTTGTAAAGAAAGTCTTGTAATCGGTTACATTATTTTCTTACTTTCTTAGTAAGCCCATTAACTAACCTATAAGGGTTAACTCAGCTCAGTTGTCCTTGATTCTAAAGGTTACCTCAGTCGAGAAGTACTAGATCCGATAAGGGAACTTCTCAGTCAAGGAAAACATTGTAAGGAATTGTTTAAGGGAGCAATTTTGGTTGAGTAACTCCTTTGTATTTTGTGGATTCAAAATAGTGGATTTGACTTGGTGCTTAGATTACCACTGTCTATGGTTTTCTGCCCTGGGAGGGTTTCCACGTATATCTGTAGTTATTTCCATTCCGAGTCCAATCTTGACTCGAGAATCGCTATTCGGGTGTATTGTCTCAAAATTGATTTATTTTCTTCATCACCCAATTCACCCCGACTCTAGGGTGATTTAGACTCTCCACGAGAAAACCCTTAATCGGTATTAGAGCCTAGCCTTTCAAGAGGATCCTACCATCCAAAGGTATAAAGATTAGATGGCTCGGAACAATAGATAGTTCGACGAAGAAAGATCATCCACCAAACGACCAAAGTTCAAAGGGTCAAACATTGCCTATTGGAAGAAGATGATGGAATGTTTTCCGATGAACAACGATGAATATGTTTGGAACCTCATCCAAGCAAGCAACTACAATCCAATGAAGATGGAGAATGGAACTACTCGTGCCTAAAGCCAAATCTGAGTTCACCACTGAAGAGACCGATAAGTTGAGAAAGAACTTCAAAGTTATGAACACACCGATGCGTGGCATTAGCATAGAAGAATGCAGCAGAGTCTTAGCTCGTGACACAGCCCAAGAGGTGTGGGACACTCTTGTCAACACCTATGAGGGAACAAGCCAAGTGAAGCATGCAAAGATAAGTCAATATCTTCATAAGTTAGCAAAAGAAATTCTTGAGCAACGACGGAATTTTTCCGTGACTTAGATGAGGAGTGAAGTCATATTACTTTGCTTCATTCCGATGAGAACTTTCTTCGCTCATCACTCAAGCAAGGAGAATCATAATTCTAAGATTCTCAAAGTGCTCTTTGATATCATGGAGGGCTACAAAGTAGACCTCTTCCCTTTATTCTTGAGTAGACAGACCTCCGTCCTAGCTCACTCCAAAAAGTTCACTCCTTTTCCCTTTGGAGCGCTCTTGATGTTTGTCTTTAAACAATTCAAGATTACCCTTCCCTCGGATCCCAAAGTCGTTTCGAGTTTGCCATTGTTGTTGGTAGAAAATAACTTCTAGGGTATGGATACCAGGAAATCAAACCCGGTGATCGGGTTCATGGGTCCGAGTTGAAACCTCCCTCACCCCTTCCCACTCGGACTCAAACTCCTCTAACACTTCCACCTCCCTCAGCTGGTCCTTCTACTTCTCTACCACCTCCTCCCCCTCTATTGCAGCTTTTACCGAAATGGTATAAAAGATCGCCTATGTGTCCGAACAACTTCGAACACTATCCGTTCTCTCAAATCCATCTTTTAAGGCTTGTTGATTAACTAATAGGTAGGCTAGTCTCAGATTAAAGAATGTCAAACCCTTATGCTTAAGTTCAAGGCCATTATAAATGACCAATGTAGGCAGCTTCAACTTCTCCACGAATGCGGGTCTAAGGTCGCTCGGGATTCAAGCACTTCGGATAGGTTTGAGGTGTCCTCCAGCTCAGCTCAGTCTACTTTAGTCGAGGTAGAAGAAGAGGCTGAAGAAGGAGCAACTCAGAATTAATAGGAAAAGAAAAACAAGAAGGAAGAGGAGAAGAAAGAAGCAAAGAAAAAAAAGAAGAAGTCGCCCTCCTAAGGGCCAAGGTGTACCGTAACCCGAACTAGAGCCGATTTCCTCGGATCACGCTCCGAGCGAGTCGAAGAAGCTGGGGACGTTGGCTTGTCCAAAGTAGTACCACCCTTTGTTGTCTTTCAAGAGGATGAACTTGAGGAAGATATGCCTTTGGCTCGAAGAACCAACTTCTAGACATCCCCGTCTGCCGCCGCCGCGATCATCCACCTCCTCTTAAGCTTATTAATGTAGGCGCAATGCCTGTCCCTCCTCCTCTTGACAGCAAGCCCCTTCCTCTTAATTTATTTCTCTTTTTTTATGTCCAACATCGGTTGTATTGGATTGCTATTTTCGTCCCTCCTTTTTGATGAAATGCTAGGGGAAGAAAATATAGCATACTTGATGTTTAGTTTAGGGTGAGATCACCCTCTTTCGAGCAATGAATGAATTTTTTTCTAAACAGACTTGTTTCTCGCTTATATGTTTCGAGTTATATTTTTGCCATAATGCTCAAATATTTAACATTGTTATTTCTTTTTGCTTTTCTACTCTTATACAATTTGTTCATTTCTTTGCTCTGGTTTATTATCCGCATAACCGTTCCGAGTTACGATCCGAACTATATTTTATAAGTATTGGCTACCACTCTTTGCTCCGATACTTAAGAGAAAATTACTTCCTATTATGATCATTAAAAATGAAAACTCATGTTTCACACTAACAAGTTTCTATCTTAAGTATGGAATGCCTTTCATAAAAGAGGGGAGATTGAAGACTCGGGTTTTGACTCTAAGTCATTATGAGTATTACATGAAGACTCGGTATAAATCCTAACTATCTTAAGTTTTGATTCCAAGTCATTTTGAGCACTATAGAAACTCTTATCTAAGTTTTCATTCTGTTCTAACCGACTCGTAAAGCGCCTTATTACATATCTCCTACACTCGGTGTTTCTTACTCTCTCGGACATCACTCGGAACTATCGCATGTTCAAATAATTTATCTAACACTCTTATTCCGAGCTCCGATTGTGTATTTCAATGCAAAGAGAATTAGAGCGTTAATTCTTTATTCTAAGTCAACTTATTTCCTCGAGAATTATTTGACCAGATTAACCTGTTATACTCTAATGTGTTACTCTCTCTACTTGATCATCTTTAGGATTGACTCTAGATGGAATTTGAGTATATTGAATATTAGACTCGGAAAATTCCATTCTTTTAGGCCAAAGATAATTAAGCATTTAATTACTCGGATTTAATTTTTATCGGGGCCTATTCTTAAAGCAAAGTATTGTTTACTTTGAGAACCTATGTGGTTTGCTTTTGTAGGTTATTCAAACGAGGCTAATCTATTTTTGAATTACAAACGCAATTGGTTTCTAGCCGTTAATTACTAGCAGACAAGTTTTAGCTACTTTTGGACATCGCTCGGACACCGTGTCATGGTTGTTTGTTTCCAAAATTGGAAAACTCCAACTCTAGGCCTAACAGCTTGTTTTCACCATAGCTTTCAGTCACCACCATGTGATTGGACCATATTTTGGAACCAAGAACCATTGCACAACGTTTACATCCCAACGGATCTTTTTGAGCGACTCGGAATAGCGGCTACAATGGCTAGTGAAGATTTCAGTCAAAAACCAAGGGTCAATGATCATTTTTCCTGGTTGACTATATATAAAAGCCACTTCACAAGACTGGAAGATTGCTAGAACGGAATTTATTGTTGAACAAATTGTTGTTCTCGTTCTTACTAAATCCTTTATTTACAACCCCAAGTCTATATTTAATATTTTCCGAGTTGTAAAGAAAGTCTTGTAATTAGTTACATTGTTTTCTTACTTTCTTAGTATGTCCTTTGATCGAGCTGTAATGGTTAAGTCGGCTTAGTTCCTGATTTTAATGGTTACCTCGGTCAGGAAGTACTAGATCGGATAAGGGAACTTTTGAGTTTAGGAAAACATTGTAAGGAATTGTTTAAGGGAGCAATTCTGGTTGAGTGAGTCCTTTGTATTTTGTAGATTCAAAATAGTAGGTTTGACTTGGTGCTTGGATTCCCCCACCCTCTAGGGTAACTTAGACTCTCCACAAGCAAACCCTTAGGATCCTTTCACCGGACTTCCGTACGCATGCATCACGATCAAGTCCAGGCCCTATTTTGGAGTTCGAGTTCAATTACAACCAATTCCAAGCATCACAAATAAACGAATACAAAAAACAAGGCAAGTACCCTTTAGTGTCTACTTTGTCCATTCGCCTTTTTAGACTCGGTTAAAGTGGGGGCTAACCGTAGACACCTAAAAAGTGTCGTGTCTTATCTCTTTAATTACGTATTTTATTTTGTTGGCCTCGATCATGAAGTCCGACTTCCGTATAAGGATTTGGATCTCGGATCGTGTTCAATTGGTGCGACATAAGCCAACAAACCATAAAGAACCCCTAACACCAAATAAATAGCCTTTTGCCTTGGGTCAATCCAAAATCCCTCTTTCTTTCGGGCGATCCAACAATGGAGCCAAGCCTTCGGAGACAACAGAGTCAAGTGCTATGTGCCGGAAAATACCAAGTTTAGAATGCCAAATTTTAGTTTGGTCCAATCATACCAGGAGCCGAAGACCCGAAGATGGCGTTAAAGCGTTACATTTAATGATCACGAGCATCAAAGTTTTGTGTTTAAGCTCCACAAAACAGTCCACACGAGACTAGGAGCTTTTCCCTTGAAAATGAGGTCGTGGCTGGCGCCTACAACCCGAAATTTTAAGTGAAACGCTACATTTTGACTTGGAGAATCCCTTGGAAACACAAGTAGGGCACGAACCCTAGGCATGCCCGGCTTTGACGGCTGGCCGAGTGTAAACCCTAGGTCATTTGTGACCTAGGTCGCTCCCTATAAATAGAGAGCCTTGGCTCTCATTTCCATAAGCTTTCTCCTATGCATAATGCTTTGCAGAAAGCTAGCCGAGCACTCATACCTAAACATTACTCTACCAAAATCAATTCCTCTTTCCTTCTTATCGTCGTTGAATCCGTGCAAAGAGCTAAGGAATATTCAGTTATTATGATCTTTGGGCACTTAATCAACCGATCTTTCCTACTCCTTACATATTCACCTTTTACATAATTCACAAAAATAAGCCTTTTACTTTGATTTGTGGTCGTCGCATCAAAAGATCTAGTGTGAATTTTCGGATCGACAAGGTGGGATAACCCGAGGGCAATCGTTCACCCTTCAAACGGTTATTTAATTTTTATTTTATTTATCGCTTTACGTATTATGGAATAAAGATGTAATCTCTTGTTTCAATTCCTCCCGACCTAATTTGCACTTTTTCTTTCTTTATCGTTTTCTTTATCACTTTCTTTATTGCTTTCCTTTAATTTAGTTTGGTTGCTTTTGATTTCGTTTAGCATGTTGTATGTTTGTGCTAGCATGTTATTTTAGTATCCTACTCAAACTAGTAATGGTCGTCTTCGGATGGGTGGAATGGGAGGATTTTCCCTACATTTCGTACCCTCGCCCCGGATCTAATTCTCGGTTCAAAGATCGATGGAGTCAATTTTAGCCTCTTTTGTCTTATTTTTCCTGTACTAAGATTGAAAGAGCAAGTTTTTATTTTTGTTAGTTTTTGATTCCTAAAAACTTAGTGGCGACTCCCTTTTTGTGCTTTATTGTTATTGAAAATTGTAGGATAAAAAAAAGATCCGGATCTCGTGTGCCAAGCCAGCCGCCGAGGCGGATTGTTTCAAGCCGGGCCCCGGCCGACGTCAATGATCGCCAAATGCAGTGCTGCTGCCTGCACTGGGTGGTCACCGGTTGAGGATTAGGTCCATGCCGATGTGTTCACACCGATCTGTCCCCGAAGTCTCAAGGCGAAACCCTAATTTCTAAGTCTTATTTGTTCTTCAATTAGGAAATAATATCCCAGGAATTCTGAAAATAATTTATAAAATTAAAATGATTAGTAAAATGCCAATCAATTCAATCCGATTTAACGTGTTAACTTGGCTTAATAAAATTCACCACTCTTAAGAAAAGGTTCTTCCCCACTTACTAAAAGGCATCTTCAAAAACCCTAAAATTATTATTTTCCACTTTCTAAACACCCTTACGCCAAAAGAGGCATGTAGAGAAGCTCGGTCCGGGTCCACCTAGGCCGTGGTTCCTAGCTCTGTTAGAACCGTGACAAGTGTAGTAATAGGTCCAGATAGGGACCTTTTACGATGGTTTTGTCAAAGAGCCGTTTTATAGGTCACTTTGAAAAATTTTAAATGATCGTTTCTTTCTAAGAATGAAACAATCGCACTCGCTCTCTCCTCTCCTTTCACAAACACTTCTCTCTTAGACGCCATCATCGTCACTGTTCGCTGTCGTCCTCTCTCTCTCTCTCTCTCTTTCGAGTTAGGTGTTTGTGCATACCAGTATCCTTACCTTGCAAGTGTCCGGTTGACAAGTTTAGGTGCCTTATTTTCCGTCGTCATCATCCACGACCGATCGTCGACTCTCAATTGTTTCCCTCTCTTTTAGTTGTTTCCTTCTTATTTCCAACTTCTCTCTCTCTCTCTCTCTCTCTCTCTCTCTCTCTCTCTCTTTGTTTTGAATCATTTGCAAAATTAAAGTTCATAATACGATTGGTTAATTGAATGTATTATGTTATTTAAAGTTTAGGATTCATGGTCAAGACATTAATTTCATGGATGATTAATTAGATTGTGGGGAACACAAATAAAATGGAAAAATATATGGGAATGTTTATTTTCTATGATTGTGAAGTTGAGAATTCTAGAAAATTTTGAAAATTTGAGAAATGGGTTTGAGAATTGATGAGACACACAATGAATTAAAATTGAAAGATTTATGGATAGAATTGCAACTGTAATTAGAAATTAAATTGATAGAGTTTAGGATTAAAGGTACAGGATTCATGGTTTGGGGTTTGGTGTTTTCAATTTATATATATTTGGAGTAGAGTTTATTTTTTGTGTGTACGTGTGCGCGTGCATGTTCATGCATGCGTGCGAATGAGCGGGCCAGCGAGCCATCCAACATGCGTGCATGCGTGTGCAAGCCAGCGGGTTTGTGGGCGTTGGTATTGACGTGTGCGTGCATGCATGTGTGTGTATTTGCATGTGCGTGTGCGATAGATAGACAGCCACACACACACACACTTATATATATATATATATATATATATATATATATATATATATATATACTAGCTTGGTCACGGATTATATTGCAATCGTATACCCTAAACATTTAAACCACTCACGAACACCTTAAATGTCAACCAATTAAGTTCCTTTAATACACTTGAGTTTATTTGTGCCAAAATTAGTTCGAACAAAAACTTTATGTACCGAAAACTACTAAATCATACACTTTGTGTCAATTTCAGGATGTAGTAGTTGTTGTTGCTTGAGCATCGAATTATTTCGTTCAAAAGTTAGCATTCAAACTTATTGTTTTTATGTCGTTTGATAATAGAATGATTACTTGTGTTGTTTTTTCTTTTTCCTTTCTATTCTATGGTTCCATATTTATTGTATGCATTTCATAAGCTTATATAACTCGTTCAATAATCTTTACATAAGAAGTTATCCTTGGTGGCGGTCTATGTATAAATGTGTGTATAATGCTAAGGATGTTAGTGTGGCAAGTATAGGTTTTCAAATTGTTCATGTTGGACAGTTTGAGAATAATATGATAATAGGTTATATAGTTGTTATAATATGATCATACATTTACCAAGATGGAGGTGCTCATTCTCAATAAGTTGTTCGAGTACAATTATGATGACAATGAGTTTGATGTATGTGTCCTTACTTATATTTCCATATAAGTATATACCCATAAGCCATGTCGTCTTTGTATGTTGTACGTAAAGAATTAAGGGGAAATGCTTGATAGAATTTTGTCAATATATGATATGATTTTGCTACACAGTTGTCTAAGGTCATATTATTCCCGAATGAGTTTAGGACCAGCTATCCTCGTAGAGAATCTTAGGCGTCCTTGCGTCATATTATTTGGAATAATGATCAAAGTACTTTTGGAATTATGTGAGCTGAATTAATTTTAGTGTTAAGGGTTGAGGTATGGATCAAGCATAGGTTTAGAACGATATGCGGACCATAAAATATCAGGATGGTGTTAACAAGTTTATTGAGACTTCCATCTAACATGATATCAAATCCATTAATGAGTTGATTTTGTGTCCGTATGGAAGATGTTTTAACTCCTCAAGATTAAGGCCTAAACTTCTAAAATGTCACCTATTTGAGCATGGCTTTGACAAATCTTATAAGCTGTCGATATGGCATGGGGAAGAGAAGTTTTTATATTATAACTTAGAAGAAGAGGAATGGCATGAAAAGAATGAAGCTAGTATGAAATAAGAAGATCGAGCTTATTATATGGTTCGTACGTGGAACGTGATTTAGTTGATTAACCGCATGTACTTGGAGCGATTTTAGCCGATTCGTAGAAGCCTCTATATCCGACATGTAATAACATTACCCATTCGTCAGCTGTGTTGAGGTTGTTCAACCTGAAAGTAGCGAATGGCTGGTGATGAATCGGGTATGACTATATCTCTCATTGTAGTTTTGAATTCAAGTCATTTACACACTTTAGGAAGCTAATCTTTAAGTTTTCATTTCTATCCGACCTACTCAAAAACCAATTCTTAAGTTAAACACTTACCTCCGAGTCTCTAACCACTCGGATACAACTCAAACAATCATCACGCCTAAATAATTTCATATACTTTATCTATCTTAGCATCTAACTCATTATAAAAGTTGAATCGGAATTATTGCATTAATTCTAATCTCAAGTCGATTTATTTATTAACTAAAATTATTTATTAACAAATTGATGTATTGTGCCTATATACTTTTAACTCTTCATTTACTTAAAGATTGACCCAAAATGGAATTGAAACATATTGAATATTTGGCTAAAAAAGTCCATTTATTCAGAGTTAAGGATAATTAAGTTCGTAATTATTTTAATAAATTCTTATCCTTGACTAATCTTGGACCAATGTATTTTTATACTTTGAGTACCACTTTGATTTGTGTTTTGAAGGTTGGTTAAAGTTATTTAATTTCAATTTTGAAAAGAACAAACAACCAACTTCTAATCATTCAATGCCATTAGATAGAAAAGCCATTTTTCAAGACGACTCAAACGCCGTGTCGGAGCTGGTTGTTCCGTTTCTAGAAATCGTTAGCTTTGAGTCTAACGGTTCTTTCCACCCTAGATTTCATTCACAAAAAGTGGGGTGGATTACTTTTTAGCTAAGGATCGATGGACAATGTTCATCTTCACAATGGTTCTCTTTCGAGGGACTCGGACTATCCGTTACCATGGCTAGTGAAGCTCTCTAATCAAGATTGAGACACAACGACTATCTACATTCCCGATTATAACTAGAAGCCACTGTACAAGACTTATAAAATTGTTGGAACTAAACTCGAATCTCATATACTCAATTGTTTCTATCTTTCAACTCTGTACTTAGAATTCTCAACATCCGAGTTGAAACGAGAAGAAGTCTTGTAATCAGTCAAACACATACTCTCTTGACTCTTTTGTATTTTCCCTTGACCGAGCTGTAAGGGGTAACTCAGCTCAGTTATACCTAAGTATAAGGGTTAACTTGGTTATGCCTAGGAAAAATTGTATTGAATTGTCTAAGGGAACAATTCTGTAAAGTTAGTCCTTTGTATTTTATGGATTCAAAATTGTGAGACCCCGAAATTTCAGGTGCTTGCTCGGTAGTGAATTATTAGAATTTTTCCGAGTCGGAATTAGGAGCCGAGAACCGAAGCCGAGCATGGGCTAGCTTATTGGGCCTATTGAAATTGAATTTGGGCCCAATTAGAATAAAAAGAAAAAGGAATGAAAAATGAAGGAAAAGTCGGCACATGATTAAAGCAAGGAGGAAGGGGCCCAATTAGAATTATGCAGCAAGGCTCATGAGGTGGAATAAGGAAATTAGGAGAGAGAAAATTAGGCTTGAGAACAAAAGAAAAAAAGAACGGGAAAGAAGCGAAGCGGAAGCAAGGAAAGAAAAGAATGGGGAAAGCAGAAATAGGGAAACGAGAGGGGCGGACCCAAAGCGAGAGAAGGAGAGTGAGCGAGGAGCGAGGGGACGCCGGAAAACCGGCGACCGGCGGGCACGGCGAGCCCGAGGACAGGCACCGAACGAAGGAGAAAGGAAAAAGGGGAGCGAAAGAAAGAAGAAGCAGAGCAGAGACGAAGTAGAAGCGAGAACAAAGCGAGAGGAAGCATAACAGAGCGAGAGAGGGACGAAGCATGAGAGCCAGCGGCCCGCGGCCGCTCGAACGGCGAGGACGCCGCCTCCGGTAGGTGAAGGAAGAGCGAGAGCTCGGGAGGCCGAGCAGAATGAAGAAAGAGAAAAGTAGAGAGGCCGAGCGAAGCGGGCACCGAAGGGGTTCCGCGGCCAGCGAGCGCGAGGAGGGAGACGAGGCCGGCGAGCGGACTAAGGGTGGCCGGCGAGCAAGGGAGTAACGTCGACCGGTGATCGAGGGGGAGACAGTGGACGAAGAGGACCAGAAGCGGACGTAGAGAGTAGCAAGGAATTGAGATTAAGAGGTAGAGAAAGAAAGGGAAAGGGGAAACGAAACCGAACCCAATTCAAACCTTCCATAACTCGAATTCTTAGAACCTCTAAGAATTTAAGGTGAGTAATCTGAATTCATCCTCTAGAATAAAATGAATTAGGTGGATGAAACCTGGAATTGATTCATGAAATTGGAAACCCTAAGTTAATTGAAGAAGCTAGAGGCCTAAATTCACAAAACTAGAAACTCATGAATTGAAAAGCATGTTGCGATTTATGCCTAGTTCATGAATTTAATGATATTTGAGCATTGTTGAGCATGATTATTCAGAATTGGATGAGAATAGCTTGAATAGGTTTATTGAGAAAAATCAGAAAATTGAACATCATGACTTAAGTGCAAATTTTTCATGAATTTATCCTCGCTGTCTGGATTATTGCGAATTCATGTGCAGCCCAAATTTCCTGTAATTTTTACTGTAGCTTCGTGGCAATTTATGAGAATTTCCTGTAAAATTTCGTATGCATTGGATGAGTAGATTAGGAGATATGCAATATTAAGTGAAAATGTTCTGTTTTGGGCTAAATCGCATATAAGTGAGTAACTGAATTAAGAACTGAGATTTAAGAAGCTTTAAGTCTAGATTAAGAGATATATATCGATTAAGGAAAGTTATAGAACCATAAACCACTTATACGCGATAATGCGCAATCACGAAAACGATGAGTTCATTGATGGAAGTCCTAATTGACATGCTTATGTGATCATGTGTTTATCTTGGATTGCATCGATGATAAATGGTATAAGCATGCATATCCGAGATGAATTGATCGTACTTGAATTGTAACTTGCTTATATGAATTGCTTGTTTTGAAGAAGTTACGCATGAACCATATGAATTAAATGTATCGCATGTATAAGTAATAAGAAAATAAGAAACTTAAAGAACTAAAGAAGGGAGAAAGGATTGTGTTATTGATCTAAGACCCCACGAATTAAAGAACCCTCTGAAGCTATGGCCATAGAAGTGTCTCGTCAACCCGAAGCCACGAATTATTGACGAGTATGCGTCCTTCGAGGAAGGGAGGCTGCCTCGACGCCACGAATTGTATGCCTCCGTGAACCGAGCCCACGAATTGTTTTGGCTCCAAGAACTGGGTCTTTAGAGCAGTGCATAAATCTTCTTTCCATTCGAAACTAAAAAGACTTAAAAGAATTATGATATGAAGAAACAAATGATCATGCATGTAGAACAAGAAAGAACTAATCGATGAGTTATGAAATGCATGATTGAACTCAAGAAGAAGAATAAGAAGAAGACCGAATCTTGATTTCATAAGAAATGTGTGCCATAAGAAATAAGATATGATTTACGTGATGAATGAATTGCATGATGAGTGATTATATGATTTACTTGCGTAGAAAGACGAATGATGCATGTTTAATTGAATTCATGAATAAGTGATGTCATTATGATTCTCGGCAAGTTGGTAAGTTTAGAATCTTGCATGTCTTAAGCATGTATGATCCGAATCGCATGTTATGAATGAGTTGTGAACTTACGTGTGTTTGTTAATGAATTAATGTGCAAAGTGAAACTCGGGGTTGGGTTTGGGTTATTCACTGGGCTAGTGAGCTCATGACATCACCAACATTTCAGGTGCGAAGTTAAGACTCCCGGAGTTGCTTTTGGCTTTTAAAGGAAGCGAACCATCGGATAGGACTTCTCCGGACTTATTTTGTACTTTATGTTTTCATATTTGTAAAGACTCGTTGTATCCGAACTTAAGTTTTACCTATGAATGTAAAATCCCTATGTGAATACTCCGAGCGTGTGGCTCGTTGAGTTGTGTTGTGTTTCTCTCGAGCGTGTGGCTCGTTGAGTTTAAGATTGTGTTTCGTGCAGGGTTAGGGCTTTAAGCCCATAGGTTTAGCCAATTTATAGAGGAAACTCTGCGAAATTTCTAGAAAAACCTTTGAAAACCTAGAATTACGCTTTCGCCAATCCAAGAAAGGGTTATTAACCCTAAATTGAGACCGTAAGCGGCCTTAGGGGTTCCTCTCGGGGAACCCCGGCATGTAATACTCCTAGGGTGGGTCTAGGGGTGTTACAAAAATAGTAAACTTGACTTGGTATTTAGATTGACAATGTCCGTGGTTTTATGCCCTATGAGGGTTTCCACGTACTTGTTGTTCAATCATTTCTAAGTTCACTCTACACTCGGAATTCCCCTTCGAGTTCCGACTTGTGTTGAAAATATTTAATTCTGCAAAATTTCCTTCTCATCGTATTCACCTCCCCTCTTGGGTGACTTACACTCTCAAAGAGAAAACCTTCAGCTGGAGTAATATTATTTTTGTGGACTTGCTAAGTGTATTAAAAGATACATTTCTAGAAGGCAAAGTACTTCCTAGTTGGACATATGAGGCGAAAAGAATGTTATGTCTTATGGGTATAGGTTATAAGAAGATACATGCTTGCTCCAATGATTGCATATTGTACCGAAAAACACATGTAGATAGACATGAATGTCCCGAATGTGGTGTACCCCATTACAAATTGAAAAACATTGATGAAGAGAGTAGAAATAGACCTCTTGGGAGTGTATGGTACTTATCGATTATATGAGGCTTAAGTGCTTCTTTTCAAGTACAAATGATTCCAAGAACTTAACATGACATGTTGGCGGAAGAATCTCTTATGGCAAGCTATGTCACCCCCGAATTCTCCTCAATGGAAGAAGATAGATTCTATATTCCTTAAATTTGGAAGGGAGGCAAGGAATCCGCATCTCAATCTTGACACAAATGGAATAAACCCGCATGGTGATAGTAGTAGCAAACACAACAATTGGCCAGTTACATTACTTAACTACAACCTATCGTCCTCATTGTGTAGGAAGCACAAGTACATTATGATGCCATTGCTGATTTCTAGCAGCAAATGATATACATGCATATTTCGTGCCTCTTATTGAAGATATACGACTCTTGTGGGATGAAGGTGTTTTGGTTTTTGATGCATACCATTAAGAGCAATTTAGGCCGTTCAATATGATCTTCCTTGCATATGGTAACTTGTCCTGCTGCACCGTCAAAGGCCATAAGGCATGCCTCATTTGTGGAGAAGCTAATTGCTCTTATCATCTTAAGCATAGGAAGAAGATGACTTATGTCGGATACTTGAAAGTTTCTTCCTTTGTCTCATCATTAACATAAGAATAATAAGGTCTTCAATGGTAAATAAGAGAGGGATTATATTCCAACTTCATTAATAAGACAACAAATTTATGAACAAGTGAATGATATTGATGTGGACTTCAGCAAGTCATACCAACGTAAATCCGAAAGGAGCGTGTGGAAAAAGAGATCACTATTTTTTGATTTTCCTTATTGGAAAGAATTGTATTTGCGACATAGTCTTGATGTGATGCATGTAGGAAAGAGAACATTTGTTAAAATTCTCATTGGTACTCTTTTAAATGTACCTGGAAGACCAAGGATGGAGAGAAAGCAAGGATCGATTTCGTGAAATGGGCATGCGTGAGGATTAGCACCACAATTAAAGGGGAAGAAAATGTTTTTGCCTCCGTCTTCTTACACATTGAGTAGAAGCCAAAAAATACATTTTTATGAGAGCTTAACCGAGAGTGCTTTGATGTAACAATTACTACCGGTGGCTATCCAATCGGTGTTGTTGAAACATGTGAAACATTCTATTACAAGCCTCTTCTTCTTCTTCAATGCCATTTGTAGCAAAGTCATTGATTTGGAGAAATTGGATGACCTTGAGAGTTGTATTATCATTATATTGGGCTGACTTGAGATGTACTCCCCACTTTCTCTTTGCGATATCATGGTGCACCTAGTGGTCCATTTGGTGAAGAAGTGTGATCCTATAGCTTGATTTTTTATCGACGGATGTACTCATTTGAACTATTTATGAAAATTCTCAAAGAGTATGTTAGAAATTGGTATCGATCGAAAGTGTGTATTCTTTTAGGCTTACTTTGCTGAAGAGTGTGTTGAGTTCGCTTTGAATACTACCTCTAAAAGCAAGTTATTCGTATTTTAAACATCGGTATATGCTGACTAAGAAGGGAAAATTAGGGCTGAAAGTGGGAACAATTAATCATGATATGAGGGATCAAGCACACCTTTATGTTCTTCAAATCAGTAATGAAATGCATCCTTACATTCGAGAGCATCGGTCTCTCATAAGGAAATAGTACTAAGGAAGAACCGAGACTTTTGTACTATCTCAGCATAATTGCTCATTTGTCAAGTGGTTTAGAGAGCAAATCACTATCTAATAAGAAGAATTACGAGAAGATATATCACAAACTTTAGTAAGCTTTGATAGAGGGCCGAAGTTGGATGTCATTTCTTACCGTCGGCATGTTATCAATGAATTCTCTTTTATACAAAGATGTAGGATACTAGGAGTACTGTGTAAAATAGTAGGGTTACATTTGATACTCATACACTTCATGTTTCGAGCTCCAAGGACAAACATCCCGTTGTAGCAAAAATAATGTCATATTATGAAGTCATTGAGGATATATGGGAGCTAAACTATATTAACTTTTGAGAGCCTATTTTTTAGTGTAAATGAGTTGAAAATAATAATGATGTTCAAGTTGATAAGTTTGGGATTCACAAAGGTGGATCTTACAAAAGAATGTCATAAAGGAGATCGATTCATTGTGCTATTCGAAGAAAGACATGTGTTCTACATTAAGGACCCGACCAATAATAAGTGGTTTATTGTTTTTCAAGAGAAGAGGCACATTGTCTGGTAGGGGATGGTGAAGATGTGTGCAATTTTATTGAGGACAAGCCACCTTTCTTCTTATGACTTCCTATCAAAAATAAGGATACAAATTTTAAAAAAGTGTATGTAAGCTTATATATTGAAGATCAATCTAAAGGAGGGGCAAAAAGGATATAAACCATGAAATTATATCTAAAGAAAATTATTCTATGAATTAACATAACTTATAAAAGAAAATTCTTAGTTGTCCATTTAATTTATAACTCTTATGTTATATTTCTTACACTCTCTCCAAAATAATTTTCCCTTATTATCATCTCCATTAACGATCCCAACAACACTAAGATTATAAGAAGTTAACTCACCTTTGTTTGCTTCCTTACAACTAATTGAAATCTTTCTATCACAATAAAGTCATAAATACTTTTTATTGTTATCTTAAAAAAATAACTAGCGATTCTACAAAAATTATATTTTACTATGATTCAAAATGAGCTTTTATTACAGCTTGTAAGTCGTAGTTTATATGAGCATAGTAGCAGGTAAGTATGTTTAATAATGCTTTAGAATTGTACTAAAAGAAAACCTATTACTATGGTTCTCTCGGATGAACTGTGGTGAAATGCTTGGTCAAACAAGCCTCTTACTATGGTTCTTCGGACGAACCGTAGTGAAAAGGCTTGGTCCAACAAGCCTTTTACTACGGTTCACTCGAAAGAACCGTGGTAAAAACCACCCCACTAAACAGTAACTTTTTGCTTCTAAAATAGAACAATTTCCTTCGATAATTCATAACACAAAATCTACTTATCTAAAATTTACTAAAACTTGCATAAAATTACCATAAATTTATATGAATTTATAGTGAAAATTTCATAAATTTTAAACAATCCATGGAATCACGAATTCAAACAAGAAGAAAAAATTAAAAAATCTGCACATAATTATGTTTCAATATTCTAAACGTTTTCCTTCTAACTCAACTCAAGATAAATTCACAAGAATTCCAATACATGCATCTCAAGATCTTGGAAAATCAAACTCGAAATGGTACATGGGATGCTCAATCGGACCATAAAATTCAAAATTCAAAAATTTTTAAAATTTTTAAAATTCGAAATTTAACAACAAAAGAAAGATAACCTGCTATGGGCAGTAATGGAGGCCAAGTCATTAGTGGAAAACCCATACCATAAAATTATTAAGCATATTCGCGATCAACTTAAACCCCCATACGCCATACCTCTTCTCCTTCAACACCGAACTTGATGTCGATGCCGATTCCTATGCCGATGTCGATAACAAGTCAAATCTAAAACAAGAGGCAAATTTTACAAATCAAAAAATAGAAGCTTGAATATTGTCAACAAAAGGATGAATCAAAACCCTAGAAAACGAGGTAATCGAATAAGTGAATGTACGGTAATAATTACATTAATTGTAGGAAAAATCGAAAATACATCTCCCATCAACTTATAAAAGAGGCTAAGAAATTTATGAAACAAAATCACAAGAGATTTGATAATAAAAACATAAACAAAATGAAGATATTTCTCTAGAAATCATCATCAACGAATCAAGAAGGAACGATGAATAACACCGATGAATCTTCCTCTCTCTCGGTGTCGGTAATTAAAGCTAAATCTAACGAATATGCTAGAAGGACTGGTGAAAATGGAGAAGATGAAGATGGAAATGATGAGTTAGATTGAGAGGAATGAGGATGGAGGTGGAGATGAAGCAAAGTGAGAGACGAAATGCATAGATTTTAAAGAGAGATAGAGGAGACCTTGAAAACAGGGGATTGAAGCCCATTACTATAGTTGGTCAAGCCAACATATTCACTTCACTACAGTCGGTTATTGTAGGAACCACGGCCGGCGAGAAACCCACCGAGGGCCGAGCTTCCCCATGAATCAGGCGTCGGGTTTTGAAGAGGGAAAATGGGGTTAGAAAAACAATTTCTAGGTTTGAAGATGGTTTTTGAAATGTGGGGATAAACCTCTTATTAAGGTTTCCGAATTTTATTAAATCAGATTTCAAGAAAATTAGGCAAAGTTTGAATGACGGTTTTAGTTTAGAAATTATTTTTTAAAAGTCTCGGGATATTATTTCTTAACCGAGCAAAATAAATATAATTAAGGTTTTGAATCTGTAGTGAGGCTTTAGGGCCAAACCGGTGTGAAAACACCGGTTTGGACCCAAGCCACCACCACTATCCACTCGGTGCTGGCCGAAGCCAACAGCTAATCGGTTAGGGAGCTGGCCACGAGCCACGGCCGAGGAAATCAGCCTCGGCCTTTGGCCTAGCCGGCAAGTTTAGAAGCCCTAAAATGTTTTTACCTGCAATAAAAACGAGCCAAGATGCAATTTGAATAGAAATAAAGCAAAAAGAGGAGCTGCCAGTTAATTTTTGGGAAAGAAAAACTAATAAGATATAATAAATAAGACTAAAAGAGGCTAAAAAGTGACTCCATCGGTCTAGAATCTAGAATCGGATTCAAGGGCGAGTGTACGAAACGTAGGGATAAGCCCTTTCGTTCCGCTCGTCCGAAGACGACCATTACTAGTTTGAGTAGTGAATTAAAATAATGTACTAAACAAAAGCAAACAACATGCTAAACAAAAATTCAAAGCAACTCAAACCTGGTAGAAAGCCATAAAGAAAGTAAAAGCAAAAGAAAAAAAAGCGAGAAATTTAAAGGATTACAACAGGTGGGGAGGAAATAAAAGTGATACAACTCTTCTCCACAATACAAAAAGTGATAAATAAAAGGATGAAATAAATAACCATTTGAAGGCGGACTCGGTGCTCTCAGGTTGTCCCACCTGCTCATTTAAATCTCCGTACTAGATCCGGTGATGCGACGGTAGTGAATCAAGAAAGGGGCTTTTGTTTATAAGTTTTGTGAAGGTAATTTTGTACAAAATTGGAAAGATCTGCTGAATAAGTACCAAGAGATTAGAATTACAAAATATTCATTCGTTCTTAGTAAGGATTCAACGATGTAACATTTAGGAAACAAGCCTTTGAGGTTTTTGGCGAGTATGGCACATAGGATGAAGTCATATTGAAATGAGAGCCAAGGCTCTGTATTTATAGGGAGAGATAGCTAGGTGATAAACCGGAATTTAACGTTCGTTTACGTTCTCTTATTGGCTAATTTCGACACTTCAAAGGCCTTCTCACCTAAATTCTTATTTGATTTCGCTTACTTTCTTCATTTATGATCGAAGTGTGCAAATTTCTATGTTTTCGAGTAATCCCGCCTTTTATGATGAAGAATACATCTTTCAAAGTGCTAAGGAAAAGAGAGGGAAGCCATAGAAGGTCGAAGAACGAAGAAAGAGATTAAGCCAAGTCGGCACACGCTGTAGCACTGGCTGTGTCTGAAGGAAAAGAAGACTAGCACAGTCGTGCTGAAGCCGAAGAGGTCAGCACGAGGCAATGCCAAAGTCAACATAGGCCATACTAGGAATTCGGGAATTTAATTATTGACGTCATGAGCTTGCACGAGTTAAGCACGGTTTTAGCACTCGCGTGCCAATCAACAGCTTTCGTTTTTCGCCTCTTTTATTCGAGAAACTATTATTTTCAGCATCGGACTTTTATGATGCGTTTTAGGCTAGTTTTCTCTCTACTTGTAAGCACTTATTTCCATTGTTAAGTGTAACACCCCTAGACCCACCCTAGGATTATTACATGCCCGGGTTCCTCGGGAGGAACGCCTAAGGCTGCTTAAGTTCTCAACTTGGGGTTAATAACCCTTTCTTAGATTGGCGGAAGCGCGGTTCTAGGTTTTCGAAGGTTTTTCCGGGAATTTCGGCAAAGTTTACTCGTAATATTGCTAATCGCATAGGCTTAAAGCCCTAACCCCGCACGAAACACAATCTTAAACTCAACGAGCCACACGCTCGGAGTAACACAAGCACTGAACTCAACGAGCCACACGCTCGGAGTAATCACATAGGGCTTTTACATTCTTAATCAAAACTTAAGTTCACATACACCGATCCTTACAAGCATGAAAAACATAAAGTACATAATAAGTCCGGAGAAGTCCTATCCGATGGTTCGCTTCTTCTAAAAGCCAAAAGCAACTCCAGGGAGTCTTAACTTCGTACTTGAAATGTTGGTGAGGTCATGAGCTCCACTAGCCCGAGTGAATAATCCAAACCCAACCCCGGTTTCACTTTGCACATTAACTCATTAACAAACACACGTAAGTTCACAATTCATTCATAACATGCGATTCGGATCATATATGCTTAAGACATGCGAGATTCTAAACTTACCAACTTGCCGAGAAACATAATGACATCAATTGCTCATGAATTCAATCAAACATGCTTCATTCGTCTTTGTACTCAAGTAAGTCATAGAATCATTCATCATGTAAATCATTCATCACGTAAATCATATCGTACACTACGAGTAAAACAGTGAATTAGCGACGGACAAAATCGGACGCCAAATCCGGAAAATCCGACGCTAAACGTCTTTAGCGTCGGATTAGAGTCGAATAAAATTCGACGCAGAAGACCTCGACGCTAAAAAATTTGAATCCAACGCTAATTAGCGTCCGACAACATCCAACGCTATTAACGTCAAATTCTAACTATTAGCGTCGGATCTATCCGATGTTAATAGTGTCGGACTCAAATCCAACACTAAGTTAGACGCTATTAGCGTCGGTTTTTACTATTAGCGTCGGATCCGTCCGATGCTAAATTCGTTTTCTTTTTTACCCCGCTTCATTTTAGCGTCGGATTTTTGTGTTTAGCGTCAACTTTATTTACTCAAATAGCGTCGGATTTTGGGTGCGACACTAAAATCCGACGCTAAATGTTCCATTATTTTGCCGTAGCTTTTTGAACATTTGCTATTCCGTTTTTACATATATTTCCTGCAAAACATTTACATAAAAGTCCGACTTCTTCTCTACACAGTAATACACGAATACACAAATACATTGTGATTCATTCTTTGCACAATCATCCACAAACTACCAAGTATTCATCATCCTAACTACGAACATTCACAACAGTTTATCCAACAAACCAGTTCAAAGTTCAACAAAGCAATTCAACAAACAAAGCAATTCAATGTTCAACAAACAAACCATGCTAAGAAATTAGTTAGAACCACCGGACATCCTGTCAACTTGTGATTGGAGGTTTTGAATGAGTTTCATTGCTTCTTCCATGGCCTTTTGCCGACTCTCGACCATTTTTCTTTACTCTTCCATGGCTTTTTGATAACTCTCGGTTAATTTTCTTTGCTTGATGAAGTTGTTCTTGGGTTGATTGAAGTTGTGATTGTAGCCGAGAATAAGCCGAGGAATTGTAGGTAGCACTCGTAGAGGATGTCGAGGCAAGAGGCTTCTCGTAGAACATTGTTGCGGAATTACCCAATCTATAGATGGTTGATTTTTGCTCCATCCACCCGACACCTCATAGTAGAGGGTCTCTGCCTCTTTGTCCCCTCCTCGAATACCACGCTCGGCTCTAATCGCTTCATATTTTTCCTGCAAAGGGAAAGCATCCATTGTACGTTCAATATGAATATCCCCTACAATTGTCCATTTCACTCTATTTTCTTGTAAAGGTTTATGGAGATAATATTCTTACCCACAGAGATTTGGACCGGTCATCGACGAAAACCTTTCCAGATTGAGCATCATCCTTACTACGACTCCTCACAAACAATGCAGACGAAGTAGGATTCTTCCCTTCCTTGATCTAGGTATACAAAATATGCAATAAAGTTACACAAACTAAATTATGTGTATAAAATGAAAGAAAACCAAAATACTAGAGTTTATACCATTTGGACTGCGAGATCTGCGGTTGAGACCGACCCTTGACTATGTAAGGTTCCTACTTTTGGGCCTTCTATCCTATTCTTGAAGCATTGGGTAGATTTTTTTGAAATTCAGAGATACTTCTTAGCCCCTTCAACCTCTCTCGCCCCTCATCCGACAACCAAGTTATTGGTTTATCATCGAGCCTTTTTCCAGCCTTGCTCGCTAAATTCCTCAATACTTTTCTCGAGTTGTATAAAAGGAATCAGGTATAACAATCTCATACCTATAGAGTTTTAATTCCAAGGCATTCTCTCGTATCTCGAAACTTCTTTGAGTAAAATAGTATCTTTTCTGAGTGATACGGATATTACTTATTATATTTCTTGCTTATCCGTAGCTGACTCGAAAACTCGGTTCTTTGTTCCGAGTCCAAGCATCACTCAGATTAATCGCAGATTGAATAGACTAGTATTTCGTCTTTTCTCACTCGGAATCTGACTTGTGGTTATAAGTCCTATTTTGTTATAGTCGGTATTTTTAGCTTGTTTCATGCTTAGTCTATATCAAGTTAATCCTCTCCGATATTCTTTATTGAACTTGATTCTTCGCTTAGACTAAGTCGGATGGAATTCTAAATATCATGTATATTGGACTCAGAAAATTCCATTCCGTTTCGACTCGGATAATCAGTTGGTTTATTTATCGTAATTATTTTATTATCTATGTCTAATCTTGAGCCAAAGTATTTTATACTTTGAGAACCAAAATTGATTTACTTTTGTAGGTTATTCAATCGAGGATACACTTTTCAAACTACAAAAGTAACCGGCTTCGTAACGTCAAATCACCAGCGAGACATGGCTCTTCACCTTCACCAGCAGACAAAACTACAAAAGTCCTAGTAGATTGTGTCGGGGCTGTCTGTTTCCAAATCTGGAAAACTGGAACGCCAAGCTTAACCGTGGTTTCCACCTTATCTTTCAAGACACCGCTAATGGTTTTGGGACTTCCAAGAAGAGTTAAACCGTTGTCCAACGTTCATATTACAACGGATACTTTCCGAGTGACTCGAAAGCTTCTATCAATGGTCACAAAGGACTCTCAGTCGCAGACGAAGATAACGGCTATTCTGTCCTGGTCATCTATAAATAGAAGCCATCTCACAAGACTTGAAGATTGCCGAACATATTGTTAATACACATACGTGCTCAAAGTTATTATATTTACTTTCAATCTTCAACTTACAACTCCCACTCTATAATTCATTACTTTCGAGTTGTAAGGTCTTGTACTCGATTACAAACTCTTTCTTACATTCTTTGTAAGGTCCCTTGACTAAGCTGTAAGGGTTAACTCAGCTTAGTTGTCCCTAGCTGTAAGGGTTATCTCAGCTAGGAAGTACTAGATCGAGATAAGGGAATTTCGAGTCTAGGAAAACTTGTATAGAGTTGTCTAAGGGAGCAACTCGGGTTCGGTCAGTTCACGGTATTTTGTGGACTCAAAATAGTGAATTTGACTTCGTGTCCGGATTGGCACGGTCCGTGGTTTTCTGCCCCAGGAGGGTTTCCACGTAATCTCTAAGTGTTATCCTTCCGAGTTCATTCTAGACTCGGACAGCTTTACAACTCTTGCTCATTCTCGCTTAATAGCCTTCGAGTTAAATCTTTTCGACCTCGTTGATAGACTCGGAATCTGTCTCTGTCTTGTTTTTAACGGAAGAGCTAAAGTTTCCACGAAAACTTCCATCACCCTATTAACCCCCTCTAGGGTGACTTAGACTCTCCCCGAGCAAACCTTCACCCACCATTGGTTTCTATCGTTCCTTATACTTGGATAAGGGGTAAAATACACTCGCATAGCTTGGGATGCCAATACAAATGGATCATACTTTGGGTACTTCTTTGTATGGTTGACATCCACTAATTTATATTGTTCGTGTATATTAATACCCCTTATAGAATCAAACCATTCACATTTGAACAAAACCGTCTTGTAAGAGCGAGAATCCCCAACATACTCTAACTCAATCACCTCTTGAAGAATGCCATAATAATGAATGTCATCTACCCCTTTCATGGATACCCCATAGTTCATACTGGCCTTGTTTTGACCGTATTTATGGGTGTGAAAGTTGTAATTATTTATGTAATAATGGTTAAAACTACACACATCCTTCTTTGGACCAACTGCCAAACTTTTAATTACTCCATTGTTCTCGTACAAATGAAAAACCTACGCCATTAAAATATAAGTTAATGAAAATGTAATACATATTTAAACCACTGCAACACAACATCAATATACTAACCTTCTCTCGAAACCATTTTGGGAATTCTTTATCAAACTTACTCCATACTTCATCTTTCTTAATACGTGGATGTAGTGTAATCATTTCATCTTCAAATTGCCTTAGTTGGGGAAAGTGCTTATTATTAGGTCGTTATCATTAAAAGATAATATATGACAAAATTATTCAAGTTAATAGTCGTACCGTTCATAATCCTCTAATATTTCACAATTCTGAATAATGTATGCATGAGCTGCATCATACTCGCGTTGATCAAGGTATCTCATACGTCCTTCACTGGGGCATACCCGACATTAAAGGAGAAGACATCCGGAATGTGTTCACCTTGATTCTCCTCCGTATGAGGATATACATTTCGCCTAAGATCTCTTGTTTTTGTGTCAACATTTTGCTCAAAGTAAGCGGCACAAAAATTTGAAATCTCCTCTATTAGATATGCATTGCATATGGACGGTTCAACACGAGCTTTATTGCCGACTTTCTTCTTTAAATGATGCAGAAATCTGCATCATAAGTATAAATATTTACTATCATCACTACAAAATATTAATTGAAAACTTGATAAAAATCACTTGATACCTTTCAAAGGGATACATCCGTCTATACTTGAACGGGTCCACCTACTTTAGCCTCATATGGTAAGTGGACGGGAAGATGCTCCATCACATTGAAGAAAGATGGAGGGAAGATCATCTCCATGTTACATAGTATTTCGGAGATATTTGCCTCTAACCTCTCAGTTCACAAATGAGCGGCGCATAAATCCCTGAAGAATTGGCTTAGTTACGTAAGGACTTTCCAAACATTTGGAGGCGGTAATTCCCTCAAAGCTATGGGTAATAATCGCTCCATAAGGATGTGACAATCATGGCTTTTCAAATTATGCAACTTTGCATTTTTTCCATCAACACATCGACTTAAATTACTAGCATATCCATCGGATAACTTAAGTTGTTTTAGCCACTCACATAAGCTTTTCTTGCCTCTTTACTCAGAACATATGGAGCGTGCGGAGCAGGTTTCGGTTCGTCCTCCATCAGCATGTTCGATGAGTCCGAATGTTTAGTTTTTGACGCTTACAATGAGTGGCTAAATCCTTTCTTGAGTTGATGTCATCCTTAGTTTTCCCTTCACATCCATGATTGTGTTGATTACTTGATCAAACACATTCTTTTCGACATGCATGACATCTAAATTGTGACGTATGAGAAGATCTTTCCAATACGGCAATTCCCGGAATATGCTTCGTTTTGTCCAATTGTGAGACTCGAGATAACCACCAATTGAGTCATGATAATCAACAGAGTTAGGCATTGTACATATGCGATCCCATATTTGATCACCTTTAAGACAAGGAGGAGGAGGTGAATAGTCGACCTTATTTTTCAAAAAGCACTCTTGTTAGACCTAAAACGATGACCTTCGGGAAGAAATTGTCTATGGCAATCAAACCATGTGGTCTTCTTCCCATGTTTTAGTCCGAATGCTTTCGTGTTTTCCATGCAATAAGGACAAGCTAATTTCCCCGATGTCATCCAACCCAAAAGCATACCATATGCTGGAAAGTCACTTATTGTCCACATAACTGCTGCCTTCAACGTAAAGTTATTCTTTTTCGAAACATCATACGTTTGAAGGCCAACATCCCACAAGTGCTTCAATTCCTCAATGAGGGGTTGTAAATAAACGTCAAGTTTCCCCTTAGGACTTTTTGGGCCAGGAATCAACAAAGTAAGAAACATGAATTGTCTCTTCATGCACAACCAAGGTGGTAAATTGTGTGGAGTTGCAATTACGGGCCAACAGGAGTACGTCCGCCCAAAATTGCCAAATGGGGCGAAGCGATCAGTACATAAACCTAATCGAACATTGCGAGGTTCGGCGGAAAATTCCTTGAAAGTGACATCAAAATGCTTCCACGCTTCACTATCACATGGATGTGCCATTGAGACACTTTCACGTGGATTTTCATAATGCCACCTCATTTGGGCCGTTGTGCCATTCGTCGCATACAATCTTTGTAATCTCGGCCCAATTGGAAAGTATATTAGTACTTTCTTTGTAATACCTTGACCCCTCAATGTCTTCTTCTCATATCTATCGACCCCACAATGCTCACATCTATCCAAATTAATTTTATCTTTCCAATATAACATACACCCATTTGGACAAACATCAATTCTCTCATGTGGAAGTTCCAAAGCGGCAAGCGACTTCTTTGCGGAATAATAAGTGTCGGTCAACTCGAGTATATCAATGCCAACAAATTGTCAACAACTCTATTTGGGAGATTAAACTCACATTTGATGTTAATGAGCCGTGACATTACTGACAATAAGGACAAATCACACCCCTCGTACAAAGGCCTCTTAGCCGCTTCCAACATTTCGAAGAATTTTTTGCATCTTCATTTGGTTCTTCATCCACACTTTCATCATCAATCCATGTTGAGGATAGAGGCCCAAATGCATCCATCAACATTTCATGCATTGATTCAACTTGTGGATTTGATGACCCTTGATTGTTCACTTCTAAATCAGGGTAAGTCTCTCCATGGTTAACCCAATGAAAATAATTAGCGCGAAACCCATGTTTATACAAATGTAATTTCACGGTATCCTCATCTAAGAAAGGCACGTTGCCACATTTACTACAAGGGCACCTCATCTTCTTCGACCTCTTGAAACTTTCTTCTTGTTTAGCAAATGGAATAAATTCCTCTTCTATCCTACGAATGAACTCCTTATTCAAGTATTTTCCATCAAACCTTTTATACATCCACTCTCTATTTGTCTCCATTACTTGCAGATATATACGATTTTAAAATAGTTTAGTATGTTCATATTTTAAAATTAACAATCAATAAAACTTGCGTAATGTTTTACATTGTATTTTTTCTAATGATTATTGCATGCCCTACATCTTTCTACGGGGATAAGTGGTCCTATACCCATTCAAGAATAATATAATATTAGATCGTGCAGCTACGTCCTTGCATACTTTGACAAAATTTCGGCAGCATTTCCCCTTAGTTCTCCAAGTACGATCTATAAAGATGAGATGAATAATGTCTATGGTAAAATAATTCACCCGGACATTACGCACCACATATTTATAATAGTACCTAGAGAACATATGGAAATTGTCGCCTTAAATTTGTCAAAGTGTATGCAAGGATTTAGTAACTACACAACCTAATACCATATTATTCTTAAACTGTCCAACGCGGACAATTCAAAAACTTGTACATAACAAAGTTTTATATCAACACCATACAAATGAGAATGTGTATAACTTGTTGATATACCTTGCATTACAAATTAGAAATTTGAATAATAAATAGACATGAAGTTTGATAGTTCTAATTGCAACAAAAACACGCAGACAATTCAGTTCCTTCATAGTATAGCTAGATTGAGAGATAGAGAGAGAGAGAGTACTGAGAACTACCCAACTCAGCAGAGCAACTAAATTCTTGACTCCCAAATTCTCAAATCCAAATTAATGTTCTGAATTAGAAAAAAACAACAAACAAATACATCGCTTCATGTTAAAATCCATATTGGGTTGTTATTATCATTGAATACCACAATATAATATTCAGTGGTTCTAATATATAGTCCAATGTTAATAACAAACTCAGCAGAAACAGATAATGGATACCACCATTCTTCACTTGATACCCAAAATTATTTATTCAATTATATTTTCAATTTTTCAATTGATTCTTCCTTGTTCCTCTCTCCTTTATTATGGTATTAAAAACAATAATATGAATTTTTATTTTAAAAAATATAAATGGAATAGGCAGCTAGCTACATAGTATTACTTTTTTCAAGCTATATTATTAGCAAATTAATAATGTCATTTGTAAGAATGACTCTCAACCTTATGAATATATTCTTGTGTTCCAACTTGAAATGCAATTAAAGAAGATATTTTTATAGGACTAAACATATAAAATTAGGATAAATGCAAATAGTAAGAGAAATTGATTGATAAATAGAACTTATATTACAATTACCACTGCTGCTGATACTCGATATAATTATTTCATTGAAAATTATTTAATGTTTTGACACGCACGGATATAAACTTGGTAAAATGATCGTTCAGTTATTTCATAAAGGCAAGTGTGTCATCCAACCTTGTCTTTTCGAGGATGATTTAAAAAATTTTATATAAAAATAATCAAAAAAATTCAAAATACATATATATATTCGGTTTAGATTATAAAATTATACATTTATTATTTCGAGCTCCACATGTTATACTTTTAGATTTGCTGATATTGGATGGATTAGAAGTTAGGGTGCTAAACTTTTCTTATTTTTCCATTTCCATAACCACCATGTGACAATAGCAAAGATCCATGGAACTTGGTGTATCCAGGTTAATAGCAAGCCAAGTTTCGGGGGAGAGTAAAAAAGAGACCTGGATAGTGAGGATTCATTAACCATTTTTATATTCCTTTGGCTTATTTTTGCAAGTCTCTTAAAGTACGAAAGACATATTCTTTCTTATATGGACAACTATTACAACAGAGACTTTTGGTTAGGCCTCTAACAAGTATACTTGAGTTTGTTATTGTAAGAAAAATCTAATTATCCGAGGAGTTGAAGCATTTCAAATTAGCTTCTAGAAAGAGTTTTGATTTTACTTCCGCTTATTGGACTTTGTAATTTGGTTCATAAAGTCATATCTAAAAACATTGTTAATTAACCGAAGCCGCCTGCCCTTGAACCCCGACCTTTGACCACACCACTAAGGTGAACGCCACGAATGCACAGGGAAGGACCCCAACACATTGCAATGAACCGACTCGGTAAATCCTCGGTACAACAACAACCGAGGACATAATCAAAAACCCATTATTTCCTTTCCACGTAAGGAAGGCAAAATTTCAGAATCAACATCATATATATGCAGATGCACATTTCTTGTGCACCTTTCTGGAGTTCTTCAAAGCTTCGAGCATATTTATTTTACATATCTCGCTTTCTTCACCCCCTCTTCTGCTCATTGAGTGTCGGTTGTGTTCGATACATGGAATGTTGTGAGCATTTATTCTATTCAACCCCTCTTCTCTCTCTTTTACCAAATACAAATACAAATACTATTTTATACGTCAAACTGATGTCAAACTTGTCAAAATGATTTTTGTGATATATAACCAAATACAAATACAGATTGTGAAGACCAATTGCCACCGATGATCATATTGCAATTTCAGCACAATTTCAAGCACAGTCTCCATAAATATAAGCATAGGCGGACTAACCGCAATCGATGATCACACGGACTTGGAACTCCAAGTTGCACAATTGCAGACACAAAATCTCATTGATAATTGCAGCGTTAGCATCTAAGGTCAATCTAGACTTAAGTTAGCTATGGCACACAACTTACATTGTTTATAAGCTAAAACTCATACTTTTAGAACTTTCAAGTTAAAATGGCATAATAATGGCTAAATCATAAGCCTCGGACATGACAGAAATTATGGAAAATTCACAGATTTGGAGAACCAAATGTAAAATTTCGATAAACAAAAACATACCTGAAAATTGAAACTGCTTCCAAATGTTATGCTCGGGAGGTCGGGAATGTGAGGGAGCTCGGGGCACCACGAACGAGAATTGGCGGCAGCAGAAACCCCGGCGAGAGTGGTGGATCGGGAGGAGGTCGGGAGGCGGGATTTTGGGGTAATGACGGCTAGGCGAGAGACTTAGAGAGAGAGAGAGTGATGAAGCACGACTTAGAGAGAGAGAGTGACGTTGAGCGGCCGCCTCGGACGAGCGAAGACGTCGCGCCGAGCGACAGCGAGAACTAGAGCGAGCTTCGTGTTTAGGGCGAGGCATACACCGGTGACCGAAGAAACTGGCGCCGGATGGGAGCGAAGACGCCGGCGTTGGAGAGGAGAGAAGACGTCGCTGTCGGAGAGGAGTGCAGTGGTGCTTGGCGTTAAGGGGGAGGGATAGGAGGCAAAGAGTTAGGGATTGAAAATTGGAGTCCCATGAAGGGGAAAGTCGTCTTAGTTGTTAGAATTAGTCAACGTTAGCGTCGGACATAACAATCGAACGCCAATTAGAGTCGGAATTTTAATCCGACTCTAAATTCGGACGCCAATTAGCGTTGGATTCGTAATCCGACTCTAAAATTGGACGCTAATAGAGTCCGATTTTTTCCGACTCAAATAGTGTCTTTTTAAAATCCGACACTAATTTCGTCACTATTAGAGTCAGATTTTGTTGTGGTCTCTAAATTCCGATGCTAATCGCGAGTTTTTTTGTAGTGTTAGTTCTTATCGTATCAATTTCTTATGAAGTCGGGATTCATTCTTCTTCTCATTCTTCTTCTTGAGTTCAATTGTGCATTTTATAAATCATTAGTTCTTTCTTTCTTGTCCATCATGCACGATCATTCGTTTCTTCATATCATAATTCTTTTAAGTCTTCTTAGAAAGAAGATTTATGTTCTACTCTAAAGACCCAATTCTTGGAGCCAAAACAATTCGTGGGCTAAGTTCTTGGAGGAATACAATTCGTGGCCTCGAGGCAAGCATCCCTTCCCCGAAGGACGCATACCGTCGGTAATTCGTGGAAGTAATTCAATTCATGGCTTCGGGTTGATGAGACACTTCTATGGCCATAGCTTCAGAGGGTTCTTTAATTCATGGGGTCTTATATCAATAACACAATCCTTTCTCCCTTCCTTAGTTCTCGTATGTTTCTTATCTTCTTATTATCTTCTTATTACTCATACATAAGATATACTTAATTCATATAATTCATGCTCAAGCACGTTCATGCGTAACTTCTTCAAAACAAGCAATTCACATAAGTAAGTTCCAACTCTAGCACAATCAATTCATTTCACATACGCATGCTTATGTCATTTATCATCGATGTGATTCAGGATAAACACATAATCACAAAAACATGCCAACTAGGGTTTCTAATCAACGAACTTATCGTTTTCATGATTGCGTAATATCGCGCATAGGTGGTTTATGCTTCTATAACTTTCCTTAATCGATATATATCTTTTAATCTAGCTATATAGCTTCTTAAATCTCAGTTCTTAATTCAGTTACTCACTTAGTTCTGATTTAGCCCAAAACAGCACATTTTCACTTAAAATTGCATATCTTGCAGTCTACTCATCCAATGCATACCAAATTTTACAGGAAATTTCCATAAATTGCCACGAAGTTATAGTAAAAGTTTCAGGAAATTTGGGCTACACATGAATTCACAGAAATTCGGACAGCATGCATAATCACCGAAAATCTGCACATAAGTCATGAACTTAACTTTTTGATTTTTTCTCCCTAATTCTCGCTCAAGCTAATCTCATCCAATTCTCAATAATCATGCTCAATAATACTTAAACATCACAAATTCAGAACTAGATATCACATAATCACAACATGCTCTTTGATTTGTGAGTTGCTAATTTAATGAATTTAAGCCTTTAACTTCTTCAACTAAACCTAGGGCTTCCAATTTCATACTTCGAATTCATGTTCAATCCACCTAATTCATTTTATTTTGGAGGATGAATTCAGATTACTCACCTTGAATTCTTAGAGGTTTTAAGAATTTCAGCTTTGGAAGGTTTTGATTTGGGTTTTAATTTTTGTTTCCTCTTCCCCTTTCTTCTTCTACCTCTCGGCCTCAATTTCTTGCTACTCTCGCCTCGCTTCGTCGTGGTTCTCTTTCTCGCTCCCTCGTTCTTCTCGCCCTTGTTTCTCGCTTCCCGATTCCTCTCGGCTCTCTCGCTTTGCCTCTCACTTCGGGGTCTCGACCCCTCTCATTCTTCCTCTCAATCTCTTGCTCTCTTTTTCTGTCTCTCCTCTCGCTTTGCTCGCTTCGCTTCTTTCATTCCCTTGTTTCTGGTTCTGCTCCTTCTTCTTTCTTTCGCTCCCTCATTCCTCTCTTCTTCGTCCCCCGCCTTGTCCTCGGCTTGCCGTGCCCGCCGGCTGCCGGTTTCCGGCGTTCCTCTCGCTCTCCCTCTCGTCTCTGTGCGTTCTCCCTCTCTCGCTCGCCTCCGCTTCCTCTCGCTCTCCTCTGTCTCTCGCTTCTTTCGTTTTCCTCTGTTCCTCTTCCTCTCGTTCTTTTCTTCGATCTCGGTCCCCTCTCTCTCCTTTTTCTTAATTACACATAATGGGCTTGCTGCCTAATTTCAATTAGACCCCTTTAATTCTATGCTTCTTTCTTTGCCAACAAGATGCCACTAATCCTCAAATGTCAGCCACCCTTCATTTCTCATTTTCCTTTCTTTTTCTTTTGATTTTTTGCTTTGGACCTTGACAATTTGGGCCCAACTTCAATTTCAATAAGCCCAATAAGCTAACCCATGCTCGGTTTTGGTTCTCGGGTTTTTAATTCGACTCGAAAAAATTCTAATTCACTTAATTTAATAATTTTGAATTTTTCACTTAACTTTTAATAATTTAATTCACTACCAAGCAAACACCTGAAATTTCGGGGTCTTACATTTAGAGATCAAAGTTTAGAATTATTTTCATTTAATTGCGAGGCTAATTCAAGTTTACGATATTATTCTTCTCTCTACTTTTATCTTTCATTCTTTTTGGTGTTCATTCCTAAATTTGCTATCATATGCCATGAATATGTGTGGCTAAGTTTCCAACTTAGCTTGGGGATTTACCACTAATATGCTCGTTTAGTCGTATTTATGCTTTGATGCTAATTTGCAATTGTTTGATGAATTTCCGACTTGTTGATACTTATTCAATTGGTGTGAGGTTCGAGAGGATCCTCGCCTTTATTGTTTTTTGGAATTGAGTAGACTTTGAGAGAAGAGGCTTAGTTCTACTTCAACTTGTTGGATGATTACAACTTAGATGTGAGAATAATTTAGGTTCTTATTAAGGGAAGAGTCGATAATCATGTAATTCTTTGGTTTTGATTGTGTGAGAACAACAATTAATTTAATTGAGTTAGCTTAATGACCTTCGAGAGAAGGCTTAGGTGGCTTGAACTGCATCGATTCCGTAATTTATTTCAGTTGTGAATAGTGTAGAAACATGTAATTAAGATTGTGGGCATGTTAGCTTTGTAAATTCCTGCCTAAGGTTTCCTTCATCTCGATTTCCTTTCGTTCTTTAAGTGTTTACATTATCAACCAATTGAACTATTCCTTTGCTTAGTTCAAAAGGACATTGACCTTAGACTTATATGAGATCTAGCTCCCCGAGACCGACAACCGTACTCTCTATAGTACAACAACAAAATGGCGCCGTTGCTTGGGAGCTAGCGCCACTCCCTAGTTTAAGTAACTTTTGAATTGAGCTTTTTATTTTTCTTTATTTTTTCTTCCTTTTTGCTTTTATCCTTCCTTAAGCCTACTTACGCTTTGTATAGTTTCTTGAGTGTATGCTTAGGAGGAATCATAGAGGTGAAGAATTAGCAGCCCTTGATTCCGAAATTGAAGCAAGCTGTTAGGCGCATAAGTGGTGCAGCTCGTAGGCGAAGAAAGAAGCAAAATATAGTTGGAAATCCACCCCTACCTCATACCCTTCAATCCTGCTCAGCTCCTACCAAGGGTACGAGAGGCTCCACTATTGTGTTTCCCGATCTACCGGAGGGAACCAACTTTGATTTCAAGCCCGATTTCATAAACCTCGTTGAGTAAAACCAGTTTAGAGGGTAACTTGCGGAGAACCCCATCAAGCACATCAATTCATTTCTTGAGCGGTGTGTCATGATCAAAATGGCGGGAGTAAATGACGAGTACATCAAATTAAAGTTCTTTCCTTTTTCATCACCGATAAAGCAAAGAACTGGCTCGAAAATTGTGCTCCCAATTCTTTCCGCACTGGGATAAGTTGAACCTTGCCTTCCTCAATCGGTTCTTTCCATCGGGAAGACATCCAAGTTGAGGCTTGACATCATTAAGTTCAAGCAACATCCCGGGGAGTCTCTGTTTGAAGCATGGGAGCGGTTCAAAGGGATGCAGCGAGAGTGCCCTCATCATTTTATTCAACCATGGATGGTCATTCAAATTTTTTATGAGGGGCTTTCGGATTCGGTGCGATTATATGTGGACAATGCTTCGAGCGGCACCTTTATAAAGAAGACAACGAGCAAGCTGATGCTCTGTTAGAGGAGATGGCTTCCAATGCCTACAATTGGGGCATTGGAAGAGATGATCACGAGTGTGTAAAGCATAACATAGATGCGGTGACTCTTTTGGCCAACAACGTAGAAGCTCTCACGTTGCAAATGGAGAAATTTGTGGCAAACCCTTCCGTTGGCACTTCATCTTCTTCCACCGCTCAAGAGATGGGATATTCTTGTACAACATGTGGAGGCCCTCATCCCCATTTGGAGTGTCATTCTAGCCTCTCTACATCCGAGCAAGCTAATGATCTCCAAAACTTCCTTCTTAGGCTACCCCCACAGAATAACCCTTACTCTCAAACTTATAACCCCGGTTGGAAAAATCATCCTAGTTTCTCCTACCGCAACAAAACCGGCCTCCCATTCCATACAATCCTCCACCTCCATAGAAATCTAACCTTGAAACTCTCATGGAAGGTTTCATCCAAGCCCAAACCAAGACTAATGAGTAATTGGCCACTCACCAAAAGATGTTAGAGACCCAAATTGCGCAAATTGCTCAACAAGTCAACCACCTTACGCAATCCCAAGGGAAGTTGCCAGCACAACCCAACCCAAATCCTAAAGGGCACATCGATGCCATTATCTTGAAGAACGGGAAGGAGTTAGATGGCCCTAAGGTGAGTCGGATGGGGAAGGAGAAGGAGAGTGAGGATGTGCATGATGTTGTGAAGGAAGGTGTTATTAAGGATGGTGCTAAGGAGAGTGAAAAGGAGCCAATTTTGATTGAGAGTTCATCCATGCCATCACGTAAACCTTACAAGCCTCCCATTCCATTTCCACAACGGCTTGTGAAGGTTAAGGAGGAAAAGAAATTTTCCAGATTTATTGAGATGTTTAAGAAGTTGCACATCAACATTCCCTTTTAGAAGCTATCACCGATATGACATCCTATGAAAAATTTTTGATGGAGATGCTTTCTAACAAAGGGAAATTGTTAAAACATGCTACTCGTTTCTCTCACCGAGGAGTGCGGTGCAATCATTCAAAACAAGCTACCCCCAAAGCTTTCTGACCCAGGTAGTTTTTCCACACCATGCTCTGTGGGAGATATAGCTATTAGTAGGGCCTTATGTGATCTTGGAGCAAGTGTTAGCCTTATGCCCTAATCGATTTGCAAGCGGTTTCACATGGGAGAGTTGAAGCCAACCACTATCTCTCTTCGGTTGGCGGATCGATTCGTCAAGTTTCCAATTGGAATTCTAGAAGATGTGCCACTTCAAGTTGGGAAATTCTTTATCCCATGTGATTTTGTGGTAATGGAAATGGCTGAGGATGCACAAATTCCTATCATTTTGGGAAGACCTTTCTTTGCCACCGGCAGAGCCTTAATAAATGTGAAGAATGGCAAGCTATCATTACATGTCAGGGAAGAGAAGGTGGAGTTTAATCTCACCAAGTCCATGTCTACCCCAACCCGGCTCTCGAAGACACAAGTTGTAGGGTGGATGTGTTGGAGCAGATTATACATTGTGAGTGGCTACAACATAGGCATGTGAGGGAACCTTTGGAGGCATATGTGATGGGTGATAGCTCTAAGGGAAAATCCGAGGAGGTAGCACTCTATTCTGAGTTGTTAGATGTGGCTCCCCAACCTTATCAAAACATGGGCGCCTAGATATGTGCACCATAGAAGCCACAGAGGCCAAGGGCACCAAAGACGAGTACTATTCATGTCCCTAAGGTAGAGGTCAAACCTCTACCTACCCATCTCAAGTATGAATTTCTTGGTCCTAATGAGTCATTCCCTATGATTATTATTGCTAAATTACATGGCACTCGGCTTCAAAACCTTCTTAATGTGCTTCGAAAGCATAGAGGCTGCCATTAGTTATAGCATCGATGATCTAAAGGGAATCCATCCTTTGCATGCGTAAAATTGATCTTGACGATGGTCATAAGCCCTCTAGACAACCTCAAAGGCGGTTGAATCCCAATGTGCAAGAAGTTGTCAAGAAGGAAGTTGTCATGCTGCTTATGGTCGGAATTATTTATCCTATTGCAAATAGTGATTGGGTAAGTTCGGTCCAAGTAGTACCCAAGAAGGGGGTATGGTCGTGGTCAAGAATGAGGCTAATGAGCTCATTTCCATTAGGACGGTTACCGGGTGGCACATGTGTATAGATTATAAAAGATTGAATCAAGCCACCCGGAAAGACCATTTCCCCTCCTATTTGTTGACCAAATGTTGAAGAGATTAGCCAGACATTAATACTTTTGTTATTTGGATGGTTTTTCCGATTTTTTCAAATTCCTATACATCCAAATGATCATGAGAAGACCACTTTCACTTGCCCCTATGGTACCTTTGCATACCGTAGGATGCCTTTTAGTTTACACAACTACTTTTCAATGATGCATGATGGCTATCTTTTCGATTTCATAGAAAACATTATGGAAGTTTTCATGGATAACTTTTCTTTTTATGGTAACACTTTTGACATTTGTTTGCAAAATCTTGAGAAAGTGCTATGTAGATGTGAGGAAGTCAACCTAGTTTTGAATTTGGAAAAGTGTCATTTTATTGTACAAAAGGGTGTTGTTTTGGGTCATGTTGTGTCTAATCGGGGCATTGAGGTCGATCGAGCCAAAATTGAGGTTATTGAAAAGCTACCACCCCTAGTTATGTCAAGGGGGTGAGGAGTTTCCTTGGTCATTCCGGCTTTTACCGCCGCTTTATCAAGGACTTCTCCAAAATTGCTAAGCCTCTAACTCGGCTCCTCACCAAAGATGTCCCGTTTGATTTTACTAACGAATGTCATGAGGCTTTTCTCATAATAAAGGAAACATTGATTTCTGCCCCTATCATCTAACCGCGAGACTCGGAATCTCCCTTTTGAGATTATGTGTGATGCAAGTGATCACGCTGTTGGAGGAGTGATGGGGCAGCAAAGGGACAAGAAGCCTCATGTCATTTATTATGCAAGCAAGACACTTGATGGAGCCCAACAAAATTACACCACAATAGAGAAGGAGTTGTTGGCAGTGGTGTATGCTATTGAGAAGTTTCGCCCCTATCTCCCATGCTCCAATGTGATTGTTTTCACCGACCATACTTGCTTCGATGCATTTGCTGGAGAAGAAGGATGCCAAGCCTCATCTTATACGATGGATCCTTCTCCTGCAAGAATTTGATCTTGCAATACGAGATAAGGTGGGAGCGTAGAATGTGGTAGCTGACCACTTATCAAGGCTCTTGGTTGAAAGTGATGCCTGCCCCATTGACGATGCGTTTCCTAATGAGCATCTAATGGCGGCCATAATGGGAAAACTCCCTTGGTTCGCTGACATCGTCAATTATCTCGTTGTTGGAGTTTTGCCACCGACATGGGGTACCACCAGAAGAAGAAATTCCTCCACGACATCAAATTTTACTTTTGGAATGATCTTTACCTTTTCCGGGTTTGTAATGACGGCATTTTTCAAAAGTGTATTCCCCAAGAAGAAGTCCCAAGCATCATTTCACATTGTCATGATTAACCTTGCGGTGGGCATGGAAGTACCGCCAGGATTGCTGCTAAGGTACTTCAAGCTGGTTTTTATTGGCCCTCCTTGTTCAAGGATGTTCATTCTTTTGTGCAAAGTTGTGATAGATGTCAAAGAGGGGTAACATTTCCCGTAAAAATGAGATGCCCTTAAATTATATTATGGAGATTGAGGTGTTTAATGTTTGGGGCATTGACTTTATGGGACCATTCTCTTCCTTACGAGGGAAAGTTTATTACGGTGGCGGTAGATTATGTATCCAAATGGGTTGAAGTCGTTGCTAGTCCCACTACTGATGCACGAGTAGTATCTAGGTTTTTCAAGAAGATCATATTTCCCAGATTTGGGGTGCCTAGAGTAGTAATTAGTGACAATAGGACACACTTTATTGAGAAGAAATTTGAGGCATTGCTAAGAAAATATGGTGTCTCACATAAAAGGGGTTTGGCCTATCATCGACATACTAGTGGCCAAGTAGAAATTTCCAACCGTGAAATCAAGCACATTTTGGAGAGAACAGATTGCTTAGTTCTAGGAAGGATTGGGCGGATAAACTTGATGGTGCTCTTTAGGCTTATCGGACGCCCTTTAAAACCCTAATTGGTACTACTCCCTATCGTTTGGTGTATGGGAAGCCTTGTCACTTCCTCATTGAGCTTGAGTTTAAGACTCATTGGGCGGTGAGACGTCTCAACTTTGATTTGAAAGCAGCGGGAGACAAGAGAATGCTCAAACTCAATGAGCTAGATGAGATTTGGAGGGATGCTTATGATAACTTTATGATCTAGAAGGAGGAATGAAGGCATGGTATGACAAAAATATCAATCGACGGGAGTTTCATGTGGATGATTTGGTACTCTTGTTCAATTCCAGATTGAAACTCTTTTACGGCAAGCTTCGTTCTAGATGGTCGGGTCCATACAAAGTCTTCAAAATGCATCCTTTTGGGGTTGTCGAAATAGGTTGTGGTGATGAGAATGATACATTCATGGTGAATGGCTCGAGAATAAAGCACTATTTTCGAGGAGAGCCTATTCGAGGGCCGGTTTCAAGAACTTTTTCCCCGTTTCAAATGGCTGAGTTTTGGTCAAGCTCGGGACTTAAACGAGGGCTTCTTGGGAGGCAACCCAAGTTTTCTAGCTTTCTAGCTTAGGTTATTTTTATTTTAAAAAACAAAAAGAAGAGTGCAATAAAATGTTTGAGGAATAGGAAATTAAGTAGGGTTGATGAAAGTGAGTTTGAGAGAGTTTATTGGATTAATTTAAGGTATTTTGATGCTTAATTGGCTGAGTGTTGCGGGTTAAAGAGGTCCGTTGAGCTCACAGCTGGCAAAAATTCGCACAAACCAGCGGCACGAGGTTCAGCACGGTCGCCGCACCGGTCATGCGGTCTGTACAGCTGAAATATTCAAAATGCCATAGGCTGGCACAAGTTCGGTACAATTTGAGCACTAGTCATGCGGTTCGTGCTACGCACATTTTCCAAACATGCCGTGGGTCGGCACGAGTTCAGCACGAGTCGTGCGCCTACCCGGATGAATTTTCCCGGAAATGTCGTTGGTCGGCACGGGTTCGAGCACGGTTACAGCACGAGTTCTGCGCCTGCCTAGATGAATTTTTCCGGAAATGCCGTGGGTCGGCACGGGTTCAGCACGGTTGCAGCACGGGTTGTGCGCTTGCCCGGATGAATTTTTCCAGAAAAGTCGTGGGTCGGTACGAGTTACGCATGGATTCAGCGACTGGTCGTGCGACGCTTATGCCCAAATTAAAATTCGTGGTTCTCCCTCTCCTCCATCCAATATTTCACTTTCTTCCTCCCCGAAACCCTATGCACTCGTCATGCGCTATCTTCCCCACGTCGTGCCTCACATCCCGCTCACTCCTACCCTCTTCCATTACTTCCAATCGACCTTCAATCGTCATCCCCAGAGATTTCAGCCCTAACCATCTCTATTTTACCCATCTTCACCACCAATTTTTAGATTTTCTTCCTCCTCAAGTTCGTCCTCCATTGTTGCATTTTTAAGCTTGAGGTGATAGCAACCTTGCCGTTGAAGTTGTTGCGAGACTTTGGCACAACCGATTTTACCTCTTTTGCCCGATTTTCATGGGTCTTCTTCACTCACTCGAGCGCTTAAACGGAGATTACAAAAATTTCACAAGGTTGCTCCCTTCTTCCCTCTCCTACCTTCAAGATTGGCCATGGCTCCTTCAAAGAGGGCTCGAACGCTACCTGGCCCATCTTCATGCCGGGGTGCTCCACCCCGAGGTAATTCTTCCAACCCCTTTGGTATCGTTTTCTCCGAGTGATAGTCACCTTGATCGGTATACGAAGTAAGCATCCCATTCCATTAGTGCACCAAGGCACATTGATGTTGAGTTTTTCAAGTCTATTGATCTTTGGGATGACAGGTGTCATTTGCTTAATGTCTTGGGCTTACTTGGGTTTGCTAATGACATTCGGTGGGGCATCCACGAGGGGTTAGTTCGTGAATTTTACAGTTCATTCAAGTTTGAGGATAGGCGAAAAGGCCAATTGGGCATACCCGAGGTCTCTTTTCGTCTTTTTAATCGAGATTTTGGGATGTCCAAGTGAGGAATTCTCGCCACTGTCTTAATATCAAATACCGGGGTGCCACTTGGTGAAGACATGGAAGGTTACCGACCTACTGATTTCTATATGTCCATTACTTGTGATGAGCAACAGATTGTATTTTGTGGGCACTCCTGATATGCAAAGGGCCATGGATTATGATGCACTACAAACTAAAGCAACCACTTTTTGCAACCTAGTAATTGTGCGTAGTGATGATAGCCACAACATTGTGCGTAGTGATGAACTTTTCTTGCTTTGGGCCACACTCGCATGGTCATCACGTGAACTGTGACATCCATCTTCCGGCTCATATCTAGTCCTAAAATTCCAGTGCTAGCGCCGTCCTTGCTCGTGGTAGGGTGTTCACGGCCCTTGTCGTCTCGTTTGGAGCTTGACATTCCGGTATTGCCCATCTTACATTGCAGCTCCATCATTGACAAGCGCACCTTGGTCCACATGGATATTTTAGAGTATATTAATGGCACCCACTGGGTCCGTCACCACAAAAGCCTTTCTTTGCTCTCCCCAATAAGGAGCGCACTACTATCACAAACATGGCCAACTGGTGCTTTCTCGAGGCCATCGTTGTGGGCCCATCCCATCACAGGGGCACCTCCTCTTTTGCACCACCCACACACTGTACCGAGGAGCCTCCTCCTTCTTCCTCCACTACTGAGCCCACCATGTTCCAAATAATCCTTGATCGGCTCGATCAGCTCCATGTGGGTTAAGGAGACCTGCGAGACATGATGCTCTCGAATAATTAGAGCCTTAGGAGTTTTGATGGGAGAGTCGGCCAAATCGAGCACCTTGCCCACTACGCCTACTATCATTATAGGGTGTCGTATCATCCTTTCGACTGGACGCCACCGGCGCATCCGGGGTCCAAGTGGCCCCATTGTGAATTTCCTCCTTCCCTCCTTCCCTCCTTCCCTCTTTTCGATTTTTACATTTCTTTGAGGACAATGACAGTCCTAAGCATGGGGGTTTGCTTGTGGATGATGGTTTTCATCATCTTCATTTAGGTTTGCATTTAGGCACTACCTTAGTTAGATTTTTCATCTTTTTACCCTAGTTAGCTGGCATTGGAGGAGAAAGGGATCAATTTTTAAGCGATTGAGGTAATCATTCTTCCCTTCTACTTTTATTTTCGCTTTTAGTGGTAGCCTTGAATTATCATAGGAAGTATGTACTTTGGGATCTTTGGCTTGGTTTGGATGATGAAAGAGACTTGGTTGCTAAATTGATTGAGATTTATTGTCTTCTTTGTGATTCATTTAGTCTTGAACGATTCATGTGCATAATTGTGTTACTTTCCCATGCTTACAACTCTAGAACTTGCCATCTTTCTCTTCAAAACCACATTTGACACATGCATGTTTACCAAGAGGATAGAGGCATTTATTTTGATAAACTACATGAGCCAAATAGCCACCTCAATGTTATGTATCCTTTGTTTCAAACTCTTCAAGCCTTCCCCTTCCCCTGCACTAACCTTGCTCAATATACCTTTGGCCTTTTTCAATCTTTCCCATCCTTAAGTCTTGGTCTAGTGGAGCATTTCTATTGATTGGGAATTTGTTGGGTGTAACCTTGTTGATGGTAATTGGTTTATTGGGTAATTGAAGAAGTTATGAGTGGAGATGGATTTTAGTTTTAACCATTCATGCTTATCTCGCTTAGTTTGCTTGTAAAGTTTTAAGGAAAAAAAAAAAGTTGAAAAGAAAAGAAAGAGATTTGAAAAAAAAAAGAAGAAAAAAAGGAGGAAGAGCTAGAAAAGGAATAAAGTGTTGTAAGCATGAATGGCGCTTTGTATTGAGAAATCTCCACTCCTTTGTTACTTGGAAAGCTTGGTGTGATGGGGTATTATGTTTTAGATGTTTGGAGGTATGACGTTGTTGTAGTGGAAAGTGTTATGCTCTCTAGCTCCGGCTATTAAGCTCCACATTCCTAAATGTTTTTCCCTCCTTTCCCTTAGCCCAAGCCTCATTACAACCTTCTTGATTGGAAAACTTGCATGGTTTGTCCCTAGTGGTGGAGAATTGAGATATTTGGCAAGCTTATAGTAGTGTGCGGGTTTTGGGAGAGTTTTGAGCGAACCTTAGTATTTTTCAAACACATGAGGGCAGTGTTCCACATACCCTAAAGTGAGGTCGTACCAATCCCAACTAGTTCGCCAAGCATTTGTATGGAACTTCATTGCATTTGGGTTGGGATAGATTGGTTGTGTTGCTACTAGAGTTTGCAATCTTGATTTGAGTTGCAAGTCTTGTTTCGATTTAATTCTCGATCTTGCCGAGGGTTCTTTTGTATATACTTGCTTTGGTTGTCTAGAGCGCCCTTTCACCTGAGGAGGGCAGCTTCGGTTTTCTACATCCCCTTTCTTTAGCACTTCATGATAGCCTTGCTTGAGGACAAGTAAGGAGTAAGCATGGGGGTTGATAAATTAGAATTTTACGTTCTTTTACGTTCTCTTATTGGCTAATTTTGACACGTCAAAGGTCTTGTGACCTAAATTCTTATTTAATTTCGCTTACTTTCTTCATTTATGATCGAAGTGTGCGAATTTCTATGGTTTCGAGGTAATCCCGCCTTTTATGATGAAGAATACATCTTTCAAAGTGCTAAGGAAAGGAGCAGGAAGCCATAGAAGGTCTGGAGAGCGAAGAAATAGGTCAAGTCAAGTCAACACGGGCTATAGTATCTGGCTGAGCTGAAGGAAAGAAGGAAAAGAAGACCTAGCACAGGCTGTCATCGAAGCCGAAAAGGTCAGCACGAGCAATGCCCAAGTCAGCACGAGCCATGTTAGGAATTCGGAATTTAACTATTGACGTCGTGAGCTTGCACGGGTTAAGCACGGTTTCAACACTCGCCGGTGCCAATTAGCGGTTTTCGTTTTCTACCTCTTTTATTCCGAAGCTGTTATTTTCTACGTCAGACTTTTATGCTACGTTTTAGGCTAGTTTTGTCTCTACTTGTAAGCATTTATTTCCATTGCTAAGAGATCAAAGTTTAGAGTTATTTTCATTTAATCGCAAGCTAATTCAAGTTTACGGTATTATTATTCTTCTCTCTACTTTTATCTTTCATTCTTTTTGGTGTTCATTCCTAAATTTGCTTGTCATATGCCATGAATATGTATGGCTAACTTTCCAACTTAGGTTGGCGATTTGCCACTAATATGCTAGTTTAATCGTAATTTATGCTTTGATGCTAATTTGCAATTGTTTGATGAATTTCCGACTTGTTGATACTTATTGAATTAGTGTGAGGTTTAAGAGAATCCTTACTTTATTGTTTTTGGGAATTGAGTAGACTTTGAGAGAAGAGGCTTATTTCTTCTTCAACTTGTTGGATGATTACAACTTAGATATGAGAATAATTTAGGTTGTTATTAAAGGAAGAGTCGATAATTATGTAATTCTTTGGTTTTGATTGTGTGAGAACAAAAATTAATTCGATTGAGTTAGCTTAATGATCTTCGAGCAAAATGCTTAGGTGGTTTGAACTGCATCGATTCCGTAATTTATCTCGGTTGTGAATAGTGTAGAAGCATGTAATTAAGATTGTTGGCATGTTAGCTTGGTAAATCCCTGCCTAAGGTTTCCTTCATCTGCTTTCCTTTCATTCTTTAAGTGTTTACGTTATCAACCAATTGAACTGTTCCTTTGCTTAGTTCAAAAGAATATTGACCTTAGACTTGTATGAGATCTAGCTCCACGAGACCAACAACCGTACTCTCTAGAGTACAACAACACTAGGTCACAAATGACCTAGGGTTACTCTCGCCAGCCGCTCGAAGCAGCTGAGAGAACCCGAGCCAAAAATCACAAGATTGAACCGGATATAATAGGATATAACGGATAGAATCCTGATCGGGGCATCGACCATCCTAGGATGTCTTTAGGCAAAAACGCGACGTTTTAGTTGAAATATCTAGGTAGGGGCGCCTGGTCATACGGTGACTTTATGAAGGAGGAAACTTCTAGTGTTGGGCGGATTGTCATGAAGCATAAAAGCATCACTTTTATACTTGTGATCATGAAATGCAACGCCTAATGTTGTCTTCGGGTCCTCGGCTCCGTGTCCGATTAGACAAAAGTGAAATGTAGAATTCCGAGCGTGGAATTTCCCGAGTGTGTGGCACTAGACTCCGTTGTCTCTGGAGGCTTGACCCGAGTTTGGACCATCTCGAAAGAAAAAGGAATTTTTGGACCAACTCAAGGAAAAAGGCTATTTATGTGGTGCTAAGGGTTCTTTATGGCTTACTCGGCTTCCGTCACACCAATCATATTCAGTCCATCATCTAAATCCTCACAAAAGGGCTTGGGATTTCATCATCGGGCTTGCAATATAAAATACGGAATTAAAGGAGAGAAGGGACAACACTTTTTAGGTGTCTACCGTTATCCCCCACTTTGACTGAGTCCGAAAGATGAAGCCTCAAAGTAGACACTAAAGGATACTTATCTCGATTTTGTGAATTGCGTCGAATGTTAATTATAACGTGGTGTCCGGAATTGGTTGCCGTCGAACGTGAACTCCAAGATAAGGCCTAGACTTGATCGCAATGCATGCATTCTAAACTCGGTAAGACAATTCTAAGCTTGGCTTGATCGGAGCCTAAAGCATAGTAAAGTTTGATGCTGAAACTTCGATCGTCTTTGATCCGAAGCTTGACTTGATAATCTGTTGTACTAACATGCTTGTTAGTGGATAATCATATTGATGAAAGTTCGGTGTTTTCTCGAAATAATTCAATAAAAAGCAGATCGAAAATATGATATGAATAAGGCTGTGTTGGTGGGTCCAAGAGCTCCCACTTGCATGTATATGATGCCAATGATCCTCTTGCCATGCTTGATGATTCTTCACAAGATACCTCACAAGCTAGGGCTACACGGCTATTGTCATGGGACATCACATCTCCTCGTGGCCAGCGCAGCCGGCCTTTAGCGAGCCCGGCCACGACGTCTTTCTGCCGGATTCCCTTGGTTTACCTTGCCTTTTTGACTCTTCTCTTGTATGCTTGGCTTGGCTTGACCGAATGGGTCTATAAAAGGGGAACTTAATGTGTTCATTTTGAACACACTTCATTTACTTCTCTCTTGTATTCTTGCCTTGCTCTTGTGCATTCTTGCTTTACTCCTATTGAAAACTAGTTGGTTTTCAAAATCTTCTCTTCAAAGATGTCTAGAAGAAAGGCTCATCCTACCTGGAGGACAAGGGCTGAGAAGTTAGTCGAAGATAACTTCCTGGAACGGGAATGACGTCCTCACAACAAATGGAATCCAAATTACCCCCTGGTGGAGGATGGAAACTATGTCTCTTCGCTTGCCATTACTCTTTTAGTAAGTCTGGTTAGTTTAAGGTTATACTTTTTCTCACTTAGAGTAGTTCTTCTACTAAAAATCTTGTTGAATTTTTTTCTTGTAGAAAGGCTCAATTAGAAGTAGTGGAGCCATACCCAAATTCATGGAGACATATAGGAAAATGCACTATCCTGTTGAAGATGTCATGCATAATGCTTGGGTTTGGTTCTTTCTTCCTTACTTTAAATCATCTTTGTGACAAAAAGAACGAGATCCTATTAGGGCCATTAGTGAGCGCTTTTGGGATATCACTAATGCTTTCCACCTTCCCTTCGGGAAATGACTATTACTGCTTTTGACATTGCTCTGTTTTATCCGGTTTGGGCTTCTCGGGAGCCTCTAGTCTATGACCAGAACTTGTATAAAGATCATGAATATCTTCATCATCTCTTTGGTCCTGTGGCTAATAGGTTTCCTCAGGAAAACTTCTTTAAATGTACCATTCTTTTTGAGGTTTATAAGGATGTTAGGTTTTCGGCCCAATATTCTCCACAAGAACAAGTCCGGATCGTGCTTACTCTCTCATTGGGTACGATACTCTTTTTCAACTAAGTCTCTAGGGTTCATGTTAACTATTTTATGAACTTAGCAGACCTCTATAAAATAAAGGAGCATAACTGGGAGCTCCAGCGTACACTTGCTTTATAAAGGTCCTCCGTGCCGGGTGCAAGCACACTAAACCCGAGATAGACTTGACCAACTATCTTCTACTCGTGCGGCTTCTAGAGGGTCATCGAGGTATGCTCCAATTTTTGCTTATTTCCAATGTATTTTCATCTTGTGTTAATAAAAATCTTACTTGGTTTGCAAAAATGAAACCATGGTTGTACGAATATTTCCCACACCTTTTGCCTAGCTCAATAAATATCTAGCTGGCTGCCACTACCCACTACTTGTGGTGGACCTTGTGGGCCAGGCCGTGGTCGGCGCCAGTCCTGGTTGAGCACATTCTATGCCCATTTTCTTTTTGTTTTTTCACTTTTGCATGCTTGTTTCCTTATGAATCTTGTATGTGCAGGCCAACTTTTATCCTTGGGCCTAACTCCAACTCCCGCCAAGTGTAATTATTGCAGGGAGCTAAGTGAAAGGAGAATCTTATTTGAGGATCCTTTTGGGTTCTGTTGGTACCTTGGTGAGAGAGTCACACCACAAATCCATAACAACACATGGCCTCCGTTTGTTCCTTTTGATCCACCGCCAATCATGTTCTACTTTCGCTCTCTTTCCCAACAAGAGTAAGTTAAAGCGACCATTGGGTATCCTTATACCCAATTCTTAAGTTTATATACGTCCTACCCACATCATACGGAGCGGATTATGACTGGGTTGGTAAGTGTCCACTTCTCCCTCTCTTTTGTGTAGTTGAATTTCATGTGTGGAAATTAACTTTATCTTTTGTAGCTTACTCCGAAGGATATTCACATTCCACATCTTGATGTGGATGTTACTCAACCTCGAAATCTCCTCGTTATGTAAGGAGTCTTAAAATCCCCGAGTAAGAATGTATTGGGCATCCTTTCCCGAAACCGGCGAGGGGTAAGAGTTTCATGCTTTTTGCTTTTAGTTGCATGCTAAAAGTATTTTGCTAATATTGAATAAATTTTGTAATACAATAAGGAGTAATCTCGAACCATGTCCATCAGGCTTCAATGTGCTCTTAGGGGGATCCAAGACTTCCTCACTGGAAGGACTTTTCCAACCTTCCATGTTAGCCATTAGTTAGTGAAGTGCTAACTTTATTGAGCTTTTAGTAGGTGTGCTAATTGCTCTTTCATTTTTATAGAGGCGTCGATCTACGAGCATCTTCATCGGGAGGCCTCCTTGTTTTCTTTTGTATGGGTCCCATGGCACTAATTGCTAGAGGCTTGAAATAGGAAATATTGGGTTTCTTCCCTTTGTAGAGCTCATAAGGTGTTTTCTTTAGTATGGGTCCGATGAGGCATCTGTTCAAAGTATAGTTGGCTATGTTGATCTGCGTCAACCCATAAATAGTAAGGTCGATTGTGCTCAATCATCATTGTCCTTGCTATTTCTTCAAGAGTTATGTTTTTTCTCTCCACTAATCCATTTTGTTGAGGAGTTCTTGGTGCTGAGAAGTTGTGAGAGATTCCGTTCTTATCACAAAACTCGAGAATTCTAAGTAGTTGAACTCCCTTCCATGGTCGGTTCGAATTCTCCGGATCCGAGTCCGAGACTCAACTTGGACTTTTCTGCAGAGCTTGCTAAACTCCTTGAATGCTTCATTTTTGTGCTTAAGAAAACACACCTAAGTAAATCGTGAATAATCATCAATAATAACAAGTACATATGATTTACCTCCGAGGCTCTTATTTCACCACATAAATCCATATGCAGCAGCTCAAGCACTTTGGATGTGGAAACTGTCTTCGATGATTTGAATGATGATCCGACTTGTTTCCCTCTTGTGCAAGCTTCACAAACTCTATCTTTCTTGAAAGCACAGTTAGGCAAACCTCTAACTAAACCATGAGATGCTAATTTCTCAACAGTATGCATGCTAACATGGCCTAATCTACGATGCCATGTCCATGAATCATCATGAAGGGATGCTTTTAAATAAGATAAGTTCCGACTAGAGTCGAGAGAGCGAATAATGTAAGTGTTACCCGATCTCTTACCCGAGAGTTTGATCTCCTTGGTGATGTCATCGAAATGTAACATTTAGTTTGAGTGAATCTTACCTCTTGACCTTTATCACATAATTGAGAAATGCTAAGTAGATTGTACTTCAGTCCTTTGACAAGGTAAACCGGGATGACTAGATTGCTTCCCTTTCCAATCTTGCCTATCCCAATTATCTTGCCTTTGCTGTCATCTCCAAAAGTGAATTTTCCTCCTTTATGCTCTTCTAACTCGGAAAAGAGTCCCGAGTCTCCTGACATGTGGCGTGAGCATCCACCGTCAAGATACCAGTGTCCTTTTGATCTCTTCCGAGTAACCCGCAAAACAGAGACAATCTAACCCTTCTCACTTCCTCTAACGAACCCGAGTAACACTCTTTTTCAAAACCCGATTTGAATGACTTTGGGCTTAGTCCGATTGTGAGTCTTCCGTGTAGAGAACTGAGTCCGTATCTCTTTCTTTTGAAAAACTTTTCTTTTGAAAGCTAGAGGAGATGGTTTCTTCTTCTAAACTGATCCGGGCTTAGTCCTCCTTTCATTTTTATGAATGGGACCATTCTCGGCTTTCCCGAACTTTACGGTTCGGAATCCTTTTGAAAAGCTCCGAGTCGGAATTGGATTCCTCCTCTTTGTTGAAACCAAGACCTTCTTTTCTGAAAGGGACACATTGAGATCCTAAGAGCATGTCAAGGTTTTTCTGACCTTGAGTAAATTTTAAAACAAGATCTTGAGACTCATTGAGCTTTTGCTTTAGCTGCTCATTTTCTCTTCCGAGTAACTCGGACTCGGTCTCATTGGATTGAGCACTAGTCTTGAGTTCTCTCGAGTGTAAGTCTCAGCTTTTCCAATTCATTTTTCAAAGAAATGCTCTCGAAGAAATTGACTCGAAGTTGTTCTTTGAAATGAGAAAAATCAGAATTGGACTTTTCTTCCAAAGTAAAAATATACTTAGCCAAATCAACTTTGGAGAATTTGAGAAAGTACTCAATTACCTCTTGAGGATTAGATTCCTCATTGTCCGATTGATCTTAGTCCGACTCTGCTTCGCTTTTGAGTCGAGAGGGCCATCAGACACTTTAAGTCATCCTAGTCCTCGTCATCTTCCGATGAGTCCTCGTCACTCCATGTGGCCATAATAGCCTTTTTCTTCTTACTGTCCCGTTTTCTCTTTGGACAATCTTTGACTATGTGTTCCTTACTGCCACATTCAAAGCATCCAGAGTTCTTAGTCGAGATAACTTTGAAGGAAAAGAGTATTTACCTTTCCTGTCCTTCCGGTCTTTCTTATAGAACTCTTCTTTTGGCTTCTTGTCCCATCTTTTATGCTTCATCATTCTCTTGAAGCCTCTAGCAATTAGTGCCGTGGGATCCTCTTCCGAGTCGAGGAACTCGGATCTTCTTCTCTCGGTTTCGAGGCTTTCGCCGCAATGTTCTTTTTGGTGTTGACCTCTGCATCCTCCTCATCCAGGTGAATCTTATGGGTGAGAAGTTTCCCAATGAGTTCATCCGGCTTTAGTAGAGATAAGTTCCGAGCCTCCTCTATGGCGAGTCACCTTGGGACCCCATCTTTTCTTGGGTAGGCTTCGAGTATCTTTCTGCACATTTCTTCGTGGGAGATCTTTTTACCCGGAGATTTGAGATTATTGGTAATCTCTCGTAAATCGAATAAACATTTGAGTGATGTTTTCTTCGGCTCCATCTTAAATAGCTTATATTTGTGAAGATATTGGCTGATCTTCGCTTGTCCGACCTGGCTTGTACCTTCATAAGTGTTGACCAGTGTGTCCCACACTTCTTTGGCTGTGTCACATGCAGACACTCGGTTGTATTCTTCCGAGCTGATGGCGCACATAAGAATGTTCATAGCCTTGAAGTTCTTTCGAACTTTTCAGCTTCATCACTGTGAACTCGCCTTGATCTTGGGCACGAGTCTTGTTTCTACAGTCTTCATGGGAGTGTAGTTTCCTTGTTGTATGATGTTCCAAACATCTTCATCATGATCCAGGAGGAAACATTCCATGAGTTTCTTCCAGGTGCACGAAGTTGGATCCTTTGAACTTTTGGTCTACTCGGAAGATCTTCCTTCATCGAACTCTCCGTTGTTCTCGAGCCATTTGATCTTTAGACCTTTGGATGGTTAGATCCTTTCCGAAAGGCTAGGCTTTGATACCAATTGAAGGTTTGCTCAGGGAGAGACTAAGTCACCCTAGAGGGGGTGAATAGGGTGGTGGAAGATTTTCATGAAAATTAAACTCTTTTTGTGCAAGGGACAGACGAAGTAGATTCCGAGTCTATAATAGGGTTAGAAAAGTATGAACTCGGAATTGCAGTGAGGAGTAAAGAATAAGATAAAACTGAAACTTTGAGTCTGTCTAAGTCTAGAATGTACTCGAAAGTGAAGACACGTAAAGTACGTGGAAACCCTCCTGGGGCGGAAAACCACGGACCGTGCTAATCCAAGCACGAAGTCAAATCCACTATTTTGAGTCCACAAAATACAATAGATTGATCGACCCCAAGTTGTTCCCTTAGACAACTCTTTACAAGTTTTTCCTAAACTTAGAAATTCCCTTATCTCGATCTAGTACTTCCTAACCGAGATAACCCTTACAACTAGGGACAACCGAGCTGAGTTAACCCTTACAGCTCAGTCAAGGGACCTTACTTAGAGAGTAAGAAAAGAGTTTGTAACTAAGTGCAAGACCTTATAACTCGAATATAATGAATTACAGAGTGGGAGTTGTAAGTAGAAGATTGAGAATGAATACAATAACTTTTGATCAAGTATGTATATTAACAATAGATTCGGCAATCTTCAAGTCTTGAGAGTTGGCTTCTATTTATAGATGACCAAGAAGCTTAGCCGTTGAGTCCATCTTCCGACCGACAGTCCTTTGTGACCGTTGTTAAGGGTTTTCGAGTCACTCGTAAAATATCCGTTGAGATATGAACGTTGGACAACGGTTCTTATCTCCTTTGGAAGTCCCAAAACCACTCGGTGGTGTCTTGAAAGATAAGGTGGAAACCACCGTTTAGCTTAGTCTTGCAGATTTCGGTTTTGGAAACAGACAGCCCTAACACGGTCTTCCGGGGCTAGGTCGGAGGTGGAAAAAGCCTTGTCTACTTGTGATTTGATGTTTTGAAGCCGGTTACTTTTGTATTTCAAAAGTGTAGCCTCGTTTAAATAACCTACAAAAGTAAATCAAATTGGTTCTCAAAGTATAAAATACTTTGGTCCAAGATTAGACACGAGATAATAACATAATTAAGATCATTAAGTGACTAATTATCCGAGTCGGAAAAGGAATGGAATTTTCTGAGTCTAATATCCATGAAACTTGAAATTCCATCCGAGTTAGTCTAACCGAGAATCAAGTTAAATAAAGAATATCGAGTGAAACAAACTTGATTTAGACTAAGCATGGTTCGGACTAGAAGCGCCGACTCTAACAGATATAAGACTTGTAACATGAAGTCGAGCCTGAGTGCGGTTATGCAAATACTAGTTATTTGAACATGCAATAATTCTAAGTGATGAGAAACTCGGAACCGAGTGTACAAAAGTGAGTATAGATATGCTTTCCGAGTCGGACGAGTCATGCATAAATACATGAAATAATTGCTATATCACTTAAAGGAAATACTTATATCACTCGAGAAAAGTTTCTAAGGTACAGAGAATGACTTGGAATCAAAACTCTATAAGTGAGAAAGTCGTATACTTGATTCCCTTGATAGTACTCGAAAATGTGCGGAGTCAAGTCCGAGTCTTCGCTCCGGTTCCTTGTCTCTCTTCCCGTCCTCAATAGCTTTTAGGATAGCCTTGAGATTGCTTGATATAGACTCTATTTTATGATCCCGAGCATTTTTCCTAGCCTCCACACTCGGCTGAGTTCTCATTAAGCAAAGCAAGAATAGTAGACTATTCCGGGGTTCCATCCATTGGTAGGAAATTCTTTCTAGGTATTGTCCTACGATGAAAAATAGACAAAACCAAGTGTGGTATGCACCGAAATATGTCATACCGGTGTAGACCGTGGAGTAAAACGTGGTGCGAGTAGGAAGAAGATGTGCCGGACTCCTTGTTTAGGCGTTCCAACCTTTTGGAGCTTGGATTCTAATAGTGCTCAATTGCAGTAGACTTCCCTATTATCCAACCCAAAAGAGGAGGCTTAGGACCATGTAAAAGAATACCATTTTTGGGAGGAAGGGATTTAAGCACAAGACCTGAAGATACTAAGAATGCTCTTCTTTTGGATACACATAAGAAATGCACGAGAAAATGGAGTATATGCGATGATGTTTATGACTTAATTCATGGATGAGTTTTTATGACTTGGCTAATTCATAATTGGAATGCATGAATGATTATTCCTAAATGGAAGATGAATTGGTTTTGGCTAAATGACTAATGAAAATGCACTTTCCTAATTTTGGAATGAATTTAATTTGGCTAAAATGAAATATAAAAATGCAAAAATGGACTCACCTAATTTGAGATGAATTTTGTTTTGGGTCAATGGAAATTCAAATGGACATTCCTAATTTGAGATGAATTTATTTTGGCTAAATAAAAATGCAAAACAGACTTCCCTAATTTGAGATGAATTTATTTTGTTTAAATGAACTATGACAATGCAAGACGGGAATGCAAAATGAAAATGTAAAAAGAAAGTAAAAAGATGGACTAATTGGCCAAAAGATGAGGGGACCTTGGTAGGACCCTTCTGGACTTACCGACGGTAACTACCTAGATCGCTTAAAGAAAGTTTTAATATGACTCGGAAATGCAAGTAATGGACCAACCTAAAAAGGAAAGGTAGTTTTGACTTTTGGCGAAATGCGCATAATGGACCAACTCTAGGAAATTTTTAAGGTATTTTATTTGCACCCATGCAAGGGCTAATCAACACTCCTCACCTATCCCAAAAGGCTCACAAGTGGAAGATTAAATCTAAAACAATCACACTCATCCAAGCATGCAAATGAAACAAGGTGCCACCTAATAGTAAAAAGATTTATGGTCAAAAGAAGTTAAGACTAGGTGGGATACATGGTGACTCATAGTCTAGGGATTTAGTCTTCCGTGTGGGGCATGACAAGAAAAATTCTAGAATCCTCAGTGCCTCTCGGTAAACCAAGAGCGCATGCTACGAGGGAAGACGTACCGCCTCTATTGGCAATTAAGTCTAGTTGTGCTAGCCTGGGACGTAAGAGGAGCCCATTACCGAAGTGTTTAACAAGGGGTAAAGAAAACCTAATGGTCCAACAATAGTAATAAACTATGTGTTGAGTCTCGGTTTTTTAAAGATTGATTTTGAAGATGGTTTTAAAAAGTCTATTTTGGAATGTGGGTATGAACCTTTCTATTTATATTTTCTAATTTTATTAAATCTGATTTAAAGCAAATTAGTCAAAGTTGAATGGCGATTTTACTAACCATTTTATTTTAGAATTTACTTTAAGAATACCCGGGATTTTATTTACTAATTAAAGGATAAATACAAATTAAGATTTAGGTTATGTCGTGAGGTTTTAGGGCTAAATCGGTGTGAATACACTAATCTGTACCGAAGCCTCACCGACTCGTCCCCAAGGTGCGGGCGTGGCTTGTACCTAAGGGTGACCGACGCCGGCCAAACGCCGTGGCTAATCAAATCATCCTCGGTCTTTGCCTAGTTAGCAAATTCAGAACCTTAATTTTCTATCCTGCAAATCAGAAAACAACCAGAATGCAGATTCAATAAGAATAAAGCAAAAATAAAGGAGTCGTGAGTCGGTTTTTAAGAGAGAAAACTAACAAAAACATAAAAGTAAAAATTTTCTCTCTCGGTCATAGTATAGGAAGACTAAGATCGAAAACGCTAAAAATTAACTCCATCGGTCTTTGAATCGAGAATCGATTCGGGGCGAGGGTACGAAAATTAGGGATAAACCCTTCCGTTCCGCCCGTCTAAAGACGGCTATAACTAGTTTGAGTAGTGGATTAAAATGATGTAAAACAAACAAGCAAGCGAGCATATTACGATGATAAATAACGAAGCAACCAAACATAATAAATAAAGCGATAAAGAAAGTGGGAAAGCAAGCGATAAAGTAAAGAAAAGAGAAAAATAAAAGAATTACGTCGGTCGAGGAGGAATTAAAAGAAGCGATTACATCTCTTAAACAACAATACGGAAAGCAATAAAAAGCAAGAAGATAAATAAAGCTGTTTGAAGGCTGAATAATTGCCCTCGGGTTGTCCCACCTTGCTGAATAATTGCCCGTAGATCACAATAACCAAATATTCTTTAGCTCTTTGCACGAAATCAACGGTAATAGGAAAAGAAGATGAATGTTTTGTAGTAATTTCAGCAGAGTAACGTTTATATGAGAGTATTCTGGTTAGCTTTTTGCAGCGTGATGCTAAGGTAGGAAGCCAGTATGGGAATGAGAGCCAAAGCTCTCTATTTATAGGAGAGGACCTAGGGTTTGCCTCCATCCAGCTGTCCAAGCAGCTAGAAATAAACCGGGCTAAATCTTAAGAGACCGAACCGGATAAGAAGATGGTAAAACAAGAAAGAATCTGGTCGGCGGCGCCGACCACCCTTAGGGTTTCGTGCCATAGTGTGTCTCCAAGGGACTCTCCAAGCCAAAATGTAGTGTTCCACTTAATGCTTCTAAAAGGCGGGAGCCGGCCACGACGTCGTTTTGAGGGGAGAAGCTTCTAGTCTCGTGTGGAATGTCTTGTGAAGCATAAACGCAACACTTTGATATTCGTGATCATGAAATACAACATTTTTACGCCGTCTTCAGGTCTTCGACTCCCTGTCTAATTTGGACAAAAGTAAAATGCGGTATTCTAAACTTAGAATTTCCCGACACACAGCGACCGAACTCCATTGTCTCTTAATGCTCGGCCCAATTCTTGGATCATCCGAAAAAAGAGGATTTATGGATCGACCCAATGCAAAAGGCTATTTATTTGGTATTGGGGTTCTTTGTGGTTTACTCGGCTTATGTCATATCAATCGATCACAATGCGAGATTTAAATCCTCAAACAGGACTCGGGATTTCATCATCGAGACAACATAATAAAAATACAAAAATCAAAAGATAAGGGACGACACTTTTTAGGTGTCTACAACCTTTTATTAAGGTTTTTGAATTTTATTAAATCCGATTTAAAGCAAATTAGGCAAAGTTTGAATGGCGATTTTATTAATTATTTTATTTTAAAAATTATTTTCAAAAGTCTCGAGATATTATTTCTTAACTGAACAAAATAAATGAAATTAAGGTTTTGAATATGCCATGAGGCTTTAGGGCCAAACTAGTGTGAAAACACCGGTTTGGACCCAAGCCAAGACCATTGACCACTCGGTCTTGGCCGAAACCAACACCTGGCGGTCGGGGATGTCGGCCACGAGCCACGGCTTAGGAAATCAGCCTCAGCCTTTGGTTTGGCTGAAAGGTTCGGAAGCCCTAAATGTTTTTTACATGTAGTCAAAAGAGAGCCGAGATGCAATTTGAATAAAAATAAAGCACAAAGAGGAGTCGCTAGTGAGTTTTAGGTAAGAAAAACTAACAAAATCATAATAAATAAATTTTTCTCTTCCAATCTGAGTATGGGTAAAACTAAGCTTGAAAGATGCTAAAAAGTGACTCCATCAGTCTAGAACCAAGAATCGGATTCGGGAGCAAGGGTACGAAAGGTAGGGACAAGCCCTTACGTTCCGCCCATCCGAAGACGACCACTACTAGTCCGAGTAGAATCGGAATAATGTACTAAAGACAAGCAAACAACATGCTAAACAGAAATTCCAAGCAACCAAAACAAGATATAGAGCGGTAAAAAATAAATAAAAAGGAAAGCGATGAAGATAGTAAAAGCAAATGAAAAGAAAAGTGAGAAATTTAAAGGATTTCATCATCCGGGATGAAATAAAATCGATACAACTTTTCTTCACAATATAGAAAATCATAAATAAAGAATAAAATAAATAACCGTTTGAAGGCCGAATTGGTGGCCTCAAGTTGTCCCACCTGCTGATCTAGATCTCCATACTCGGATCCGGTGATTGTGGCGGTGGTGAATCAAGAAAGGGGCCTCTTTATGAGTTTTGTGAAGGTAAGTTTGTAGAGAATTGGAAAGATCGACTAAATAAGTACCAAGACATCGAATAACTGAATATTAATTCACTCTTAGTAAGGATTTAGCGAGTATAGTGTTTAGGAAAGAGGCTTTTGAGGTTACTTTTCGGAAGAGTAGCACTTAGGGAAGGTACTGAACAGTTGATTCGACAACGTGGCGCTAAGGAAAATGTCGTATGAACTGTTTTCGGCAACGTGACGCATAGGCTGAAGCCTTGCTGAATTAAAAGCAAAGGCTCTCTATTTATTGGGAGAGAGAGTTAGGTCACAAATGATCTAGAGTTGCTCTCTAGCAGCCGCTCGTAAGCAGCTGAGAAAACCGGGCCGAAAGTCACAAGATTGAACTAGATAGAATAGCATAAAACCGGATAGAATCCTAGTCGGGGCGCCGACCACCTGGGGATGCCTAGGGTTTTGTGCCCTTTCGTGTTGAAAGGGAGTGTCCAAGCCAAAACCTGACGTTTCACTTGAAATATCCAGGTAGGGGCGTCGGCCATACGGTGACGTTTTGAGGGAGGAAGCTTCTAGTCTCGGGCGAACTATCTTGAAGATTAAACACAACCCTTTGATACTTGTGATCATTAAATGCAACTCTTAACAACGTCTTGAGGTCTTTAGCTCTATGTCCGATTAAACAAAAGTGAATGCAAAATTTTGAGCTTGGAATTTCCCCGTACGCGGCACTAGACTCCATTGTCTCTAAAGGTTTGACCTAGGCTTGGACCGTTCGAAACAAAAAGGATTTTTGGGCCGACTGAAAGCAAAAGGTTATTTATGTGGTGCTAAGGGTTCTTTGTGGCTTACTCGGCTTCCCTCACACCAATCAAATTCAGTTTGTGATCCAAATCCTCAAATAGGACTCGGGATTTCATCATCGGGCTCACAATATAAAATATAGAATTAAAGGAAATAAGGGACGACACTTTTTAGTTGCTTAGAGTTATCGAAATGTTGTAATAGGTCAAGAGAAGGATCTATTCCTATGGTTGGTCAAGCCAACTGTAGGAATGGGTCTCACCCCTAAACAGAACTTTCTACTTCCAAAACATAATAGTTTCTTTTAAAAGTTCATAACACAACATCTAGTCATCCAATATTTACCAAAAAATATATGAAATTTCCATAAATTCACATAATTCATCGATGAACGAATTTTGAACCATCCATGGAATCAAGTAAATTCAAATAGTGAGCAAAAACAAAACAATCTACACACTCGTAGTAATTCGCTTGTCCTATTACTACGGTTGGTCATCCAACCATTGTAATAGGTTAAGAGAAGGACTTATTACCACTGTTAGCCAACCTAAGTGTAGTTATAGGTCTCACCCTCATAAATAGAACTTTCTTCTTCCAAAATGGAACAATTTCCTTCAAAAATTTAACGCAAAATCTAGTCATCTAAAATTCACCAAAACATACAAGAAAATTCCATAAATTCATATGGATTGGCAGTAAAAATTTCAAAAATTTTAAACCATCTATGGAGTCACGAAAATTAAGACAATGAGAAAAACGAGAAAAATTTGTGCACCATAGTAATAGGCGAAGTCGTGCCAAAAAGACCAGAGAGGTTGTAAATTTTTTGGAACAGTGGGCCTATTACTACGGTTCTTATACAAAATTATAATGTAAAGTGATAACTATTACTATGGTTTTGTCTAAGAACAATAGTTGTAGGTCCAACCTTGACTTTTCACTATGGTTCTATCCCGGAACCATAGTTAAAATTCAGTTTCTTTTTTAGATTTTTACGAAAATGGCTTCGCCTCATTTTTTACTACAGTTTTCTTTGTAATCATTGTGAAAGGACCCATAGTTAAAAGTCATTTCCGTAGTAGTGTAATTTGAGATGTATCTTTTCCTTTTTATTTAGTCCTTTTATTTGAATTATCTAGTGATTTTTCTTCCTACTTACATGTTATAAATGGAGCAACGGGTTACTTTGACTACGAGTACCAAAAAGACGAAGGGACGAACAACAATGAAGAAGGAGAACTTGGTACGTACCAAAGAAGATCCAACTTTCCTTATTAGGGTCTAGTTCGGTCGACACGACAATGAAGTTGGTATGGGGAAAGTATACTTTAAGAGATTTATTAGAGTGGTAGCCCGTACACACGTGAAGATCTAAATCTCTGTTTGGCGCGAAGTACCGGACTTGGTCAAGAAAAATGTTTGGAATGAAGTTGAGGTAAATACACTACAACTCAACTTAAAAGAAAAATAAGAAGATTTTGATAATTGTCAAGATTAACGGGAAAAGAGAATGAGATAAAATTATGAGGATTAGATTCCACTTCTAGTGGCTATCATTTGACCTATATTTCTCATTTTATCGGTTGTAGTTTGCTTTTTAAAAAATATTAGAAGTATAATTTCCTTTTCAACTTCTAGTGGTTTTTCTCACTAAACTATCATATTCTCTAATTAAATAATACTAATTCATGTCGTTCTTGTATTTCATAAAACATTTCTATTGAAAGTGAAGGACACGAACCTCCCATTGGTGAAATCGAGGACTCTTCAATCTGTTACGGATCGAAGGAGAGCCTTCAAATCTTGGATTAACACATTAGATGAAGGCACAAGAAAGACCATAGGAGGTCTACAACTGCATAATCGAGGTTGATTGGAAGAAGTTTGAAGAAGAGGTCTCCACTTCCTAATTCCAAGTAATTTAACATTTGTTCTGTTTTTTTTTTTTAAGTTTAGCATTATTTTAAATTTGTTTAAAGTTAACAAATTTAACATTCTATGACGATGGTTTCTTTATCCGAACCGTCGTCATAGGCCTTCCTCTCGTAGTTGAAAAAACTTATTATAGAGCACTCATGACGATGGTTCCTTCATTTGAGCCGTCGTCATAGGTGAGCCTATGACTAGGGTTCTCAAAAGTCTGATTTTTTAAATAATTTTTCTCGTATTTGCTTCCCCTCCGTATAGTACAAAAATCATATACAAACCACAATCCCATAAACTCTTCACCAAAATATATACAAAACAACATACTCATCACGTTTTGTACATGGTACAAGACAGTGTAAAAACTTATATATACCGATGTACGTATTATACCTATAACCTTGTATGACTATACTAAAATCACAAACTTGACCTAGCAAATAATGAAGAAATAACTATAAATATATACCTATTTCTTTATACGGTTATGTACAAGTTCCGCCTAACCTTGTTTTAACTTGTTGAGCACTTCATCCGTATAAGGAGTAGGTGGCTTCTTTCACAAGCTAGAAAAGAATATAATCAATTACAAGTGCAAGTATACCTCTTTGGGACTATGATTTAAATCGAGTTTGGTTACAATCTCTTTTATGTACTTGGAGAATGTAGAAGTCACACTCCACGTTCTTCGATTGTTTATAGCACTACCAATAATAAAATAGATTCCTAACACATAGAGAATTAATTAGTACTTTATGTATCTACCAAGTAATATGAAATGAAAAACAACTAAAGTAGACTCTAATAACCAAGAAAACCTCACCTTAACGGGGACAATTAGTGGTCTGTGCTTTCTTCACTCATTTGTCTTTGATGCCTTCGCTATAATAATAATGGTGTACAACACTATTTTTCAATTGGAAAAATAAAATTCAAGTTAGACATACCATTTACTTAACAAAACATTATAAAATGATTAAAAGTATGAACTCACGCCTCGACGACGTCCTTCATAACTTCTCTCATGTCATCACCCACAGGATCAAGCCGGTAGGCGAGATTAACTCTTGGGCATAGGGCAGCAAGCATCTAATGGTGGCTACATAAACATAAATAACAAATTTTTTTATAAGTATGTATAACACCATATAAAAACTTCATCGATTAATTAGTTCATTATTTGCCCACTTATCATCCGCTGCATGTTTCATGATGTCAAAGATATAGGTGACTCGTTCGTCACGATTCAGCCCGACTCCTTGAATAATGGCGATAGGGTTTACAAATTGAACGAAGTCCTTCCCAATATCGTGCAGCCATCTTACATATTAATTGCATGTAGTTAGAAATTGAAATTAATGCTAAAAAACTTGATTATGAATATATTAATTAACTCACATCATGCCAAGCATAATAACGGATACACCGATATCCTCCATGTGCAAAAATTATAGTATGTCGTATGGGAAGACATAGATTGGCATATCACGTTCACGTTGCCCAAACATGTGACCTGGCACGCTACGGATAATATGTTCCTCTATTGCTAGAGTAGCACACCAATCCGTGCGGGACTCGACCAATGGATTTGAGAGGAGACTTCTTCGTTCAACAAACGGGCGCCACTCGAATGTTTGCTTGTGCCACTGGCGCTCTTCATCCCAATGACCTCTTCGGACAAAGAACGGGCGCCATAAATTCATAAAATAAACTGATAAGTTTTGAAAATAAATAAAAGAAAACAGTAATAAAACTCACAAGTCGGCGAGAAATAGCTTCTACATTGGCCGTAGTAAATGTTCCATTTTTTTCTTTCTTCCTTCGACCCACAACTCGTCCCTATCGACAATGAGCTACGAAGTATCTATGGTGGACCCTTCACCGGATGTGGTTTGAAGTTGTTCGAGCTTTTTTGTACAACCTCTCCTCCAACTTTGCATATCCCCCATGGGATGACACATGAAGGTACAGATTGCTCTTAATCCTCTTCCGGTTAGCTTCACCTATCGCCTACGCAAGTAATTCGGACAACAAAAATATCGGTGCATAACACTTACATTTCTTCCTTTTTACATCAATTCTATAACGAAAATATCGGTGAGTAAGACAACTCTCCTATTATTGTCCTCTACATCTGCCTTTATCAAGCATATCTCACTACTTACATTTAAAGAAAACCAACATCACATTATTTGTATATGAGATTGAATATTTAATGAAATTACCATGTATTCCGGAGAGGTGACATGTGACTCAACGAACTACAGTCCTCCTCGGTGATACAATTGTAGACCTCCCAGGGTCCACCTTCTTGTTTTATCTCGCCTTGTTTTGTAGACCCATATAGCGGCAATGCAGTATTTGAAGTCTCTAAAATTTTCGCCGCCAACATGAGGGTCTTCCGTTTCACGGAGGGGATCCGAGATTCATTAACGTTCAAGTTGAACGTTCTCCAAACACAAGAATGGTGTGCATTAGTACATATGTATTAACCATTTATAATATAAGTTTCAATACTAAGTTAAGGTGTATTCATTTCCTCGAATATCATTCCATAGGTTGTCCTTAATGGAATCGGGGACGTCGACCCATTTTTGAAGTTGATGTTTACATGGGAGCGGGTTGCCGCACCAACATAGCTCATAAAGATAACTTTATTCTCACCTACAGAATTTCATGGCTATCAAAATCGACCAGTGTAAGGAGATTTCGATCGTCTCTACTCCGAACTAACTTCTCCTTATTCATCATAGTTTCCCCCTCGATTTTTTGTACTTTTGGAAGAATCCATTTATACTTCAAGCAATTATACAACTCTTGATAAACAAACATGTAGAATAATTTTATGATGGAAACAAATAAGTAAGGCTAGGCAGCAGCCAACATGGGCTTATCTTGTAGTCCGGCACGATCCATGCTCGGTCGCCTAGAACCTCGGTTCCTCAATTTTTGCCATTTTTTGTCTCTTCTCTTATTTTCATATTCTATCCATTCACATTACTCAAATATAAGATTAATCTACAAATTTTCTCTAAAAAATCATGAAAAATAAGACTCCTAAAATGCACTTTCGAGTTTATATCCGAAATTAGAAAGCACTATTTACACTTTTGAGTTTTATGAAAATGACGAAAATGACAAGGCAAACAATAACACAATTAAAAACCCGTAATGGAATTTAGGGCAAAATGCTAAAGATTAAGAGAAAGAGACAAACTTGGTGGTGCTCGGAAAGAGGAGTCAGCGAGAGAGGTGCAGCCACGCGGAGAAAGTGACGTCGGCGAGAGACGTGCTATTCACGCGGATAGAGTGAGGTCGGTGAGAGAGTGGTGCAGCGACAACCGGAAACGTAGAGAGACTTAGAGGGGGAGTGCAACCCCAACTCGAAACCGTATAGTAGCACCGGAAACCACCAACACCCGCGAGAGAAGAGAACCGAAGTGAGAGAGTGTGGGATTGAAAAAATGAGAGACTCGTCGGAGACTCGGCGTTAGCCGAGGGTTTTGGTGTAGTACTTTAGACGACGATTCACTACCAGCAATCGTCTTCTAAAGTACTTAGACTACTGGTTCATTAAATGAACCATTGTCATAGATAAGTCTATGACAACGGTTCGGTATAAGAACCGTAGTCTAAGATTTAGTAGAAACATTAGATGACGGTTTTTGTGTTGAACGGTCATCATATGTACAATAATAACCGCATTTTTTACGAAAATGCCACCGGTCTATTTTTCATGACGGTTTGTCCTTTTAACCGTCGTTAAGGACCCATCGTTAAAAGTGATTTTTGTAGTAGTGCTACCTTTTAATTTTCTTTAATGACCGAAGACATAACAGGAACCAAAGTTCCCTTTTTGTGTTTAACAATGAGCTCAGGTTCACAAGACAAAACATGGAGTGTACATGCAACATGGGCTGTTCCACAAAGAAGAGGAAAACGGGTAGAGGAGTCGAATATAAACAAAGGTGATAAATAATGAGAAACTAGTAATAATTCACTATTGTTTATCACCATTGTTTCCATTTGACTCCTCTACCTCTTCTTCGCTTCTTCGTGGATTGACCCACGTTGTGTGTACACTCCATGTTTTTCCTTGTAAATCCGAGCTTATTGTTAAACACAACAAGGGAATTTCGGCTCCTGTTATGTCTTGTGTCATTAAAGAAAATTAAAGGGATGACCTCAACATTTTATTCATATTTAATAGTCGTATGCATTATGTAAAACATATATATATAAAACATATATGATAAATGTATATATATATATATATATATATATATATATATGTATACCTTTTGTTTTTGGAAAAAAGAGAAATTTAACCACTACAAAAAGATAACTAGTTACAACAATGGTCCGTGTTAGGAATATATATTAAGTAACAATATCTTTTTTCATGTAATTTGATAAATGGCATGCTTAATTGTGTATAATTGTTCTTATTTTGCTTACTAATCTATGCTTTTCATAAAATTACCGTATGCATTTCATAAGCTTAGAGAACCCATTCAAAAATCTGTACTTAACAAGTTATCGTAGGTGGCGTTACATACATAAATGTGCGTAAAGCACTCAGGATATTAGCTTGGTATATATAGGTTTTTGAATTATCCGTGTTGGACAGTTTGAGAATAATATGATAATAGGTTGTGTGGCTATTATAATATTATCATAAATTTGATAGTATATCACAGTGTTGATTTCCCCTCTCGTTCTTCGGGTGCACTTATGATGACGATGGGTTTGATGTGTATATCATTACTTACGTTACCATACAATTAAGTAAGAATATACACATTAGCTACTTCGATTTCGTATGTTGTACTTCAAGGACTAAGGGGAAATGCTGCCAACATTTTGTTACACGGTCTAGGCGTATTATTCTTGAATGCTTTTAGGACCATCTATCCCTGTAGAAGGATCTTAGGCTCATGTTATATTATTTGTCCGCAATTAAATGATGAAAGTACTTGCAATCTTTGAACTATATGGATTGAGCATGGATTTATCGCGATAGGAGGAGTGCAGACTATCGTGATGGTTTTAACAACTTTGTAGAGATTTCCATTGAACATGCAACCAAATTCAGAGAATAGTCCATATTCTATCCATGCTTAAGATGCTTTAACTCCTCAAGATTGCCCCCTAAGGTTGTAAAAGGTCACCTATATTAGCATGGGTTTGACACAACTTATAAGGTGTTTGTATGGCATGCGGATGAGGAGTCCGTGAATGAAGAAGTATAGGAAGATGAAGGGTATGATGAAAATGAAGCCAGTAGTATGGAATTAGAAGATCAACCTGAAGATCTAGTCCGTGGAGTAGAACGTGAATTAGTCGATCAACCAACATTTATTAGAGTAATTATTAGCTGATTCAGAGAAGCCTCTTTACACGGGGTGTGATAAATATACCTGTTTATCGGTTATGTTGAGGTTGATGAACTTGAAAATTGCTAATGGTTGTAGTGACAAAAGTTTTACGAACTTCCCGAGTGTGCTCAAAGATATACTTCGAGAAGGTAATGTCCTTCCCAGTCTGTACATATGAGGTGAAGAGGATGTTCTGTCCTATGGGCATACGGTATAGGAACATACATGCCTATCCCGATGATTGCATATTATATAGAAAAGAACATGCACATATGAAGACTCAAATCTATTGCATGTTCAAATAATCTCTCTAACACTTTTTATCCGAGTTCGACTGCATATTCCGAAGTGAATTGAATTACAGTGTTAATTCATAATTCTAAGTCACTATGTTTGTTTGAGAATTATTTGTCCAGATCAAGTACTTATACTCGATATTTTCAGTCTTATAACTTGATCTCTCTTATGACTCGACTCTAATTGAATTTGAGTATAATGAATATTAGACTCAGAAAATTTCACTCTTCTAGGCCCGAGATAATTATCACTTAATTATCTTAATTAAATTATTATCTATGCCTAATCTTGGACCAAAGTATTTTATACTTTGAGAACCAAAATGATTTACTTTTGTAGGTTATCCAAACGAGGTTATCTCATTTTTAAATTACAAACATAACCGGTTTCAAGCTATCAATCACCAGCAGACAAGGCTTTTCTACTTCGAACAAGGCTTAGACGCTCGTGTCGTGGTTGTCTGTTTCCAAAACTGGAAAACTTCAACGCTAAGCTCAACGGTGGTTTTCACCTTACTTTTCAGACATCACCAGCTGATTGGAGCACCTTGAGGAGCCAAGAGTCGTTGCATAATGTTCAAATCTCGACGGATCTTTTCTTAGCGACTCGAAGAACCATTACAATGATCACAAAGGACTTCTATTCGAAATTACTCACAATGGCTAATCTGCTTCGTCATCTATAAATAGAAGCCACTTCTCAAGACTTGAAGATTGTTGGAATTATTATTGAAACAAATTACTTAAGAAAAAGTCATTGTTTCCATATTCAATCTTCTATTTACAACTCCTAGCTTCTAATTCATACTTTCCGAGTTGTAAAGTATTGTAATTAGTTACATACTCTTCTTACTTTCTGAGTAAGGTCCCTTGACCGAGCTATAAGGTTTAACTCAGCTCAGTTGTCCCTAGCTAAAAAGGTTACCTCGGTTAGGAAGTACTAGATCCGATAAGGGAATTTCGGAGTCTAGGAAAACTCGTAAGGAATTGTTTAAGGGAGCAATTCTGGTTGAGTCGATCTGCTATATTTTGTGGATTTAAAATAGTGGATTTGACTTGGTGCTTAGAGTAGCACCGTCCGTGCTTTTCTACCCCAAGACGGTTTCCACATATCTCCGAGTTTACGGTTGTCCGAGTTCAATCTAGACTCGGATGGTCTTCTTCATTCTTCTCAAGCTTAAATCTTCTAAGTTTGTTAAAATTTCCCGATCACCCTATTCACCCCCTCTAGGGTGACTAAGACTCTCCAAGAGCAAACCTTCAATTGGTATTAGAGCCTAGCCTTTCAAAAGGGATTTAACAATCCAAAGGTCTAAAGATCAGATGGCTCGGAACAACGGAGAGTTCGATGAAGAAAGAACTTCCTGCAGGCCACCTAAGTTCAAAGGATCAAATTTCGTGCACCGGAAGAAGCTAATGGAATGCTTTGTACTTGGACAACGATGAAGATGTTTAGAACATCATACAAGAAGGCAATTACATTCTAATGAAGATGGAAGATACAAGACATGTGCCTAAAGCAAAGTTCTAGTCCACCAATGAAGAGTCTAAGTTCGGAAAGAATCTCGAAGCGATGAACATTCTGATGTGTGCTATCAGCTCGAAGAATACAACAGAGTGTCAGCTTGTTACACAAGTAAAGATGTGTGGGACACTCTTGTCAGCGCATATGAAGGAACAAACCAAGTGAGACGAGTGAAGATAAGTCAATATCTTCACAAATATGAGCTGTTCTAGATGGAGCCGGAAGAAAACATCACTCGGATGTTTATAACCTCCACTGAGATTACAAACAATCTCAAATCTCTAGGTAGAAAGATTTCTCATGCGAATTGTGCAGAAAAATTCTATGAAGTCTATCAAAGAGAAGATGGTGTCTCAAGGTAACAGCCATCGAGGAAGCTTAAAACCTCTCTCAACTAAAGCCAAAGGAACCGATTGGGAAGCACCAAAAAGAACATTGCACCGAAAGCCCCGGAAAGCGAGAGGAGAAAATCTGAGTTCCTCATATTCAAAAGAAGATCCCATGGCACTCATTGCTCGAGGGTTCAAAAGAATGATGAAGCACAAGAAATGGGAGAAGAGGACAAGGGAGGAGTTCTACAAGAAAGATAAGAGGGACCAAAAAGGTTGACACTCCTCCCCTTCAAAGTTATCTTTAATTACGAACTCAGGCTATTTCGAATGTGGCAGCAAAGATCATATAGTCAAAGACTTTCTAAGGAGAAAGAGGGACAGAAATAAGAAGAAGGTTATGATGGCCACATGGAGTGATGAAGATTCGTCCGAGGAAGATGAAGACTCGGACGACTCAAAGTGTATGATGGCGATATCGGACTCGGAAGCTGAATCCGAGTCGGACTCGGACAACTCGGACACCGAGGAAACAAATCCTCGGAGGTAATTGAATACTTTCTCAAGTTCTCGAAAGTTGATTTAGCTAAATATATTATACTTTGGAAGAAAAGTCCAATTCGATTCTTCTCAATTCAAGGAACAACTTGAGTCTCTCACTTCTAAGAGAATTGGTTTGAAAAATGAATTGGAAAAGCTGAGACTTACTCTAAGAGAACTCAAGACTAGTACTCAAGGTAATAAGACTGAGTCTAAGTCACTCGGAAGAAAAATGAGCATCTAAAACAAAAGCTCAATTAGTCCGAAGAGCTTGTTTTGAAATTTACTCAAGGTTAGAAAAACCTTGACATGTTTTTAGGCTCTCAATGTGTCTCCTTCAGAAAAGGAGGACTTGGTTTTAAACGAAGAAGAGGGATCTAATTCCTCCTCGGATCTTTTCAAAAGGACTCCAGAACTATGAAGTTCAATAAGTCTAAGCATGGTCCTATTCATAAGAATTAAAGGAGGATTGAGCCCGAGATAAGTCTATGGGAGAAAAGCTTCTCCACCCGTTTATAAAAGAAAAGATTTTCAAAAAGAGACACAGACTCGGTTTCTAAAAGGAAGACATAGAATTAGACCAAACCCAAAGTTATTCAAATTTAGGTTCTCAAGAGTCTTCTTCCTCGAGAAAGGACCACGATAAAGGGAGTTACTGGGTTCGTTAGAGGATGTGAGAAAGGTTAGTGTGTTTCTACTTTGTAAGTAACTCGAAAAAGATAAAAGCTCAATGGTACTTCGACGGTGGATGCTCACGCCACATGTCGGGAGATTCAAGACTCTTTTATGAGTTAGAAGATTACAAATGAGGAAAAGTCACTTTTGGAGATGACGATAACGGCAAGATAGTTGCAATAGGCAAGATTGGGAAAGGAAATAACCTAGTCAGCCCAGTCTATATTGTCAAGGGATTAAAGTACAATCTACTCAACAACTCTCGGTTGTGTGACAAAGGTCAAGAGGTAAGATTCACTCGGACCAATTGCTACATTTCGATGCAACTACCATGGAGACTAAGCTCTCAAGTAAGAGGTCAGGTAATACTTACACTATTCCTCTTTCTAATCCAAGTCAGAATTTATCTTGTTTAAAAGCATCACTGCATGATGATTCTTGGACATGGCATCATATACTAGGTCATGTTAGCATGCATATTATTAAAAAGCTTGCATCTCATGGTTTAGTCGAGCTTCACCTAATCGTGCTTTTAAGAAAGATAAAATTTGTGAAGCTTGCACAAAAGGGAAATAGGTCAGATCATCTTTCAAATCTCTTAAAACTATTTCCACATCCAAAGTGCTTGAAACGTTGCATATGGATTTATGTGGTGAAATCCCTGTAAAGAGTCTCGGAGGTAAATCTTATAGACTTGTGATTGTTGATGACTACTCATAATTTACCCGGGTTTGTTTTCTTAAGCACAAAAATGAAGCTTTCAAAGAGTTTAGCAAGCTGTGAAGGAAAATTCAAGTAGAGCCTTAGACTCGGATCAAAAGAATTCAAACCGACCATGAAAGGGAGTTCGATTACTCGGAATTTGCAGAGTTCCGTGATAAGAATGGTATCTCCCACAGCTTCTCTGCGCCTAGAACTCCTCATGGAGTAGTGGAGAGAAAGAATAGAACTCTAGAAGAAATAGGAAGGATAATGATGGTTGAAAATGATTTGCCTTACTATTTCTAGGTTGAGGTAGTCAACACAAGCAAACTACACACTCGAATAGATGCCTCATCGGACCCATTTTGAAGAAGACTCCATACGAGCTCTGTAAGGGAAATAAACCCAACATCTCATACTTCAAACCCTTCGGATGTAAGTGTTATGTTCACAATAATGGTAAGGATCACCTGACCAAGTTTGATGCTCGGTCAGCTGAAGGTATCTTTCCGGGTTATTCATCTCATAGTAAAGCGTATCGCATTTTCAATAAACGAACTAACAAAGTGGAAGAAAGCATCCACGTTGTGTTTGATGATATTGATAAGGGAAGACAAAGTGAGTCAACATTCTCGGATCCGAAACTCAGTCAAGATGAAGATGATCTTGCTGAAGCTGAGCTCAGACAAAGTCAAAAGAAAGCATCTCGGAATGAGGCAGCTCGAATATCATGACTTAGACTGAACCAGTTCAAGAGCCAACTCATAATGTTGAAGGTCAAATAGACAAGCAAGCTCAATCGGACCAGATCACTGAAGATCAACTAGTTCAACCCATAAATCTGGTGAACCAGAGAACAGGTAGAGCATTCAAATATGTTTCGAGCCACCCACTCGAGAACATCTTGTTTGACATCAACAATTCGGTAAGAATTCGCTCTTCTTTGCAAAATCTATGTGCATTCACTACATTCATATCATTAACTAAACCCAAAAATGCATTAGAGGCCCTAAATGAACTTGAATGGGTAGAGGCCATGTAAGAGGAACTTAATCAATTTGAGAGAAACCAAGTCTAGACTTTGACCAAATGACCTTCGACCACCCAGTCATATGAACAAATGGGTTCTCAAGAACAAACTGAATGAGGATGGGTTGGTAGTTAGAAATAAGCCCTAGACTTGTGGCTCAAGGTTACAATCAAGAAGAAGGAATTGATTATGGGCAAACATTTTGCACTAGTTGCTAGGATTGAAGCAATTAGAATCCTATTGGCATTTGCATCAAGCGTGAATATTAATTTGTATCAAATGGATGTCAAATGTGCCTTTTTGAATGGTTTCATTCAAGAGGAAGTCTATGTTAAGCAAACCCTGGATTTGAAAACTTAGAATTTTCGAATCATGTTTTCAAGTTGCAAAAGGCTCCTTGATGGTCTTAAGCAAGCCCCCAAAGCTTGGTATGAAAGATCGAGCAGTTTTTGGTTGAAAATGATTTTAAAAGAGGACAGATTGACAAAAATCTTTTCATAAAAACCAAGGGGAAAGACTTTCTTATTGTTGAGATTTACGTTGATGGTATAATTTTTGGAGCTACTAATGAAAATCTCTGTTGAGATTTTTCTGAGTTAATGAGATAGGAATTCCAAATGAGCATGATAGGAGAACTCAATTTCTTCCTTGGTCTACAAATCAAACAAGATAAAGATAGCGTTTATGTCCATTAATCCAAGTATACCAAGGAGTAGCAGCATAAAACTGGACTCGGACAAAAAGCTTCAAGATAGGAATTGCTGAAGAAATACAAGCTTCAAGATGCAACACATGCAGCAACACCAATGAGTAGCGAGCATAAAACTGGACTCGGACAAAAAGGTAAAGTAGTAGATCATAAACTCTATCGAGGTATGATTGGATCTCTACTATATCTTACATCCAGTAGATTAGGCATTATGTTTAGTGTATGTCTGTGTGCAAGATTCCAAGCTATAAGCACATCTCACTCGCAGTGAAGAGAATTTTTAGATATCTTGCAGGAACTCATAATCTAGGTCTATGGTTCTCAAGAGACTCGGAATTGACCCTCACTAGATACTCGGATGCCGACTATGCTGGATACAAGGTTGATAGAAAGAGCACCTCTGGAGCATGCCAATTTCTAGGTCAATCCCTTATATCTTGGCACTCAAAGAAGTAGAACTCGGTTGCTCTATCAACTGCTAAACCTAAGTACATTGCGGTTGGAGCATGCTATGCTTAGATTCTATGGATCAACAACACTTGAAAGATATTGGACTTTCATTCAAATTGATTCCAATCAAGTGTGATAATCGAGTGTAATCACCATCAATAAGAATCCAGTTCAGCACTCAAAGACAAAGCATATTGAGGTCTTTGAGTTAGGATCCTCTTTCCAGCCATAATCGAGCATATGGCCACTGTGCCAGCTCACTCAAAGAAATCCACCCCTCTTCCCTTCGGACCCCTTCTCACCCTTGTTTTCAAGCAATTCGAGGTTCTACTCCCTCGGACCCAAATGAAGTGTCCGAGGCTGCCATCATCATTGGCGGAAAAGAGCTTCTTGGATACGGGTACTGGAAACCCAACCTCGGTGTCCGGGTCCACGACTCGAGAACTAAGGCCCTCTTCCCCTACTACTAGAAAACTAGGTAAATTTCGACACATTTTTGCCCTTATTTCGATGCTCTAGTACGTTGCGAAATTTTTAGTCGACGCTTCGAGATATCTTGACGCTTTTTACGTTGAATTTTCTAAAACTCTCGACGCTTTTTTTAGTCGAGATATTTTCCATATCGACGTTTTTTAGTACCACGACGATTCTTGCGGGGTTTGTCAAAATTTTTGGCGTAACGAATGGCCACCAAAATAAGCTTCGAGATAAAAGAAAGTAAATATATATATAATTAATTATAATTAATAATTTCATTGATCCACTTATCCTCTCTCTCTATTCATATATATTTTTATGGACCCCCTCTGTCTCTATGTCTCGTGTAAATAAATAGACGTATATAACATTAATTAATGATAGAAAATAATGAGATCGATAAAAGAGCAATTAAATTAACAACTAAATAATTAGTTCATATAGTTATACAATATCCAATATAATCAACCATACATACCAACCTACAAATAATTAGTTCATATTGTTATACAATATCCAATACAATCAACCATATATACCAACCTCGCAAATAGTTGCCTAGTTAGCTACAAAAATCCTAGGATCTCATTAATCGAGTATTATAACTAAATATTTAATTACATTATTCATTCCAAAAACATATCCGACATAACCAAATCTTGACCAAACAAAATCGTACTATGAAGCTAAGGACCCATATGCCTTGATTCATTGTCGATGCTATGTCCACTGGATTGAAACCTGTAAAACAAAAATACATGCAAATACATACATATATTAAGATCTATTTTAGCATTGATACAACATTAACCTTGAAAGAAATAACTTTAGCTATTCACAGAGAGAAAAAATTGCAATTTGTGGGCCAGTTGCAGGTGTGGGAAGTGCTCACTCATATATGTTGTACTTCAAGAGATATCCAAATTTTTTGGTTCCGTAAGTTAGCTTCATTTTCATTTCCTATCACACTCCTATAAGTTAGCAGTTAGGGCACCTGCCTTGGATAAGGATATCGATAATATACAAGACAAGACAGTGATAATAGTCACCTAAAAAGATGTAGGCTCTATGACTTTCACCCTCAATTCACTCTTATAGGACATACATATACAATTTAAAAACTCAAAGAAACCACAAATCATTAATAAAAACAGCACTAATCCTTTCAGATCATATGAGAGTTGCATACATAGTTTCAACACTTTATAATTTCGAGTGTCAAAAACATTCAATCATTAACATAAGTCACATTAGTCCTATTAAATCACACTAGAGTTACATATATAATTTCAAATGCAAACAAGTGATAGAAAGTAAGAGAGAGGTCCTTGTTTGAAATTACTTTAGATTTTGTGTTCAACCAAATCAAACTTGATAACAGATCATGTTGTCCACTACCTCAATTGAAAACCAGTTCTTATTATCCATAATTTACAATAATTTCAACAAGCAAGTAAAACAAGTTTTGTAATGATTCTTTAGAGTTGACAAAGAAGGCATACCCTCTTCAAAGTTTCATTCTCGGATGATAAATTTGCGAGTGTTAGTTCTTCTTGAGCTCGAAATAGATACAATAAACTAAATTTGAGATGCCGAGTCAAAAATGGTATTGGTATACATGTAGAATCGACACATACTAATTTCAATAGCCTAAGATTGGACCCATGATAAGGGAACCCAGCTTTGTGACAACACCGAGAATTACTTGGACTAACAAACTCATTAGACACAACAACTTATCTATGGCTCAAACCCGGAGTGACTTAAGTGACGAAACCGAGCATGATCCAACCATATATTCACCAAGTTTCAACCCAACTTGAAATTATCTTGTCTTGAACGATCCATCTACCACATAAAACTAAAACACAAATAAGTCTGTCCACTCAAAATAACCCATCTTCCGGAGGGCTCTCCTTCATTGACAGAATGCACGGATACACTAATTGTTTCACAATATGAAAGTAGCCTATGCAATCCTAGAATATGCACTATGAAAAGGGAAAAACTCACCTGTCTCCAGTGAATTGTTTGCCCGGATGACTCCCTATTAGCTAGTATCCTTCATGACTTCCTTCTCTGTTGTAACCGATTAAGCTTTAGTTGAGCACACAATCAACACATCTATATACCCTTGTTTCTTCTCTTCAAAACATTTTAGAAAGATAATAACCAATCAAGATAAAGGTCGACCTAATCTTCATAACAAGAACAATCCTAACTTTATCAAAAACCCTAGCAAAAGCAAGAGACCCAATTGTGAAAACAGATACTAATCGTTTAGATATGAAGATTAACAAATTATACTTCAAAGTCCAAACCTATTTAGCACTTGAGACTCAATTGGCCTTATTTTATCTTACCTGTTGCAAACAAAAAGTATACAGCGCACAAGAACCATAACACTCGAGACACGAATTGGGATTAAAACTACTCAAAATTCAAGGAAGCGTCTATTCAATTGAAATACCCGATAGATGACAACTTGAGACCCTACTCATCATCGGACCAATTCCATCCAAATTGATTTAAAATTGTGACGAAGTAAGTCGAGAAAATGAAATTGTAAGAGCCAAAAGCGAAGGCCGTCGTGTGTAGAGTCCTAAAGTGAATGCTTAAGCTTGAGACGACAAAACAATTGCGGTTTCGAGAATGGGACAAGAATCAAGACCAGCCATTGACGTCACGGTTGATATAGAGAGAGATGGCAAGAGAGGGTGAGAGGGTGCGCAAGGGAATTACGGAGGGAGGAAGCAAAATAAAAAACCCTAGGTAGAGAGCTCATTCTTGGGCTTAAACGCCTACGAGGCTATGGCCAAAAGAAAATTAGCATATCTCAATGCCATATCTATGTCGACTATAAAAAGCGTCGAAATATTGGAATTCAGTAAATTTTTGTTCGACACTATACGAAAGGGTCGAGGCTTAAGTGACGAAATTGGACCCATTTTCTAGTAGTGCCCTCCACCTCAAACTCGGACTCACCTCTCACTTCCTCCTCCACCCGATGGTGTTTCTACCTCGGGTCCTTCTAGCGAAGCCACTGTCGCTTTGTCTACCGCACCGATAAACAAGCTCACTTTTGTGTCCGCGAAAATCCGAGACACTCTCCGCTCCTTCAAAATTGTTCCTCAAAACATGACCATCAAATGGAAGACGACCCAATCTCGGATTCGAGAGCAACAAGTGTGCTCCTCGAAATGAAGAATCTATTTAAGGAGCAATAGGAGCAACTTGAGCTCCTCGGAGAAAGGCGCACCAAAGCTGCTCAGGAACCGGACAACTCGGATACGTCCGAGGAGCCCTCGAGCCTCGCCAAGTCTCCTTCCGGAGAGGCAACAAAAGAAGAAGAGGAAGTTGTGTCCGAGGAAGCTCTTCCTGAGGAGAAGGAGGAAAAAAGGAGGAAGAGAAGGAAGATGAGAAGGAGGAAGTCGAGGGACGAGGTGCTGCGGTTCCTCAACCTGAGCCGATCGGCTTAGACAGTAGTCTAAGTGAGTCGGAAGACCCTACGAGATGTTGGACAATCCGCAGTAGTCAAGCCGGAAGACGCACGCCCTCTATATCTTTCCAAGAGGATGAGCCTCTAGACGACTTAGTTCTCGGTCAGCCACTCGAGTTGAGCCACTTTTGGAAATACCAGTGCTGCCGCTGCCCACATCTTCCACATCATCCCAAGCGTATTAGTGTAGGCGCACTACCCGCTCATCTGCCTGAACACGAGACCGCCCAGCTCCACCATCTTAATTTTTTTCTTCTCCTGTTTTTTTTTTTTTTTTTTTTTGTCCAAACATCAATTGTATCGGCTTGATACATTCTTCCCTATTTTATGTTTTTGCTGAAAGGTAAGGGGAGAATACTAATACTAGAAAAATTGTTGTCTTGTTTAGAGGGAGTTTTTTCACCCTCTTTTGTGTTTTTTGTTTTTGTATATATATGAATGAAGTATTTATTTTCAAGCATAATTTCGAGTTCACTCTTTCCGAGTTTGAATTTCTTATTAGTGAATTTTGCTCGATATATCTGCTAAAGTTTTTTTTCTCGCTTTGATAAAATTATTCATATTCTTAGTTATAAATCGATATTTGTAGAAATGCTCTAAGTACAAATCACTTCAATCACTACTTTGTATTCGATATATTCTACTAAGTAAGAATGAAAACTCATGATTATTTTATTAACAAAGTTTTGATCTAAGTATGGAATGCCTTTCATAAAAAAGGGGAGATTGAACACTCGAGATATATTTCATGTTCAAATAATCTCTCTAACACTTTTTATCCGAGTTCGATCGCATATTCGAAGTGAAGTGAATTACAGCGTTAATTCATCTTTCTAAGTCGATATGTTTGTTTCGAATTATTTGTTCGGATCAAGTACTTATACTTTGATGTTTCACTCTTATAACTTGATCTCTCTTACGACTAACTCGATGGAATTTGAGTATAATGAATATTAGACTCAAAAATTCCATTCTTCTAGGCTCTGAGATAATTATGCACTTAATTATCTTAATTAAATTATTATCTCGTGCTTAATCTTGGACCAAAGTATTTTATACTTTGAGAACCAAAATGATTTACTTTTGTAGCTTATCCAAATGAGCTTATCTCATTTTTGAATTACAAAAGTAATTGGCTTCAAGCTGTCAATCGCTAGCAGACAAGGCTTTTCTACTTCGAACAAGGATCGGACGCCGTGTCGGGGTTGTCTGTTTCCAAAACTAAAAAACATCAACGCTAAGCTCAATAGTGGTTTCCATCTTACTTTTCAGACATCACCAGCTGATTGGAGCACCTTGAGGAGCCAAGAGCCATTGTATAATGTTCACATCTCAATGGATCTTTTATGAGCGACTCGGAAGAACGATTACTACTGGTCATAACGGACTTCGTTTAGAAATTACTCACAATGGCTAATCTGCTTGGTCATCTATAAATAGAAGCCATTTCTCAAGATTTGAAGATTGCTGGAATTATTGTTGAAACACATTACTTAAGAAAAAGTCATTATTTTCATATTCAATCTTCTATTTACAGACTCCTAGTTTGTAATTCATACTTTCCGAGTTGTAAAGTCTTGTAATCAGTTACATACTCTTCTTACTTTCGAGTAAGGTCCCTTGACTGAGATGTAAGGGTTAACTTAGCTCATTTGTCCCTAGTTGTAAAGATTACCTCGGTTAGGAAGTACTATATCAAATAAGGGAATTTCTTAGTCTAGGAAAACTCGTAAGGAATTGTTTAAGGGAGTAATTACGGTTGAGTTAGTCTCGCTATATTTTGTGGATTCAAAATAGTGGATTTGACTTGGTGCTTGGACTAGCACTGTCCATGGTTTTATGCCCCAGGAGGGTTTCCACGTATCTCTATGTTTACACTTATCCGAGTTCAATCTAAACTCGGATTGTCTTGTTCATTCTTCTCAAGCTTAAATCTTCTAAGTTTGTTAAAATTTCCTCATCACCCTATTCACCCCCTCTAGGGTGACTAAGACTCTCCAAGAGCAAAGCTTCAACATAGACACGAATGACTTAAATGTGGCGTACCTCAATACAAAATTAAAAAATCGATGGAGAGAGTGTTGAGGGACCTCTCGCAAAGGTGTTGTGGTACTTGTTAGGAATACCGAGGTTTAATCGCTTGTTTTCAAGTGTAACCGATGCCAAGAACTTGACGTGGCATACCGATGGTAGAGTCCGTGATGATAAGCTACATCACCCTACCGATTCTCCTTAATGTAAGAAGATCGATTCATTGTTCCTTAGATTTGGTAGGGAGGCACGAAATTTACGTCCGGGTCTTTGTACGGACGGAACAAACCCCCATGGTGACCTCGGTAGCAAGCACAATAGTTGGCCCATTCTTTTGGTTATCTACAACCTACTATCATCGTGGTGTATGAAGCGCAAGTATATTATGTTGTCAATGCTCGTTTTTGGGCCTAAACAGCCAAGAAATAATATAAATGTGTACTTGGCGCCTCTTGTTGAAGATTTAAAGTTGTTGTGGGTTGAAGGTGTTTTGGTTTATAATGCATACCGTTAAGAGCAATTTACATTGGGAGCTACGATCTTCACCATAATTAATGACTTCTCCGTGTACGGAAACTTGTCCGAGATACACCGTCAAAGGCCAAAAGGCATGCCCTATTTATGCATAGGGTACTTGCTCCTATCAACTTAAGCACGGAAAAAGACAACCTATCTCGGACACCGAAAGTTTCTTCCTTTTTCCCATCAATACTGTAAGAAAAAGAAAACTTTCAATGATAACCGAGATGGATCATGCTCCAACTCCATTAACATGACATTAAATTTATGACCAAGTGAAGGATCTTGATGTGGAGTTCGGCAAGCCATACTGACGTCAATCCGAAAGCGTTGTGTTGAAAAAGAGATCAATTTTTTATCTTCCATATTAGAAAGAGTTGTACATGAGACAAAGTCTTGATGTAATGCATATAGAGAAAAACAAATGTGAAAATCTCATTGGCACTCTTTGGAACATACCGGGAAGACCAAGGACGGAGAGAAAGCACAACTTAATATGTGTGAAATGGTAATACGAGAGGAATTAGCACCACAACCAAAGGGGAATAGAACATATTTTGCTTTGGCGTCTTACACATTGAGTAGATGGGGAAAAACAACATTTGTGTGAGACCTTGAAGAAACTCAAAGTGCCACAAGGATATTGTTCAAACATTAGTAGACTCGTTTCAATGTCCGATTATACACTAATCGGTTTTAAATCTCACGATTGTCATACTTTAATTCAATAAATATTGTCGGTTACTATCCAAGTTGCGGTGCCTAAACATGTTAGACAGTCAATCACAAGACTTTGCTTCTTCTTCAATGCCATATGTTCAAAGTCGTTGATTTGGAGAAATTGGATAATCTTGAGTGTGGCGTGATCATTACATTGTGCCAACTTGAGATGTACTTTCCACCTTCTATTTTTAATATCATGGTGCACCTAGTTGTCCATTTGGTGAGAGAATTATAGTTCACGTGGCTCGATTTTTTACCGATGGATGTACCCTGTTGAACATTTTATGAAAATTCTCAAAGGGTAAGAAATCGGTACCGACCGGAAGCGTGCATTGTTGAGGCATACACGGTTGAGGAGTGTGTTGAGTTATGCTTTGAATACTACCCCTAAATGGAAGTTGTTGGTATTCCGAAACATCAATTTTTGGAAAGATCGGTGCATAGGGAAGCTGGGGCCGATGGTTCTAATAATTAGTCGGGATATGAAGGACCAAGCACATATCATCAAAACAGCGATACGAGTGCAACTATTCATTGATGATCACAAATCTCTCATAAGAAGACGAGTATCGAGGAAAAAATGAGACGTGGATAGTGAGCCATCATAATCGATCATCACTTAATTGGTTCGGAGATAGAGTTATCACTAGCCAATTGGAAGAATCACGAGAATATATCTCGCATACATTACTAAGCTTGGCTAGAGCGGTGTAGTTGGAAGTCATATCTTACCATGGGTATGACATCAATGGATACTCTTTTCACAAAAAAAGCCAGGACAATAGGAGTACTATCAAAATAGTGGGTCCGAAGGTTTGCTCTTAGAGAGGCTAAATCACCCTAGAGGGAGGGTGAATAGGGTGATTATGAAATTTGCTTGAAAATTAAAATAGATATGAATCCGAGGTGAGCAAGAGTCAAGGATGAGCTCGGAAAGACACAAACTCGATTTCGAGTGAAGAGTGAACAAACAGATTAAACAAAACTTTGAAACTGTCCGAGTCTAGAATGCACTCGGAAAAGTAATACCTTAGAAAGTACGTGGAAACCCTCCTGGGGCAGAAAACCACGGACCGTGCTAATCCAAGCACGAAGTCAAATCCACTATTTTGAGTCCACAAAATTCGGTAGACTAACTCAACCCGAGTTGCTCTCTTAGACAACTCCTTACAAGTTTTTCCTAGACTCGAAATTACCTTATCTAATCTAGTACTTCCTAAATGAGATCACCCTTACGAGTTAGGAACAAGCTGGGCTGAGTTAACCCTTACAGCCCAATCAAGGGACCTTACTTAGAAAGTAAGAAAGAGAGTGTTTGTAATCGAGTACAAGACCTTACAACTCGAGAAATATTAAATATAGAATTGGAGTTGTAAGTTCAAGATTGAGAATGAATACAATGACTTTTGCTCAAGTATGTGTATTAACAATTGGTTCAACAATCTTCTTGTCTTGAAGGATGGCTTCTATTTATAGATGACCAAGCGACTTAGCTGTTGTGTCCATCTTCGACTGGAAGTCCCTTGTGACCGTTGCAATGGATTTTCCGAGTCACTCGGAAAATATCCGTTCGGGATGTGAACGTTGGGCAATGCCTCTTGACTCCTTTGGAAGTCCCAAAACCACTCGGTGGTGTCTTGAAAAATAAGGTGGAAAACACCGTTGAGCTTAGTGTTGCAGATTTCCAGTTTTAGAAACAGGACAACCGTGACATAGTGTCTAGGGCTAGGTCGGAGGTGGAAAAAGCCTTGTCTGCTGGTGATTAGACACGAGATAATAATATAATTAAGATAATTAAGTGACTAATTATCCGAGTTAGAAAAGTAATGGAATTTTCGAGTCTAATATCTATGATACTCAAATTCCATCTTAGTCAATCTAGATGCTAATCAAGTCATAAGGAGAAGATCGAGTAGACCAACTTGATCTAGAATAAACATAGTTCAAATAAGATTTGATGACTTAGAATAGTAAATTAACAATGTAATTCTCGGAATATGAAGTCGGACCTGAGTTTATGCGCGTGAAGGAAAGTGTTTGAACATGCGATATACCCGAGTGTTGAGTGACTCGGAATTGAGTGTGAAATGCCATGTAGAAGTACGCTTTACGAGTCGGTCGGAATCAAGCGTAAACAAATACAGTAGTTTCTATAACACTCGGAGAAAATGCTATATCACTCGGAAAAGTTTCTAAGGCACATGGAATGACTTGAAATCAAAACCCTATAAGAGATGAAGTCTTATACCGATTCCTCGATAGAACTCGAGAAAAGTGTAAGTATAAAGTCCGAGTCTTCAATCTCCCCTTTTTCATGAAAGGCATTCCATACTTAGACAAAAACTTTGTTAGTGATATAAATCTGATTTTGCAAACTTGCTCGGAAAATAACTTGAGATTTCATAGCTATCGGAGCAAGAAAAGAAGTAAATCCAGATAGACACAGTAATGATTGAAGCAACAATTATTAATGAAATGCATTACTTCATTAACATCAAAGAAAAATATTTACATAGGGTGAGAGAGACTCCCTAAACAAGAAAATAAATTTTTTCTATCTATTCTCCCCCTTGCCTTTCAGCAAAAACAAAAAAAAATGGGAAGAATACAACGAGAAGTACATATTTGATGTCCGGACAAAGAGAAAAAACATGAAATGCTCGTAAATAAAACACTAAGAAACTAAGGAGGGGTGGATCAATCGGGGTTGAGGAGGAAGGACGAGTGGTGCGCCGGTGCTGATAAGATCATAACGATGTGCTTGAGCGCGGCGGAGAAAGTACTGGAATCTACGGTATCGGCTCGGTTCCGAGTGGCTCACCCGGAACTAGGTCGTTTAGAGGCTCGTCCTCTTGGAACTCAACGACTTGAGGGGTGTGCTCAGGCTGACCTGCTGCTGACTCGTCCTTGGTCAACAGATTCTTCCGACCTACTCAAACTGCTATCCGAGCTGATCACTTCGGTTCCGCTCAGGAGCACCCGGACCCTCGATTCGTTGCTTCTTGTCCTTCTTGTTCTCCTTGTCCTTCTTGCTCTCCTTGCTCGGAAAAAGCTGCCTCAGCCACTGGCTCCTCTACTTCTTCTCCTTCTTCTTCTTCCTATCCTTTGTCTAAGGAGGACTTGGCGGGGCTCTAGGATTCCCCAAAGGTGTCCGAGTTACCAGGATCTCGAGCCGCCTTGGATCTTCTCTCCCGAAGGAGCTCGAGAAGCTCCCTTTGCTCCTTTACCAAAGCCTTCATCTCAAGGAGCATGTCCTGCTACTCTCTAATTTGAGATTGGGCGGTTTTCTGGTTGATGGTCATAGACTGGAAGACATCTTGAATGACCGAAGAAGGTCCTTGAGTTCCAAGGACACGAAGAGATTCTGTCCATGAAAGCGGTAGACAAAATGGAAGAAAGAGATTTAGAAGCACCTGAGGTAGAGGCACCACCAAGTGGAGCGAGGAAGGGATAGAGGCGTTTCGGTTTGAGTCCGAGGCGGTGAAGATGGCCTCGGCTCCGAGCCGTGGATCTAGACACCAGGTTTGGTTTCCTGGTATCCGTACCCAAGAAGTTCCTTCTTGCCGACGGCAATGGTAGCCTCAAAAACGGCGTTCGGATCTAAGGGAAGAGGAACTTTGAATTGTTTGAAAATGAGAGTGAGAAGAGCACCGAAAGGAAGAGGGGTGTTCTTCTTGTTCTGAGTCCGAGTCGGCACAGCGGCCATTTTCTCAATGATAGCGGGAAAGAGGTCTACTTTATAGCCCTCTAGGATATCAAAAAGAGCTTAAGATGCTTGGAGTTGGGGTTCTCCTTGCTTGGAATGCTTGTGAGAAGAAGGTTCTCATCAACAAGAAACACATAAGACGAGCTTCGACTTTAGTTGGGTCACGTAAAAGTTTTGCGTAGCCCGGGGAACTCTTTGGTGTACTTTCCAAAGAAGTCGTCAGCGACCTCATTGAAAGGTATTGGATTGCTTGTTCAAGAAAAGGGAAGATACTTTGAACAAACGATGGAGGAGGGAAGTATTGATTCCAACGAGTGATGTTACGAACTCCGGAGGTTAGAATACCCTCGGAGCTGGAAAGATGAGCGTAAAACTTAGAGACGAGTTCGGGATAGATGAACTCACTGAAACAAAGAAAGTTGTAGACCCCGGTCGATTGTATGTGAGGCAACCACGAAAATTTTGTGGTTGGGAAGAATTTATCATCCAGCACAAGGTGCTTGGGTGACAAGAGGTTTCGAATTTGAGGGGCCTTCTTGGCTTTTTATGCGGGGTTTCTTTGTGGTAGAGCCAAGAAAGTCAGGGTGAGAACCTCTTTTCGGCATTTTGATGGAGAAAGAGAGAGTAGATAAGCTTGAGAGAGAGGAGGAGGAAGGAGCTCGAAGAGAGTGAAAGAGAAAAATAAAAGAGTAGAAGAAGAAAGAGTTTAAGAGTAACAGAGCTTACTTGAGATGTTCTTCACGAAGCTTGAAATCACTGGGTGTCGCTTTAATCACGAGAGAGCTTGTTCACGAAGATTTGATTTCGAGAGAGAGAGTAAACGAAGAGTAAAGTAAAGAAATGAAGGAGAATAGGCGCTATTTATAAGAGAATAATCGTCCTTCGATATCCGTTCTAACTTAGCTCTTTTAGCGGTCACCTCGGACCGGTGTGATTGTTCTCTTCTTCAACAGTTAGAATTCCAGCGGTTTGTCTTCCAACGGCTAGTTGTCTAATCACGGCGCGCGAGAGAGAGAGAAAAATAAAGATTTTAAAAATAAATTCCAAAATTCTCCACTTGTCTAAAGATGATTTCGAAGTTTGATGTCCATTTTTCTCAAAGTTTGAGTTTGACTTAGCTAAGTTTCGAGGGACTCGAAACTGCAAATAGATAATAACTATCAGCTTAGTATCACTAAATCAATTGAACTAATGGTTATTAAAGAATCGTAAGCACATATCACATAATCATGCAATGAAATTTTCACATAGAAAATACATAATTATGCATTTAACATACCAAGCTCATTCCTAATGAAGCAAAACTGATCCTCACTAAGTGGCTTAGTAAAGATATCAACTAATTGAAGATTGATAGGAATGAATTCGAGTTCAACATCACCTTTCTCATAATGTTCTCTTAGGAAATGATACCGACCTCAATGTGTTTCGTTTTTGAGTGCTTGAACTGGATTTTTGGTGATGCTGATTGCACTCGACTATCACACCTGATTGGAACCGATTTGAAAGAGTCCAAGATCTCTCAAGTGTTGCTTTATCCATAAAATCCGAGCACAACATGCTCCAGCTGCAATATACTCAGCCTCGGCAGTTGATAGAGCTACTGAGTTTTGCTTCTTTGAGTGCCAAGATATTAAGGATTGACCCAGAAATTGCCAAGCTCCGGAGGTACTCTTTCTATCAACTTTGTATCCAGCATAATCAGCATCCGAGTATCCAGTAAGAGTCGGTTCTAAGTCTCCGGAGTACTATAGACCTAAATTTTGAGTCCCTGCAAGATATCCGAATATTCTCTTCACCATAGTAAGATGTGATTCTTTTGGATTAGCTTAGAATCTTGCGCATAGACAGACACTAAACATTATGTCGGGCCTACTGGAAGTAAGATATAGCAAAGATCCAATCCTACATCGATAGAGCTTCGATCTATTGCTTTACCTTTTTGTCCGAGTCCGGTTTTATGCTACTCGCTCATAGGTGTTGCTTGCATGCTTCACATCTTGAAGTTTATACTTTTTCAGCAGCTCCTTAGTGTACTTTGATTGATGGACATAGATTCCATCTTTGTCTTGCTTGATTTGTAGACCAAGGAAGAAATTGTGTTCTCCCATCAAACTCATTTGAAATTCTGTCTCATTAACTCGAAAAACCTCGACACGGAATTTCATTAGTAGCTCCAAAAATTATGTCATCAACATATATCTGAGCAATAAGGAAGTCTTTCCCCTTGGTTTTTATAAAGAGAGTCTTGTCAATCTAACCTCTTCTAAAATCATTTTGAACCATAAAATTGCTCGGTCTTTCATATCAAGCTCCGGGAGCTTGTTTAAGACCATAAAGAGCTTTTTGCGGTTTGGAAACATGATTTGGAAATTCAGAGCTTTCAAATCCAGAGGGCTGTTCAACATAGACGTCCTCTTCGATAAAACCATTAAGAAATGCGCACTTACCATCTATTTGATAGAACTTGATATTCATGCTAGATGCAAATGCCAACAGGATTCTAATGGCTTCAATTCAGCAACAGGTGCAAAGGTTTCCCCACAATCAATCCCTTCTTCTTGATTATAACGTTGAGCTATAAGTCTAGCCTTGTTTCGACTACCAACCCACCTTCATCCAGTTTGTTCTTGAAAACCCATTTGGTTCCTATGACTGGGTGGTCAGAAGGTCATTTGGTCAAAGTCCAAACTTGGTTTCTTTCGAATTGATTGAGTTCCTCTTGCATGGCCTCTACCCATTCAGGTTCATTTAGGGCCTCGTAGTGCATTTTTAGGTTCGAGTTAATGAAATGAATGCAGTGAATGCACATAAAGTCCGAAGAGAGGAACGAGTTCTTACCCTACTTGTTGATATAAGATAATATGTTTTCTATGGATGACTAGAAGCATACTTGAATGCTCTACCTATTCTCCGATTCATCGGATCCGTAGGCTGAATTGGTTGATCTTCGAAATCTGTTCGAGTAAGCTTATTCAACATTCTGAGCATGTTCTTGAGTTGTCTCATTCCGAGTCACTTTGTTCCGAGTGTCTTCATTTTGTGCTTAAGAAAACACACCCAGGTAAATCGTGAGTAATCATCAACAATAACAAGTACATACGATTTACCTCCAAGACTCTTAACAGGATTTCACCACATAAGTCCATATGTAGCATTTCAAGGAAACTGTCTTCAGAGATTTGAAAGATGACTCGACCTCTTTCCCTTTTGTGCATGCTTCACAAATTTTATCTTTCTTAAAAGCACAATTAGGCAATCCTCCGACTAAACCATAAGATGCCAGTTTCTTAATAGTATGCATGCTAACATGACCTAATCTACGATGCCATGTCCAAGAGTTATCAAGAAGCGATGCTTTTAAACAAGATAAATTCTAACTCGGGTCGAAAGAGGAATAATGTAAGTGTTACCTGATCTCTTACCATGAAGCTTGATCTTTTGGTAGCATCATCAGAGATATAACAATTGGTCCGAGTGAATCTTACCTCTTGACCTTTATCACACAGATTGAGAGATGCTAAGCAAGTTGTACTTTAACCCTTTGACAAGGTATACTTGGACTGACCAGATTGCGTCCTTTTCTAATCTTGCCTATCCCAATTATCTTGCCTTTGCTGTCATCTCCAAATGTGACTTTTCCTCCTTTGTACTCTTCTAACTCAAAAAGAGTCCTAAGTCTCTCGACATATGGCGTGAGCATCCACTGTCTAGATACCAATGTCCTTTTGATCTTTTCGAGTGGCCTACAAACCGAGACAAATTAACCCTTCTCACTTCCTCTAACGAACCCAGTAACACCCTTTACTATGGTCCTTTTCGAGGAAGAAGGTTTTTGGAACCCAGATTTGAATGACTTTGGGTTTGGTCTGATTTTGAGCCTTCCATTTAGAGAACTGAGTCTGTGTCTCTTTCTTTTGAAAAAATTTTCTCTTATGAACCGGTGAAGATGATTTTCTCCTGTAAGCTGGTCCGGGCTTAGTCCTCCTTTCATTTTTATGAATAGGACCGTGCTCTGCCTTCCCGAACATTACAGCTCTGGAATCCTTTTTGAAAAGCTCGAGTAGGAATTGGATTCCTCCTCTTTGTTAAAACCAAGACCTTATTTTCTGAAGGAGACACATTGAGATCCCAAGAGCATATCAAGGTTTTTCGACCTTGAGTAAACTTTAAAACAAGATCTTGAGACTCGTTGAGCTTTTGCTTTAGTTGCTCATTTTCCTTTCGAGTAAATCGGACTCAGTCTCATTGGATTGAGCACTAGTCTTGAGTTCTCTCGAGTGTAAGTCTCAGCTTTTCCAACTCATTTTTTAAAGAAATGCTCTCAAAAGAAATTGACTCAAGTTGTTCTTTAAAATGAGAAGAGTCGAAATTGGACTTCTCCTCCAAAGTGAAAATATACTTGGATAAATCAACTTTGGAAAATTTGAGAAAATATTCAATTACCTCTTGAGGATTTGCGTCCTCATTGTCTCGATTGATCCGTGTCCGACTCTGTTTCCACTTCGAGTCGGAAAGTGCCATTAGACACTTTGAGTCATCCGAGTCCTCATCATCTTCCGATGAGTCCTCGTCACCCCATGTGGCCATCATAGCCTTTTTCTTTCTTCTCGTCCCTTTCTCTCTTGGGGCAGTCCGTCACTATGTGTTCCTTGATGCCACAGTCAAAGCAGCCGAGTTCTTAGTTAGAGATAACTTTGAAGGGGAAGAGTATTTACCTTTTCTATGCTTCTTGTCTTTCTTATAGAACTCTTCTTTTGGCTTCTTATCCCATCTCTTATGCTTGATCATTCTCTTGAAGCCTCTAGCGATTAGTGCCATGGGATCCTCTTCGATTCGGAGGAACTCGAGATCCGCTTCTCTGGTTTCGAGGCTTTCAGCGCAATGTTCTTTTTGGTGCTGACCTCTGCATCCTCCTCTTCCAGGTGGATCTCATGGGTGATAAGCTTCCCAATTCCGGCTTTAGTAGAGACAAGTTCCGAGCATCTTCGATAGCTGTCACTTTGGGACCCCATCTTTTCTTGGGTAGGCTTTTAAGTATCTTTCCGCACATTTCCTCGTGGGAAATCCTTTTGCCCAGAGATTTGAGATTGTTGGTAATCTCGATAAAGCGAATGAACATCTGAGTGATGTTTTCTTCGGCTCCATCTTGAACAGCTCATACTTATGAAGATATTGGCTTATCTTCGCTTGTCCGACCTGGCTTGTGCCTTCATAAGTGTTAACCAGTGTGTCCCATACTTCTTTGGCTGTTTCACGAGCGAAACTCGGTTATATTCTTACGAACTGATGGCGCACATCAGAATGTTCATTGCCTTGAAGTTCTTTCGAACTTCTCCGCTTCATTAGCAGATGAACTCAGCCTTTGTCTTGGGTACGAGTCTTGTTTCTTCCGTCTTCATGGGAATGTAGTTGCCTACTTGTATAATGTTCCGGACATCCTCATCGTGATCCAGCAGGAAACATTCCATGAGTTTCTTCCGAGTGCACGAAGTTAGATCCTTTGAACTTTGGTGGTCTGCTGGAAGATCTTCCTACATCGAACTCTCCATTGTTCCGAGCTATTTGATCTTTAAACATTTGGATGGTTAGATCCTTTCCGAAAGGCTAAGCTCTAATACCAATTGAAGGTTTGCTCTTGGAGAGGCTAAATCACCCTAGAGGGGGGTGAATAAGCTTATTATGAAATTTGCTTGAAAATTAAAATAGATATGAATCCGAGGTGAGCAAGAGTCAAGGATGAGCTGAGAAAGAGGCAAACTCATATTTCAGTGAAGAGTGAAGAAACAGATTAAATAGAACTTTGAAACTGTCTGAGTCTAGAATGCAATCGAAAAGTAATAACTCGGAAAGTACGTGGAAACCCTCCTCGGGCAGAAAACCACGGACCGTGCTAATCCAAGCACGAAGTCAAATCCACTATTTTAAGTCCACAAAATTCAGTAGGTCGACTCAACCCGAGTTACTCCCTTAGACAACTCCTTACAATTTTTTCCTAGACTTAGAAATTACCTTATCCGATCTAGTACTTCCTAACCGAGATCACCCTTACGAGTTAGGGACAATTGGGCTGAGTTAACCCTTACAGCCCAGTCAAGGGACCTTACTTAGAAAGTAAGAAAGAGAGTGTTTGTAATCGAGTACAAGACCTTACAACTCGAGAAATATTAAATACGGAATTGGAGTTGTAAGTTGAAGATTGAGAATGAATACAATGACTTTTGCTCAAGTATGTGTATTAACAATTGGTTCAACAATCTTCTTGTCTTGAAGGATGGCTTCTATTTATAGATGACCAAGCAGCTTAGCCGTTGTATCCATCTTCGATCGGAAGTCCCTTGTGACCGTTGCAATGGATTTTCCGAGTCACTCGGAAAATATCCGTTCGGGATGTGAACGTTGGGCAACGCCTCTTGACTCCTTTAGAAGTCCCAAAGCCACTAGTGGTGTCTTGAAAAATAAGGTGGAAAACACCATTGAGCTTAGTGTTGCAGATTTCCAGTTTTGGAAATAGACAACCCTACACGAGTGTCTTGGGCTAGGTCGGATGTAGAAAAAGCCTTGTCTATTGGTGATTTGACGTTTTGTAGCCGGTTACTTTTGCAATTCAAAATAGGATAGCCTCGTTTGAATAACCTACAAAAGTAAATCAATTTGGTTCTCAAATTATAAAATACTTTGGTCCAAGATTAGAGACGGATAATAATATAATTAAGATAATTATGTGACTGATTATCCGAGTCAAAAAAGGAATGGAATTTTCTGAGTCTAATATCTATGATACTCAAATTCCATCTTTGTCGATCTAGATGATAATCAAGTCATAAGTAGAAGATCAGAGTAGACAAACTTGATCTAGACTAAACATAGTTCAAATAAGATATGCTTGACTTAGAATAGTAAATTAACAATGTAATTCCTGGAATATGAAGTTAGACTCGAGTTTATGCGTGTGAAAGAAAGTGTTTGAACATGCGATATACCCGAGTATTGAGTGACTCGAACCGAGTGTGAAGTGGCATGTAGAAGTATGCTTTCCGAGTTAGTCGAATCAAGCGTAAACAAATACAGTAGTTTCTATAACACTCGGAGAAAATGCTATATCATTCAGAAAAGTTTCTAAGGCACATGGAATGACTTGAAATCAAAACCCTATAAGAGATGAAGTCTTATACCCGATTCCTCGATAGAACTCGGAAAAGTGTAAGTATAAAGTCCGAGTCTTCGGGGTCGCATTGGAGGCTCATGCGCTTTATATTTCCAACACTAAGGACAAAATTCCCTTTGTAGCTAAACATCATATTACGGAGTCATTAAGGAGACATGGGAGCTAGACTATGTTGACTTCCGTGAGCCTATTTTGGGTTGACAATAACAACGAGTGTCCGAGTTGATGAGATAGGATTCATGATGGTCGATCTCATAGGAGAAGGGCCTAAAAGAGATTAATTCATTATGTTATCCCGAGCGAGACAAGTGTTCTACGTTGAGGACCTAGCCGGTGATAAGGGGTCTATTGTTCTTTAAGGGAAGAGGCATGTTGCTGGTGGGGATAGTGAACATGTGTGTGAGTTTGTTGAGGAGACCCCACCCTTCTCCTTGGGAATATCTCGTCGAAAATGAGGATGCCAATTTTGAAGAATTGTATTTAAGGGTTCACCATCAAGAGGGCATATATATCGAATATAAGTCCAAAGGAGGGGAAAAAAGGTATAAACCATGTAATTATATCAACTTAGTAAGAACATTATTGTATAACAATTTTATTGATGGATATCCATAGATTTTGCTTGTTTCAAGCAATCGCAACGTGCTTTTTCATTATTTATGACTTTAACGCTTTCATGTAACAGATTGTTCGTTGAGGATCGAAAGGAATAAGTTGGTCCCATATTTCTGCTAAACAAGTGATTAATACCGAAAATAATTCCAACTTGATTTGGAATATTTTGATATAAATCACTTGTTTAGGATAAATATGGGACCATGATCACAAAGGAATATGTTGGGGAGATCTCTTGCTGTGTACGTACTCCTTGTATTATATCTCACATTATAATATATCATTTTTCAGTATTTTATGCGAAAAGTCCATCTCTTTGTCTTGTAATTTTGTGGTATAAATGATTTCAATATTTATGCCAAATGGTTAATCTCTATTTACCCAAATTTATACTTTTAGTAGATTGAGTTATGTGCTTGTTGTTATAAATATATTGCTTGCTTGGAGTTTGTGCATTGGTAGCGTGGGCAACAAATATGATGTATATACTTTGTCTAGGATACCGATGTAAGAACTCAAGAAAGTAATATAGTCATAAAAACAATCACATAACAAATCTACTACAAAATCATTAATTTGGGTCAATAGAATTTTCCTTTGACATAAACATTGAAATTAGTTTTAGCCACAAAGTTTCAAGACGAGAGATGAACTTTTGACATAAATACTGAAAGAAGAGTACCCTTTGTTTTATTTCACATTATTGTAATGTATTCTTTGCTGGAAGTTACTCTTAAATATGGAATTGCTCGTCGAACTTGTTGAAGATGGAACTGTTGGTGGTGGTTGTCTGTGTAAGTTGTTGGTGGTTGCTATGTAAGTTGTTATGGTTGTAATTATGTATATTCTGTTTATATAACTTTGTTCACGGGGCTACGAAAAAACCAACAAAATATGAAAAAAAATGTCGGACCTATTACTACGATTCTTAAGGAAGAACCATAGTAGTAGGCCCGAATATTCACTACTACAGGAACCACTTTTAACCATGGTTCAAAATGACCTTTAACTACGGCTATCGGGCATCGTCTATGTTGTTGTCATTGTAGGTGGGCATCTTTAACTACAGTTCACAACCGTAGTAAAAGAAGGCCTATGATAATGGTAGAGATGAAGAACCGCAGTCATAAGTCACTCTATGACGATGATTCTTCAAAAGAATTGTCGTAATATGTTAACCTATAACGACGGTTCTTCATCTAAACCGTCGTCATAGGCCTTCAACCATACCTTTTACTATAGTTCTTCCTTAAGAACCGTAGTAATAGGTCTGATTTTTTCAAAATAATTTTTCTTGTGTTTGCTTGCCTTCGTACAGTAGAAATTATATACAACCTTAAACATTCGGAATACACAAACAACAATCCAACACAGTCTTCACCGAATATAAAACAACATATTGATCATATTTGTATATTGTACATTTTTCAATAGACACTGTAAAAATATATATACCTAAGTAAATATATATACGTATGTACATATATATATACCTATTACTGTACTATTACAATCATAAACGTGACCGATTAAATAATGAAGAATAATTGTCAATATATACCTATGTCTTTATACGGTTATATTCAAACTCTGCTCAACCTTGTTTTAACTTGTTGATCACTTCATTTGTATAAAGAGTGGGTGGGTTCTTTCCCGGAAATATTGTAACCAATTTTGTAAAAGACATATTAATTAGGTCAAGTGCGAGTGTTAATCATGCTACAAAAAGAACATAATCAATTACAAGTGCAAGTGCAAGTATACCTCTTTGGGATTAGAATTGTTTAAATCGAGTTCAATTACAATCACTTTCATGTACTCGGAGCATGTAGAAGTTGCACTCCACGTTCCTGGTTGTTTATGGCACTACAATAATAAAATAGATTCCCAACACATAGAGAATTAATTTGTACTTTATGTAGCTAGCAAGCAATAAATGAAATGAAAAACAATTAAAGTAGACTCTAACCAAGAGAACCTCACCTTGATGGGGGCAATTATTAGCTTTGGTTTCGCTCATCAGTCTTTCAAGCTTTCGCCATAATAATAATGTGATAGAGCACTATTTTTCAATCGGAAGAATAAAATTCAAATTAGACATACAATTGAAACGAATACTAAATAACAAAACAATATAAAATGATTAAAGTATGAACTAACATCTCGAGTACGTTCTTGATATCTTCCCTCACAAGTATGACCTAGAGGATCAAGCCAATATGCCATATTAGCCCTTGGAAATATGACAAGTAAGCATCCAATGGTGGCTACACAACCACAAATAACACATTTAAGTATGTATAACAAAGTTAATTAGTTTTATTTGTACACTTACCTCTCATTGAACGGTGCCAAGTACCATGTTTTATCCTCGCACATTATGTTTCATGACTTCAATGATATAGTTGATTCATTGTTCATGTTTCCGCCCAACTCCTTGAATGGAATTAGGGTTGAGAAATTGAACGAAGTCCTCTCCAATCTCATTCAGCCACCTTACATATTAATTATATATAGTTAGAAATTGAAATTAATAGTTAAAAAAAGAACTTATTATGAATATACTAACTCACATAATGTCAAGCATAATAGCGGATGCACTGATATTCTCTATCAACAAAAATTGCGAGTATGTCATCCGGGAAGACGAAGAAGGTCATGTCCCCAATCTCCCCGTCACGTTGCCCAAACACGTGACCTGGCATGCTTCGGATCAACGGTTCCTCTATTGACAAAGTCTTCACTTTATTGTCCAGAGTAGCACACCAATCCACACCTGGACTCCTCAATGGATACTAGAGGAGACTCTCTTCGGACGACGAACGGGCGTCGCTGAACATTTGCTTGTGCCAACCAAGGGAAATGGAGTGCCCTTCATCCCGGTCTTGGATCTATCCCCAACATCCCGGTGAATAATCAATACAAAAAAATGAGAAATATATATACGTGGTATTAACAATAGTTAAATCTAATATTTTAAACAATGAATTAACATAAAGAGGATCACTATTAGGAAAAATTAAGTTCTAAAATCATTAACCGCAAGTGCACGGCGTAGTTGAAGCTAGCCGGCAAGCACGGGTCGCGTCCACAGAGAGTTGTGTTTCAAATATCAAAGCTATCTTAAACTTTCTGTCTAGGCGAATCAACACGGATAAGATAGATATGTTGATTAAACTATCCTAGAAAGTAATAAAAATAAAATACTCGAGTTGTAATTTTACCACTTAATAAACTAATTAATCAAGTCGAGCCTAAACCTACCTAAGTTTATACAAGTATTTAGGAGTGGTCAATTGCACCATCAAAGCCTACTCAAGCCACACTTTCGAGGGTCATGAGCTACTTTAGTTATTCTAACCACCTACTTCCATGGGGTTAGCCCAACTAAACTACAAAAATAGCAACCTCGGACCTAACTAGAATTCGGGCTATTTTCATGCCAAAATCCCAACTATTCTCTTGACCTACACTAGGAAATTGACTCCACCTTTCAGTGATAGACCAACCGCCTAAAAATCAAGATGAAAAGACCCTTTCGAGCATCTCATCGAACCTATGTGGCGAGTGTGAGAAACAATCCCAAAATACTAGCATAAGCTAGGTAAGTAAAGGCCTAAATAAAATTAATTAGCCATCAAGGAGGTTTATCACAACCAAAGTGACACAAATTAACAACTAATTAACATAAAACAAAATTAATCTAACAACTACTCGACAAAAATTGACTCAAATAACGACGTAAACTAACAAAATAAAGCTAAACATGAACTTAAACAAATAATATAACTACTAATAACATCAAAATATAATATAAATTGAATCTTTAAACTAAATTAAACAAATTAGAAACAAAGGAGAGACAAAAGGGAAGAAGTTACCAAGAACGAATTGAACGGAACTTGAAAACCGTCGAGAACCGAACCTTCGAACTAATAATTAAAACTAAAACAAATTAAATCTCAATATTTACAAGAGGAAAACTAATTTAATGAAACTAAAATTAACTTAAAAAACAAATCCTAAGACTAAATAAAAATTTCAGCAGCAGAAGAAAGCTTGCGGCCTCCGAAACCTCAACTTCCCTTTTATACCCAAATCACATGCCCTTGATTTTCTTTGCAATCCCATGAGAATCTGATGATGACATTATGCTGATGTCATGATGATGTCATCATCAGATTCTTGTTTCCTTTTCTTTTTTTTCTTTTTTTCTTTTTTTTTCTTTGTCATGCATGCCAATGGAATATGGGTTTTGGGTTTCGTATTTCCGCGTTTGATCAACCTAATTTGCTCAACTTAGGCTCTTAATCTGTATTTTTCATTTATTTCGAACTTAAATTATAGGATCCATTCAACCCAATTTATTACCCACAAAATCAAACAAAATAAATAAAAATCTATAAAAAATACTATTTTACGAGACAAAAGCTAGATAAATAAGGGTATAAATAACGTAATATTTAGACCGAAGAAATATCCTCACACCTACCTTTTTGCTCGTACTCAAGCAAAACAAAAATAAATAAAACCTAACTCACTTTCGCAGGAATCGCGATTGCACTTAGCACGTGCAACAAGCCCTTTAAACCCCTTGGTAGCCCAAGTGGACGAGTGAGGTCTCGTGAGAGTTTGTAGAAGATATACCCACAAAATCTTGAAAAGAAAAAGAAAAGAGAAAGAGAAAATAGAAAATCTTTTTGATTTTTCAAAAATTTTCACAAACATATATACAAAGTGGGAAGGAATTGTACACATTCTAATCAACCATATCACCTTCGTACGTCGGATATTAACATGCATATAAAAACAATGCACACATCAAGACATTTGATCCTCCATTAATGACATCCACATACCAATTTTTCACCCCATACAAGTAAATAATGAGCAAGTTAGACTGGTAGAACCTCACTTTAAGGTAAAGTGGAACACTCACACTCATGTGTTTAGAATATATATTAATGGTTCACTCAAAACTCATTCCAATAGCGCAACCTACCATAGGCATGGTCATACTCTCAATTCTCCACCACTATGTAGGAAAAATGCAAATGCAATCAAAAGGATTTTTAAGGGTTGTAATGGGGCTAAGGTTCATGGGTAAGAAAGGGAATCAATTTGAGAAATGTGGAGCTAAATAACCAAGGTCTAATGACTAAGGAGCAAAAATACTTCCAAATATGACTTAAAACTTATCTCCCAATTCACCTTTTCAAGTACAAATAAACCCCGATAGAACCTAAGGAATGAGCGTAACAACTTTTGAACTTTCCTCATGCCAATCACTTATTCTTTTTTTTTCTTTCTTCTCTTATTCTTTTTTTTCACTTTTTCATTTTTTTTTTTTTGAAAACAAATACTATTGGCATGGGAATCATGAACACAACTCAATTCTAAAGGGTTTACCAACCTCTAGGGGATACATCTAACTTTTCATTAATATAAATCCCCCTTTTTAAACCACGGAAACAAACAAAACACCATTTATATACAACTCAAAACTACCCATCTCAAAAGTGTTGCTCCACTTGGACCTGGCTTAGATATAGGAAATATATATGGGCCAAGGGTAAAGTGAATGTATGTATAACAAATAATAGGTTAAAGCTCAAAGGGTTAGCAAAAAGGGTATATATAGTAGGGTGGCTTTTTGGCTCATATAGTTTAAAAATCAATGAATGCCTCTGTCATATTACATAATGCATATGCCAAATGTGGTGTCAAAGAGAGACAGAACAAGTTCTAGAGGAAATACACTAAGGAAGAGTTGCACATTAAATGAAATATGAGACTAAAATTGATGAATTAGTCTATAAGGCTCAAAATCTCACAGGTTTCTCTACCAAAGTCAAACTAACTCAATAATTCAATATCGGGATTCAAAAGGGACATAGAATAACATATTTTGGATCAAAATCTATATACACACTAATAGCCAAGTAACAAGGGGTCAAAATTAATCAAAATGCCACAAACTCCCCAAAAATAATTTTTAAAAATAAAAAATCTTTTTGTAATTTTGAAAATTTTTTCTTTTTTTTCTTTTTCAAAATATTGAAGCATGGCTTCTCCTCCCCCACACCTAAATCTCACAATGTCCTCATTGGGAGCCAAGGAGCAACCACACCAACAAAAGAGACTAAATTATGTACAAAAATACTACCACAAAAACAAAAGCAAAACAAAACAAGAATATAAATATGTGGGTGATCATAGCCATCATGGCTCAACAATATCCAAAGTTTATCCTCAAAATGATCATCCCACATAAACATAATCCTAAATATCCACAACTAAAAACAGGAAAAAAGAAAAAAATAATAATAATAAGAAAAAGATAAAGAGAGGGAACGAGTATACCGGGTTAGGTGCTTGGGTGCACCTAAACTAATGCCTCCTAAAACAAGTACTAAGAAGGCTCGAGGAGCATCGGTCACTCCTCCTCATCTCAAGATTAAGCTCTAACTCGGATGTCTGTCGGAGCTCTAAGGAGCTTATCAAATTCCTGAACATGCAACTTAGACAAATGAAAGTTAGAGAACACAACAACAAATAAATCAGTAATATTCAGTGATCTCTTAAACTTATCGAAGCCTTAGAAAAATAAAAAAGTGATCAAAGAAGCTAGTCCACATGATTTTTCTAGGCATGTCCTCTAGGTAAGTATGAAAAGGGTCAAAGGAGGGAATGTAACCTCCAAAGGTACCTAGGGACTCAATATTATCAACCACATCCCCCTCAAGCATGCTAGATGAGTAATTCACATTGCCCACATCTAAATCGGAATCACAAATCACATCGGTAATGGGCTCGGAAAAATGATACTTAGGGGAAGGGAAGGGTAGTGAACAAATAGGGGAAGCAAGGATCAAAGTAAGTGGGTTGGGCGACACATGATCATCAACATCAAGACTAGTAGGCGATGCCTCGACCACAACCACCTCACATGACTTCTCTAAAAGAGTCTCCCGATCAAACACCTCAACTAAAACATCTTCCGATTCACAAAATAAATTACCCTCACCATCTAAACTAGCATCAACACCAAAGGCATACTCAGTGTTGTCCCTATGTGTACTAGGTAAGGATGGAGCAACTGTGGGTAATGTAGTAAAGGGAGGGTCAATCTCTTTCTCTAGACTGGACTCTAAAGAAAAGGAAAACTCATCATCATCATCATCATACAAAAATGCCTCAATTTTTGCAGAGCTAAGACTAAGGTCAATTTCATATGATAGGTTAGACTCCCTAATTTTAGTAAGACATGCAAGTTGCTCATTTTGTTCATCTATAGCTCTTATCATTTTATAGCAATTATCATAGCATTCATGAGATAAAGTATCATAATAAGGAAAAGAACTAGTATCATGATCGGAAGAGTTACGGTTTTCACACCAAAGAGGGGTAGGATCAGGAATACAAGGGGATTGGATGTAAGATCCAGTATGATAAGCACAATGGTCGGGACATGAAAATTCAAAATCAGTACATGCCTTTTCAAATTGACAAGTATCCCAAGCAATCCATTTAAGTAAATCCCAAGCTTCATCAACACTTTTAGCACAAAAATCCCAATACTCTAAAAGAGCACGAGCATTCACTATTCACACCCTCATAGACAACATTTAATACTTCCCATTTCTCCAAACAAGTTACCAGAAAGAGCACGAAGAGCATTAAGTCGATCAAAGTACGAGATAGAATAATTCATGCTCATACGGCGGATAATGGTAAGTAGAAATGCTTTCAATTTTTTTTTTTTTGATTTTTTAATTTTTAAAATTTTTTTTTTTGGATTTTTCAATTAAATGCCTAATCTAGAATACTCAAGTAAGCTTCAATACTGAAACGAAACAACTCCCAAGCAACGACGCCAAAAACTTGTTAGGAAAAATTAAGTTATAAAATTATTAACTCGCAAGTGCACGGCATAGTCGTAGATAGCCGGCAAGCACGGGTCCTATCTACAGAGAGTTGTGTTTCAAATATGAAAGCTATCTTAAACTTTCTGTCTAGACGAATCAACACAGATAAGATAGATATGGTGATTAAACTAACCTAGAAAGCAATAAAAATAAAATACTCGGGTTGTGATTTTACCACTTAATAAACTAATTAATCAAGTCAAGCCTAAACCTACCTAAGTTTATATAAGTATTTAGGAGTGGTCAGTTGCACCATCAAAGCCTACTCAAGCCACACTTTCGAGGGTCATGAGCTACTTTAGTTATTCTAACCACCTACTTCCATGGGGTTAGCCCAACTAAACTACAAAAATAGCAACCTCGGACCTAACTAGAATTCGGGCTATTTTCATGCCAAAATCCCAACTATTCTCGTGACCTACACTAGCAAATTGACTCCACCTTTCGGTGATAGACCAACCGCCTAAAAATCAAGATGAAAAGACCTTTTCGGGGCATCTCATCGAACCTATGTGGCGAGTGTGAGAAACAATCCCAAAATACTAGCATAAGCTAGGTAAGTAAAGGCCTAAATAAAATTAATTAGCCATCAAGGAGGTTAATCACAACCAAAGTGACACAAATTAACAACTAATTAACATAAAACAAAATTAATCTAACAATTACTAACAAAAATTGACTTAAATAACGACGTAAACTAACAAAATAAAGTTAAACATGAACTTAAACAAATAATATAACTACTACTAACATCAAATTATAATATAAATTGAATCTTTAAACTAAATTAAACAAATTAGAAACAAAGGAGAGACAAAAGGGAAGAAGTTACTAAGAACGAATCGAACCGAACTTGAAAACCGTCGGGAACCGAACCTTCGAACTAATAATTAAAACTAAAAAAATTAAATCTCAATATTTATAAGAGGAAAACTAATTTAATGAAATTAAAATTAACTTAAAAACCAAATCCTAAGACTAAATAAAAATTTCAGCCGCAGAAGAAAGCTTGCGGCCTCCGAAACCTCAACTTCCCTTTTATACCCAAATCACATGCCCTTGATTTTCCCTTGATTTTCTTTGCAATCCCATGAGAATCTGATGATGACATCATGCTAATGTCATAATAATGTCATCATCAGATTCTTGTTTCCTTTTCTTTTTTTTTCTTTTTTTTTCTTTGTCATGCATGCTAATGGAATATGGGTTTTGGGTCTCGTATTTTCGCATTTGATCAACCCGATTCGCTCAACTTAGTCTCTCAATCTGTATTTTTCATTTATTTCGAGCTCAAATTATGGAATCCACTCAACCCAATTTATTACCTACAAAATCAAACAAAATAAATAAAAATCTATAAAAATACTATTTTACAAGACAAAAACTAGATAAATAAGAGTATAAATAACGTAATATTTAGACTGAACAATCACCAAACTCTTGGGCCAATGAAGAAAACCGATGATTGCATCGTCGGTAGTGTGGAGGTCCGGTGCCCGAATTGGCAACTCACACTCGCCCTTCCCGTGCATGACCTCTTTCATACTCACCATCACCTCATCACCTGCAAGGGGTGTCCCGTGAACGATAGTATCTAACCTCCATGGGAAAACAACACCCAATGCCACAACATGTCTGTAAGGGAGGTTGACGAGAAACTAGCTTGCACGTTGCCGTCTACATAAGAATAAGTATAAGAATTACAATCATGGGATAACCTTTGACATAGGAGTTAAACAACCTAAACATCCTGAAAATAAACGAACAAAGTTTCCCTTAAAACATACTCTAAATGCTTGATAAATAAACATATACAACAATTTTTGGACGAAACACGAAGTTGGGCTAGACAACATCCAACATGGGTTGACCATGTAGTCTAGCACAGCCCATGCTAGTTGCCCAAGACCCCAGCTTCTTTAATTTGGGTTGTTTTCTTCGGTTTCTTTGTGTGTTATTTTTTCTCCTCTCATTGTCACTTATACATGGCCTTTTACAATTACATTCAACAATGCATAGCATTCAACATGTACAAGTACGTATTTGTCATGTTTAATTATGCTAACGAGAGCGTGCATACTCTAAATGTTATGAGTTACATATCAAGATTCAAGCCCCAAGTTTCAAGCACACAATGACGACTATAAAGCATGCACATTTACACATTTCGTTTACAAAATAAGAGAAGGAGATATAAGTTACATATCGGCGGGCGAGAGTGACAAAGAGTTCGGCAAGAGTAAGAGTGGGTGGCAAGACCGAGTGGGAGGACCGGAAACCACAAAGAGAATGAGTGGGGGTGTAGCCACAACCAGAAACCGTAGAAAGAGTGAGTGAGGGGTGCAGCCGCGACCCGAAACCGTAAAGAAAGTGGGAAGCATGCCGAACATTACCGAAAACCACTAGAAATCGCAGAGAGAAGAGCAACCGGAAACCTCAACGGCAGCGAAAGAGTAAAGTGAGAGTGAGAAAGCGGTCGTGAGTGAGGGTCCTTTTCCGAGCAATCGATGACAACTGTTCAATGAAAGAACCGTCATAAAGAACCGTTGACGACGGTTCTTTCATTAAACCATCGTCGAGAGTATCTATAACGACGGTTCGATAAAATAATCGTCGTCATATATACATTAATAACCACTTTTTACAAAAATTCCACGAGTCCATTTTTCATGACGGTTTGTCCTTTGTTAAAGACCCATTGTCAAAAGTGGTTCCTATACTAGTGTAACACCCCAAAACACCCCCTAGGAGTATTACATCGCCAGAGTTCCTTACGGGAACTCCCAAGGCTCTGTCAGTGTCATTTTGGCTCTGTAATTTCAACTTAGAGGTAATAAAGGTGGTTACCCAAAGCATCCGAAATTTCCTAAAAATTTGGGCAGAGTTTTGTTATAATGTGGATTATCCCTTAGGCTTAAAGCCCTAAAACCCTACATAAAAAGCATAACATAACTCAACGAGCCACACGCTCGGAGTATACAACTCAATGGCCACACGCTAGAGTCCAACCAGTCAAGCGATAAAACTTAAAACGATCTAAATGGTTTACTATACATCCGGTACAAACTACATGAACTAAATTACAAGTACAATACTTAGAAACATAAGAAATGCACATTCGCGATTCGAATCGCTCAGCAACCAACAAACGGCAATCAACGGAGTCCAAAATAAGCTAAGTACCGAACACATCTCCCGAGAATGCACCTGCAATACTCGGGGAAAAGGGGGAAATTTGTGGGGGTGAGCAATAAACCACGGGCTCACCGGAGTCTTACACCCTTAAAATAGAAATTCTTTATACATACTACTCATAATAATGAAATTGGTGAAAACATAATAACATAATACAAATCTAGATATTTTCAATGAAATCTCTTGCAATGAAAAGATCATGACTATTCAATCACTTAAAAGCACGGTTTCACATTCATAAATAATTCTTTTGGGATTGAATCAACTTTTCTAGGCCTTCGAGGATTCGAACTAGCACTTCTTTATTTTAGGGCGCGACCCGAACAAAAGGCTCTCGGGACCTATCTTCTAGGAAGTCTCGGAGCGGGCATTCCGCCTCTGCAGGACCCTCGTTAGAACCCTTCCCTCGAAGTTTTTAGTCGGGCGTCCCCAGTTCGAACCCTTCGGTATGCTAAACAATCCTTAGCCTCGTCAATTCAAAACTCTTTGCACATACTCATTCATCACATTCACTGCACGACTTTCTCAATCGATTTAGCATCAAGGAAGGCAGGACATCACGTGTCACCCTCATAAATTCACTTTCTCAAATCAATTTGACACGCTGGAAGGCATAGCACTACGTGCCATCCCTCCAAATTCAATTTCTCAATCAGATTTGCTTCTTTAAAATATAATCACGTTTGAAAGGCAATTCACAAGAAGTTGCATTCAAGTATCATTTCACGTAAAATACAAAACACCTTTCAAAACTACTTTGAGCATCACGTAAAGAAATCACTTAACACGAATAGCCACTATTCAATGCAAGCGAGTCATTCTCAACTCTTTTCCAACTATATCTTTCTGAATCCATCACTTTAGTATGATTAACTTCCATTTTTAAGCCACAATAACCACAAGCGGACACCACCCGATTCAACGTCTCAACATCTCACAATTCTCTGTTTTTACTTTAGTTCCTCATTCTATATCTCTACTAAGTGAATTCACTTCGTTTGCTTACGTCTCAACTTCTCACAACTCCCTGTCTTTGCTTCAATCCTTCATTCTAGATCTCTACTTTATAAATCAACTTCCTTTGCTCATATGCAGCCATATAACTCCTAATCTCACTTTATTACTTAAATTTCGTGTTGCTAAGCTTATCTTCCAACTTAATTTCAGCTCAAGGCTTAGATAGATTCCAAACTCAACTTAACTTTACCATTCCCAACTCATCATTTCCTTGCCTCAAATTCCCATTGTATATCTCTATCTCATTGCTCGACTCTTCTTCGTCCGTCGTTAGTTATATAAGTCTTAATCACTTTTCATTATTCGGTTTCGTTAGCTTTACTTATTTTCACGCTCGGTTTAACCTCGAGGACTTAATTATCTTTTGAACTCAATTATCCCAATACTCATCCATTTCTCACTCCCATGCCTCAATTGTGCATCACTCAATACAATTTCATATTCCTCTTTACACTCGACTCATTATTCCCGATATTAGTAATCATTTCTTAAGGCCGCAAATTCGAGTAAATCTCTAAGGCTCAATCTGAAATATTAATTTATAACTTATGCCCAAACCATAACATCCTCATCCTCAATTGACCGAATTCTCGGTATGACTCACTACACCCAAGCAACATAACTCCGTCTCGAATTCCCGATTTCCAATTCAGGCCTAAAACAACTACCGATTCCCCTCAAGACTCCTAGTTCCGCTTTTAGCAACTACTAAACTCGTTCAATAGCATACATGTTCAATATTCACAATCATATTCAACAATCACGATAAACTCATTTGGGTTTCGAAATCACTAATATTTTAGAGTATAAGACTACCCACCTTCAATTTTACGGTTTGAGAAATGGATTGAGTATTCTGCGTGTGTCGGGTTCCGGCCTCTCGCTTCCTCTCGCTTCCCTTGTTCCGGCTTGCCGTTTTCTTTGGTCCTCACTCCCCTCGATTGTGCCCTCGTGTGCTCGCCGTCGCTCCTTCTCCCTTGCCGCCGATGCTTTCCCCAATTTCCAACCTCTCGGACCCTCTCGCGCCTGTCCCCGCTTCGGTCCTTCCTTCGCCCTCGTTTTGCCTCGGTCTCTCGCTTTCTTCCCTTCGCTCGCGCCCTTCCATCGCCGGCCGTGGCTTTCGGTTCTGCGGTGGTCGCGGGTCCCTCTTGGTCTCGCCGGCCTTCGCGCGCTCGCCCCTCCTCTCTCGCCTTCTTGCGGTGGTGGCGCTCTCCTTCTCTCGCTCCTCCATTTCCCTTGCATGCGTCGGCCGCCTTCCCTCAATTTGCTACTCGGCTCGCCAGCCTCCGACCTCGGCTTCGGTTCCAACGCACCCTCTCTCTTTCTTTCTCGGTCCTCCCTCTCGCGTTTCCCTTTCCTTTTTCCTCTGCTCGAGCCTCCAAGGCCCCCTTCTTTACCTGCCTCTCTCCATCCGCTTAATTGGCGATTGATGATCCTTATTGGACCCCAACTTATCTTTTTCATCTCTTCATAATTCAACTAAAGTAATCACCAGCCCATATACGACAAGTCCATATCTCCTCCCTTTCGTCCTCGTACGCTGCTGCATCCTAACTTATTTTAATACGCCGGCCACAACAATTCCTAATCACCCAACAGTTTACCTCGGATGGAAAAAGGGAGGCAATTTCCTTGATTTAGTTTATTTAAAAGTAGCTTCCAAAGGAATACTGATGTAATACGTCCGGCATTAAATAAAATCCGTCACTCACCCCCTAGATTCACGGAATAATACTCAATAATTCCATGCTTTACAATTGCTTTTCGCTAAAATTGCGGCTATTACAAGTAGTGATTTATAAACCATAGTAATAGGTCTTTCCCTAAATTTGGGCCATAACAGGGGGATTTGGGCCAAGATTTATTAAGACAGCTTTTTAGTTATAAGTTAACCTCGTTACTACAGTTCTTTTGAAATAACCGTAGTAATAGGCGATATATGACTACGGTTGTTGAAGAGAATCGTTGTAATATGCCTTGTTTAATATGGTTTTGAACCGTAGTAAAAGATGCTCACCTACAATTACGGCCACATACACGATGTCGGATAGCCGTAGTTAAAGGTCGTTTTGAATTGTATTTAAAAGTTGTTCTTGTAGTAGTGCCGATAAAGCTACTTGTTGTTTAATCCCTAGGACTCGACCCCATGGCTATTACATTAGGGTCAATATGATCCTATGTAGTTGATGCAATCCCAAGTAGACTTTTGTAGAACTCCGGGAAGGTAGATTTGATCATATCATGATTAGTATGAGTGTACCTTTAAGTATCCCGAGTATCTCGTCACACTATTTTATGTATTGTCTTTGCTCAAGTGATGAGTAAAACAACTTAAGTCCTTAGTCCCCATGTTAAACCCATTCAATCTTGCTTTTTTTCTTTAGGAAAGATGCTTTAGTAAAGAGTATTCAGTTGGTTGTTTATGAAGAAATTCGTGCAGTAGTTATCTATCTTAGATTTGCAATTCCCAGTCAAAAGGTGTTTTCTGCAGTTCCAATTGGAGCATGTGTAAATTCCTCCTAGTATGCTCAACCTGGGTTCAAATTAACCCCAACTCTTCCTTATTCACCCTATTTAGTTCATAGCTAAGTTTTTTAGTTTCATACATAGCTTATATATGTTACAACCTTGCACATGTTTACTCTAAACCTAGTATACGACACTCTCGAACTCTTTGGAGGAACTCCCCATATATTGAATTATTTAAATCTACCAGGTCTTCTTACTTCCTTGGATTGCAAAGGCATATATATAGGAGAGTGGTCCGAGATGTCCTGTACCATAAATTGTACTTGGTATAGTTCCAAACTACTCCACCCAAGCCACATTGCAAAAAGCCAATCAATCCTAGAATAAACTCTAGTGCCATCAATGTGATTGTTACACCATCTAAATGTTTGTCCAATATACTTCAATTCCAATAACCCACATTCCTCAATGCTATCATGAAAGGCATAGTAATCTTGTGGTTGAGCAAGATTCCCTCCAGCTTTACCTTTGGCACCCCATACATTAGTGAAGTCACCGAGTATAAGCCATGGTTCCTCATGAATGGGTTTCAAGGCACATAGTGCATCCCAAAAGGTCTAGTCTAATTGAATCGTCATTAGATCCATAGATAAATGTAATGAGAAACTATTGATTTTGCATTGTGACTATGCAATATATAATATGAGCTGCCATTTTCACAATAGTTATATAGCGGTGGCAGGGTTGTCTTGCCCCTACTGGACACGAAATAGAGAGAAAAGAAGGAAGAAAAAGTTGATGGATGTAGCAGGGGTGGCAGCAGCGCGGTTTGCTGGCAGCAGCGCCGGTTTGTCTGGCAGCGGTAGAGGTCGACGAAAGCTGACCAATGGTGGCAAGGGCGACAAGTGAGTGGAAGTGAAGAAGAAAAGGTGAGGCGGATGGAGCTTGTGTATGTGCTTGGTGTTTAGAAAATTCAGTTTCCCCACCTTCTACTCGATTTATTTAGGCCAATTTAGCCTTGCGAGCAACCCCTTTAATTTCAATTAATCTCCTTTTACCTTCCTCTCGTCTTGTCGGCTTTTAATATCTCGTATCTTTTTACTATTTTCTTCACCACATGGTTAAATGTATAACTATACATTTGGAAAATTTTATTTGTTGTTGTTGTTTTTTATATATTTTTTATTTTTTATTTTTTGGCTTATTACTATTTTAAATTAATATGGTTCGAACAAAATTTTGTATTTTTTGAGTATATATGCATTTGGTCGTACAAATGCAAATTTGTAGGAATTACCTATTATTATTCACGATTATCGAATTTGTTTGTATCTTTTATTTCGGTTTCAAGTTTTTGGGTAGTTCATTGCTCCTAAACAATATTAAAACGATAAAATATAAAATTTAAATTAATCAAATACGATTAAGATTCGGGGTGTTACATCCCCGACTAAAAAATGTTTTGTCCTTAGAACTATAATCGTTTCATAATATACCTTTAAAATAGATTTTTCATTTCATCATATGTTTCCCATGTCGCTCGTAAATCCCATGATGGGTCCAAATGACTTTAACCAAAGGTCTTACCATTTGCACAATTATTTAACCTTTTCGGTCCACGATTTGTACAGGCTATTCTTCATAGGTTAAACCTTCGCTTCAATATTCAGTGGTACATACATGATTGTGTGGTTGGGTCATAAACATGCTTCCGAAGTTACGAAATGTGAAACACATCGTATATGTGTTATAACTCCGGTGGCAAGTCCAATCAATAAGCAACACGGTTGATTTTCTCCACAATTTCATAAGGCCCAATGAAATAGGGACTCAAATTCCCTTTTATGTTAAATCTTCAAATCCCTTTACTTGGAGAAATCTTAAAAAAACCTTATAACCTTCTTGAAATTCAAGAGGTTTCCTTCTACGATCAGCATATGATTTCTGCGTATCTTGAGCCACTTTCATATTATGTTGAATATATTTTAATCTATTCAATCTGTTTTCGAATCATTTCTAGACCCAAAGTTAGGGATTTATCTAGATCATTCCAAGTAGAGAGGAGATCTACATCTCCTACCATAAAATGCCTCGAAAGGTGCCATTTTAATAGTTACTCGATAACTATTATTATACAAAAACTCCACTAAGGGAAGGTATGCCTCCCATTTTCCTTCAAAGTCCAATATGCATGCTCGCAACTTATCCTCCACCACTTAATTTACCCTTTCCATCTGCCCATCGATTTCGGGGTGATACGAGATACTAAACTCGCAATTTTGATCCAAACACCTTTTGCAAGGCATTCCAAAATCGAGCTCGAAATCTTGAATCCCTATCTAAAATTATATCCTAGGGTGCCCCACGAAGACGTACAATTTCTCTAACATACATTTATGCTAACTTATCAATTCTCTAAGAATTATGTATCGGTACAAAATGAGCATATTTTGTAAGCTTATCAACAATCACCTCTATGACATTTTCCTTGATGTTGTGAGGGCTAAACCCATAATATAATCCATAGAGATTGAATCCTATTTCCAAGTAGGGATTCCAAATGGTCGGAATTTCCCAACAGAGTGCTGATGTTCTACTTTAACTTTTTGGCAGGTGAGGCACTTATCCACAAATAGGGCTATATCCCTTTTCATGTTGTTCCACCAGAATGTTTGCCTCAAATCTCTATACATCTTTGTGTCCCCAAGATTAGTAAAATACCTTGTATTGTGTGCCTCTGTTAATATTTTCTTCCTTAGTTCCATCTTTTGATGCCCATATACTCTATTTTGAAATCTTCTAATTCCTTGGTCATCCTTATAAAACACTAGGGCCTTCCCTTTGTTCATATTTCCTTTTATTCTTTCAATTTCATCATCCCTAGTTTGGGCTTGTTTAATTTCCTCCAAAAGTGTAGGTTGGACCATCAACCAAGATAACATTACGCTTGACTCTTGGGGAACACAAGTTTAATTCCCATTCTTTGCAAATCCCTCATAATTTTGGAAAATATAATCCTTAAAGGGTTTACGCCATTATGTATCTTCCGACTTAATGCGTCGGCCACGACATTAGCCTTCCCTGGATGATAATGTATTTGCATATCATAATCCTTTAGAAATTCTAACCATCTTTGTTATAAGCGATTCGATTCCTTTTAGGTGAAAATATACTTGAGACTTTTATGGTCGGTGAAAATTTTGCATACACTTCCATAAAGATAATGCCTCTAAATTTTCAATGCAAAAACTACATCAACTAGTTCTAGATCATCCGCACGGTAATTCTGCTCATATGACTTTAATTTCCTAGAAGTGTATGCTATGACCTTTCCATTTTGCATTAAGATGCACCCTTTTCCTTGTCTAAATGTGTCAAGTATAAATGGTAAATTCTCTACCTTCCTCGGTAAGGCCAAAACTGGTGTGGTGATCTATCGTTTCTTAAGTTCCTAAAATGCAACTTTACATTTATCATCTCATTTAAACTTTGTCGTTTTCCTCAAAAGGCTAGTGAAAGGCAAAGCTATCCGTGAGAAATCCCGCACAAATCGTAATATCCAGACCATCCGTAGAAAACTTCAAACTTCGTAATATTAGTTGGCCTAGGCCACTCAAGTAACCACTTTTACCTAATGTGGGTCAACCTTAATTCCCTCTTTAGAAATTACATGTCGTAGAAAAGTCACTTCGGACAACCAAAACTCACACTTTGCCAACTTAGCATATAATTTATGAGTCCTCAAGGTTTGCAACACAATCCTTAAATGTTCAAGCATGTTCTTTCTCCGTCCTAGAGTATATTAAGATGTCATCAATGAAGACAACAACAAATTTCTCTAAATATGGCCTAAATATTATGTTCATTAGATCCATAAAATTGTTGGAGAATTCGTTAACCCGAAAGGCATGTCTTAAATTCATAATGTCCATAACGGGTCCTAAACCCCGTTTTTGGAATATCTTCGAGCTTAATCATCAATTGATGGTACCCTCGATTGAAGATCAATTTTTGAAAATACTCCCATTCCTTGCAATTGATCAAATAGGTCGTCAATCCTATGCAAGGGATACTTGTTCTTCACAATGATCTTATTCAACTCTCCGTATTCTATACATAATCTTAAGGTCCCATCCTTTTTCTTTACAAACAAGATTGGAGCGCCCCAAGGCGATACACTTAGCCTTATATAACCCTTATGCAACAAATCCTCAAGTTAAACTTTTAATTCTTTTAATTATGCTGGAGTCATCCTATAAGGAGACTTTGAGACAGAGTTGAGCTCCTAGTTTAATCTCTATCTCAAAGTCAATTTCCCTTTGAGGTTGTAACCCATGAATTTCATTAGGAAAAACATCAGAAACTCTTCAACTACAGGGATATCCTCAATTTTTATCTCATTTTCTCTTTTGTTATAAAGAACATATAAGTTTTATTACCTTGCTTACAAGTCATCTAATGACCCGTAGTGATACTACAAGACCATCCCTAACTCCATTTGAACCTTGGAACTTCTCTTCCTTTTGTACTCTTCAACGATAACATTCTGCACTTGAGAGCTTATTTTTGCCCCATATTTAGATAACCAATTCATTCCCAAAATTATATTAAACTTCGACATATCAAATTGTATCAAGTCATCCTCGAAATTTTCATGACTCAAGGTAATAGGACAATTTTTATACATAACGTCATACCTTATTGTTTGACCCATGGGCAAATTTACATATAGCTCCACGGTGCACTTATTTGATTCTAAGCCTATTTGAGATGCAACTACTTTTGATGAAATAAAAAGAGTACATAGCTCATGAATCAAATAAGACAACAACTGGTACTGAATTTAAAATGAGCGTACCGGTTACAATTGTCCCTAAATCGGTGGCTTGTTTTCTACTCATCACATAAGCTTTCCCCATATGTCTATTGCTCGAAAATGTTGTCGATGCCTTTGTATTCTTTTGATGTTAACCAAAAACCTTTGCCTGTTTGTGAAGACCTAGTTGGGAAATTTTCAATTAGATGGCTTGGATCGCCACACCAATAGTAGCGATTAATCCTAATCTAGAAATCTACAGTCTCATGATTTGTTTGACCACATTTTGAACATTACTTCTTGGTCGGGGTTCAAATTTGGGGTTTAGTTCCCAAACTAGCTTGTTTCTTGCTTGGTGTTCTAATAAAGAGTTTCTTTTCTCATTTCCTCTTTTCTTGAAGGTGTTTGGGCTCAACATTATGGGTAACCGATTGAGCATGCATAAATTCCATGTTATTTTCTTGTAGTTCATTTCCGGAACGTTCGCATTTTGGTTTGATATCATGTTTAGTACGAAAGTAGAGAAAATAATTAGTTTTAGTTTTCCTATCAACCCATAGTACTATTACCATGATGTAATTTGTTTGATACTTAGCACCGGCTAGGCTAGTGACACATGCTGATATTTATAACATATTTATCACTTATTAAAGAGTATATTTTTCATTATTCTACTAGGGTCTTTATGGCCCAGTAAGGGTATAAAATATCCACCTTCAATCAAAATAGGTGGATAAAGGGGTTAGGTTAACTGGTGCTCTAACCCTTCAGCCCTTGAATTTTTTTATTATCTTTTTTTAACTCCCAATAAACTTTCTCAACATAAAATCATAATTGCTCTTGTTACTATTCTCATGCCCCAAACTCTTTCTTCATTCCATTATTTTCCTCAATGCTTTCATTTGGACTCACTGAAATGATTTGCGAGGATTCCCAAACATTAATCACTCTTATCACATTACTAGTATCACTTAAGACATCATCCTCATAATTACCCATAATGTTATAACCTTCTTCTTTAAGACTATTAGCCAACAACTCTCTCTTCTAATATCTAGACTTCGAAACTTCAACCTCTTTACCAACCTAATGTAATTATCCTCTTAATTTCGCAACCAAGGCTTTGATACCACTTTTGTAACACCCTAAACTATACACACCCATATGACTATAATTCATAACCAAACTAACTTTAAGAAACATATGACAGTGGAAGCTGAAATTAAGTTGTAGCATTACCATCGTCTGTTGTAGTAGAGACAACGCTTATATCCATACATATTCCACATGTTGTTATAGGTGTTATATATATTTACACAAATAGTGAAAATGTTTCTACGCTATATTCTTAAACTTAGATAGTTTAAGAGTCTAATCGTTTCTTAAACACATAACTCTGTTTGCTTAATTTCTTTGAGGATCTTTTTCCTTAGTTTCTTTCTCCTGGTGTAATTCTTGTTTAAATTATGTTGGCTTCTCTTTCCCTAAACCAATTTAAAACATAAGACATAAAGTGAGCAATTGGCTCACTACGTTACCCTTGTACTATAAAAGAATTTCGAAAAGTTAGTGAGCGTGCGCGTCATTTTAAATTCATCTAAAACTCAACATTTAAGCAAGATGCTCATTTTCCATTCCTGTAAAACTTTTCAATTTCTTTTAGTTTCATAAACATTTGAATTTTTGGCCAAGAATAGGACCCTATTATATACATATTTGTAGTCATGGCTTCGATTGAATGATTCGATTAAAGTTCCCATTTATCGGGAAATGCCCAATACTATTAGTTTCGCTAGCACACATTTATGAACAGTTATAGTAAATGATTAATGATTAATTTGGGTCTTAAAAGAGTCGTAGGCCAAATTAAAACAAACAAATTAACGTTTTACATAACAATAAAAATTTAACTATTTTAAAAGTTACAAGCAATAACGTACATTGGTTTGTCATTCGTTTCCTTTTTAAATATTGATTTTCTTTGTTTTCTTTGACAATATTATTCCTGTTGATTCTCTGTTTTCAAAAGGAATTTAATCATTATATTGAAAAACTTATTAGCCAATTCTTATATTTTACTTATTTTTATTTATTCATTTAGTAAAAATAATAATAATAATAATAAAAATAATAATAATAATAATAATAATAATAATAATAATAATATTATTATTATTATTATTGTTGTTGTTGTTGTTGTTTTTGTTTTTTTTTTATTATTGTTGTTGTTGTTATTTTTAAATGGGATTTTACAATCATTCCCTTTACTTCCCAATGAATCACCGAGCAAGTGACCATTTCTAATAAGCTAATCCGTTTCCCTTTTTTAGACTGATTCAATTGCTTAGCTTGTTAACTAGTTCCTATTTACACCTTCACATGTATCTTCATCCATATTGTTTTTTTTTCTAGACGTAACATAACCTTAATTTTGATTAATTCACTTCCCTAACACACATTCATAACTTAATCAACCTTCGGACAACAAGATAATTCATTCATGCTCAAAAGAAATACAAGAAGTATATTCACAATTATAAGTAAACCAAAATAAATTTCGAATGCCATATGAACATATACTCAATCCGAATTTCCTATATAACCATTTTTCAATTGCTCTTAACGTTCTTTCAATTCCACCACAAGCTAATTCAAAACTTACATCAACTTGTCTAATTCTTCAATTACAACATGAATTCATGATAAAATTTGTTTAGAAATAGAGAATTAGAGAGAGATACCTCAAAGGGCTAGAGGTGGAAATGAGTGGTGGAAGGTCTCGATGGTTGAGTTCAGTGTGCTGGACGGTGACATCAGGCATCGGACAGCGGCGCCAGCAGCGACGGGGTTGTCCTACCACTGCTGCACAAGAAATAGAGAGAAGAGGAGGAATGACAAGTTTATGGCGGCAACGGCGTCGACTTGCTGGCGGCAGTAGAGGTCGGTGAAAGCTGGTCGGTGGTGGCAAGGATGGCGGTGAATGGAAGTGACGAAGAGGAGGTGAGGGAGATGGAGCTTGTGTGTGTGCTTGGTGTTTAGAAAATGCAGTCCCCCCTCTACTGATTTATTTGGGCCAATTTAGCCTTGTAGCCAACCCCCTTATTTTCCATTAATTTCCTCTTACCTTCCTCTATCTTGTCAATTTTTAATATCTCTTATGTTTTTACTATTTTTTTCACCACATGGTTAAATGTATAAACACACATTTGGCCAAATTTTATTTGTTGTTTTTTTTGTATATATTTATTTTTTAATTTTTTGCTTATTATTATTTTATATTAATTGGTTTCGAACAAAATTTGTATTTTTGTGTATATATGGATTTCATCTTACAAACATAAATTTTTACGAATTACCCATGATTATTTGTGATTATCAAATTTGTTTGTATCTTTTATTTCACTTTCAAGTTTTTGCATGACTCACTACTCCTAAACAATACTAAAACAATAAAATGAAAATTTTAAAGTAATTAAACATGATTAAGATTCGAGGTGTTACGATCTAACTTCTTGATACATAGGACACCGATGGCTCGAAAGCGGGAACAAAAGAGGGATGCTCTTATTGCTGCACCCGCATAGATCCGTGGAGTAGCCCCTCAAGCTGATGAGTGAGCTCGTTGGAGAGAGATAGAGGCTAAATAAGAAGAACAAAGGAGGGCTCGCAGGATCGAGGAATTTAGAACGAACCGAAGAGGATGCATCTCGAATCTAGTGACCCAAAAGGAAAGAAAATAAAGAAGGACTAGGGCCTAGAAATAAGAACTAGGAAAGCTATTTTAATTGGATTTTTGTTTTACCTCTTTGGGATTTTATTTTCCAATTTGTGTGCTTTTTATTTCCCTTTTTAGCCATATAATAAGTAGTAGGGTTATCCCTATTATCAATGAAGTAAAAAGCAAGTATTATGCTTACTCTCATACTTTATTTAATTTTTAATTGCTCACCAGAGTTAAATGGACCATCTCTAAATATAACTTCAAATAATTGACCGTCTAAAATGGAATGCCCCGAAAAACAATCAAACAAAAGAAAGGAAAGGCGAGCCTCCTGAACTAGGCCTGGTTGATTTCAGGTTGACCGGACGAGTGACCGGCGCTGGCTAGGGCCATGTCCTTATGTAGGTCGGGCTTAATTTTTGCCTAATTTGTTTAGTTTAATGCTAAACGTAATACTTTTTAATCGGTCCAGATTTCTATACCGAAATAATTCTTCACCACCTAAATATGTCATCCGAATCGCTTCTCCTGGCAGAATTTGTTGAATGCCCTTGATATACGTAACTTGCATATTTGGACATTATGTAAAGCATATCAGCGTCATTCATCCAATAAAACCAACTCTTCATATTGTGTTTTGGCCTAGCTCTGCTTCTAGGATATGACTTTCAGCTATAATCCTTAATAAGGGGATGGTGATCTCTGTTGGAAGAATTGCTTCCACGCCATAGATTAGGGAGTAGGGAGTTGCTCCCATAGATGTCCTAATCGAAGTCCAATAACCCCATAAGGCAAAAGGTAATTTATCGGGACAATCCTTATAACCGATGGCCATCTTTTTCACTATCTTTGGATATTCTTATTGGTTGCCTCGACTCCTCCGTTTATCTTAACCGTTTCAAATACTTATTGGCACTCGTCATCCCATATAGGATTGGTTCCCTTCTTGAGCTTGTTGAAGTTAGGTTCGCACGCCATAGTCGGCTTTGATATAAAATGGCTAATGTATTGTAGACGTCCTAGAAAACCTCGTACTTCCTTTTCAATATTTGACGGTGACATCTCTTGGATGGCTTTGAACTTGGATGGATCAACCTCGATTCCTCTAAGACTGAGTGTTAAGGAAGATGTTGTACTTCCGTAGTATTTCGAAGAATTTCCTAAGGCTAGGTAAGTGTCGAACCCTATCTTTGGACTTGATGATCATGTTGTCGACGTAGACCTCTCGCTTCCTTTGGATCATACCATGTTGTAAGGTTATGGTTGTCCTCTAATATGTGACTCTAGCATTCTTCAATCCGAATGGTATTATTATGAAGCAATATGTTCCCCAGTGGAGTCGCCACTATAGGAGCCATGGCTCGTCCCCTTAGGGAAGCGAATCAAGTTTCCTCACGAATGTCGGTTTCACACAAGGTGTGCTTATCAAGCAAACGATGAGGCTTTTCAAAAAGATTTTTAGGAAGGGTTTAATTGACGATTTTTATAAATTATTTTATTCTCGAAATTAATTTTAGAAGTCCGGGGATATTATTTCGTAAAAGAAAGTATTAGAAAATATAAAAAGGATTTATGTCGTCGTAAAGCTACTAGACCAAGCAGATGAAAACTACCTGGGCTAAGCACTAAGCCCAGCTTACCAACTAGCGCTGGCTATCTAGCTGGAACAGAGGAATAAGTCCTAATTAGATATTTGAAGCGACTGAATTGACCAATTTTTTTAGTTTTTTCACCTGAAATGCCAAGAAGAAATTTAAAGAATAAAAAAAGCCAAAACAAAGGAGACGCTAGTTAGTTTTAGGAATAAAAGCTAAGAAAAATAAAAATAAGTACTTTTTAAAATTTGGTACAAAAACTCAAAATTAGAAATGGTTTTTAAAAAGGACTCCATTGGTCTTCAACTAGTGATTCGATGTTCAAGGGTGAAGATTCGAAACAAATATTGATGCTCTTCATTTCCCCAATGAAAAATACAGCCTCTACTAATTGAAAAGATGAGTTTAAATATCGTGAAAACAAACAAACAACTAACATGCAAATTACTGAATTGAAGGACTCAAACATGCTTTGAAATCAATAAATAAAGCGATAAAAAAGTAAAAACTAAATAAAAGTTACATCAAGCGGGAAAAAAGTAAAGTGATTACATCTTGAATCCATAATATAGAAAAGAATAAAAGAATTGAAATTAAATAAAGTAAAAAACAAACATTGAATGGTGGAATCGCTCTCTCGGGTAGACTCACATGCTAAGCTTGAATCACGATCGGCTTCGGCAAAGTGATTGTAGGGCGATGGCAAGAAAAAGCGTCAAAAGAAGGTCTTTTTGTGAATGGTTTATAACAAAAATTTGTTATAATATTCGCGAAATTTAAAAGGTTGTAGTTAACTTAGAATTCACTTGCTTATATAGGAGATCGAACAAGCTCTTAGGAATGTTGATTTAGAACACTCCCATTAATCTAGGTTTTTTCATAATCAACTTACCCTTCAAGATAGTTGGCTTTTTATTATGAGATATTCCAAGATATTTCTCTATCCTGTGGCAAATATTATGATCTCATAGCACCAATTGTTACACTAGGGCCACGTCTCATATTTGTCTTCTCTTTGGATGCTAATCCAAGCTTCAATGGATACCAAATTATTTGCTCCTCGAGTTTTTGTTTTAATCTGAAATCGAATTAATGTCAATATATTTGCAAATATGGTTTACATATCTCTGCATGTCTTTACTTGTAAACTGTTTATATATCTAATTATTCTTAGCTTGAAGGTAATTTTTATAATTTTTTTATATGAACTCTTTTTAAAGAGTTGGTAAATTTTATTTCCTTATAGATTTTAGTTTTTTTTTTTAAAAAAATCAATTGCTACTTGAATTTTAATTACTTTTTGGAAAATTTACTTGGCTATAGTTGAGGCAGTGAACAAGAATGTTTACAAAATTGTTAATAAAACGGTTATGAGTTACAAGGATTAACCGATAAAATATCCTTTGCCTTATGGGGATATCAAATTATAATAAGAGCCTCGATATGACCAACTCCCTATTCCTTGGTTACATGTCATGGAAGTAGTACTTCTAGTTGAAATAGTCATCCCTTCACTAAGGCTAGTAGTTGAAAGCCAGATTATAGAAGCAGAATGGACCAAGACCTGATATAAGGAGTTAGTCATGATGGATGAATGACATTTACAAACCTTGTATAATGTCTAGATATATCAAGCACGAATATATAGAGGGAATTCAACAAGAAGGTCAAACCAAAGGATGTAAAACAAGAGGATATGATACTTAAAGAAATAAGGACCTCAATCCACGACCCAAGGGGATAGTTTAAACCCTAGTGACAATGGTTGTATATTGTTAACAAAATTCTATTAGGAGGAGTGGTAAATTTAAAGGACCTAGGTGGCGAAGATTATGCACAGTTTACTAATTTGGACCAGTTGAAGAAGTATTACGCTTAGCACATTATTGAGTAAGCAAGCATTATTACTAACCGAACGCAAGTCATCCCACCTAAGGCTCGGTCTAAGGTCGAAACACAAGTCTACAGGTTTTCCCTCAAAACCGACGTGGGCTTACATATTGTAAATTAGTTGATCATTATCGAGAGTAGTCCAAAATTATACAATTATTATCATAAGCTGAAAAGTGAGCACAAAACTTGCTTTCTACTTTATTAATGTAAAAAACTGCCAAGCCTACCTAATCCACAACTTAAAAAAATAAACAAAAGGGAAAATAATGAACATCCTACTTGTCAAAAAAATATAAATTGTTCAACAAATTAAAAAGGAAAATAATCTAAATAAATCTTATCCCTAATATGCTCTGAGGACGTCTCACACGCTCGTTTCTTAACTTCCTCGAGTATCTTCGATTGCCCATGTTCTTTTGCTTCCCGATCCTTCTTCGTAGCTTCCTTCCTACGCTCTTCTTCTTCGCTCAATGGATCCGCTCCCGTATCTATAAAGGTTGAACAACGGGTGGGACTTTCTCCCTCTTCTGTTCTCTGGCACTCAACGCTCCTCGAGTCAGGACGTTAGGCTCTACAATCCAAGCTTGATAGAACTCAGAAATCTCCTTCGTTCAAACACAACATTATGCTTACCAAAAAAGGAAGGAGGTATAGGGATCAAACAATGCTGGCAAAGCAATATGGCACTCCTAACAAATCATATATGACATATTTCCAACAAATCTAATAGTCTATGGATTAAATGGGTGCATCAATATTACTTAAAGAAAGGTGACATCTGCCAATGTACACCGTCAACATAGTTGGTACTCGAGAAAGCTGCTGAAAGTTAGAGACGTCATGCTACCAGGTTTCACCACCAATAATAATTTCTGGATTAGCACTACTGATGGAGTTCGCAAGCTAAATAAGGATATAAATGGTTTAGACACAAAGGAGAGGAAGTTAGCTAGTACAAGGTAGTTTGGAACAAACACAAAATTCCTAGATGTGCATTTACAACATCGCTGATCATGCACAAAAACTCCTAAGGATAGACTAAAGAAATTTTGCATTCAATATGAATAGTAATGTGTTCTTTGCTCACTGGCTGATGAATTACATGACCATCTCTTCTTTGAATGCAGAGACATTATACTATCACTCACTCATCATACCTGCAACATCTACTGCAGTTTTCAATTTCAGGATACAACTTGGTGGGAATGGCAAAAGACTCTACTACAACACAGGGGAACCAAAAAGCGAGAAAATTCAATGTGCATGGTTGTTAATGTGATCATTTACTCCTGTTGGCAAGAAAGAAACAGAAGCATCTTCACAGAGCAAAGTAGGGATGTATTCACACTTAGCTTAGAATGTGAGCAGAACAACCAAAAATAAAATGAGAGGAGCAAGGCAGTATTATGAACCTTCTCAGCAAGGTATGCCCTATGGAAAAGAAGTAAATGTCCTGATATCCAGTTTGAAATACAAAATATACTAACTTTTTACCAAAAAATTCCCAAATTTTCACAGTGTTTTGGAAGTTCCGGTCTCTATCCCATGTTTAGTTTTCCGACTTAGAGCATCAATCACAATATTGGCCATGCTTGGATGGTATGTAAATCATAATCCTTCTGTCTTAAATTCAAATCCTTTTAGGTTAAGATATACTTATGAGTCTTATAATCTGTGAATACTTTAAATGTAGGCCCATAGAGCTAACATCTCCAAAGTTTGAACACAAATATATAGTTGCCATTTTCAAATTGTGAGTAGGGTAGTTCTATTCATATGATTTCAATTGTCTGGATGCATAAGCTATCACTTTGTGATCTTGCATCAAAACACACACAATAGCCATCTTTGATGCATCACTACATACAATAAAATCCTAACTGATATCTAGTAAATCCATAATAGGTGTTGTGGTTAAGGGTGTTTTTAACTTCTAACATACTTGTTCACATTTATCGTCCTATGTGAAGTTGGTAGTCTTCTTGAGAAATTTGGTCAAGGTAATGCTACCTTTGAAAATCTTTTATAAATATCATGTAACCATACAAAAACAAGCTTTGTATATTTGTAATGTTCATAGGTTGTGCCCGAGTAGCGCACCTAGGAATTTAAGGAAGGGGATCGAAATTCCTTTCTTAGGAAGGGATTGTTATTTGCATCACGCGTTTTAAGGGAGGTATTGGCATTTGTATCACAAGTTGCAGGGGAAGAATTTTTATTTGCATCACCTTCTTCATTAAATGGTGAATTTTTGGATTTAGAACGAAGGATTTCGTAGCTACTTTTTAAAAATATCTACGCATTTTGACCTATAATAAGAATTAAACAACAAAAATCAAGCCTCTTATACACTAAAATTAATCAAAGGAACGAAGTGATTGTAATGAAATCACATTAAAATAAAATCAAAGGAATTAAACCTAATATCACAAAAATTAAACCTTAAATTGAAATCAAATTGAAAATTTTAAAAGTTAGTAAACTTATAGATCTAGTAGAGAGAGAGAGAGAAAGTGCGGTGTAGAAGAGGTGGGTGTCGTGACGATGAGGCTGGGCAGGTGGCTGGTAGTGGCGCAGGAAGTGGATTGGCTAGGCGGTGGATGGGCTGGGCAGTGGCTGCTGTAGAGGTTTGGGATCCATGCTAGCGGCCACTAGCTGTGGTGGGCAGCTGGGAGAAAAAGAGAGAGAGTGTGTATGTGGGAGAGGCAGGGGGTGAGTAGTAGAAGCCGTAAGAACCTAGGCTTGGCGGGCGGCTGAGCTGGCAGTGACCGGGTGAGGGGGCTACGATTTGTGTGTGTGAGGCAGTCGAGCAAAGCAAAATAATGAAAGGGTGGGAAATAGTAAAATAAAAAGGGAGCTCAAAAGTTTGCCTGTGAAAAAAAAGGGGAAGTTGTCACTAGTAAGATTTGAACCACTAGCCTCATATTCATAAATAAACACATTTACCAACTCAACTACGAGCTTTTCTAAATAACAATTTGCTACATAAAAGTTTTCTGTTTTTTGAAAGAGGGGTCAACTGACCCACGACCCCAACGCTGGGTCAGCCAATAGTTGTGCCCACTTTGTTACTGCTTGTACTATCTAAGCATCCACATGGATACCTCCTCTAGTAATCACATGTCCCAAAAATACCACCTTTGTTAACTAAAATCCACATTTAAAAAATTCGCATACAACGAATAATGTCTTAACACTTGTAATACAATTGTCAAATGTTTTGCATGTTCTTCTTTTGTTTTTGAGTATATCAAAATATCATGGATAAAACAAACACAAATTTTATTAAGGTAAGCTGAACAAATTTTGTTCATCAAATACATGAAAAGCTACCAATGGATTAGTTAACCCAAATGGCATAATTATGAACTCAAAATGTCCTTATCTTGTCCGGAAAGTTTATTTTAGGAATGTCACCAGACTTAATGCTCAATTGATGATATCTAGAGCTTAAATTTTTTAAAAACCTATTCTTCTCAATAATTGATTGAATAAATCATCTATCCATGACAAAGAGTATCAAATTTTTCATTCTAATCTTATTCAACTCTCAAAAACAATATAAAGTCTTAAAGATCTATCATTTTTCTTTACAAAAATTAGAGGCGCTCCGCATGGGGATACACTAAGTCGAATATCATTTTATCTTCTAGCTAGGTTTTTAATTCATGTATTTTAGTTGGTGTCATTCAATAAGGAGACTTTGATATAAGTTATGCTCCGGTGTCAATTCTATTTGAAAATCAACTTCTCTTTGTCGGGGTAATCCTCGTATTTCCTTATATAAAAAATATCTACGATTTCAAATGTTGATAGAATCTATTTTATTTCTCATTTCCCTAAAATTTTCTCTTCCAAAAAACATAAATACCCCGGACATTCTCAATCTCCATATACTGTACATAATATCAAATGTAATATATTCTCAATAGTTTGTTTGGTTCACTTAAAATGAACCCCTTTCCCTTTAGCATCTATTAGGGTTACCTTGCCCTTATAACAATTAATTTTAGACTTGTTTTGGATAACCAATCCATGCCTAAAATGATATCAAATTTGGTTTAATCAACCGTAATAGATCTACAGGAAACTCCCTAACCGTATCTATAACGGATATGTCTTATAAATGTGACATCAAGGTACTATTCACTTTGTTAGATGCCCGCCCGTAGGGGACGATATGTGTTCTCCATGAATGTTGATTACAAGGAGCTGTGCTTACTAAGAAATAAGTCTCTAATTATTGGAATTATTTTTGGCTAGCTATTTTTAAAATCATTTTATTTTTGGGAGCATTTTAGAATTCCCGAGGTAGGCAAATAGAAAGAGTACTTTTGAAAATATTGCAGCGATCGAGGCTTACTCGAGCCAAGTAGTCAAGGCTACTTGGACTAGGAGTTGAGCCCAGAACATGCCTCATAGAACCGGATCCGGCTAAATTAGTCTCGGGAGAAGGCCCACATTATAGGTCCGGTTCAAAAATATTTTCATTTTAGTAAAAATCAATGTGCTTATTAGAGAGAAAAAGAGATTAAAAATTAGTTGCCATTTAGTTTGAATAAAAACTAACAAAATAAGTCACTTTCCGATTTGAACTTAAATCGAAGGGACAAAAAAAAACTCGGGATTTTCAAAAAGTCTCCATTAGCCGAAACCAATGATGCGATGTTCTAGGGTGAACAATGAAGAGGGGTACTCCTTATTCTTCCCTTTAAAAATGATTTTTACTAATTAAAAATGGGAAAGTAAAAATTGTGTTAAGAAAGCCAAGCAAATATGACGTGAATGGCGAAATTAAAACAATCAAATCATGCAAATATAAGCAATAAAGAAAGAAATAAAGGAAAACAATAAGTCTAAGCTATTACATCGTGTGTTGAGGCAATAAATGAAATGATATTGCTTCAAAAACAAAATATCACTATTACAGGGATCACTTTTTACTACGGTTTCGAAAGTCCTTTTACTATGGTTATGAGGCGTCATGTATGCGAGTGTAGCAGTAGATGGCTATCCTTTACTACGGTTCAAAGCCGTAGTAGAAAAGAACCTATTACTATGGTTTATTAGTAGAACCGTAGTAATTTATAGTTATTATTACGGTTACGGAGAAAGAACCATAATAATAGGTACATCTATTACTACGATTCTTGGGTAAGAACCGTAGTAATAGGTTTGAAGTTTTTTTTATTTTTTTTTTCGTACTCTGTACTAGAAAAAAGTGCTTGAAATTTTTCTCTAGAATACAATTTTACATCGGAGTCTTGCAGCTTTAGTTTTAGATCGAAATAACAAGGGAACCCTAATTCATCTTGAAGACTCGGACTATGCAGGTATATCACTCTATGTACCATCAAGAAATCAGGTACGGACTTCATCTCTTGTAAGTTTTGATTACAAGTCATTCCGAGTGTTTTAGAAACTTTTCTAAGTGATCTAAAATCTTTTCCGAGTGTTATAGAAACTACCGCATATGTTTTCACTTGATTCCGACTCGACTTAGAAAGCATACTCTTGCTTATCTTTTCACACGTAGTTCCGAGTTACTCGGACTTATCGTATGTTCAAATGTTTGCCCTAATGTACATAAACTCCGGTCCGACTTTGTATTCTAAGTTTGATTAAATTACGGTGTTAATTCAACCTTCTAAGTCGAGCATGTTTCGTTTGAATCGTGCTTGTCTAGATCAAGTCTCTTTACTTTGATATTACTTGATCGACTTGTTTTTCTTCTAGAGTGACTCGGATGGAATTTGAGTATAATGGATATTAGACTCGGAAAATTCCACTCTTTCAGGACTTAGATAATTTTGCACTTAATTATCTTAATTAAAATTATTATCCGTGTCTAATCTTAGACCAAAGTATTTTATACTTTGAGAACCAAATTAATTTACTTTTGTAGGTTATTTAAATGAGGTTATCCTAATTTTGAAATACAAAAGTAACCGGCTTCAAGATATCAAATCACCAAGCACACAAGGCTTTTCCTACTTCGACCAAGGCCCGGACAATCGTATCGGGGTTGTCTGTTTCCAAAATTGGAAATCTTCAATGCTAAGCACAATGGTGGTTTCCACCCTACCTTTCGGACACTACCAGGACATCCAAAGGAGTCAAGAGCCGTTGCCCAATGATCACACCTCAACGAATATTTTCTAAGTCACTCGGAAAAACCATTACAATGGTCACAAAGGACTTCTAATCGAAGATAGACACAATGGCTAATCTGCCTGGTCATCTATAAATAGAAGGACAAGAAGATTGCTGAACCTATTGCTGAAATTATTTCTCTCTGTATAATTCTCATTCAATCTTCTACTCACAACTCCAACTCTGTACTTAACAACTTTCCGAGTTGTAAGGTCTTGTAATCAGTCACAAACACTTATTCTTACTTTTTGAGTAAGGTCCCCTAACTGAACTGTAAAGGTTAACTCAACTCGGTTGTCCCTAACTGTAAAGGTTACCTCGGTTAGGAAGTACTAGATCGGATAAGGAAACTTCGAGTCTAGGAAAATCTCGTAAGGAATTGTCTAAGGGAGCAATTCTGGTTGAGTCTTTCTACTGTATTTTGTGGATTCAAAATAGTGGAGTTGACTTGGTGCTTGGATTAACATTGACCGTGGTTTTCTGCCCCGAGGAGGGTTTCCACGTACTTTTTGAGTTAACACTTTTCCGAGTCCAATCTAGACTCGGAATGCGTTCAAAAGAGTTTGATTTTCCGAAAAATCTTCCATCACCCTAATTACCCCCTCTAGGGTGACTTAGTCTCTCCAAGAGCAAACCTTTACTTCTAATTAGACATCAAACAAAACCCAACAAAGAATCTAAAAAATATAGTAGAAAAGAACATAAACTAGCTAATTTATGAGAGAAAAGTAGAAAAAGAAAACGGATGAAGTGATATCATCAGCAATAAGTATTATGATTACCATACTTTAGATTTTGCAGTTGGAGCAATACAAAAATCCTTGTTCCACCATGACAACTTTAGATTTTGTAGTTGGAGCAACACAAAAATCCTTGTTCCACCATGACAACAACAGAAGACCATCGATGGCAAGCCAAGTCATGAAAGTGCTGAGGAAGAACCATTACATTAGAATAATGAAATGACATTCATTCAAAGGCCTTTCTTATTCATCCACATTGTTTGTGAGTTGTGACCCTCTAAAGAAGAGCCAATACATTAGAATAAACCATCTCATCGCCATTCTTGATTCCTTCTTCTCTTTCCTCAATTTCGATTTTAATTTCGATCTATTTGCACAACTATCAATCACCACGGAAACAGGACAACGGTAGATCTGTACTCACTCGGAGATATGTTAAATAAAAATTAAAAGCATAATAAGGAAATTATTATTTTTTAATTAATCATCTTGAAATTAATGAACCTTCATGGTCCCGTCATGGAAACCTTGTCTCCTCCTTCGTCGATGCCTCCGAAGCATTCAGCGGAGCCGAAGTCATAAAGCTTGAGGTGGTTGTGGGAGTCGAAGAGGATGTTTTTAGGTTTGATGTCATGGTGGGAGATGAACTGATAGTGGGAGTAAGCAATGGCATGAATGAGCTGGGATAGCATGAGAATGGCTTCAGCCTCGGAGAAGGTGGTGACGACGGAGATGTAGTAGTAGAGGGTGGCTTTGTGGCGGAGATTAGAGATGATGAGGAGGTGAGTGTCGGAATCGAAGAGATTATGGATCCGGATGATGTTGGGGTGAAGAGAGAGAAAGTGGAGGATCTTGGGCTCCTTGACGAGGCAGATCACGGTTGGTAGGGTCGTAGGAGAGGAGGTGCTTGTCGATGATCTTGATGGCGTAGGAAGAGAGAGAAGATAGGGAGAAGTAGAGCTTTTATGGCAGCGGTACAAGAGAGGGAGAAGAGAGGATTTTGGGGTTGGAGAGATTGGAGAAAGAGAGAGAGAGAAAAGGAGATATGAGAAATTAATGCCTGCAAAGAGGTTGTAAGGAAGGAAGGGACATTTTACTACGGTTCGATGAAAGAACCGTAGTAATAGACAAATTTATTATTATGGTTCTTTAATTAAACCATAGTAAAATGTCTCTTATATTTTTTATTTAATATAATAGATTTTTTATTGCGGTTTAATAAAAGACCTGCGAGTAATAGAGAATACCTATTACTATGGGTTTTTGAATGAACCATAGAAAAAGTCTAGACATGACCTATTACTACGGTTCTTTTATTGAACCGTAGTTGAAGACTCGACTTCTAACTCTAAGTCATTCCGAGTACTATATGATGATTCAGGTATAAATCTCATCTTTTCTAAGTTTTGATTTCAAGTCATTCTAAGTGCTATAGAAACTCTTGTATTTGTTTTCCTTTATTTCGACTGATTCATAAAGCACATTATTGTATATCTTCTACGGTGATGTTTCGACTCACTCAAACATCACTCGGAGCTATCGCATGTTCAAATAATTTTTCTAATACCTTCATTCCGAGTACTCGATTGTATATTTCAACGCAAAGAGAATTACAGTATTAATTCCTCATTCTAACTCGGTTTATTTCTTTGAGAATTATTTGTCTAGATCAAGTTGCTATACTCGATGATTCTATTCTTTTAACTTGATCATCCTTAGGATTGACTCGATGGAATTTAAGTATATTAAATATTAGACTCTAAAAATTTCACTTCTCTAGGCATAAAATAATTAAGCTCTTAATTATCCTAATTTAATTATTATCTATGCCTAATCTTATACCAAAGTATTTTATACTTGGAGAACAAAAGTAGTTTACTTTTGTAGGTTATTCAAACGAGGCTAACTCATTTTTGAAATACAAAAGTAGCGGGCTTCTAGCTGTCAATCACCAGCGAGACAAGCTTTATCTACTTCGAACGAGGGCTCGGACACCGTCTCGGGGTTGCCTATTTTCAAAAGTGGAAAACTCCAACGCTAGACTTAACAATAGTTTCCGCCTTACTTTTCGAGATAACACCAGTTGACTGGAACACCTTTTGGAGCCAAGAGCCGTTGCACAACGTTTACATCCGAACGGATCTTTTTAAGTGAGTTAGAAAAGCCGTTACAATGGGCGATGAAGACTATGTTCAGAACCAAGACTCAACGGTCACTCGCTTGGTTGGATATGAATAGAAGCCACTTTACAAGACAAGAATATTGCTTGGAATTGTTGCTTGAACATCATTGGAAAACACATTACTTGAGCAAAAGTTATTGTTTTCATATTCAATCTTCTATTTACAACTCCGATCTGTATTTAATATTTTCTCGATTAAAGTCTTGTAATTAGTCACATTCTTCACTTACTTTCGAGTAAGGTCCCTTAAGCGAGCTATAAGGGTTAACCCGACTTAGTTGTCTCTTATTGTAAAGGTTACCTCGGTTAGGAAGTAATAGATCGAGATAAGGGAACTTATGAGCCTAGGAGAACATTGTAAGGAATTGTCTAAGGGAGCAATTCTAGTAGAGTTAGTCCTTTATATTTTGAGGATTCAAAATAGTGGATTTGACTTGGTGCTTGGATTAGCACTGACCATGGTTTTCCGCCACAAGAGGGTTTCCATGTATTTACGAGTGTTTGCATTTCGAGTCCAATCTAGACTCGGAATCGGTTGTCTATCACTTTCCAAGCAAAAAGTGTAAGTTCTTTTAAATTTCCTCATCACCCTATTCAACCCCCTCTAGGGTGACTTAGACTCTCCAAGAGAAAACCTTCGGTATTAATAGGTGAATTTTATTAAAAAAATGTCACCGCCTCATTTTTTAGTATGGTTTTGTTTTTAACCGTTGTAAAAGGCCCATAATAAAAAGTCATTTCTGTAGTAGTTTATGGAAAGTAAAACAATTGAAAACAGCTAAAAAAGAACTAGGATAGTTGGACTCGTGCCCTAAGGTAAACCCATCTTTAAGACTCGGAACTCGACTAGGTTCCAGCAGAGTAACGACAAGAAATGTGGAACTTAAAAGGGAAATGAAAGTCTTCTATTGAAAGGTTTTAGGAGGGAAAGAATGTGAGTGTGAGTTGAGTGTGTGGAGTGGAAATGAGAGTGGGAGAATTCAGCAAAGTGGGGATAAATTAGGCTCAATTGGTGTGTGAATAAGGGGAAGTGAGGGCTTTGTTTACAGGAATTACTTAGCATAGAGTTCCCCTCAAACTAGCCTATAAAAGATGGATAAGCAACTGAATTTTCACCCTAAAAAATCTGTAAAGGATAGCACACAATCTAGGCATTTAAACAGGTCAAAATGACCATGTAATAACTTGGGGTTAGATCTAATTCGGAATTAGGTCTAAGAAACTAGACTTGCTTAGGGTTAGAATTGGTTAGAAATACCACGCTTTGATCGTTTGGGTGTCAAATCTGATTCGAGTTCTAGGCTTGGACAAATGAGCTTGACTTGATCTTATCGAAGCTAAGTTAGGAGGGTTATATTTGGCTATTTAGGCTAGATTTTTGTTCGAGATGACGTAGTTTACTTTCGTTTTTGGCTAAAATGGAAATTTTCACTTTGTCTTACCCTAGTGTTTACCTTGAGTAAATAAATAAAGCTAGGTTTTTATCATCCAGCTGACAAGATGAAAGAAATAAATAAAGAATAAAAATTATGACACATTTTGGGTGTCTACAGTTGAACCCCACTTTGACCGAGTCTATGCAAGACGAAGGTCGAAGTAGATACTAAGAGATACTTATTCGTTACTTTGGACGTTAGTTGAAGTACGAAAATAGGTGCCGAGAATTGGTAACTTGAGATGACTTGAACTTTGATGATGAGTCTAGACTTGACTTAAGGTATTAAGTTTAAAATCTAGCTAATTGATTCTTAAGCTTTGGCTTGATCAAATTCCTGAAGCTCGTATGGGGGCGCCTAAACTTGACAATTTGCTCGGTCTCGAAGTTTGGCTATTGTTTGTCTCGAAGTTTGGTCATAAACCATTTCCTACATTAACATTTTTTAATAAATAATTGAATCTAAATAAATTCGCGGTTTTACCTTATTATCTCAATGAAGCTAAGAATGTTTGATCAATATTTTTGCTAGAACTCGTAAAATCTTACCAACACAATTACGACACACACCCAATATGAAGTTTGGGGGTTTGGATAGAGATTTGCAACCTGTTAACTTAAATGGGTTGACATGTTGAACCCATTTAAGTAAATGGGTTAGGTTCCGGTTAAGATTCTCGAGACGACAATAACACGTTTAATTATGACACATTTTGGGTGTCTACAGTTGAACCCCACTTTGACTGAGTCTATGCAAGACGAAGGTCGAAGTAGATACTAAGAGATACTTATTCGTTACTTTGGACGTTAGTTGAAGTACGAAAATAGGTGCCGAGAATTGGTAACTTGAGATGACTTGAACTTTGATGATGAGTCTAGACTTGACTTAAGGTATTAAGTTTAAAATCTAGCTAATTGATTCTTAAGCTTTGGCTTGATCAAATTCCTGAAGCTCGTATGGGGGCGCCTAAACTTGACAATTTGCTCGGTCCGAAGTTTGGCTATTGTTTGTCTCGAAGTTTGGTCATAAACCATTTCCTACATTAACATTTTTTAATAAATAATTGAATCTAAATAAATTCGCGGTTTTACCTTATTATCTCAATGAAGCTAAGAATGTTTGATCAATATTTTTGCTAGAACTCGTAAAATCTTACCAACACAATTACGACACACACCCAATATGAAGTTTGGGGGTTTGGATAGAGATTTGCAACCTGTTAACTTAAATGGGTTGACATGTTGAACCCATTTAAGTAAATGGGTTAGGTTCCGGTTAAGATTCTCGAGACGACAATAACACGTTTACTTTTAAAAATTAAATTAAAAAATATCTATTTGATTTTTAAAAATGGGAAGGAAAATGAAAATTGAAAATGAAAGGGGGTGGGCATTAGGGAAACAAAAATATGAAAGCGAAGGTTTCTTACATATTCATGGTAGAGGATGTATGTTTTTAAAGATACGGAGTATGCACATTGATGTATGTTTTTAATGTTATGGAGTATGCTCAATAACCATGTGATGATGGACAAAATTGAAGAAATATTTCTTGTACTAATAATTATGTTGTAATTGATAATTTTAAACGGACAAATATGCATGTAGGTAGTCCGAACTTTGAGATAAATGGTTAAATAGGTCAATTTCAAGTCAACCCATAAAAAATATAAACGGGTGAAGATTAGGATTTTCAACCCATTTAATAAATGAGTTAGGTTCAGGTATGTGCTTTCGAACCTGTTTAATTTTGACACAAACACGAACCCTACCCGACCTAACCTATTAGGAACCTCTAATTTTTGTTGTGCTTTTTCTCAATGTGTGTTGCGTGATTTTCTAGGCCCCATTACTTTTTACCATGGGCTGCACCTAATACTCGAGCTTTAACCCATCTTCGCGACCAAATGTGATTCTCGGGAAGTGCGCTAGATTAACTATTCGTGTAGGTTCACAAGTGCCATGTTTGGGAACCGAATCCGGTAAACCACCTGCAAGTCCGATCAAGTTCAAGTTGTTGACCAATCAAACTTTTCGCTACTTTTTCCTTTTTACCTTACGCTAGTCGAATTTAACCTAGAAAATTACCTCTCAAAGTGCCACTGAGAAGGTAACATCCTAAGCGATGGACAAGAGTTGAAGGTGTTGCTCAAGATTCTTTTAGTGATTGAGAGTGGCAATTGTACCAAGAGTGGAATCCTGTTGATGTATTAGTTGATGCCAACTATCACGTATCTTTTTGGCCGATAATGATCTTTTTTTGCTCTTGGCATCAATACTAGCATGGAATTTTGTTAAAAATATTTCTTACTTTTCTTATAAGGAGATACCGTGAGATGTGGCGGGATCGTGCAAAAGTTCGTTAATTCCCTTTACACATTGAACTTCCTTATGGCCCAAACTATGAATTCTATCAAGCTTGGCCTTTTCTTTACCACTTGATATGGTCTATACAATATAACAAACTATGAATTACTCATGCCATTAGTAAATGATTTTAGGACACCACTAACACATTTTATCTTTCTCTCAAGGAGATGACCATTACCTCCTTAGATTTTATCTTACTTATGAGCTGAAATTTTTCAAATGAACCCCTATTAGATCAACTGGTGGTCTTTCAAGAATCACTAGAAGCCATGGCATCTTTATCTTCCGTATAATGTATCACTTTATTGCAAGAATTATTTGTACTTAATTACCGCCTCGAAACCAAATCCCACCATAATTCCTCCAATTGCTAGCTGCCAAATCACTAACACATTTAGTAACATCATTACCAATAATACCCCGAGTGTTGCTTGAAAAACCCAGCTCTAAGCTCATCTGGTACCTCTTTGGGATTAGATTCATTTACATCGAGCTCGGTCACAATCTCTTTTATGTAGTGGAGAATCTAGAAGCCACACTCCACGTTCCTTGGTTGTTATGGCACTACAATAACATGAGTTCACAAATTCCACCAAGAAAATTGCGGCCACTAGGATTTGAATCCTAATGGGGAGTGTGGAAACTCCACTTCCATACCAATTAAGCTAAAATTGTTGTAAATTCGGAGCCGATGATCGGGAATTGTACAAGAACAACACTCTCATCCTTTACCTCTTTGGCCTAATTTCCCTTAGGTTCCTAAATTATAATAATTTTAAATATTTGATCCTTTTTCCCGCCATAGAGGATCCTGAGGTATAGGCCCGAGCATGATCCATAATACCAAATTAAGATTCTTCTCAACTTTATGATAACCGTTTCCATATTTGTGGATAACGATAGCTAGGTCTAGGTCTAGTATTAGATTAAGTTGGTAGACCTGGTTAACATGAAGGACCTGAATAGAGGTGTTCCCATTTATACCTATCTACCGAGAGGCTTGCCCTGGGGTGTCGGAGGGTCAAAACCAAAATTATTTGTCACTTTTGGGTTTGTGGAGAATTATTGACGTTTGCTCTCACCTACTTTGTTTCTTACATTTATCTTTCATGGATAAAATTATCATATTAATATTTTTACAAGTGTAGGTTTACGAATATTTTCTACAATACCCACTAGACCCATCCGTAGGAACCACGGCTAGGACCCGACATAGCCTCCCCACGGGTTAGGCGTTTTTAGGGTTGGAAAATGATTTTAAGGTTTTTGAAGATGAATTTTAGAAAGTGGGATTGAACCTCTTATTTAGATTCCCGAATTTTATTAAATGGAATTGAAAAGGATTAGGTAAAGTTTATGGCAGTTTTATTAATTTTTTTATTTTAGAAATTATTTTCAAAAGTCCCGAGATATTATTTCTTAACTAAACAAAATAATGTTTGGGTTTCAAATATGTCGTGAGGTTTTCGGGCCAAAACACCGGTTTAGACCTCAGCCGCGGCCATCGACCACTCGGTCTTGGCCGAAGCCGGTGCCTAGTTGTCACGGGCATCGGCCGAGGCCACAGCCGAAGAAATTGGCCTCAACCTCAAGCCTGGCAAGCAGATCCAGAATCCCTTTTTTATTCTTTCGATCGAAATAGCCGAGATACAATATTGGAGAATTAAAGCAGAAATATGAGTCACCGGTTAATTTTTAGGAAAGAAAACTAACAAAAAAATGAAGTTTACCTTTCCAATCTTAGTATGTGAGAAACTAATATTGAAAAAGATTATAAATGGCTCCATCTATCTTAGAACCGAGAATCGGATTCGGGCGAGGATACGGAACGGAGGGAAAAACCCTTACGTTCGCTCTGTCAAATGATGGCCATTACTAATTTGAGTAGGGAGCTTACATAATGTATTAAACACAAACAAACAACATGCTACGAGAATTTAAAGCAACCAAAACATAGTAGAAAGTGATAAAAGAAAATAAAAAGAAAGCGAAAAGAAAAGAAAAGCGAGAAATTAAAAGGATTACATCGGGCGGGGAGGAATTAAAAGCGATACAATTCCTTCTCCACAAAACGGAAAGCAATAAAGGCATAAAATATAAATAAAATCATTTTGAAGGCTGATTTCACGCCCTCGGGTTGTCCCACCTGTCGATTATGGAACTCGGATATAGATCCGGCGATGCGGCGGTGGTGAATCGAGACGGAATTTTGTATGTTTTGTGCGGGTGAGTAGAAAGATGTGTGAAGAATTGGGAATAGGCTTAAAAGGGACCTAGATATTAGAATAAGAAGAGAGGCATTGAATCGTTCTTAGTCGGGTTTCAGCGAGCATGACCTATAGGGAGAAGTCTGTGTTGAAGATGAGAGCATAAGCTCCCTATTTATAGGGAGAGAGCTAGGTCACAAATGACCTAGGGATAGCTCTCGGCCACTCGTCCGAAAACAACCGAGAAAGCTGGGCCAAAAATCCTAAGATTGAACTAGATAGAATAGAATAAAACCGGATAAAATAGCGGTTAGGGGCACCGGCCACCTAGTGTTACCCTAGGGTTTCATGCCCTTTCATGCTGCAAAGGGAGTCTCCAGGCCAAAACGCTGCATTTCAAGTGAAATAACCCAAGTTGGAGGCGATCTCCATGACGTCGTTTTGAGGGGAGGTGTGCTCCTTGTCTCGGGCGGACTATTTTGGACCAAAACGCAACACTTTGAGGGAGTTGTGGCCCTGGAATTTCCGTACGTGGCACTAGATTTCATCGAGACTCTAGAAGCTTGGCCCGGGCTTAGAACATCCGAAAAAAAAGGGATTTTTGGACCAACCCAAGCCAAGAGGCTATTTATTTGGTGTTGGGGGTTCTTTATGGTTTACTCGATTTCCATCGCACCAATCAAACACCGACCATGATCCAAATCCACAAACAGAACTCGAGATCTCATCATCAAGCCAACAATATAAAATATAGAATTAAAAGAGATAAGGGACGACACATTTTAGGTGTCTACACCATGAAATCATTTGGCCTTTCTAGAAGCCACTTCATGGGCCACTTTAAACTTAGGTGGCCTACTAGTTAAGGCCTAACTTGTGGATTCCCTTGCTGGATTTGGACTGATCTTTTTCTATTTGGTTGACTAGAAATTGCTAGTTCTTCTTGGTAGGCCTCTTTTAGCCCACATCATCCCGCTCAAGTATCGTCCTAAATTAGGACAGACTTGGGGAGTTAGATGGCAAGCACATCCTAATAGTGGGCCATTTTGGGTTTATTGGCATTTGGGTGACCTAGTGACATCATAGGTTGTTCACAACTTGTGGCCATCCTACTTACCGAGAGATCCTGTAGCTACTATTTTCTATTTACGCTCGTTGCCTCTTGGTCAAGTTACAATAATAACGAGAGGCTTTTTATACACTTAAGGAAAATGGTCGCTACGCTCAGCTCCTAAGAAAGATTATGACACATATGGTAATCTTTCATCTTTGTTTTCGATTTTATTTTTGTATGGAAATTAACCTTTAATTATATGTAGGCACTTCCGAGCAATGTTCCTATATTAGAATTGCATGTAGATATATTCATGCTTAGGCAACCTCCGAATATTGTGCACATTCCCGAGATTCCAAAGTGAGATTGTGTTGGCACCCATTTCCAGCAAATTGGACAGGGGTAAAAGTGTTGTACTCATATCTTGTCTTGTGTTAGAAAAATATTTCGATTTGTTTTGATGGCTTGATAGTATGACTATGATAAATCCCGGACAATTTCCTAGCACTTGTAATCTTCTTTATAGTATATCCGAGATTTGCTCACTAGTCAATGCTCAACATCATCGAGGGTAAGAGAGTTAGTTTATGTGCTAACTATGATACTTTAGTTTATGTTCTAAAAGCCTTCTATATGTCTTCTCCGTAGGGCGGTAGATTTATACCTCTTCCTCCATAAGGTGATGCTCGAGCACGAGAAGGGCCTAAAGCGGGTGGAGAGTTATATGAACAACCTTGGTCTTATTTCTCCTATCGAGAATCCCGAGGTGATCCCGAGTGAGTTCATCTCGGTGTTCTCATAAAGGTGACCCCGGAGATAATGCAAGTATCTCCGGAGTTAGCTTTCATGTTGAGTCGGTGCGATCATATGATCCTTTCGGCCATCCGTTTAATCCTAAGGACTCAATTAAAGGTGGCTTCAGCGGGTTTTATTGTGATCCCCCACGTTTTCCTCTCAAGATCCTATAGACTCATGAACGTTGATGTCTTTTGCTGATGACATGAGTCATTATATTGACAATTTCTTTGGAGACAATGATACCGAGTGGCTTCCAAGATGATGATTTCATGGATGGCGATGATTAAATAACTCTTGTATGGTGCTATGTAATTTAGACTTTAGTAATTTGACGATTTTGTTTATGTATGTAGTGAGATGAATGCTAGACTCCATTCCAACAAACACAAGTCCAATCTTTGTTTGAACAATGCAACTGCAAAAGCTTACAAAAATTTAAAATTACACTTTAGCCTCGCCTGGGAAAGCCAATGGATAAACGGTCCATAGAAGCCTCCGAATTCTATTAGGCTAAGATCGTCGAGCTTGATCTTACGACTAGTAAAGCATTGACAGACTAGAGAATGGGAGTGTTGAAAGAAAGTTCTCGTTGTTCCACCCTTTGTAGATATGAAAGGGTGCTCCTTAGAGGGAGAAAGAAACAGGAGAAGGTTGATTGAAGTGAAAAAATAAACATGAGGAAAAGCGGGTCCGTCGCCAAGTAAAGGTGAAGAAACAAACTTAGGAGGAAACCGAGGAGCATATTGACACCATAAGACAAAGGAAAGAAGATAAAGATTTGCTACGGCTTAGTTTATGTCTACCTAGAATATTTGTTTGGAGTTTTTTGGAATTATTTGCCTCTTTTTTATTTTTGAGCATTTTATTTTCCAAGTAGTATGCTTGGTTTTTATTTCCCTTAGCTATGTATTTGGGTAAGTAGTAGGGTTAGCTCTATTATATATTAATAAAGTAAAAAAATAAGTTTTGTGCGTACTTTCTTGATTCAATAATTATTTTTGGATCACTCCCAAATAATGCAAATCGGATTGCCCCTTAGAGAGATAATAATGGAATGCCTTTGAATAATTATGGATGGCCCCAAAAATAATGGTCCGCCCTTGAAACGGAACAAGAAACAGAATAAGAATTCCCGGACTACCGATAGTAGGTCGTCGTTGACCTTTCGGGTTTCTTGATGTGGGCTTAGCGATCTTGGATCGGTTTTCATATGACTTGCTTAGTAATATTCTAAGGGTAAATCAATTTTCTTGCTAACTTGCTTAGTAATGTTCTAAGCATAATATCCTTTTCATTTGGTCTAAGTTAGTAACATGAAAATATTTTTCAACATCTAAGTCCTTTAATTTAATCGCTCTTGTGACCCTCGTGGCGGGATCTAACTAATAAATGTCCACTACTAGAAAACCGCAAATTTGCGACGGAAATAGCGACGGAATGTCGGTAAATAGCGACGGAATTTCGTAATTAGCGACGGAATTCTTCCGTCGCTGAAAACCGAGTCGCTAAATATCAGCGACGGAAATTTCAAGACCGTCGCTAATTAGCGACGGATTAGCGACGGATACTACTTCCGTAGCCGATGGAAATTAGCGACGGAACGACTTTCCGTCGCTGAGTTGGCAACGGAAGTGAGGGTTGTCCGTCGCCGATTTCCGTTGCTAAATCGGCGACGGAATATCCCCACTTCCGTCGTTGACGTCCGTCGCTAATTAGCGACGGAATATTAGGTCTTTCCAGTCGCTAATTTCCGTCGCTGATTGGTACCGTGCCGTCGCTAATCCGTCAGCTGTTCAGTCGCTATTCGTCAAAAATTCGGAATATTATTTTCTAATTATTCATTACCCTAGTACGGAAAATTGTGAATGGATATACAAATCCACCATTCACATATGTGACACTTACATTTGGCATTTACATATGCCAGCCACAAATAATTCATCAAAGTTGGATATACAAATCCAACATACATGTTCAACATCATCAACAACCATAACATACTTAAAACAAATTCACAAGTTCAACACAACAAGCAAACAATAACTCACAAGAAACCTCAAACACATTTAAATAGTTTGCAAAGTGGTGATCACCAATATATACAAAAGTTCACATTTGAATTCACTCATCCTCTTCCTCATCCTCATCCTCACCCTCATCCTCTTCCTCATCCTCTTCCTCTTGTGGTTGTGGTGGTCGACGGTGAGATCCGGATGCTTGCTGAGACTGCAGAAATTCATTCATACGTGCTATTGGCTCAGCGAAGCCGTCAACCTATGCCTTAAGATGCTTATTTTGCAACTCAAGCATCCAACAATGCTCAATCCATTGCTGTACCTCGGAATTTAAAGTATGCACTTTTTCTCTCCATTCCGAGTCATCTGCAATAGACGGTTTCGGTGATTTGAAGGGCGTTGTTGGTTTCAAGTTTCTAGCCTCGAGATCCAAGTCCATAAATGTGACCTTTCTTGTTCGCATTGGCTTTGACCCACAACTCTTGTTGGGAAGGGGTGGAGACATGATCCTCGGAAGAGTTGGGGTCATCACTTGGAAGTTTGAGTGGGTTGAGTGTTTTACAACTCTTCCCACTCTTTTGAAACTTCTCCTGAATATAATATAAATATTTGAGGCATGTAAATATCTCGAGTCGTTAACGAAAACAATAGATAGAAAAATATGCGGAATTCATATATATGGTTACTCACGTAAATGGCCTTGGATTTTTTGTCCACCCATTCATCCTTTTTTGTTTTGTGCGTTCGTGAAAATAGTTGGGTCGGTAGAGGCTGAACTCCTTTAAGCTCCTTCATCTAAAATTAAAAACAAGTTAATAGAGAATCAATTTACCAATATGAACATGTTAACGGTTGCATGCGTAATCAATAAGAAAGGGGTATGTACAAATCGCCGCTTATGCTCCGTCATAGGGATTGAGCCACAAGTATGGAGCGATAAACCAAGTCCCCCGATCAGCATGACGGTTTTTCTAAGCTTGCTCGCGAGAACTTCTTGTTGTCGGCAGTTTCCCAATATTCGAGCAACTCGCGCCGGTAGTTGTCACCTAACCATTTCAGCTTCTTCTTAGTTTTCCTCGCCTTGAGCATGAAGTCCTTCAAGCGATCACCGCCTTTCTTTTCAAAATTTCTTCGATTTGGACTTCATCGGTTGGAGACCAAGTGAAAAATTTCTAAATAAATAAAAACATAGTTTATAAGTTATGAAATTATAATATAATGTTCGAACATGCACAATAAGTCAATATGTTATCCGAAATTCAGAAAACTAAAGATTTGTCATTACCTTAAACTCGGAAAACCACCGATCACGTTGTGATCGAGGGACTTTACCCCATGTAGGCCAAACTCCATCGTACTTGCTTTGGAAGATGTGGGAAATCGTACCCACAACTTTGTCAATGGGGTAGAACCTAATCAATAAACATATAAAATAGTTAGTTCAACTAATAACTAATATGCTTAATTTATTTTATTATTTATTATCACACTTACCCTTCACCATCCGGCTCAATTCGGATCTTTTCTCAGCTGCTAGCTCTACTTGATTGAAGACAAGGATCCTCGTTCCCTGTATCGGTTGGTCCTTCATTTGTAGGCATTTGTGGTGGCCGTTGTTCGGAACCAACGTGGATGCGTGGTACATTATTTGTACCATATTCATGATATGCATATGTACTCGACGGGTTTGAGTACATATGGGGTTGCTTGAGAATATGGAGGGTTTAGAAAGAAAGACTCACCCAGTGGGTTTTGCATGTGTGGGAAGTTTGGGAGTTGGAAAAAGGGAGGGTTGGGAATAAATAACCCCCAATGGAGTTTGGTTGTGAGGGGAATGTGGAGATAGTGCTCCACCGGCAGGAGTTTGAAGGTTACGAGGGTTTTGAGAGGGGGTAGAAGTGCTGACATCATTACCTTCCCCATCGGTAGTGGTGTTTCTAGCCCTTCCCGAGTAGTCGATCTTTTGGTTCCGCCTCTACCTCTCTCCATTTTTACGTACATAAACAAGTAATTCACACTATTAGTAAACATCCAACGGTTCAAGTGATTTCATATAAAACAACATATAAACAATAGTAAACATATAAACATGTAAGCGTTAGATATAAATCTGAAGCATGTGAATAAATTACGCTTCAATTGTTTCACCTTCATTACATTAATAAGAATTCTTTCTTATCATAAATAAACTCATCTGTTTTAAACTTAATCTGTTTTCAAGCCGAGCGTTTGAGCTCTTTACCAAGCTAGCTCATGAGCTCTAACAAGGTGGCTTAGCTCATTTTCACCCCTACTAGCAGTCACCATTTAGATAAGAAAGAAGGGATGTGAATGTAGAAATAGTTGAGGAATAATATGGTAAAACAGATGTGTTCATTGATTTCTTAGTCGATTATGTGTTGACCAATGTTGCTATTATTTAACGATTGAAATTAACATTTTAGGTAAGTTAAATTTGATGTTGAATTGTTCCTCTAATTTCTTTATATCCAAAAACTCTACGTTTCATTTACATCAGGAATAACATATTCTAGGCTTCATAATTTTGAGTGTGAGGTGATGATGTTATCATAATATGGTCATAATATGGATGATATAGTGGTAGTAAGGGGAGTACGGGGAAATGCATTAAATGCACGAAAGTAATAGAAATGAAATTAATAAATAAATAAAATTCTACGTTTCATTGATTTCACAGATGATAGAATCTATGGGCTTAATAATTTGTCTTTTAAGGTGATGATAATATCATAATATGACCACGTCATGTACAAAAGATGATAGAGAACAAAAAACAGTACTTCTAAATCAAATGATGTAATGAGGCCCACTAAATGCATGACATAATAGAAAACGAATATTAATTAATAAAAAGTCATCATAAAAATGAAAATTACTACATCTAACATAAAATTCGTCATTCTAAATGTATTCTAAGAAAAATATTTTTAAGGTGATTTTAATAAATATAAGGATGAATAATTTTAAAATATAACTCTTAAAATAAGTCATTTTATTATATATATTATATCAGACTATTTCATACAAAAATTAGCATAAATAAACTCATGTACATATAATTAAACTTATCATACAGTAAAACAATCATACCTATAAGCATACCTAATTAGCGTGAACAACCTCACACAAATAAACAACAAACAATTAGACATATATAACTCACAAAAACCATTTCCCTCAACGTCAACAATAATGTCCAACAAATCCAACACAATTGCACATTTTTCTATTCAAATTCATCCACAATCAACATTAATTTCCACCAAATTACATATATTCGTCAATTTCAACTTACATTTTTTAAAACCCTAAATTTAACTTCAATAACATTTACTCCATAAACAACACAATTGCACACTTTTCTATTCAAATTCATCCACAAACAACATTAATTTCCACTAAATTACATATATTCGTCAATTTCAAGTTACAATGTTCAAAACCCTAAATTTAACTTCCATAACATTTACTCCATAAACAACACAATTGCACATTTTTCTTCTCAAATTCATTCACAAACAACATTAATTCCCACCAAAGTACATATATTCGTCAATTTCAAGTTACATTTTTTAAAACCCTAAATTTAACTTCAATAACATTTACTCCATAAACAACACAATTTCACATTTTTCTTCTCAAATTCATTCACAAACAACATTAATTTCCAACAAATTACATATATTCATCAATTTCAATTTCAATTTTGTAAAACCATAAATCTACACAAAATCAACACAAGCATACCTCAAAATTATGGGCGGCATCGGCGGTGGCACGAGCGGCAATGGCGAAGGTCGGGCGTGTGGCGGCGGCGGCGGCGGTGCGTCGGTGGCGTCCTCCACCCGAGCGCGAGCGGCGGTGCGGGGTCGGGCGAAACCAAGCTGAACGATGGTTATTCGGCCTTCTTGGTGGTCCTCAATTGGCGGCGGAAGGCGTCGGCCGGCAGCGAGCGACGGCCGAGCGAGCGGCGGGCGTAGTCGCCGGCGGTAGTGGCTGTTGGCGGTGGTGAATCGGCGGAGGAAGGGTCGCACTCGCTCTCGCTCTCGGTCTCTCTGTTTGCACGGCGATATGCGAACTAGCCAAAGCCGATTCGAGATTTAAGTGTAATTAGCGACGGAACGATCCGTCGTCGTTCAGTCGCTAATTACAAAATTTGTGTCGGCGACGGAATATTCCGTCGCTAACTAGTAAATTAAATTTTTTTTCAGTTCGAATTTGATACGAAATTATATTTTTGGGAATTACCAGCGACGGATTAGCGACGGAATATTCCGTCGCTAAAAAACAACAACGGAGTTTTCCGTCGCTAATCCGTCGTCGACCGCAAAATAGCGACGGACGTCATGTTCCGTCGCTAATTCCGTCGTTGGATGATCCAGATGTCATTTTGTGTCGGTGTCCGTCGCCGATTCCGTCGCTAGCTGGCGACGGAGTGGTTTCTGTCGCTATTTTACGGCTTTGTAGTAGTGGTCGCCTTCTCTTAAGTCTCTTGGTCCGACTTTTTATTAAAAGCCCTCGATATCTATGCCTGGTATATTTGAATGTTATGCATCACTTGCATACGTCGTTCATCTTACGGGACCAATTTTTCATATCCGGCTTTGGCCCAATCTACTTCCGGATTTGGCTTTCGCAACTATTCTTAATGATAGGATGGCTATTTCAAATGGAAGTACTACTTCCATTCCATAGACTAAGGAGTAAGGAGTTGTGAAGTAGAGGCTCGATTGAAGTCCTATACCCCTATAAGGCAAAAGATAGTTTATCAAGCCAATCTTTATAATTTATAACCATATTTTCTATGATCTTATGAATGTTTTTTTTTTTTGTTACCTCAAATGCTCTATTAGTCTAAGGTTGGTATGGGGAAGACTTATGATGTTGAATTTTGTACTTATCTAGTAAATTTGTAACATCTTTCTTAAAGTGACTGTCATGGTCACCTATGAGTTTCATATGGTACCCTATAACAACAAATGATATTACACGTCAAAAACTTAGCCACATGTTTCATAAAGTAATTGATTGGTAGTAATATATACTCATATCCTTTTGTTCTTTTAGGAGTCACTTTCTTGATTATGTTTATTCCCCATGCTGAGAATGGTCATTGTGATGCAAATGTAATGAGGAAAGAAGGTGGATGATTCGCGTAAATTTGAAATTTGTGGCATCTCTTAGCGAAGTTATGGCAATCCACCGCCATGGTAGTCCAAGTAATACCCTAGTCTCTAAACCTTTTAAACCAACTTATTTCCGTTCCTGTGAGGTCTACATTCTGCTTCGTGGACTTCGGATGTTATGTGCTTTGGTTCGTGTTGATTAACATAAATTAGATTGATTCCCATGTCAGTTTTCTTGTATAGTTTTTCATGATTTATTATGAAGTACTCGGGCTGCTAACATGGAAATTGTTCGTTGGGTTCTAGGTGTGGAACCCTGTGTGTATTCCTAGTTTTCCGGATATTGATCAATGTTGAAGTACCAACTAGTTTGGTTGATATTGAATACCTCTAAAGCGTAGTCGTGTGTATATTAATAGATATGATATTATTAAGATGATATAATAAGTTTGTATTTACTAATGTGACATCATTTGTTATATAAAATTAATTCTTTCATCTTCGGCCATTGCAATTTTTTCAAAAGAAAAATGTTAAAGATACATATTATACTATTATATAAAATAAGGAATAAAAAAGTTTGTGTGTATCATGCATAGAACAACTAAATATTCAGCACCATCCTAAGCCACTATGCTATTTGAATTCTCTATGTATGATTTCATGTAATATAAGTGTAATGTCCTTGATTCATAATTTCAAACGTAATTTATATTATCACACGTAATATGTGTAATTTATTTTGTACTATGTGAATAATATTAAATAAAAAAAATTACAAAACATACAAATTGCGGTATAAAACCTAATGATATATATAACTATCTCCATCATAAATCCTAGTGGGTTTAAAAATCATTATGAGTAATAGCCTACGACAATAATAGCAGAGTCAGTAAAAGATCTTGACTTACAATTTCTTTATTTGGTCCACATATGGATCAATAATGTTATCTATTAATACTCATGATTCATTTATCATTATACATATGTATGGTATTTGTTTAAAAACAAAAAAAATATGATCACTATATTGTGAATTCACCCATGTTCACGACTGGGCCAATTACTTATAATTGTTAATGATAGAACCTGCTCTACTACTATATGCATTATTTTCTTTGTTTTTCATGTTGTTTTCAATTCAAGTATAATATTGGGGAGGAAATCTTTTTTTTTTCTATGGCTATAGAAATAGCAGTGGGTTTTAAAAAATTAAAACAAAATACTAAATGATAACTTAGACCCGAGTTCATGAAATAATTCGTAATTCAAGTATCAAAAGATTTAATTGGATCTATCCATATTAAACTAGATAAAAATACAACTGGATGAGGGTTTGCTCAGGGAGACACTAAGTCACCCTAGAGGGGGTGAATAGGGTGGTGGAAGATTTTTCAGAAAATCAAACTCTTTTGAACAAAGTACGGACTGACGCGATTCCGAGTCTATATTGTGGTCGAAAAGTATGAACTCGGAATTGCAGTGAGGAGTAAAGAAGCAGATTAAAGTGAAGCTTTGAGTCCGTCCGAGTCTAGAATGTACTCGAAATTGAAGACACGAAAGTACGTGGAAACCCTCCCGGGGAAGAAAACTATGAACCGTGCTAATCCAAGTACGAAGCCAAATCCACTATTTTGAGTCCACAAAATCCAGTAGGACTGATCGAACCCGAGTTGCTCCCTTAGACAACTCTTTACAAGTTTTTCCTAGACTTAGAAATTCCCTTATCCGATCTAGTACTTCCTAGCCGAGATAACCCTTACAGCTAGGGACAACTAAGCTGAGTTAACCCTTACAGCTCGGTCAAGGGACCTTACTTAGAGAGTAAGAAAGAGAGTGTTTGTAACTAAGTACAAGACCTTACAACTCGGAATGTAATGAATTACGAGTGGGAGTTGTAAGTAGAAGATTGAGAATGAATACAATGACTATTGCTTAAGTACGTGTATTGACAATATGTTCGGCAATCTTCAAGTCTTAAGAGTTGGCTTCCTTTTATAGATGACCAAGCAGAATAGCCGTTGAGTCCATTTTCCGGTTGGAAGTTCTTTGTGACCGTTGTTAAGGATCTTCCGAGTCACTCGGAAAGTATCCGTTGAGATATAAACGTTAGACAACGGTTCTTTACTCTTTTGGAAGTCCCAAAACCACTGGCGGTCTCTTGAAAAATAAGGTGGAAACCACCGTTTAGCTTGGTGTTGCAGATTTCCAGCTTTAGAAACAGACAGCCACGACACGGTCTTACGGGGCTAGGTCGGAGATGGAAAAAGCCTTGTCTACTGGTGATTTGACGTTTTGAAGCTGGTTACTTTTGTAATTCAATAAGTGTAGCCTCATTTGAATATCCTACAAAAGTAAATCAAATTGGTTATCAAAGTATAAAATACTTTGGTCTAAGATTAGACACGAGATAATAATATAATTAAGATAATTAAGTGACTAATTATCCGAGTCGGAAAAGGAATGGAATTTTACGAGTCTAATATCCATGAAACTCAAAATTCCATCCGAGTTAGTCTAGGCGAGAGTCAAGTTACATAAAGAACATCGAGTGAAATAAACTTGATCTAGACTAAGCATGGTTCGGACTAGAAGCGCCGACTATAACGAACAACACCTGTAATATGAAGTCGGACTCGAGTGCGGTTATGCGAGTACTAGTCATTTGAACATGCGATAATTCTAAGCGATGAGAGACTCGGAACTGGGTGTACAATAGTAAGTACGAGATATGCTTTCTAAGTCTCACAGAGACAAGCAAGAATACATGAAATAAATGATATATCACTTAGAGGAAATACTATATCACTCGGAAAAGTTTCTAAAGTACGAGAGAATGACTTGGAATCAAAACTCTATACGTGAGAAAGTCTTATACCTAATTCCCATGATAGAACTCAGAAATGTGCGGAGTAAAGTCCGAGTCTTCACCTGGACTTTCCTCAAAACAACAAATCAAATAAATGAGTGCTTAACTTACTCAAAGAGAGGGAGACTGAGAACTTGGGCTTGTGGGCTACCGATTTCACGTGAGGTGAGGAGAGGAAAGGAGAAAGAGATAAAGAGACATATTAGGACTTAGGGAAATCCGAGAATGAGTGTAAATTTATTTATTTTTTTACATAAACAACTTTAAAATGTCATGATTTGGGCTAGTGAAAATATAAAATATTTATGATTTTTTACGCTTTTTAAGGGTGTCTATATTACTCCATATATATTATTACCAACTGTCCCTCTAGTGAGAGACTACCCTCTAGTGAGAGAATGACCCCCGAGGTGAACCCTTGCTCTTCCGCCGACATCAACCATGGTTCTTCTTGAACCCAAGCCGCTGAACCTTGGTGAACCTTGCAATTTGTTGCTTATTGGTGTCAATTCTCTCATTCCTCGGATAATTTCTTCCTTACCTTGCTTTAGCATAACCATTCGAGCCATCGATCCTTTCTCCTTTGATTGACTCTATTCCGATTTGGTTCTCCTTCCTCCTTTTGTGAGATTCGAGCGATGTCCTTCTTTCAACTTTCATGGTCTTTGTCTGTGATTATAAGTATTATTGTTTTGCATGGGTTGTGCGTTTTGGCTTCGAATTTTGGAATCCATATTCGTCCATTAGATCCGGACTTTGCAACTCTTTGCCTTTTCAATTTCACGCCATGAGCTTAGTCTCTCCTCATCGGAGGCCTTTATTTCATCCTTCTATTTTGATTCGTGCCGGTCCCCTCTTCAATGAACCCGGTGCCTCGGTCAATTGCGTTATGTGTTGCGATCAAGTGCATCTGTTTTCGTCTATTTCATCCTTTACTTCACAACTATTGGCTTACCACAAGTGAGTATAGTTCGTTTACTCATCCGAGCGAGGTGTTTTTTCTCATTGCTTTTGTTCATTTGGCTTCACAACAGGTATGTTTCTCTTCTCCTTCTTTCTCCGTCTTTTTCTCGCTTTTCACCGATTGTTTGATGTGGTTGATTAATTTGGCTAAGCTCGTTTGGCATAAAACTTATTCATTAGTTGGGTCCTGCTCTCGGTTGCTCCTATATGGGTCTTCCTATGGTCCTTTTCTCTATTCTTCTTAGTAAGTCTTATTTTAGAGGTTTGTCCTTTTGTTGGGGATTTGCTTGTTTGGACTTGCTTTGTATTTTCTTCTAAGATTAGGATGGGTTATTGCTCTTATGTTTTTGGAAAAGGTATCTATTGGGCTTGTGGGTGCGCAGGTTGTATTCTTTCTTTTGCTTTTTGGGTTTGTCATTTTGATTTGGAAGTATTCAAGGTGTTAAGAAAGTGTTTCCGAGGTTTGATTTCATTTTTCTACGGTTTGTGGTTGTTTGTCTCAATTGCTTGTCTCGAGGTTACTTCGCCAAGTTTTCTCATTCATCCTGGCTTTTTATGAATATTGGGGTTGTTCTTCCTGTGGATGTTCATCCAGGTTACCCGGTCCGTATTCATCTCGTTGGAAATTAGGGTCTATGTTTGTGTAGTTTTCACCGAGGATTGTTCGGTTTCCATGATAAGTAGAGTGACTTTATTGCTTGTGTGGTTTGTGTCTAGTCTGCTGGAATGGTTCCTGTGCATATTTCTTTTCTAATGTGGTCTTTTCTATGTGCCATTTCTCAACATTTCACAGCTCCTATGATGAACTCGCTCCTTTTCCTTCGATTGGGTTTAGACGACATTTACTCGGCAGATTTTGCTCGATGTTCCTTGTAATACTATGGTGGCTTCGTGGTTTCTCCGTGTTGCCCCCTTTTTGGGTTGGAAGCCGAATACTGCCTTGCCATCTAGTATTTTGAAAGTCTATGATGAGATAATCTATTTATCCGAGACTATTCTGTTCATGACTTTTCTTTTCGCCTATTGGATGATTTTTGTTGGCTTTGCGGGCTCTTTTCTTTTTGTTATTGACGTGTTCTTTAGTTCTAAGCTGGTTTTTTTAGTTCCGATCGTTTGTTTTTGTTTCCGTTATCTGGATTTGGGGTCCATGGCGTACCTTGAGAGGATGGAGCGAGATCATTTGGACGCGGAACGACTCTTCTTGGATTTGGAGTTACGTGGTTTATATTGTTATGTTTATTTTAGTTTTAGATATCTTGGTGAACTCGTATGTATTAATCTTGTTCTATTTGCTTTGCTTATATACTTTAGGTGAGAGGAATCCTAGTTTATACTCGGATTCCTAAGGCTCTCGCTATGGCCAACCCTTTTAGGGTCCGAATCTTGCTTTACAAGCTGAATTTGTTTACTTGCCGCATGGTTATTTATGATTATTTTTTTGCTCGGCACTTGTCTCTACGAGTTGAACCGTAGAATGCCTACGTCTTATTTATGAAAATTGTTGTGTGGAATGTTCAGGGTGCTAAAAAGCACCAAGTTAAATAAGAAGTTTTGATTCTTAATCGGAAAATTAGACTCGATATTTTATTTTTGATCGAAACTATGACTAATGAAGAAAGCACTAAGAAAATCATATCCTCCTTGGGGTTTGACCATTTTGATTATGTTCTACCTCACAATCATTGTGGGGGTATGTGGGTTCTCCGGAATAATTGTAATATTTCAGCCAATGTGATTATGCAAGACAAGAGGTTTATTCACCTCTATGCACTAGATAAGAGCATACAAAAAGAATGTATTATTACGGGGATCTATGGGTCAGCTCGGGCTATTGACAAGTCGGTTTTTGGAATCAATTACAGGGAATTAATTACCTAATTCATTTACCTTTGTGTATTATTGAGGATTTCAGTGAAATAGAATGTTTAAATGAAAAAGTGGGAGGTGTTAAATTATCTCTCAACAATGTACAACGCATGAGGAATTTTCTTTCTAGCATCCAGGGTGAATCCATTCCTACTTTTGCCGAATATTCACACGGGAAAAATTTTTGAAAGGACGTCTTATCTATGAAAGATTAGATAGAGCTATAGCGCGCTCTAATTGGCGGAATATGTACCCCAATTGTTCCGTCTCTCATGGGTCATTCTTGTGTTCGGATCATAGCTACATTCTGTTAGATTCTAGCCCTATTATTCGGCAACATTTTTATAGAAAATTTAGATTTCAGAATCATTGGTCGAGTTACTCGAAAGTCAATAAAATTGTCAAACAACGAATGGAATGGGCAACCGCGAGGGACGCTTATGTACAAAGTTGTTCGTAAACTCAAGAATGTTAAATCTAAGCTTAAGCTATGGGCCTCCAAAGTCTATAGTAACTACTCTCACAAGGTAGAAAGGAATTTGAGTCTTTTACAGATTGTGGAAGATAAAATCCTGTCGACCCTTGTAATCATAGATTATTACATTAGCAAGCTCGCTTAATCAAATAAAGGGAGCGACTTGTTTTGTTTAATCGAAATATTGGGGAAAGTATTATCGAAAAGGGTGACAGAAACTCTAATTTCTTTCATCGTACTTGTTCTTTCCGGAAGAAAAAACGAATATAATTAGAATTAAAGATGAGTCCGGAGGATAGATCCATGATAAAGAGGATATTCAACGGAAATTTATAACGGACTTTACTCAAAGATTTAGGTCTCAACAAGGTACTAATAGAACACGGATGTGCATGAATCGCCAGTCCGGCTCACCAATGACGATAATAACCAGCTCATCCTTCCGATTTCTCCTACCGAGGTCAAGACTGCTATTTTTCAAATGAACCCGAGTTAAAGCTCCAGGGCTCGACGGCTTTAACGCTGGGTTCTTCCAACAAGCATTGGGATGTCATTGGTAATGACATTACTGCGTGCATTATGGATTTTTTAATAACGAAAAGTTATTAAAAGAGGTTAATCATACCTTCATTGCATTAATACCGAAAGTTACAAGCCCTTCGCTTACTTCGCACTTTAGACCAATCGGTTTATGCAATAGTCTTCACAAGATTATTTCAAAAATTCTAGTAAATAGGTTAAGGCATATTCTACAATGGATTGTCAACCCCTACCGGAGTGCCTTCGTGCCTAATAGGAGTATCCGTAATAATGTTCTCTTGGCACATGAAGTCATTAACAAATTTGGGAATATTAAAGGGAAACAAGCTTATATTGGCCTGAAATTGGATATGGAGAAAGCTTATGATAGAATTGAATGGGATTTTATCTTTGCTTGTCTTAAGGATTTGAGTTTCCATCTAGTTTGGATCAACTGGATATGTGAATGTATTACATCGGTTACATATTCAATTCTCATTAACGATGAGTCTTGTGGTTTTTTCCGTCCATCTAGAGGACTGATGCAAGGTGACCCCTGTCGCCATATTTGTTCATATTTTGTATGGATGTTTTGGCGTATAGGCTTCACTTTGCTCGCCTTGAACCCTAAATCGGGGATTGGGATTAAAATTTGTCCGCAAGCCCAAAAATTCCCTGCTATCTTGTTTGCGGATGATAGCCTTTTGTTTTGTAAGGCCAATTTTGAAACATGCCTTAGGCTCCATAATATTCTGAATGATTTCTACGATCAGTCGGGCCAACTTATTAATTTTCATAAGTGGGCGATTGTTTTTCCGAAACTCTTTGGCTGCCAATAGGAATATGGTTGCCTCTGTGTTTAATATTCCACATTCGGATACTTTGGGAAAATACTTAAGTTGTCCTGTTTTCAAAGGTAGAGCCAACAACTCTATTTTTGCGGATCTTTTAACGTGAACGGATAGCAAATTACAAAACTGGAAAGCTAATTCACTCTCTAAAGCAGGTAGGGTAGTACTTATACGGTCTAATCTTAAATCCCTACCGGCTCATGTGATGCACAATTTTAAACCACCAAAAAGCACGTCTAACTCTCTAGATAAAATTAATCGGGATTTTTTTGTAAAAATCTCATGATGCCACCGGGATACCAATGGTAGCTTGGGATAAAATTTGTACTCCCAAGAAATTGGGGGTTTGGGACTTAGGAAAATTGAGGCGAGTTAACCAAGCCTTTCTTTGTAAACTTATTTGGAAATACTTATATGAAGATAACAATTTCGGGGGTCGAGTTATGAGAACTAAGTATCCTCTATCGGAGGATTTTTCTCAAGGAAAATAAAAGTTTCGGATTCTTGGGCTTGGAAATGTTTGCTTAAAGAATATGATCTTTTTAAAAAGGGCTTAAGATGGAAAATAGGCAACGTCAAAAATACGAAATTCTGGTCCGATTTCTCATGTGATAATTTTAAGTTATTGAATTATTATGACAATAATATTCCAAATATTCCCTCTTTGGATGCCATAGTAAGTGAATTTATAACCCTAGATAAAGAGTGGGATCCGATACGTCTTAATTCTTTTCTTCGACTGATGTTTGCCAAGTTATTAAGACTATCCTCTCTCTTTTCATGACATTCGGGATTCTGTTTGTTGGGGTTTGTCTAACAGTGGAAAGTTTACTACTAAGTCTCGCCACTTGGAATGCCCATAATATTCCCACTAATTCATCATTGTGGGATTTTGCATGGATTTGGAAAATGGATTTTATGCCTAAGTTAAAATTATTTATGTGGCAAATTGGTCACAATGCGTTATCAACGTGGAATAACCTAACTAAAAGAAGGTTGAAAATTGACACTATTTGTCCACTTTGTCAAGACCATTGTGAGTCAATTGACCATCTTTTCTCACAATGCACTTGCCATGGACACCGGGATACAACTTTTCGACATAAGTGGCTAGAGATGAATCTAAGCCGGTTGTAGAATCCCTCTCGAATCATATTATCTATAAACTCGGAAGGCTGAGAAAACCATCTCGGATGACCCGTTTGATTCATTTGTTATGGAGTATTTGGAAAAACAGAAATGACAATGTCTTCAACAATGGAACTTTCGATTCCATTGCCACAATCCTTCAAGCCAAACCATCTTGGGCTGAATGGCAATCTAGGAGCAGAGCTGGATCAATATTTCAACCCATCCTCACCTTCTCCTTCACTACGTGCCAACACTTCTAACCATATGATTTGTTGGCACAAACCACCTGGAGGATTTATCAAAGTTAACTCGACGGTTCAAGATCTTGTTCGGCGGCGGCGGGAGGCTTCGTCATCAAAGTTGGGATGGCAGGTTTCTTCAAGCAGGAGCAACAATTTTGGGGTCATCCTCGGTTCTTTTAGCAGAGGCTCCCACCATGAGAAATGGTGTCCAAGCGGGATTTCGTTCTATCATTTTGGAAGGAGATAACCTAACGGTCATTAAAGCAATGAAAGGAGAAATCCAGGTTCTTTGGGAAATTCGAGACACTGGTTCAGGACACTCATCGTTTCCTTCGGATGTGCAACCAAGTTTTTATTCATCACACATTTACGGAAGGAAATCAGGTTGTTGACTGGGTAGCCAAGTTTAGGCAAAGTATTTGTTCTACTTCAGTTTGGTTTTCTATCCCCTCTTCTTCTTTTCTCTCCATTTTAATGGAGGACAATTTAGATAAAACCCTTGCAAGAAGGGCTACCTATTAGTTGTTGTACTTACCCATTCAAAAAAATTATTATCAACTTCTTCAAAATAGCTTATTAGGGAAAAAAAAAATTGGGCCTACAGGTGTCCACGGACACCCTTAAGGCCTCAAAGGGTCCTCCTCCGATTCGCTACTCACGTGGTAATACGATGTGCTTATTTTTGAAGGACAATACTTGGAAGTTTCACAATGAGATATGAATTTTCTAATGCTACTTCCCTTACTTTCAAACTTGTTTATTCCAATGAGCCGTATTCGCTATCTGGACAGCATAAACTTCAAAGATCATTAGGTGTTAGATTGAAAATTCTATAATAGGCCCTTAGATTTTTCAAGTTATCTATGCAATAATTGTTAAGTACCATAGAGGTTAATTTGTAATGTATTGTATGAAGCAATGTTCTAGGAGCATTTTTATGCATCAATCATAATACATTAAGAATAAAATTCTTACATAACTTGTCTTATTAACAAACTCAAGTTGGAGAAAGAAGAGGAAGAAAAGAGAAACACTATCCATTTTAATGTACTCGATAAGATTAAGTCCTTGATAAACACAGTTTGCTTATATGATCTATATAAATGCTGTTGGATTGTTCAAAGACAAGATGTTTTGTTTTCCTGTTGCAAACTTACTAGTTGGGCATATAAATTCCCAGGGCTACTAATAAGTTCTTTATGACTTCCAATTTCATCCGCTTTCCCTTGATGTATTACTGCAATAATATCTGCATCACATATAGTTGAGAGCCTGTGAGCCACAGTGACAGTTGTTCGTTCTTGCATTACCTTACTAAGGGCCTCTTGAATTGCTTTTTCTGATGAACTGTCTAGTGCACTTGTTGCTTCATCTAAGAGAAGGATTGATGGGTCTTTCAGGACTGCTCTAGCAATTGCCACCCTTTGTTTTTGTCCACCAGATAACTGGCACCCTTTATCTCCCACTAATGTGTCATACCCATTGGGCATTTTTGTTATAAACTCATGAGCATATGCTACTTTAGCAGCCTCCATGATCTCAATTTCTGTTGCTCCCTCATTACCATAACGTATATTCTCGTAAATTGTGGCAGAGAACAATGGTGGTTCCTGTTGAATTAAGCTTATTCTCCTTCTAAGGGATTTTAAATTCAAGCTTCTAATGTCATATCCATCAAAAAGAATAGAACCAGAATCTGGGTCATAAAATCTAATGATAAGGCTAATCACAGTACTTTTTCCTGAACCACTTTTGCCCATCAACGCTAAATTCTTTCCAGAAGGGATTTTGAGGTTGAAATCCTGCAGAATGAGCATTTCTTGTCTTAAAGGATATTTAAAACTCACATCTCTAAATTCAATATCTCCTCTCAAATCTGTTACACTTGTTGATTTGGGATCATCAGAAGAGATAGTGGCTTTCCTTTCGAGGATATTAAACACTATTCCAAGTGCGTATAATCCTTTCACAATCTCAGGTGTGAGAGCAAGTGTTTCAGCCACTGCAATGGCTGTCATCATTAAGATAAAGAAGGCCTTGATAATATCCCCAAAGTGATTGTCACCATGTTTTACTAACACAGAAGCATACCATAAGGCGATTGCATATGAACAAAATGCAAGGAGTTGTGATAAATCATAACAAAACCCTGAGATATGGCCTCGTAGAAGAGCTTCCTTATTTGGCTTATTCAAGAGCAAGGAAAACTGCTTAGAGATTCGTTCTTCAACTCCAAATGCTGCAATGGTTCTTATATTAGCAATTGCTTCTCGAGCCAAAGAAGTGGCCTGGGAGTAAGCACTACTATAATTCCCTTCAAATCCTCTAAGAAACAATTGCTGGGTATAAAGACATATTAGAAATGAGAAAAACTTCTGGAAAACATAAACAATATAAAACAGGCAAAACTAATAATAAAACCTCACTTTAGACGTGTTTTTACGATCAAACCCATATTGCCTTATACATGTCATTTATGTTGAGGAGAGATTATTTATGTTATATTTGAAAAGATATTGAGTACTATTAGCTTCAAACAAAAGAAGTAGATAGCCTCCCTTTTCATTTTTGAAAAATTAAGGAAATAATCTTACATTAAATGTTTTTTAAAAAAATCGAGACTTAAATTACTCTTTGCACTCCATTATCTCATGATATTGAAATATAAAATTAAAATTGCCTCCTATGAGAACTGCATTGTAATGATTTTCATCCTCTATATATGTTAAGAAAACATAAATTCCTTTTTAAACTCCTATATTTCTATTACATGCTATTAAAAAGTACTATTGAAATTATGTGAAATAAGTAACTTAATTGCAATAACTGTTAATCCATAAGTTAAGAAAACACATTATTCCTCTTGTTAAAAACAGGGCCACATAAGCTGAAAATAAGATTAATGAAATTAGATTAAAATTGCGACACCAAAAGATAATGGGTTCGAAAATGATGAGAAGTAAATGATCCACCTATCATTATATGCAAACAAGAAGAGAGAAAATGTTAATTTTATACCTCAGCTATAGATGCACCAATTAGTAAGGGATACAAGGCAGCAATGATAACTGACACACGCCAACTGAACTTGAGTGAGATACCAAAGGCTCCAACAATGAGAGCTGCATTTTGTACAATTACTGAAAGACGATCGACAAGAGCAATTTTAACAAGTGTAGCATCAACGGCTAACTTTGATGTTAGTGATCCAATACTATTCTCCTCCAGATCAAACCATCCAACTTCATTTGATAGCATGGCTGCACATAGAATAATGCAAACTAGTGAGCTACGAGATACACATCATACAAGATAACCAAATAAATGTTGGTAAGAGGTGGATGTGACCTGAGAACATTGATAAACGGACACGAATTGTAATTCGTTCTCCCATCAATGTTTAGAAGTAGTGTTGCATAAGATATATAGGAATAGTAATGATAGCTATAGCAAGGAAAACAAAGAATGTTATTCGAACGTCATGCTTGATTCTGGAGTCATCATTAGAATAAAATGTCGTCAACATATGTGTGATACCAAGGGCAAAAATGGAGGTTCCATGCCAGTTAGAACTGCTCCGATGGACCCAAGAACTGCATAAGGAAACTCGGCTTTGTTAAGCATAACTAGTTTCTTAAGTGATGGAATATGGTCTTTATTCTCCTCCTTTCTACGTAGTTGATCATGTTGCGTGCTAGAACTCTTTTGAGATCCTTGTAAAGATTGAAAGTTGTTACTAGACTTGCTAGATCCCATGACTTCTGAAGTTTTTGCACTTTGATTCTCATTATTGTTGTCTGATAATTGCAAGCTAACTAATGTAGCATACTCCCCACCTTTCGAAATTAATTCAGTGTGAGTTCCATATTCAACCACATGACCATTATTTAGGACAGTGATTTGATCGACATCTCGAATAGTTGAAAATCTGTGAGCAACAATTATAGTTGTTCTGTTCAACATTGCCTCATTTATTGCTCTTTGTACAACAAACTCAGACTCTGCATCAAGAGCACTAGTAGCCTCGTCCAACAATAATATTTTTGGGTTTCTCAGTAAAGCTCTTGCAATAGCAACTCTTTGTTTTTGTCCACCTGAAAGTTGCGTTCCACCTTCTCCTACCTCGCAATCAACAATCTAAATAATTGTTATAAAATTCAAAGAAATGTAATTTGTATTTAGAAAAAGAAGCTAAGCATAAGTAACTTAGATTATTTAGTTGTTTTATTATTAATATCCTTTAGTTATATTTAAAGTTAATATACCAAGAAAGCAATGAAAATAACGTTAATTCTATAACTAAAGAAGCGCAGAGATGCATTCCTACCTGGGTATTATAGCCATTAGGTAGAGATTCAATAAAAGAATGTGCATTTGCAGCTTTAGCAGCTTCTATAACTTGCTCCATGTCTGCAACTTCTTTTCCATAGAGAATGTTCTCTGCTATAGTAGTTGCGAATAATGCTGGTTCCTGATTAACTAATCCCATTTGCTCTCTCAACCACTTTAATTGGAGAGTTTGAAGTTCATGACCATCCAACAATATAGTTCCTACAGGTAGGAAAATATAAATGCATCTATGTTATATCTCTCATTATGGAGAAGAAACCAAGAAAATAATATATCTTTGTAAACTAGGATATGCTTCTAATCTATGAAATAGTTTTGATTCCGGTACAATAAACCTAGCTTATATGTTATGATGTAATTCAAGGGTAGGCCTGTGCATCAATCCCCTTATACACTACCTATCTAGTTGAAATACAGGGATAAATTTATTTAAATCAACCAAGGAAAATATTCTTTTCACCCATGCAAAAGTACTTGACTAGAAAAGAAGAAAGGATATCGTCACACTAAAAACAAGAAAATGCTTCTTTTCTATCTTATAAAATTTTAGAGAATTTTTTACTTTTTACCTTGAGATATCATATGAGTTTATTTTTTAACCCTCTGATATATGAATTGATTCTTAGGTACCTTATGGTATTGAAAGTTTTTTTTTTTTTTTAACCCTCTAAAGTACATGTAGGCAACCCAATCATATAAATGATATTTTTACCCCTAATTTTTTTATAAATAAGAAGAGAAAATTGAAAAAAAATATTTATCTTTTGTCATAAAATTCCGTCAAATTTTCTCAAAAATAAATAATATAATTGTATAAGCTTTGTCCAACAAATGATAACCATATTTTCTCAAAAATACATTCATGCTCCCAAAATAACTAAACCAGAAAAAATGCCCCTAAGCAAAACTTTAAAAGTGACAAAGTGTACCAAAAATATATCAAATATGCACAAAATGAAATTTTCTTACGCCTGAAAATTCCCAAAATCAAGAACAAATGATAGCTATATTTTTCAACAATAACTCAGTGGCTCCAACCGCCATTACTTAATGTTTTAATTTCTTCTTAATTTTGGGGATTTTCACATGTAAGAAAATTTCATTTTGTGCAGATTTGAAATATTTTTGGTACATTTTGTCACTTTTAAAGTCTTGCTTAGTGGCATTCTTTTATGGGTGTAGTTATTTTGGGAGCATGAATGTATATTTTGGGAAAATATAATTATCATTTATTTCACAAAGCTTATATAATTATGTTATTTATTTTATCTATAGATCTCTATTAACGCAACTTGACTATAACTTTGGAGGGATTCTATAAAAAAATCTCTTTTCTTATTTTTTTATTTTATTTTATTAAAAAAGTTGACAAGAAAAGAGAGAAAAACAACAAAAGAGTATTTGAAGAAATTTTTTAAACGAAATAAAAGTATCTTTTTTAAATTTTCTTTTTCTTTAAAAGAATTGATAGAAGATGACAAGAAAATAACAAATAAAAATTTGAAGGAATTTTATAAAAAAATAAGTCTTGTTTTTAAATTTTCTCTTCTTATTTATAAGAATTGAAATTGATAGAAGATGACAGAAAAATAACAAATAAAAATTTGAAAGAATTTTATAAAAAAATAAGTCTTCTTTTTAAATTTTCTCTTCTTATTTATAAAAAATTAAGGGTAAAAATATTATTTATATGATTTGGTTGCCCACATACACTTTAGAGGATTAAAAAATAAAACTTTCAATACCTCAAGGTACCTAAAAACCAATCACATATCAAAGGGTTAAAAAATTAAACTGACCATATACCTCAAGGTAAAAAAAGCAAAAATTCAATTTTAAAATAAAAAGAAAACAAAGTATCTAAAAGTACCTGTAGAAGGACTGTAGAACCGTTGAACCATGGAAATAATTGTGCTTTTTCCTGAGCCACTCCTACCAACAATAGCAAAAGACTTCCTTGCTGGAACTGAGAAACTTAGCCCTTCAAAGACCAATGTAGGTCGTGAGGGGTAAGCAAAACAAACCTCACGGAATTCGATTTCCCCGACTAATCTTGGTAATGTTGTTCCGAACATTAACATATTAGAAAAATCTTAGTCTGAATCATGCTGATGATATTTGTTGCAGCAGCTCGACCTTTTGCAATGGCAGCAAGGTTTGGAGCAGCTCGACCAAGGGCACTGTAAAAGTGGGATTTTCTTGTTTAATGCACAAATAGTTTTAACACCAGTTAGATACCATTTGTAAATGAACTTACAATGCACTATAGATGATATTGCTAATTGTCGTAAATGTTTTGCCTCCATTGGTTTGTTGATTCGTGACAAGTACACTTGCATATAGTAGAAATAAACCAACAGCACAAAAAAGGAGCCCATATGTAAAGCCGATGCCTATGCCTTTGGCAAATCCACTTTTGTCCCCAATTTGAGAGCCTTCTGAAGTGACGTAGAGTACTTATCTATTGCCCTACTCTCTCCTTCAAAAGATTGAACTACACGAATTTGTGAAATAACCTGATTCATAAAATAAATACATAAAAAGGAAATTAAGTCATAGGCTTGGATGGTACAATTAAAATGATCATGATAAAATTGATAAATTTGAAATATTGATAACTTTACTATCTTATGGTACCAAAAATGATTAAAAAAGTCGCTCAGGTCTCATAAATAATAAATTTTGTAAGGTAATAAGCTGTTAAAATTAAAATCATATCTTATAGGTCTCATAAATTTTGTAAGGTAATAAAGTGTCAATAACTCAAATTTATAACCTGAGCTAATCTATTTGAAAAAGATGAATGTGTCTCATTTGTTCTTTTATAACTTTGAACATGAGCAAGTCTCCTTCTAATAAAAAATCATAGTATTGATGTTTTAAGACTTAAGATGAATATTTAGAACCCTTAAAAAACATGATAATTTAGCAGAGAAAAATTATAGAAATTCTATTTACATACATCTTATAGCGTGACATTTGGTTAGATATAATCTAGTGATGATGTAATTAAACCCTATAATGTGCATAATCCTAATTATATAATTATAATCATGATTAAAGGTTATTATATGAATAAGAATATACTCACACAAGCAAACATGATAATAAAAATATAATTGCAAATTTATTTGGTTCATAAGGTTGATTACATCAAATAAATAAGTTGAAGTTACCTCTTCAGCGACCTTCCCTGATTGAGCATAAGCTGCTTCAGCTCTTTTTGAAAAGTTGGAAATAATTAAAGCATAAGCACCTCCAGCAATGACCAACAATGGAATAGTAGCTAAGGTGACAAGTGCAAGCTTCCACCCAGACATGAACCCTAGTAGAAAACCTACTAAAAAGTGTGAAATGTAGCGAATACTATGCCCTATCTGCAAAATAAAGGAGAAGAAAATAAAGACAAATTTTGGACAAATGAATAGACAATATGACTAAATATTATAAATATTGGAAGTAATTTGGAAAATTTTGTTTAAAATCCCAAAAGTTTTGAAGTTTGCAAAGTGAGAGAGAAATTGTCCCATATGGAACTTTTGACCAAAGTCCAAGTGGTTTGTAAAGGTCTCTCTCTCATGTTCTTGAATAAGCAAGTAAGGGAAAGGTTTGCAAGACCACATGCATGCGCCGGCCGGGCCGGGCGAGGGCGTTGGGTGTGGTGTGGTGTCAAAAAGATCCGTTCAATTTTTGGGCAAATCAAGTTTATCATTTTCGGAAATATCTTAAATCATGCATCGTTGATTTCGTAATGAAAATTTTATGGCCGTTTTAATTGATTCTTTACGATTACATAACAAGAATATTTTCTTACCTTCCTATGTTCTGATTTTTGCACCTTCTGTTTTCATATCCTTTAACTCGCTCTATAAATACTAAAGTTTCTTGAGCACTCAAAGGACACACAAAAACATTACTCTTCCAGTTTTACAAAAATACTCCTCACATAATTCCTCGTCGTTGGTTCGGTTCCTAATTTATCGAGTTCCACATGCACGGAACAGGGGTCGATGTTCACGTAAGCTTGGAGACCACACGTTCGTGTTAACTTTGCATCGGTGGCTGGACGTATTTAGTTTTTAGGCTAATGGTTTTGGTAGCCACGGCGTGTTCTTCGGTCGGATAAGCATTTGTTTAATTCTCATTATTCTCTCATTTCTATGAACCTTTAGTTCTAACAATCTAAAAACCAAATATAGGGATTTATATACCTAAAGAACATGTCTCGCAATTAGTGTCTCTAATTTGTTTGTACCGATATGTTAAAATTCGAAATCTTGAATGGAACAAATTACAAAATTTGGCATGAACATATGAAGTTTTATCTATCACAAATTGGGGTCTTTTACCTGCTAGCCGATTTGATTGTATCCGAGACTGCCGCTTACGGTTATGAAACGTTTGTAGTTGTGCCTAAGGATAGAAATGTTGAAGCTGATAAAATTACTTGTCGAGGAATGCTTTTACATTATATGACACCTACCCTTATTGAACTGTATAGAAAGAAAGATTCTCCTAAGGACATTTAGGTTTGTTTAACGGAGAAATATGGAACTGATGATGTTGGGGTTAAGAAATACATGGCGAGTAGATGGCATAAGTTTTATATGATTGATGAGAAACCTATCCTTGAGCAAGTGACTGAATATGAAAATTTGGTGTATGATGTTCTGGCTGAGGGTCTAAAGATGTGTGAAATTTTGTAAGCTAATTGTCTATTAGATAAACTCCCACCCTCTTGGAAGTCATTTCATGATCATATGAAGCATAAGGAGAAGGACTATACACTGAAAGAATTCATCGCTCATGTTAAGGTTGAGGTTGAAAATAGGAAGTTGAAAGAGAAAACTGGACATAACTCTTTTAATGCTAATATTGTTGAGGCTGCTAGTTCTAAGTCAAACAGGTTTAGAGATAACAAAGGGAAGGGTCAACCTAATAAATGGGGACCTAAACCAAAACACTCCCAGTTTAAGAAGCATGGGAATGATTAGAGGAAAACCAAAGGACTATACTACAAGCTGTGACAAACTGGGTCACATAGCCAAGTATTGCAAGGCACCAAAGAGACAAATTAGTGGGAAAAACAACACTCAAGTAAATCTGGTGGAAGAGGAGACAATCGTTGCAGTAGTTTCTGAAGTAAATCTGGTCAACAATGTTGTGGAGCGGATCGTTGACACCTGGAGCAACGAGGCATATCTATAGCAACTAAAGCCTTTTCCATGACTATCGAAGGCATCCGACGGTAAACAACTCTTCATGGGCAATTCAACAGAGTAGTAGCAGTTCAAGGAAAAGGGAAGATTCTCTTAAAACTTAACTTTTGAAAGAAACTTGAATTGACTAATGTTTTGCACATCCTTGAAATTCATATGAACCTAATTTTTGGAGACTTTCTCAACAAAGGTGGCATTAAACAACTTATTGGTGATGACAAAGTGGGTTTAACTAAAAACGGACTGTTTGTTGGGAAGGGTTTCGTAGTAATGGTTTATTTGTGTTGGATGCTGTTTATGATACGCTAGTTGGCAATAATAATATGATGTCTGGTTCTGCTTATATTGTTGAGTATCTTGATCTATGGCATGCTAGACTTGGACATGTGAATGTTGGGTCAATTAAAAAGATGAGACAGCTTAAATCTAAATCCAACCTTAACTAATTCCGAATTCTTTAAATGTGAAATTTGTGCTAAGACTAAGCATCACAAAAAGCCTTTTAACAAATCTATAAATAGAGAAATAGAATTATTAGAATTAATCCACTCTAACCTATGAGATTTTAAGAACTCCATGAGTAGAGGCGGAAAAAGATACTACATTACATTTTGTCGATGATTGCTCTCGTTTTCCATATGTTTATTTGCTTAGTACTAAAGATGAAGCTGAAGGCATGTTTATTAAGTATAGGCAGAAGTTGAAAATCAACTTGGAAGAAAAATTAAGAGACTTAGATCAGATAGGGGTAGTGAATATCATTCTGGACCACTTGTTGATTTCTGTGCCAAACATGGAATTATTCATGAGACCACTGGCCCTTATACTCCCAGCCTAATGGAATAGCTGAAAGAAAAAAATAGGACTTTAAAGAATATGATGAATTCTATGCTTATTAGTTTAAGACTCGCTTGATAACATGTGGGGAGAAGCTATATTGTGTGCTTGCTATGTGCTTAATAGAGTTTCTCATAAAAAGCTGGATAAGACTCCCTATGAACTATGGAAAAATCATGCTCCAAACGTGAAATATTTTAAAGTGTGGGGATGTCTTGCTAAGGTAGCTCTACCTGATTATAAGAGATCTAAGATAGGTCCTAAAACTATTGATGCTATTTTCATTGGCTATGCTCATAACGGTGTTGCATATAGATTCATATTAAGAAATGAAAATGGCACATTTGGTTCTATTCTTGAATCTAGAGATGTAGAATTCTTTGAACATATTTTTCCAATGAAAAGAAATCTTGTGCCTGCTTAGGTGGTACCTACATTGAATGAATTTTTACATCTTCTTCTGTACCTATCTCTCCTTCTTTAGATAATGAAAGTGAAGATACTTGAACTTAGAAGGAGTAAAAGACCTATAATTGAATCTAGTTTTGGACCTGATTTTATCACTTATCTTGTGATTGAATGAATTGACATTTCGATGAAATTGTGCATGCTTTTATATTAGAAGAGGACCCTAGAACTTATGATGAGGTCATGAAATCCTTAGATGTAATCTTTTGAAAAGAAGATATTGATAGTGAATTAGACTCTATCATGTCTAATGGGACCTAGGTTTTAACTAACTTGCCTAGAGGTTGTAAACCTATGAGGTCTGAATGGATCTTTAAGAAAAATTGAAAGCTGATGGTACCATAGATAAATTCAAAAATATATTAGTAGCTATAGGAAACACACAAAAGAAAAATTTGGATTATTTTGACACTTATGCACCTATGACTAAAATTGCCACGATTAGAACTTTGTTTGCCATTGCATCTATTCATGGATTATTTTGTGCATCAGATGGATGTCAAAATTGCTTTCCTAAATGGAGACTTAGATGAAGAAATTTATATGCTTCAACCTAAAGGGTGTGCTACACCTGGACAGGAAGACAAAGTATGCAAATCAAGTAAAGTCTTTATATGGCCTAAAACAAGCTCCTAACACAGTGGCATGATAAGTTTAATAAAACTCTTGTGTTAAACGGTTTCTATGTAAGTGAAGGAGACTCCTGTGTGTTTTCTAAAGTTGCAAATGAAGGATGTATAATTATTTACTTTTATGTGGATGATATGCTAATCTTTGGTACAAGTATGCATCTTACTAATGAAACTAAGGCTTTGTCTGTGTTCTTATTTTGATATGAAAGACATGGGTGAAGTTGATGTTATATTGGGCATTAGAGTGTATAAACATGGAAATTGTTTCAAATTAAATCAAGCTCACTATGTTGAAAAGATCTTAAAGTTTAATCACTTTGATGTTGAACCTTTGAAAACACCTTATGATTCAAGCTTGCATTTGAAAAAACATCATGGTGCACCTGTTGCACAACTCTGAATATGCAAAAATCATAGGTAGCTTGATGTTTTCTTATGAATTGTACTCGTCCTAATATAACATATGTTGTGAGCAAACTCAATAGATATACTCATAATCCCAACAGAGACCAATGGACTACTCTCACCGAGTGTTAAGGTACCTTAAGGGTACTATTGATTGGGGATTGCACTATGAAAACAACCTTTCTATTTTAGAAGGATATTGTGATACTAATTGGGTAAGTGATGATGAAATAAACTCCACTATTGGATATGTCCCGACACCAGCTAGAGGTGCAATTTCAAGGAAATCTGCTAAACAAACTTGTATTACCAAATCTACTATGGAATTTGAATTTGTTACTCTGCAGTTAGCGGGACAAGAAGCGGAATGGTTGAGGGATTTGTGTGCGAGCTTGCCGTTGTGGGGAAAGCCATCTCCCTCAATGTCTATGCATTGTGATTCTCAAGCGGCTATAGCAAGTAGCCAAAAACAATTCCTATAATGGAAAAAGGAGACACATCCGCATTAGACACAACATAGTTAAAAATTGGATTAGAAACAGTGTTATATCTCTAGAGTATGTAAGGTCGGAAAGGAATCTTACAGATCCACTTACTAAGGCCTTTGTAAGAAAGTTGTTCTCGAGACATCCAAAGGGATGGGATTAAAGTCCTATGTAGGAGTTCACTATGATGGATACCCTACATAGTTTAGGTCAAATGAAATCATTAGTGGAACTATGAATAAATGCACTCGTTTTCCATCTAAATTGTAAGATATGTGCATTTTTGTCTATAAGTTAAAGATGACCATAGACTCTTAATGAATTCATAACGCCATAGGGCAATGTGAGACAATACACTTGATGAATTCACCTACTTTGATGTAAAGGTGAGGCCGCCTTCTATGGGAGTTGTGAGGAAACTCTCTAGAGTATTAATGAGCATCCAGGAAAAGGTGTAGGGCCAATAAAGCACCAACAACTTATAGTTCGCAGGAAAAACTAGGAAAAGAAAGAAATGAGTATATGGATAAAGATAACATAACCCCCAGCTGAGTTCAAGAGTAAAATCACTTAGTGAGATGCATATCGATATCAAAAATACTCGGTGTTTGATTCAAGTCCACAAGACATCGACACTCACAAAGTTTTTTCGAGGAATTATTTTCTTTAAAAACATTTTGACAAAATTTTAAATTTTGTCGGGAATTGTTGGAAGTAATTTGGAAAATTTTGTTTGAAATCCCAAAAGTTTTGAAGTTTGCAAACCGAGAGAGAAATTGTCCCATATGGAACTTTTGAGCAAAGTCCAAGTGGTTTATAAAGGTGTGTCTCTCTCTCATGTTCCTGAATAAGCAAGTAAGGGAAAGGTTTGCAAGACCACATGCGTGCGCCGGCCGGTACGGGCGAGGGTAAGGGCGTTGGGTGTGGTGTGGTGTCAAAAAGATCCGTTTAGTTTTTGGGCAAATCAAGTTTATCATTTTTTAGAAATAGCTTAAATCAGGCATCATTGATTTCGTAATGAAGATTTTATCGCCGTTTTAATTGATTCTTTATGATTTTAGAATAAGAATATTTTCTTACCTTCCTATGTTCTGATTTTTTGCAGCTTCTAGTTTCATATCCGTTAGTCGCTCTATCAATACTAAAGTTTCTTGAGCATTCAAAGGACACACAAAAACATTACTCTTCCGAGTTTTACAAATATACTCCACATAATTCCTCTTGCTAGTTTGCTTCCTAACCGATCGGTTTTGAATGCATGGAACGGGGTCGGTGTTTGCGTAAGCTTGGAGACCACACGTTCGTGTTAGCTTTGTATCGGTGGCTGGACGTATTTGGTTTTTAGGCCAGTGGTTTGGTGGCCACGTCGCGTTCTTCGATTAGATAAGCATTTGTTTAATTCTCGTTATTCTCTCGGTTATATGAATCTTTAGTTCTAACAATAAATACTTTATATTAAATATACTGCAAATGTGGCAAGAAAATGCAAACCTTATCACTTATAACATCCTGCACCAATATTGCATCAGTAGAGATGTGTGACACTAAGTTTAATTTCTCAGCTTCGAGTGTCAAAAAAGTCAATATTCTTTTTAGAACAGACCTTGAGATACTTTGAACGCAAATGACTTGTTTGTCGTTCTCCTGTTTGTGTCCAAAATGCAACTCCTAAAAAGTAAGAATACGTGCAAGAACACAAAAATCTTAGTTATTGAAGAGGAAAACAACCAAATCAAAAAATGAAGTTGAGCATACCCATCCAAGAAGTTAAAAAGGCTACCACTCCAATATAGACTAGGTACAGTGAGTCCAACAAATAACGAGAAAAGAAATGAGTATCCTAACAAGGTCAGACTATGGTAAATGTAGCATCTAATTTAGAATAAGAGAAATAAAGTTGTGAATAGAGGATACACAATAATATGTATGGTGCACAAGTGATTCATCAGAAATGGCATGTGTAATTACAAACAAATTCAACATAATTATTATTGTTTTACACACTAAAGTATATAAAACGTTATACTTTTAACACTTGAAAAACTTTTGTAAAAAAGTACAAAAATACAAAAGAATTAGCTTTGAATTGGTGACCTGGCCCTACATGTAGGCTTGTATAAGGTCCCACACAAAGCTAATTAGGCAACATTCACTTGAAAAAGTAAATAGTGTTATATCTACTTTAATGATGGATCTACGAGACGCATGCTTTGTATAATGTTGGACCAAATCTAGCCCTATCATAACATTATGGAAAATGAGTTTATGAGCAACAAATGCAACTTGGTTTTTCGCAATCATAGAAGGCAGGGCAATCTTTAACTTCATACACAACTTTTTAAATATGACAGTAAACAACACGCTATAATAAGATATATGCCTAAAACCTAAGGTAGATTTAGGTTGGTCAATCTCAGACACTAATGTGATAACAGTATGATTAATTTTCTTCAACATCATGCAATTTAAAAAGAATTCAAGAATTGTTGCACTTACCTCTTTCCCCATCACTTACTATGCACTTTGAAAGAATTTGCTGTCAAAATCATTTGATCATGGACTTTTTGTACCATAAATATTTCAAAGTGTACATATCTTGATATGAACTTCTTGATAAGATCAAATAAGTTCAAACATATGAGGCTCTAATAAACAGGTGCCTTGCTTAATAATATTGGACCACTTAACTTTGCATTGCTTTTATTTAACAACTAATAACTCTTTAAAATAGTACACCAAGATTTGTTTAATCTTAGTCAATCATAAATTAGTTGTCCACTATTAAAATAGGGACAATTCTACTCTTATGAAGCTTTTACTTCATAGCTAAATGGCAAAATGTAATATCTTAAACTCCTTCCTATTATCACTTGACCTTACTCCTTTGGATATATAAGATTCCTTAGTAGCCTTCTTTGATGTCAGTAGTTAAGAGATTACTTGTTACTCCTGCCCATATAGGTAAGGGATGTTTGGACCATATTTTTCCAAAATCTAAAATGGGATTTTGTACGCTTTATCATATGCCAGCTAAAAAGTAGAGAAAATGATCTAATAAGCCACCAGGGAGAACCTAATAATCCACCCCAAGGTAAACATATCCACTCTTCATTAACAAATTAAAAGTTTCTCTAATCTAGGAAAAAAAAAAAAAGAAACTCTCTCCTCTATCTGCTGCTTTTCTTTTATTTATTATGTATAAAAGCAACCTTAGTTCATCTCTTATAATAGACAAAATTCTATGCACTTAAGATAGTCAACCAGCTTTTGATGAGTCGATTCTACTTCACCAATTCTTCCATCTTCATGATCACACATTTAAAGTCTCCAGCTACCATGAGAGAAACATTGATGCTAATACATTTAAGTGTAGCCTACAACACTTTTCTTTCTATGTCGTCATGTTTTGGTTCAAGGGTTAAATGTTGATGCTGAAGCCACCTAGGAACTTTATGATGATATGGTTAAAATGATTTTCTACCAATGGGAAAATGATTTATCATCGAACAAATTGATCATGTGATAAGCATGTGCAAAAGATGAGAAATGAGTTGTTGTTGGTTCAATTTTGTTTTTATGTTACTATAGCAGAACGTTATTACTATAGTGGAAGGTTATTAATCGAGAGGGGAAAGCTTTGTAAGAAAACTTTATGAAAACAATTACAATTTCCTATTTCTCTCGTATCCATGTGTAATCCTCCACTCAGTTAGTAAAGCTTAGTTCTCCTTTGATCAATGCTCTCTGCTTATTCATTTGCTAATTCTCAAACTTAATCCCTAAGTTAGCAACCGCGCGTTAGACTTTACTCTCTACTTAGTGACTTAACTACTGATCGCTCACGTGACATTCTATTTGCTCGGCGAGACATTTGAGATTTAGGACCTAATTGGCACTATTTTCATCCACCCTTTGTCCCTCAATGATTGTTGTCCCCATTATCTTGATTTATGTAATTGATTTATTTGTTGTATCATTTTGTAGCGAATATGAACCCTCCCAGTCCTGGACACCAGTGCTTTGTTCCCTCTTCGACAACATGCCATTTTGGGTGATGAATTACATATTGCCACCAATGAAGGAATCTGGCTTTCCCTCATTTGATGGTCATATTAATGAGAATGAACAAATGACACAAGAAGAATTTTTTTCAAATGGTTAACCATAAATTGGAAAAACAATTGAATTGAAAATGTGATTAATTGATTTTAATCACTCCTTAACTTTAAGTGTGATATGACTTTCAATCAATAAATTTGTCCTTTTAAAAAATTATGACCATGTTTGACAATTAACTGTTAGTTATTTATATAAATTATTTGTTATTTGTATTAGTTATTTGTGATAGATGATTACATTATATGTTTTTGAAAAATATGTTTAATGAAATTTGTTGATTCTAACAAGATCATTAATTATAATGTCACCTATAATCACACCCAATTTAATTATTTATTTTAGCATTATGACTTCTATTTATTTTATTTTTATATTTCTCCGCAATATTCATTAGTAATCATGTAAAATATGAAGTTATATTTGTACTGGACCTCATTTATATGACAAACTATTTATTTATTATATCAAAATAATTAATAGATAATTAATATAAACGCTTTGACCCTTCCTATGTTCCTATTTTTGCTCAATGTGTGTGATACCCATCCTAAAAATATATAAATTACTTTTCAAATTTTAGTGGATATTAAAATTAATATCATACAATAGACACTTACATTCAAAAGCTCTTTATCTCAAAAAGGAAAAAATAAAAACATAAGGTTTTTGTTAGAAATAGCAATTTAAATAATTTTGGTGAAAATTTGAACATTATGGTTATTTATTCAAAAACCAAACAAAAAAACCAATCTAAATAGCTTTTTAGCCCTATTTGGAAAAATTAGTGGCTCAAGTAGCTAATAATTATTTGAATAGTAGATAATTGTATGAGCATCAAATAATTGTTGTAGTATAGTGGATAGCATATAGCCGTTTAATTAACTATTTGAAGCAAATGTATTCTGTAAAATAAGTAGTGGAATTAGTTGACGAATATAAAATGACAATTAAGGACTTTTTATTATTATTACTATTATTATTATTATTATTATTATTATTATTATTATTATTATTATTATTATTAATAAAAGTTGAGTTGAAGCAATATATGAGTGAAGGATGTCATGTAGGATGTCAAATAGGTAGATTCAATGTAATTTTAATTCAATTTAATGTTGAAACTATTCACATTAACATTAAATATAAAAGACAATAAGAATAAAAAATATATTAATAAAAATATAAAAAAATAAAGAGACATATCTATTTATTATTTACTATTTATAATAAATTATATAATCTAATATATCAATTTATTATTGTTATTTAAAAAAATATTTTTTAACTTATAATTAATTTTTATTGTTATAAATTAATTAAAAATAATTAAATTATTAAAAATTAATTTAATGTCTTTGCATAGCAAGGGGTATAACCCTAGTATATATTAAAAGTTAGGTAGAATCAATGTATGTTTGACATGTAGGATGCTTATGTAGCATTGCAATAATGTAAGATAGTTATTGGAATGTCACATTAGCATCCTACATATCAAACATATATTGTTTCTACCCAACTTTTATTATATTTAGATGGTTCATGCATATAATTAAGTTAAAGATTGACTATTTTTTTTTTTTTTGGTAAAATTATATACCAGATGTTTATTATATTGGATATGTATATTTCTAAAACTAATTTATTTTAATTTTGTGAATAATATTGTGTAATATTGTTAATTTAGATAAAATATTGTCATTCACCTTATCGACATTTTTTTCCAAAAGAAATTAAAAATTTTAAAGTTTAAACTTACAAAAAGAGAAAAAGACAAATAATAAGTTAAATATATAAATAATAACAATAATTTATCAGTAAGTTTTAAATAACCATTTAAAGAAAAATATATCTAATTATGTTCTTTTAACTTATTATTAATTTTTATTATTATAAATTAATTAAAATAATATAATTATAAAATAATTAATTATAAAAATAAAATTAATTAATGTCCTTGTATAGAAAGAGATATAACCTTAGTTATATATAAAGCTAAAACCCTCTTATGGTGGTATAAGTTTTGCATTCACCAGTATACCATTTTCTAGCATTATATCACAGGGGTGCATTTATCCTTCAACAAAATTATATAGTTCTTTGCTGAGATTAAGTTGTATGTTAACGTCTTCCTTCATATCTTTATTATCAAAGGTTAGCTAGGTTGATAAGATTACATGATCGTCGTCATCATCATCATTATCATTAAGGCAATCTAACCTGAAGGATAAGATAACACATATATATTTGTAGTCAATGAAATAAAAGATTATCACATTGCTAATCGAATCAAAGTTAGGCACCATTTATCTACTGCAAGAGAGGAAGAAAGATGAGGTCTTTGGGAAGCAAAATATCAAATATTAGCACCTATAAATTGATGGAACAAAACGTTAATATATCTAAAGCATACGTTCCTAAAATATTAAAGTAGACTGTATTTGCTAGTATAAAATATTAGTTTATTGAACAAATAAAATTGTATAGAGTTTTGACTTAGTTAAAACACTAAATGTGATCTAAAATACTTGTAAAATAATATTTTTGTAAAATTGTGTCAAAATTTTACTTCAAATAACTAACTTACCAAATATTTTAAATGAATAGTTAAAAGTATCCTAAACCTTTTTTTGGGGTAAAAAGTCAGTAGTTAAAACTTAAATATGATCTATATAATGTAAACAACCAGTGGCATGTTGGAGTAGTAACTATCAGGCATGTGTGTGGGTAATTATCCTTTGTTTGAATCTATCGTTTTCACTCTGTTGGAAATAATTTTTAGTTGTCACAAGAGTTCAACGTAAGTACTAACAGATTTAGTTTAGGCCCAAGGGTATCCTGCAACACCCCTGAGCCAGAAAAATGTTTAGCTAACTGGTTTGACAAAGAACAGTTTTATGTTGTTACAACTTACAAGGGTTCATTGTAAGCAAGGACGGATTTACTTTAGACCTAAGAATATCGTGAAACACCCCTCAGCCATAAAAATATTTAGCTAACTAGTTTGACAAGCCGTTGTTTTACAAATTGGGACACTCATAAAACATTTGCCCTAGGCCCAAATAGACACTCTTAACAAAGACTCAATGAAATGGCCCAACAACAACAAAGCTCTTTTCCCAATCTACCAGCAGCCCATGTGAATTATGCAAGCTTTTTATTTTTTTACGTGTAACTTTGAAGGCATGATTCAATTGAAAGAAGTCTATAAGTTAAAGGCATGGTTAAATTGAAAGAAGCCCACCCATCTAAGGAATTTTCGACCACAATTTGCTAGTGCCTCTCTCCTCTCTCTTTTTCTCTGTCCTAGTACTGTTACAGTGATGCCCCCTGGAGCCCTCAATGAATGAAACTCAACAGGCAAAAAGGCTACAGGCCTACTGATAAAGCCGTTACTGACGGCATCAAGGTTTCCGGCAATGGCAATTCACAAATAAGCTTTGTTTAGTCCTCTTCGACCATAATTTTCTGACGCTCGTCCATATTAAGTCCCCAATCCCGATTTTACAGAGTTAGGGTTTTAGTTTTAAAATTTTCAAATTTAGATTATTGTTTTAAATGGGTTTTCCCCCTTTCTTTACTTTAGTTTTTAGTTGTTAATTACATTATTGGTAATTTTCTTTATGAGATTTGATTATTTAAATGTCACTATGCCACGGGCTTGTTCCATTTCGTTGTAAGAACCTTTCTTTATGAGATTTGATTATTAAATATCGTTATGTGTTAGCCACGTTTCACTTAGTTATAAGAAGTCTGTACTCTAAAGAGTTGTGACATAATTATAAAATTAGTTATAAAAATTTACAAGTATCTATAAAGAACTGTAAAGTTGTAAGTCTAAATTGAAATAAACAAAGACTTTAATATGGTTGCAAAATGCCAAATATGAATTAGTTATTGTTTGCTTGTCATGCTTTATGGGATTTAGATCATTACATATTTTATCCACATAATTTATTTAATTATTCTGTTGTATGTTGTTTTTTTTATTGATTGTTGTGCGGATAAAAAACCTCATCGCTTACCTTGGTGTTTAGCCTACCTAAGTTGGCATTCAAAGTATCGACAACAACAGTGGAAATAGCATTTTTTTAGCATTGTAAACAGTAGGCTCCACAATCAATGAGCGATCTTTTTTAAATTATTGTTCAGTATTTTACCATTTGACTCAATTTATAATGAGATTCTTATTTATCGATTTCAAAATATGAGAAAAATTTAAAGACAATTGATTTAATTTTCAACATATAATTTTTCTTCAATAGTATTTTTTTATTAAATTAAGAAAATAAACTTTAAAAAATTTTAATTAAGAAAATTAATTGTAGAGATATTTGGTAGAAGAATTTAATAAGTTTCTCTATTTCTAAGGAATAATCTTGATAGTGAACCCCTCCCCCAAATAACCAAACGCGCATCATTCTTGGTGAGTCATCGGCGAGCATGTCCAACGACGGATTTTTGCTGGGCGCTAGAACAGAGGTGGAGAATAGAGGAAAATCGAAATAGAGGGTCGCCCCCTCTCCCCCCTCCCCAAAAATAACCGGCGAATCGCCTGCGAAAATTAATTGGAAGTTTCTCAAGAAAACACCATTATTTCCGGCAAGTCACATGCGGGCATGTATGGTATTAGACGCTTGAACAGAGGTGGAGGAGAGATGAGACTGGAAACAGAGATAAAATATTGAAATCGAGAATTTAGCATATAAGAGTAATTGTTTGGTGGTTAAATCATGATGATTAACAGCAGAGGTTTAGGAGTATTCGTTTTTAAATTCTGTTTTATAAATAATTATTTATGGCAATAGGGTTCATGCTATAAATAATTATTTACGGAAGTAGGGTTCATGCAATAGGTTTTGAATCCTAAAGTAATTATTTATGGTAATGATATTTCAATTAATTTTTATATATTATATCTCTTTCAAATCATATCTCAATTAATTTATTTTAAATTTATTTTATCATATAATATCTTAAAAATTATAATATAATATCTCAATTAATATTCTTTAAATTTATTTTAAAGGATAGTATATTAAAACTTTTTTTACTTCAAATAGATAATATATTTTGTTCTTTTTGAGAAAAAAATAATATTTTTATTTTTTTAAAAAATACAATGTATTTACTTTTATTGATATATTATTTCTATAAAAATTAAATATATTATTGCCATAAAAATTTAAAGGATAGTATATTACAACTTTTTTATTTGAAATAAATAATATATTTTTATTTTTTTGGAAAAGATAACAAAGTATGCAAATTACAAAAAAATATTAAAATATTCGGCATTCAAATATTATTAAAATGAAAAATGTTGAAGGGTGTGTTCGACGAGTAGCGTTTGAGGTAGTGATTAGTGTTTTGGAGGATGTAAAACACTACTTATCTAAAGATGTAAGTGTTCGGCAAAGTAGTGTTTGACATAGTGAGTAGAGTTTTAGGTAGTGTTTTCGAAAAGCTACTCAAAGTAACGTTTTCAAAAACACTACCTAGTGTTTGCACATAATTTCCAAAATTATCCTTTTTATTTTCTAAAATCTTTTATCAATTATGTCCTTTTAAGTCATTTTATACAAATCTGCTACTTAAACATGCTACTATTACCGAACATACTTGATCTCAAATCACTAGTTGAACATCTAACCACTAACGACTAGTCGATGAATGACTAATCGCTAATAAAACAGACTAACGAGTTATTAAAACAACTAACCATTACTAAAACAACTAATTTTACCGAACACGCCCGAAGTGTTGACATAAAAATTTGAACCCCTAACCACTAATCTAAAATTACATTCTTAACCATCAAATCATTTATTATTTCTAATATAACTGTTTATTTAATATTATTTATGAACGTGTTAAAAATAATTCAAAACAGAAAAAAGAGGCTAGCGGGTCTGAATTTTTCTGGCAAGCTGCATCACTTCCTCTTCGACCATGATTCCCATCCTCATCTCTCTCCTCCTCCACTCACTGCCTGTGCCCAGCCAGCGACTTCTCTGCCGTTGCCGGTGAATGGAATCGACAGAATATATCTCACCGAATAAGGGAAATATTTCGCCGGAGATTATGACAGTCGCCGTCGTTAATGGGCATTCTTGCTGCTGATGGTGTTTGGGGAAAAGGGTCGCAAGCTTTCTTTTCCCTTGTTGTGGGTAAATTTTGGGCAAGTAAACAAAACCTTAAGAAAACATTTCTTAATATATATAAATGTTTATTTAATTGAAAATAATAAGAAATTTTAATTTTTTAATACAAAAATAAGGAAGGGTTAAGATTTAAAGTCAATACATATACGGCTAAAGTTGTTCCAATTATGATGGTTGTCGTATAACAACAATCACTACAACTACATCATTTTTTATGGTTACGAGCTCGAAGGATTCCTTTTCATGGGAAGATAGTCATTGATGTGATCTAATTATTTAATTAATATTGGTATAAATTATGTTATATTCTATATTCTTGTGATATCTAGATAGAAAAATTTCCATGTACCCAGCTAGGTTTTGGTAGATGTTTTTTTTACCTCTTAAGGTTTTTGAATTATTTTTTAACTCTTTGGATATGTTCTCCTCATTATCATAATCACTGAAATTATAAAAATGTCCGTCTTCTCTCACCTTCCCCCTACCCACCCCTTGACCAGTCCATGAACCTTTCCCTTTATAAAAATCTAATCCCAGGAATTTGTTTTCCATTGTTAACTCGACTTTACCCATTATTTGGAGCTTATATACTCACAACTAATGTTGTGTGTTTCTCTCTCTCTCTCTCTCTCTCTCATTTGCCATTTTTTGTGAGATTCCAACCACAAATTGTATTTACTGTGGTCATAAATCATCAATATTGTTGCTCCAAGTAATTGTTCCACAAATATGAAATTTTGGGCATTTATGATAATTTGACACAAAATTCAACAAAGGTCAATAATAATTCGAAAAGTCCAGAATCGATAAAAACATATTGATCAAAAAATAATTGTAACATGATATACACTTTATTAGTGCCTCAATGACAATCATCAAATTCAGAAATTGGTCCAAAAAATCGATCGAAAGAGAATTGTCAAAACTAACTTCTATAAAATCATTTGCGTTAATTATAGTAAACCAAAACATCAAATTAAGAAATTGTGATAATTATCTTCCAAGAAAAAATTGTCCAATAAATCAAGTCTAGATCCTTGCTTTAGATATCTTACCTAATCCCTCTCTCGGTTCCCTTCTTGAATCCGATATCTTTCTGTACAAGTTCAATCTAAGTTTTGCCTCTGTCAATGATCAATATATAAAAAAAACTTGTATACAAGAATGAAGACAGAAAAATGAGTAAAAACGAGGTTATTTCCATTCTCAAATCACAAACTTAGAAAAAGGGAAAGGAGGGGAGGGGCAATAGTTGATGCACATATATAAGAATTGTCTTCCTTTCTCTCATCTCCGTAAGTACAACGTCATTGATTAACTAAAACAAAATTTGCATGTAACCTGTTTGATTATTGATAATGTTTTTGCCTCAAACATGTTTTAGTAAGTTGTTTTAGGGGCATAGTGGCTTTGTCAATACTCAATAGCAATTGTAGTTCATATCAAATCTACTGTGTCTTAGGAACTAAGGGCACCATGAGATAAGCAAGCTCTTGGCGACCGCTCGATTCCATCCGATTTTTCTTGCCGGTGCCACGGAATGGTAAAACGAGGGAGATTGCCGAAAAGAAACAAACAGGATATGCGAGATGCTAAAGAAGTACAAAACTCTTTATTCGACAATCGTATTCCATCCCCAAAGGAAACCGAGGTAAACCCTATCTTGGCTTTGATTGATGAATCCGGGAACATATTAAGTAGTTATGATATGGTAGATGAGGAATTGAATAACCAAATGTTGAATTCCGAGACTTGCTCATGTAGATAAGAATGAAATTTCTACAAAAATTGATACCGAGAATGTTATTACTTGTTTCATTGAATGAACAAGAGGTCTGGTGAAACTAATGGAGGGAAAAAGAGTTTCGAGTGAATTGTTTGCTAAAAATCGTGATCATACCATGGGACTCGGGGCTACATTATTCACCACCTATCTTTGAAGGTGAGAATCCCGTAGTCCATATTTGTGCTGAACATATTCAAGAGGAAATTGAATACTAGAAAACAACTCTAGTCGGATGTGTCATTGGACCAATGCCCAAACTTAATATGCTCGAAAGATTTTGTGGATAAGCACTGGAATATTGCTAGTAAACTAGAAATATTTTGTCATGCTCGTAATGCTCCAAAACATACACATATGGAGAGAGAGTAACAATCAACTCCTCTTATGGGGAAAGCACAAAGCTAAGTGAGAAAGAAAAAGAGTAAAAGTGTGCCATCCAAACATGTATCCATTACAGCTACAAGATAAGGTAATATTCCATTAACAAATACATGTAGTGTACTAGTGGAGAATCGAATACGAGGTCGACATAGGTCTAATAATGAACAAATTTGACAAAGCTAGAAGCATGGGCAGGGCCATACGACAACCTCGGATATGAAGCTCTATGGATGGAATTTCGAGAGAATTAAATGACCTGAATAAGCAAGCGTAAATAAGGAAGACTATCTAAAAGGCCAAACCACGTGTTTTTTGTTTGATTAAAACACATGTCAAGGAAATTTTGCAAATACAATAGCAAATAAGCTTTTTCCCCAAGACAATTTTGCAGCAAACTACACTCATCAATACAATGGAAGAATATGGGTGTTTTAGCTTCCAAATGTGCAATTGTCCATAATTCCAAGTAAGTGATCAACTTATGCATTGTAGAATTGAGATTGTAAATGCTTTTATGGGATGTATTACCATCATATATGCTTCAAATTCTAGCATGTTAGGCAAGATCTATGGGAGGATATTGATCAACTAGCAAATTCCTACTACACCATGGATACTGCTAGTAGATTTCAATGTGGTTATGTCTCAAGTCGAAAGAATATCTCGTAGCCAATGCAAATCAAGGGTATGGGCAACTAGAAATAGTTTGTGTGATGCACCTGTAATTGGACATTATTTCACTTGGTCTAACACGCAGAATGGGTTGTCAAGTGTATGGGCAAAATTGGATAGAGTTTTACTTAACCTTTATACACTTAAGTGTCCTAGGAGCTTTAGGGTAGAATTCAAACCTCCTGGTGTGTCGGATCGTCTGTTTGATTGTTGTGGATTTTTTGAACAAAAATAAGAGTGGAAAAAAGTCTTTTAAATTTCTTAATTTATAGGCAGAGCACAAATTGTTTCAAGAAGTAGTGCAAGACTGTTGGCTTTTACCGATCGGTGGATGCCTCATGTTCCAAATAGTCACAAAACTAAAGCGAGTTGAAAACTTAGCTGAAAAACCTTCATGGACAGCACTTCAATGGCAATAGTTGCAAGGTAGAACAATTATACACAGAGCTGATGCATATACAAGATGAATTGCAAGCAAGTCACACTTCTCTCTCCATATAGCAGATGGAAAAAAGTGTCCTGGCGTACATGCAAGCAAAGAAAATTGAGGAGCAAAACCTCAAGCAAAGAGCAAAGGATCAGTTCATGAAATATGGAGATGACAATAACAAATATTTCCATGCTCTCATCAAACGAGAAAAGGTGCATGCATACAATAGATAGAGTTATTGATCACCATGGATAAGAACAGACTTACACAGGAGAGCATAGCCGATCATTTTATCAATTTTTATACTAAGTTCGCTGGATACTTCTAGAGACACATAACGGCTAGACCCGACTTGGATTCATAATGGGCCTATGCTTATAGCCGGGCATATTCAACAACCGATGTCTCTGTCTCGACGAGATAAAATTAAAGCAAGCAGCTTTCAGCATGGATATTAATAAGGCCCATGGGCCTCGATGGGTTTTCTACATGTTTTGTTTTTCCAGACAAGCTTGGAGAATAATAGGTGAAGACATATGACAAGCGGTTACTCGGCTTTTCATGAATGGAAAACCGCTCGGGCAAATCAATACCACACTAATTACACTCGGTACTAAAGAAACCAAAGCACCGAAATAAGTGACATATTTCAAACCTATTTCCCTTTGTAATGTGCTCTATAAGATTGTATCAAAGACATTGACTATAAGATTACAAAGTGTACTGCTTGATATTATCAATTTAAGCTAAGGAACTTCTGTGAAAGGTAGGGATATATCAAATAATATGTTCCTAGCTCATCAACTCGGTGAAGCACTATGAGAGAAAGGGAATATCCCCAAGAGTTGCTAAAAATTGACATAAGAAAAGCCTATGACACAGTGAGTTGGAGCTTCTTGAAGGCCATGCTAGAAGGGTTTGGTTTTCCTAGTAAGTTTATAACATTAATTATGTGTTTTGTCTCCACTTCAAAGTTTTCCATAAATGTGAATAGAGAGTCAAAGGAATTTTTCTCAGGTGCTTGTGATTTGAGACAAGGTGAACCATTATCACCCTATCTTTTTCGCTCCGCATGGAAGTTTTATCAAGGGGACTTGGACTGCTTACTCTCGCAGTCACTTCTCTTTCCACCCCAAGTGTGCAAGAGTTAAACTAACACATCTAGCTTTTCCGGATGATGTATTATTTTTCTCTAGGTGTGACTTGGAGTCCATTTAGTGTATATGAGACTGTTTTCAAGACTTTTCAAAGATGATTGGGCTCTCTGTAAATTTAGAAAAATCTGAAATATACTTGGGAGGAGTGGATTTAACGAGTCCAACACCATATTTTGCAAAGCACGGGCTTTATATTGGGAAATTCCCTTTCGGATACTTGGGATTACCTTTCTCGACCAAGAGATTAACACATAGCACGGGTTAGCCGTTGGTTGGTAAGATCAAGCAAAGAATTATTTCGTGGGAAGCAAGATCACTATCCTATATATGCAGAAAAATACTACCTTCTGCGGTCATGACAGCTTTGATTACGTTATGGTCTTAAATATTTTTATTTCCCTAACATACCATCAACATAATTGAATCATTATGTAGCAAGTTCTTGTGGAGTGGAAGTATTGAGGGTAAAAAAATGGCACTTGTGAGTTGGAAAAGCATATGTCAACCATAATAGAATGGGGGCGTAAATTTCAAAGAAGTATTAGCATGGAACAAAGCATTATGCATAAGATGGATTTGGAAACCGACACATTCAGTTTTAGTTTTCAATAAGTGGGCACAACCTATATGCTACCAAAGAAACATGTACTTGCTGCACAGAGCCATAACAATGTCGCTTGGGGCTGGAGGAAAATGCTTGGAGTAAGGGGTGACTTAGCTCAATGGTTGGGTAATACTGTACAAGCTAGGGATTGGATATTGCAACAAAAGAAATTCTCTCGCAAAAACACTATATGTGAAATTTCTCCAAAATATGCAAAAGCTATATGGTGGAAACAACTTGGGAAAGTGAGGCATGGGAGAGACATAAGATGATTTTGTGGCTAACTTGCCAAGGAAAATTACCAACTTTTGCATTACTGAATACTAGAGTAATCCCAATGGAAAACAAATGTTTGTTGTGTGAAGAAAAAGGGCACGATCACTATAAACATATGTTCTTTTGTTTTGTCCCTTCTTGAGCATTATCCGGGGCTCGACACTTCAATGGTCTAAGATACAACCGAGAAGATGGAGGATGGAAGAGGAATTGCACTAGTTTGTGAAAAATGCAAGGGCAACACAGAAAAATCGAGTGGTTTAGATGTATTCTTGCAGGAACAATATATGAATTGTGGAGAGAAATATGTTTATGCAAACATCAGCACAAGCAACGAACTCCAACGATAATCATTAGACAAATTCAATATACATGTAGTGCGAGAGCGGATAAGTATGTTATGAAATGAGATGATCTAGTTGCTATGTAAAATCTCTCACTATCTTTGTACATAAGTTTGAAACTCCTAATTTGAGAAAAATTAAATGATAATTATTTACTTTTTTCTAAAAAATCTACTACGTCTTCTCAATAAAAAATTCTCAATCTATCATGACCTTAGTTTTGTTCAAAGTAATTTAAGTACCCCCAAGAAATAAGCACATCTATCTACCATAAAAAATTGTGATCAAAAGAAAATATATCCAACAACAATATATTATGCTAAAGTTAAACATGAACTTTGAAACTCTTTTTCTCTCCAAAATTTACTACATAAATTACAATATGATTTATAATATAATCATTCCACTGTTCAACATAAGGATGGATGATCACCGATTAACGCTTCCATTTCTAAGAAGATATAACAAAAGCAAGCTTGACTAAGTGTTCGTCAAAGGTATGCAAGCACACATGTGACCATGGAAATTCAACTTATGAGCGATATCATAAGTTGCTTCATGATGAAGTAAATTCCTTATAAGAATTCATATCATGCTTGTAATGCCAAACTTCTATAACATCCACAATGCTAAATGGTGAGCTTTATAATTACACACAACCTCCAATGAATATCAAATTCAATTGTTGACAACACCTCTCTAAATATAATAATGGCCCCAAGTTTTGCAAATCTTTATACATGATGTACACCATGACGTTTAAATCAAGGTAAATCACGCACAAGTGAATTCATCATTGTCTCAACTTGCCGGTGCGTAAAAGAGATAAAAAACAACTTTCAAGAGTAAATTCTTAATAACAACTTCTTAATAAGCGTACATTGGGACGTCTAACACTTGGTGTCCCTTAACATTCACAACCACATACACGCCAAAGAGGTAACCATACCTTGACCTAGGAAAAATATCGTACACTATTTGCCAAAATTTTCATAAACTAATCACCTTGAATATTAATATGATATCTATTACAGCTCATCCAGTAACGAATGCATATATTCTATCAACATGGGACTTTGGACGAAAAACAATACATTGTCCATACTGTAAAGGTTCGGTTAGAGAGTCTAAATTACCCTAAAGGAAGGGACGAATAGGGTGATGGGTAAATATTGCAGAAATTTAAAGTTCTTTGAAACAAAGAATTAACTCGAAACTAGAACCGAGTTTAGATTGACTCGGACAAAGTAAAATAGAACTTTTATGTGGAAATTCTCATGAGGCGAGAAAACAACGGTTATTGCTAATCCAAACACTAAGTCAAATCTACTATCTAAAAATCCACAAGTACAATGAATTAACTATCCGAATTGCTCCCTTAGACAATTCGATGTAAGTTTTCCCAAGTATAGAAATTACCTTATCTGCCTTAGTACTTCAAAATTGAGTTATCATTTACAGTTTTGGACAATTGAGTTAAGTTAACTCTTACAACTCAATCAAGGGATTAACTAGACAAGTGTATGAGAAAAGAGTAGAGGTTCCAAGACTCTTCTTTGAAAGATGTTATAACTTAGAAAGTTATGATTGAGTGAACAAGAGTTGCAAGCTAGAAGAGAAAATATGAGAGTTGAGTTCTTAGTTCTAGCAATCTTGTAAGTCTTGAATCAAGGCTTCTATTTATAAGTAATAATGTAGAAAGTCATTGTGCCTTAGGCTGGAGTTTCTAAGTCACCTAGTCTGTTACAATGGTTAGTTTGAGTCCTCGGAAAAGAACCATTGAAGATATATTCCTTGGGCATAGGTTCTAACCTCCACAAGTAGTCCTACAAGCTTGTTGTATTTGATAAACAAGGTAGAAATAACCATTAGACTCAAAACCGAAAGTCACCACAAATGGAAACAAACAGGTTCCGACATAGTAGTCCGAGTCCGCCTGGAGAAATTAGCTTTTCTATTTGTTGGCTCTAAAGGATAATGAAACGGTTGTTTTTTGTTTAAGCTAAGTTTATTCAAATTTAATGAACCTGCAAAAACAAAATAAAATTATAGATAGTACTCAAATTATAAAAATACTTTGGTCCAAAGATAGATAAGGATTAGTCTAAATAAAATTTTTAATGACTAAAATTCCTTAAAGTATGGAAATTGAAGATTTCAAGTCCAACATTTAGTATGTTTAAATTCCATATGTGTCAAAACTAAAAGAATAAATAAGATAGAATTAGGTTCAAAGAGTTACTTAGACATATTTCACTTGTTTGCTAACGTGATTAATTTCAACTTAATAAATCAGGTTATTTTAAAATTAACACAAGTAATTCTATTTTAAAATATGAACTAAGAAATTTAAAAAGATGAGTTGAGACTTGAAATTATTTAGATAAACTTTTAGTCCGAGCCATACCGAGTGGGCCGGTTTCAAGAATTGAGTCCTCGGTTAGTGCTCGGTTTCCTTGACTAAGTGAGTTTCTACTCTTCTAAGTAGAATCGAGTCCTTACACTTCAAGAGATATTAATTGAGACTCAAAATCTTAGGTCAGTCATTAATATCGAAATCCAAAGCATGACGTAATGTTCTTAAGTTTTGGATGTTTAACTTTAAATGAAAAGAAGATAAGCGTTAGTTCATACGTGAGTCATCAATATCCCCTTTTTTATGAAAGGCATTCGAAACTTAGAGAGATTCAGAAAGTTAGATGTATCAAGAATATCGGAGTAGTGTATACAATACATATCATAGTATAGAGACGTATCGGAGCGAACTAAGTGTCGAGAGTTAGATTCAAAAATTAAATATCAAAGAAAACTATTTATAAGTAACTGAAGAAAATAAATAAGATCAAGCTCAAATAAGTATATCGAGTAAAAAAAATAAAGATGTATCGGAGCGAGAAAAATTTCATTAATCATTAAGCATTTCGATTAATGCAAAAAATAAAACTTACACTATCTCCCCTTAAACCAGTGAATTATTTGTCCCCCTATGCATTTCATAAAAAAAAGGGAGAAAAGAAAATGTTGGACAAAAGGAAAGAAAAAAATTAAGGAAGAGCCTAAGTTGGTTGAGAAGAGGATGCTTGCTTGAAAGTCTAAGTTCATTTTCTAGGAACTAACTAGGGTGATCTTGTTTCTCTAATTTATGAGCTCTTAGCCTAAGCTGGCTGACTAGGCTGTGGAAAAGGAGGTGGAACCGATTTCTCGAAGTACCAACCTCTTTTGATTCTCAAAAGCTGTCTCTCCATAGGATGATTCTTCTTCGCTCGACTCTTCTTTTCTCGAGGAGGAGGACTCTTCCTTAGATTCTCATGTTGTTGTTGGCTACTCGGCTACCTTGACACTTGAGGAATTAGATGAATGATAACTTCTTGCCTCTTGAGCATATCTTAGAGCTCATTAATTAGAGTTTTACTATGATCAATCTAATGTTGAGTTGTGGCTTGTATCTTGAGGAGTTTAGGGATGAATCTCTCGAAGCCAATTAGAGTATCTTTGAACTCTTTAGCGAGAGAGGCAAAGTGAGAGGCTAAATACTCAAAGGACTGAGTAGATATTCCGGCTCGGATGAAGGAGCAGGAGTTAGAAAAAGTGTGTCTTGAGAAGGATAAGAAGGAGGTTTAACAATCTCCAAAGAATAAGTCCGGATGTCGGGCTAAGTTTCCAGGTAACCTAGACCCAAAAGCTTCTCGATAACAATAGAGACGACATGATTTAAAAATTTGTCTTCCGGGTGCTTAAGCTTGAAATGACCAAAAACTCGAGAAAGTAGTGCTCGAAGGGAAGAGGGGAGTTCTTCATGTCCAAAAGGGATCAAAGAAATCTGTTCAATAATGAATGGGAAGAGATCGATATCATACCTTTCAATGATCTTATTGTTGTGGTTCTCTTTTGAAGGATAAAATGAGAACACAATTCTCATCGAAAGAAACAAAGAAGTCCGGGTTCGGACTTCAATTGGGTGATGGAAAAGTTCTTTCAAACTTTCGGCTTAACTCTAGCATATTGAGAAAAGAAATCATCAACAATGTCACATAGCATTTGTGTGTTGCACTCAAGGAACATGCTTTTAATGTTGAAAATCCTATGAAGAAGGGCGAGATTGATGACAATCGTTTTACCATGAACTGAGGAGATAAGAATGTTGTCCGAGGCAAACAAGTTTTGGTAGAACTCAACGACTAAGTCAAGGTAGACATAGTCATAGAAGCAAAGAAGTTCAAGAAAGTGGGTCTTCTTAAGTTCAAGAAAGTAGGTCTTCTTAAGATTTTTGTGGTGAATATGAATTTGTCCTCTACGCAATAGTGTTGGGCGACAGTAGGGGTGTTGGATTCTTTTAGATTTAGGGAAGAACTGGCTTTGGTTTTGAGGTCTCCTTCTAAGGATCCTCAAGCTTAGAGGTTAAGGGTGTGAATCTAGATGAGGTTTTAGGCTTCATCTTTGTTGTTGATCCAACCTCTACCTCAAAAACTCTCTTAGTCATGTTTGACTAATTAAGCAAAAAATAAAAGGAATGAGAAAAATAGGAGTAGAAGTAGTAGAAATCGAGAGAGAGAAAGAGAATGAGAACCCGAGTTTGAGATTATGAGAGAAGAGTAAATCTAAGTGAGAGTGAAAAATGAGTTTTGATTGCTAACCGAGCAAGAGCAAAATAGCAAAGTGATGGAATGAATGGAAGTGATGGCTATTTATAGAGAAGATGCTCCCAACGGATAGAAAATCAAAACTAACTTCCAGAAATAGTTCAATGGCTAGATTATAGCAGTTACTTGAGTCGGCGTCCCAACGGCTAGTTTCTTCAATCATATCGCGGAAAGAGAGATAAAATTTTGTAAAAATTTTATCCAAGATTCTTCATTAATTAGAGATGACCTCAGACATTTGAATGTCCATTACATTTTAATGAATTCTAACTCAAGTTAGTCATTTGAGTGCTTAGAAGCAACTTAGTTCACTAACGACTAGGGCTCAATTTCATGAATTCTCAACTTAACTTCCAATCAATTAAATTTTGCTCAATGAAAATGTGTCAAACAAGATAAGTACATAATAACTCATGCAATTAAACATGTAATAAAGCATTTAACATACCAATATCTTTTCTAATAAAGCAAAACCGATCTTCACCTAGTGGTTTAGCAAAAATATCCGCCAATTAAAGCTTGATAGGAATAAATTCTAACTCTATCACCTTTTTAGAATGATCTCTCATAAAGTGATAAATGTGCTTAGTCTTTAAGTGCTAAATTGGGTTCTTAGTGATGTTGATTGCACTTTGATTGTCACACTTGATAAAAATTATTGAGAAGGTCAGTCCTAAATCTTTCGGATGTTGCTTGATCCACAATAACCGAGCATAACAAGTTCATGCTACTATATACCAGCCTCGCCTATTGATAAGGTGACTGAGTGTTGCTTCTTTGAGTGCCAGGAGATAAGTGATTAACCCGGAAATTTGCATGCTCCAGAACTACTCTTCATATCATCCTTGTACCCAGCATAGTTAGTATCCGAGTAGCTAATGAGAGTCAGTCCTAAGTCTTTTGAGTACCAGAGACCAAGTGTTTGAGTCCCCGCAAGATATCTAAAAATTCTCTTCACCACAAGTGACATGAGATTATTTTGGATTAACTTAAAATCTTGTACAAAGGTAGACACTAAACATAATATTTGGTCTACTAGAAGTTAGGTATAGTAGAGATCTAATCATGTGTTTGTAGATTTTCTAATCTACTCGACTTCCATTCTTGTCCGAGTCCAGTTTCATACTACATCCCAAAGGACTTGCTACTCGGTTTAGCATCTTGAAGTTAGTACTTCTTGATTAACTCCTTGACATACTTGGGTTGGTGAACATAGATTCCATTTTTCTTTTGTTTAATTTGCAATCCAAGGAAGAAATCTAGTTCTCCCATTATGCTCATTGGGAATTCATGTCTCATTAGCTCCAAAATTCTTGACAGAGAATTTCATCGAGTAGCACCGAAGATATATCATCAACATAAATTTGAAAGATCAGAAAATTTTTCCCTTTGGTTTTAGTAAATAAGGTTTTGTCAATCAAACCTTTACACCAGATTGCAAATAGATGTTAAGTACATTTTTGAATTGTTATATTCAAGAATAACTTTATGTAAAGCAACCCCTATTACATTCTTGAATATAATTAGAAATTTGAATTACTTTAATCCTTGCAACTGGTGTAAAGGTTCCCCCACAATCAATTCCTTCTTTTTGGTTATACCCTTGGGCTACAAGTCTCACTGTATTTCTAACTACCAACCCCTCCTTATCCAATTTGTTCTTAAAAACCCACTTGGGTCCTACAACTCGGTTGTCACTTGGTCGTTTAGTCAAGGTCCAACCTTGGTTTTTTTCAAAATTGTTTTCTTGCATGACCTCTACCCATTCAGGTTCAAGTAGGGCTTCTATTACATTTTTAGGTTCAATTAATGAAACAAATGTGGAAAATGCACATAGATTATGCAACGAAGATAAAGTTTATACACCTAAGTTGATATCCGAGATTATGTTTTCAGGTGGATGACTAGAAGCATATTTGAAAGCTTTACCTAACCTTTGATTTACTAGGTTTGAAGGTTGAATGCTTGCTTCTTCAACTTCTTGTGTCTTAGTTACTTCTTGAGCTTTAGTTGTCCGAGTTGAGTCTTGAACTTGGTCAATTGTTGCCTCGGGTCTCTTGTTTGCCATCAATCTAAACTCAGCTTCAATTATTTCATCGTCGGTTCTACTTATTTTAAATGCAGAAAATGCATATAGATCATGCAACGAAGATAAAGTTTTTACACCTAAGTTGATATCCGAGATGATGTTTTCAGGTGGATGACTAGAAGCATATTTGAAAGCTTTACCTAACCTTTGATTTACTAGGTTTGAAGGTTGAATGCTTGCTTCTTCAACTTCTTGTGTCTTAGTTACTTCTTAAGCTTTAGTTGTCCGAGTTGAGTCTTGAACTTGGTCAATTGTTGCCTTAGTTCTCTTGTTTGCCATCATTCTAAACTCAACTTCAATTATTTCATCGTTATTTCTACTCATTTTAAAGTCTAAGAAGGTGGATTCGCTTAACCTCGTCATTGTCAATCTCATTAAAAATAACGTGCACACTTTTTTCCACTTTGTTAGTCCTTTTATTGAAAATACAAAAACTTTGTTATGTAAAGAATAGCCAATGAATATATCTTCGCCTAACCTAGCATCAAACTTTGTTAAATGATCCTTACAATTGTTATGTACAAAACATTTACACCCAAAAGGCTTGAAGTATGAGATGTTGGGCTTCTTTCCTTTGTATAGCTTATAGGGTGTTTTCTTCAATATTGGGCGGATGAGGCATCTATTTAGTGTGTAGTTTGTCGTGTTCACTACCTTAGCCCATAAATAGTAAGGAAGATCGTTTTTAATCATCATAGTCCTTCCTATTTCTTCAAGAGTTATGTTCTTCTTTTTCACCACTTCATTTCGTTGGGGCGTTTTAGGAGCAGAGAAGTTGTGGAAGATACCATTTTTGTCGTAAAAATTAGCAAATTCTAAGTAGTTGAACTCCCTTCTATGGTTAGATCTTATTCTCACGATCCGAATCTCGGATTCCACTTGAATTTCACTCGTAGAATCTAGTGAACTCTTGAAATATTCATTATTGTTTCTTAAGAAAACATACCTAGGTAAATCTTAAAAAATCATCAATAATCATAAGTACATATGATTTACCTCCTAAGCTTTTTACAAGAATTTCACAACATAAATCCATATAAATTAATTCAAGCACTCTTGATGTGGAAACAGTTTTAAGTGGTTTAAATGAAGATCTAACTTGTTTCCATTTTGTACAAGCTTTACAAATTTTATCTTTGTTAAAAGCACACTTAGGAAGTCTTCGAACTAACCCTTGTGAAGATAATTTCTCAATGGTATGCGTGCTAATATGCCGTAACCTACAATGCAATGTCCATGATTCATCATTAATAGAAGCTTTTAAACATGACGAATTTTGAGTTGAATCACTAAGAGGGATAATGTAAGTGTTATCCGGCCTCGGACACTGAGAGCTTTATTTCCTTTCAAGTTGCGTCGATTATGAAGTAATTGGTCCGAGTGAATTTTACCTCTTGTCCTTTGTCACACAATTGAGAAACACTCATAAGATTGTATTTTAGGCCTTTGATGAGAAATCAGGTTAACCGAGTTGTCACTCGACCAACTCTACCGATTCCCACAATCTTCCCCTTGTTGTTGTCTCCGAATATGACATTCCCTCCATTCATCTTTTCTAGCTCATAAAAGAGTCTTGAGTTGCCCGACAAGTGTCCGGAGTAGCCATTGTCGAGATACCAATGGTCTTTCTTCTTAGCTTGAGGTTCCTACAAAATACAAACACAAGAAACCTTCTCACTTCCTCTAACAAACCCAAGAATCGTCTTTGCTGAGGTCGGTTTTGGAGGAAGAGAACTTTTGGGAACCCATATTTGAATAATTTTGGGTTTGGTCTGATTTTGACTCTTTTCTTTTGGTAACCGAGTCTCCTTTTTTGTGAAAAACTTTCTTTTGTTAAAAGCCCGAGGAGACTTCTTTTGGTAACTCTTTCTAGGCTTAGTTCCTTTCCTCATTGGATGAATGGGGCAATACTCAACTTTTCGAAAATGAATTTTTATTGAATCATTTTTTAAAAGACTCTTGTAGGAGTTATCCTACTTTTTACAGATTGAAACCAAGTCCCTCTTTTCTAAACGAAACACATTGAGAGCCAAGAAGCAAGTCAAGGTGTTTCATACCTTGAGTAAGTTTTAAAACAAGGTTCCGAGACTCGGTGAGCTTTTTCTTTAATTGCTTATTCTCGGTTCCGAGGCATTCATACTCGGTCTCATTATCTTGTGAGCTAGTCTCAAGTACCTTCAAGCCGAGTCTCAATTTTTCTAAATCAACTTTAAAATTTTTGTTCTCGGATTTTATGGACACAAATTTTTTGTCAACCAAAGAAGAATTAGAACTCGACTTTTCCTCTAAAGTAAAAATATATTTAGGTAAGTCTTGCTTAGAAAACCTAAGGAAATAGTTTATTACCTCCTAAGGATCGGTTTCCTCAATGTCGGATGTTTCGTCTCTGTCTCGGACTCAACTTCGAGTCCGTCATGTCCATTAAACACTTTGACTCATCCTCGGTGTCTTCATCATCATCCGACTCTTCATCACTCCAGGTTGCCACCATTGCCTTCTTTTTCTTGTAATCCTTCTTTCTCTTTAGGCAATCCTTTACTATGTGTTCCTTGCTAGCACGTTCAAAGCAACTAGAATTTTTAGTGGAAAAGGAATTTGAAGAAGATGAGAATTTACCTTTCTTCTCTTTCTTGTAAATCTCATGCTTGGGCTTCTTCCGTCATTTCTTGCATTTTATCATGTGTTTGAAGCCTTTATCCGGAAGTGCCATGGGATCTTCTTTTGAGTCCGAGGAGCTCATACAGGGACCAACTTCATTTAAGGCTTTAAGAGTAATGTTCTTTTTGATGTTACCTTCGGATTCATTCTCCTTGAGGTGTAACTCATGGGTGAGAAGTTTCCTGATGATTTCATCAGGCTTAACCTTGCTAAGGTCTTGTGCCTCTTGATAGTTGTCACCTTTGGATCCCATATCTTCTTTGGAAGACTCCTTCAAAGCTTTTTGATCACTTCATCATTGGATATCTTCTTTCCAAGTGACTTTAGATTGTTCATAATCTCAATAAACCGTACGTACATCTAAGTGATGTTCTCGTCGGTTCCGTCGTGAACAACTCATACTTGTGCATGTACTCGACTTATCTTGATTTGTCGCTTGTGCGTTCATAGGTGGTGACTAGAGTGTCCCATACCTCTTTCGTAGTGTCACAAGCTAAGACTCTATTTGTACTCAAATGCATTCAGAGCACACATTAGGATGTTAATGGCTCTTAAATTCTTCTTGTGCTTTTCTTTCTTTTCTGGTGTGAATTATGACTTTACCTTTGCCACGGTTTGATTGCCAACATGTTTTGTGGGAATGTAGTTTCCATCAAATATGACTTACCAAACTTTTTCATCATAATCTTGAATGAAGCACTCCATCGGTTTCTTCCAGCCAACAAAGTTAGACCCTTTGAGCTTCGGTGGTCCGGTGAATGACTTTCCTTCATCGAACTCTCTATTGTATTGAGTAATTTGATATTTAGACTTTTAGATTGTGAGATCATTTTATAAAAGGCTAAGCTCCGATAAAAATTAAAGGTTAAGTTAAAGACACTAAATCACCCTAGAAAGGAGGGTGAATAAGGTGATGATGAAATATTGCAAAACTTTGAAGTTCTTTAAAATAGAGAATTAACTCGAAACTAGAACCGAGTCTAGATCAACATAGATAAAGTAAAATAGAAATTTTACATAGGACCCTCCTGAGGCGAGAAAACCATGGTTAGTGCTAATCCAAGAACTAAGTTAAATCCACTATTTGAATCCATAAATACAATGAATTGACTATCCTTATTGCTCCCTTAGACAATTCGATGCAAGTTTTCTAGGCACGTAAATTACCTTATCCGCTCTAGTACTTCCAAACTGAGTTATCCTTCACAGTTTGGGACAACCGAGTTGAGTTAACCGTTACAACTCGGTCAAGGGATAAACTAGAAAAGTGTATGAGAAAAGAGTAGAGATTACAAGACTTTTCCTTACAACATATTACAACTCGGAAAGTTATGATTGAGTGAACAAGAGTTGTAAGCTAGAAGAGAGAATATGGGAGTTGAGTTCTTTGTTCCAGCAATCTTGTAAGTCTTGAATCAAGGCTTCGATTTATAAGCAGCAATGTAGACTGCCGTTGTGCCTTGGCACTGGAGTTTACGGATTAGCTAGCCATTACAACGGATAGTCCGAGTCCTTAGAAAAAGAATAGTTGATAGATGTATTCCTTGGGCATAGGTTTTAGCCTCTAAAAGAAGTCCTTATACAATTCGCAGTAAGTGGCACCAATCACCACGGAATTGGTAGCTTGCTTCCACGTGAAGGTCATCTAAAATTTTTCAAATTGCACATTTTTAACATGAGTAATGAAGGATCTAATCATATTCTCGCAGTTGGAACAACTAATACTGTTGATGTCAAAGTTGATATATTGCATGGCTTGTACATTATGTTAGACATGGTGAATCAATACGTTGTAGTGTACGGAATAGAGTGCGATATATTATGATCCTCAAAAGAGATCCAAAATTTATGTA